>CM075675.1:34152500-35352500 GCA_037962975.1 Clitoria ternatea | reverse complement strand
AGGAAAAAGAGTACATGCCATCTTACCAACTAGCTATAATACATGTGCAAGTTCTGGGTGTTCTATTTATTGCAGATCAATAAGCCGTCAAGGTTCTCCAGGTGGTATGAGCCTTTTCCAGTGACCTCGGATACTCTGTATGGACCCTCCCATATCGAAGTGAGCTTACCTTGGTGCGCAAATTTGTTCCCCATGCTTGCTTTCCTTAAAACCAAATCTCTGACGTTGAAAGTCCTGGGCTGAACTCGTCTGCGGTATTGGAGAGCGGCTTTGGCTTTGATAGATTGGTCTCTAACGAAGGCTTCTTCTCTGAGCTCTTGGATCACATCTATTTCTGATGCCAAGTTAGCATTGTTATCTTTTTTGGGGAAATACTTGATCCTTATTGAGGCAACCTGCAGCTCTACTGGTATCACTACTTCGACACCGTAAGTGAGACGATATGGGGATTCGTTCATAGAGGAGTGAGGCGTTGTACGGTATGCCCAAAGGACGTGACATAATTGATCTGTCCATCCGCCCTTGGCTTCCCCGAGGCGTTTTTTTAATCCCTTTAGTACTTTTTTATTGGCCACTTCAGCTTGACCATTAGTTTGTGGGTGTTCGACGGATGAGAATATTTGGACTATGCCCAATCCCTCAAGCAGATCTGTGAACTTCCTATCAGTGAATTGAGTTCCGTTGTCTGTGACAACCCGTGTTGGAACCCCAAATCGTGTCATAATATTTTCATACATGAAGTGACGAATTCGGGCTAAAGTGATGCGGACCACTGGTTCGGCCTCAATCCATTTAGTGAAATAATCGACTCCCACGATAAGGTATTTTATTCCCCCAGGCGTAGTCGGAAAAGGCCCCAGGATATCCAAACCCCACTGGTAGAAAGGCCAAGGCACAGCTGATGTGAAGAGCTCCTCGGCCGGTGTGTGGTGAAGGTTCAAAAATCTTTGGCAAGTATCACATTTTTTGACGAAGTCAAGGGAATCCTGCTTCATCGTGGGCCACCAGTATCCAGCCCTGAGGATCTTTCTCATTAAACTTCTTCCTCCAGTGTGGTGTCCACATTGCCCCTCATGCACTTCTTCCATTACTCCTTATATTTTGTTTTCCTTTAAGCAAAGGAGGTAAGGAACTGAGAATCCTCTTCTGTAGACGACACCATCAACCATGGTGAAATATGGCAACTCTCTTTTTATTCTTCTCTTTTCCCTCTCGTCGGTGGGCAATTGTCCATCAGCCAGGTAACCGATGTAAGGAGTAACCCATGAATTCTTGTAGGAAGAATTAACCATAATGGCATTTAAAGAGGGGGACAAAGGAATGCTGGGTGATGTCAGCGTACTCTGGACCACAGTGGTGGTGTTCCCTGGCTGCTTCGTGCTTGCTAGCCTAGACAAAATATCCACCCTAGTATTTTCATTTCTCGGGACATATTTGAACTCCAACACCGAAAACCTTTCTCTCAACTCCTTTACATAATTCAAATATAATTGAAGTTGAGGCTCATGGACTTGGTATTCACCTTGAATTTGTGATATTACCAGCTGAGATTCGCTGCAAAGTATGACTTCAGAGGCTCCGATGTCAATCGCGGCTCATAATCCGGCGAGGCAAGCTTCGTACTCAGCTTGATTATTGGATGTCTTGAAATTAAAGCGGAGGGAGATCTCCATATGGACCCCATCATCGCTTTCTACCACTACTCCTGCTCCATAGCCTTTATTATTGAAAGATCCATCCACGTAAATAGTCCAATGCCGTTGAAGCGCTGTTGGATCTGTCCCCAACATCTCTACTACAAAATCAGCCAGAACCTAGGCTTTTATTGCACCTCGTGGCTCGTAAGTGACGTCAAATTCTGAAAGCTCGATGGACCACTTGATCATTCTTCCCGCGAGGTCTGGCTTGCTCAGCACAAAGCGGAGCGGTAGATCTGTTCTCACGATAATTGGGTGAGCATGAAAGTAAGGTCGTAGACGACGAGAGGCATACACGACAGCGGGAGCGGCTTTCTCAATCTTCTGGTATCGACTTTCGGCTCCCTAGAATGTCTTACTGGTAAAATACACGGGCCTTTATCCATTCGGGGTCTCCTTGACTAACGCGACTCTAATGCTTCATCAGAAACTACCAAGTACAGAATGAGTGTCTCTTCAGGGTCAGACTTTACCAATATCAGAGGTTTAGATAACACCTCCTTAAGCTCCCGAAAAGCTTGTTCCTACTCCTGTCCCCATTGGAATCTTTTGTCCTTCTTTAAGACTTTGTAAAGAGGAAGTGATCTGTGTGCCATCTTGGGCATGAAGCGTGCCAAGACCGCTACTTTGCCGTTTAGTGATTGAAGCTCCCTTAGATTCATTGGGCTCTACATGTCCAGAATGGCTTGACACTTCCCCAGATTAGCCTCAATACCTCGTTGGGTCAACATGAACCCCAGGAATTTCCCAGAAGGAACAGTAAAAGTGCATTTTAATGGGTTCAACCTCATATTATACTTTCTCAATCGCAGGAACACTTGACATAAATCTTCCACATGGTCACCTCCGTTGGAGGTTTTGGCAATGATATCGTCAATGTATACTTCTACTAACTGAGTGTGTAAGCCTTTGAATACTTTGTTAATCAAACATTGGTAAGTGGCTCTGGCGTTCTTCAAGATGAAGGGCATAACGGTGTAGCAAAAAACACCACGATTATTGATGAAAGCTATTTTTTCTTGGTCCTCCTCCCATATCGGAATTTGGTTATAACTTGAATACGCATCCATGAATCTCAGGTATTGGTAACCGGATGAGTCATCCACCATCCGATCTATGTTTGGAAGAGGATAAGGATCCTTTGGGCAACAGCGGTTTAAATCCACATAATCGGTGCACATCCTCCACTTGCCATTAGCCTTTTGGACCATCACGACATTCGTGATAAGTGTTTTATAACAAAATAAATTAGATTTAATTTGCTTAGGATTTTAATCATTATGTACTGTATTTCCTTAATTTTTGTGATTTTCGCTTTCTTTCCACTATATTCTACTCGGGTATTTTATTTTGCAGAAATTAAGATAATACAAGGGTCAATAACAAGAGAAAAATGACCATCAAATGATAAAGAAACAAGAAGAACAAGCCCAAGTGGAAAGAATTCTATTTTTATACTGAAATCCGACTCGGAATGATCAAATTCGAGTAGGATGACTCGAAAATGATCATTCCCGAGTAGGGAGTCTCCGAATGAAGCATTGCCGAGTGGATTATCTCTTGGTTGGAAGTAAATCCGAGTGGAAGATTCCCTATCAAAGCCATTCGGAGTGAAAAATGGCTGACCTTGAAGGAATACTTCCCGGTTTGAGATAAATCCGAGTGGAAGATTCCTGACTGCAGCCACTCTGAAGGAAAAAGGGACTGACTTTGAATAAATACCGCCCAAAGATATTCGTCCGAGTGAAAGATTACTGATTGAAGCAAGTCTGATTTGGGGACAAGTGCTTTTTCTGGGCAAAATTGTTTTCGAGTGGAGATTCCCGAGTGAGTTGATTCTGAATGAAAAAACTTTGAACTTCGGAAGAACACTTGTCAGGCAAGGATGTCTCCGGGTGGTGTGTTTCAGAAAAGATGGCATTTTGAGCAAAGAAAAGGCCTTTCCGAGTAGTGTGTTTCGGAGAAAATATCTTTTCAAGCAAGGAAAAAAGTCCGACCAGGAATGAGTCTCTTTCGGGCAGACTCTCAAGTTTCAAACTAACCCCGAGTGAGATGTCTCCAAGGAAGGCACTTCTGAGTGGTTTGGGGCCGAGAGATGTATTTCCGAGCAAAGCAAAGATCTGACCTGGAAGGAGCTTTTATCGGCAAGAATTTTCTCAAGTTCTAAATTTCTGAGTGAATAGCAAGGCCGACTCCCGAGTGAATACAACCAAATGGGTTGATTGACGATTGAGGCCATTCTGAGTGAGAAGCAAGTCAGACTTCCGAGTGAATGTGTCCGAGTGGATCATTTCAAGGAGTGAAGAAAAGGTCGTTCTCGACTGAATTACTCCCAAGCAATATATCTGAGCAAGGTTTCTCCGAGTGGTTTAATTCCAGAGACATAGCCGAGTGAAACATTTTGGAGGTGCTGATTGAATCATTTGAATGAAGACTTCCCAATCCTGAGTGGGTCACATGTGAAAGAAGAGGGTCTGAACGAGTGCTTCAAGCAGAAGCACCTCCGAGCAAATGATCTCCGAGTGAGTCACTTTTGAAACAATTCTGAATGAATGTTTTAATTAGTGAAGCAATCGGAGGTACTTTGCTCGGAACTTGTTTCTGTTTGAAGCAATTCCGAATGAATGCTTCAAGCAGTGACATTTTCGGACAAAGCAACACAGAGTGAAGCAATTCCGAATGAACAGAGGTCCTGATGAATGCTTCTCGGAAAGCAATTATCGAGTCAATAATTTGTGAATTCGGGCCTTCACATTGAGTGTCAGAGGTCGGATCAGATCTGTGAATTCAAGCTTTTACTCGGTCTTTTATATATGAGAGCACCTGTTCCGCTCAGATTAATTCCTACTGAGAGCACCTGTTCCGCTCGGATTAATTCCCACTGAGGATGGATGCTGGCTGAGGCACTAATCCGAGTCATAAGGAGAACGCCGGTTCCATATTTCCACAGATTGCCCATGCTGACTTGGATTCCCACTATCCAAGTGGATCCTTGAATTATGAGGGGGCGGCTGACAACAAAACAAAAGGGAAAATAATAAAGAATTCCTACTAGCCGCCGTTCCCTATGGTTGTCGAGGTCCAGGCTGTATCCAAGTTGATTTGTTGATCTTGTGGGGTGGCTGACAAGAAGACAAAAGAGAAGTCCCACTAGCCGTCGTTCCCCATTTCTATAAATAGGGGAGAGGTCGAAAGCCATAACAGCATCGCCTTTGATATCCCATTCTTCATCAGCTTCATTCCTTTCTTTTCTTTCTCTTTCGTTTTCTTTCTCTGTCCCGTTTCTTTTTCTTTTTATTTTCTTTTTCTTTTCTTTTTCTTTCTATTTTGTAAGAGTTGTAAGGGTTGTAAAATTGAATGTTCCAATTTGTAATCGGTGGAGGAATATTGCAACAAGGAAATACAGTGGTAAAATTATTTTGAGCTTTTGGAGAAACCCGTAAGTCTTTATTTTTACCATGTCTTGTATGTTTTATTTTTCCATCATGTATATGAATTTGAATTATTTCATGAGTAACTAAATTAATTATCTTGGGATGAAGGGGGTGTGATAATATTTTATGATAATGTTATTTTGACTTTGAATTAAATAAATTTCTGTTTTCCATTTAGTTTAAAAAATGCTCAATGCTCTTAGTAATTCCTAACAAGAACCTAAGTGATAAAATTGTATACTTGCGGATATATTAGTAAGTTTAAGTAATTAATAGAATCGAGAGATTTATTGTTACTGGAAAGTTTTTGAACTAAGCCTAAGTTTTTGAAATACTTTTTGTGACCTTGGTAAAACCGTGAAAGTAATCAAAATCTTTTGAGGAATAAATAAGGGATTTTCACAAAACGATAATGGGCCTTTTCTAAGGATTAAGCAGCGTTTTCCATAGGTTAGGTACATTAATAGGATTCTGAGAGGAACATATTAATTAGCTTAAGGAAAATCCGCCTTGGAAAACTTAATTTGATTCTTATTTATGAAAAGTTAAAATTCATTAACATAAAATAGAGTCTTGATCCCCCGAAATCCCAAGATACTCTCAACTCTAATTTTTAAGTGTCAAGTAATTTTAATTTATGTTTTATTTTACAAAAACATTAACAATTAATTGTGTAGATAATTAAATTTCAATATGCCAGTACTTTGAAAACAGTCCCTGTGGAGAACGATAATCTTTTATATTACACGACATAACCCGTGCGCTTGCGGGCCCTGTCAATTGGATAACCATGAAGAATAACGGATCTCTTTAATAAAGCCAGCCTTCAGTAATTCTTTTGTCTGCTCACAGGCTGCCTTCTGCTTTTTTGGTCCCAATCTACGCTTTTTCTGAGCGACTGGCCTCATCTCTAGATAAATAGCTAGCTTGTGACAATAGAAGTTCAGATCCATACCAGGCATATCGGCTGCTGTCTATTCGCTCCATGACTAGCTCCAACTTATCATTGATATGCGTGACCTTTTCTGGAGAATCTCCCAATACGACGTCCCTGGAACTTCCGTCTGGCGTGGGCTTTGACGGGTTCAACAGATTGATCTTCAATTTCGCTCTGGGATCCAAATCAATTAGGCTACGGACCCTGCCGCAGATCCTCTGTCATTCAGCTTCCTCTTCTTGTTAAAGGCCTCAAGTTCACTATATTCAGGCTCTAGTTATAACAATACCTAGTCATCTCCTGGTCTCCTCTGATGGAGGATACATTGTTGTCCTTGTCTACGAATTTGATAAGCAGATGAGAAGTTAAAACAATGGCTTCCATGGCGTTTAGGGTTGGGCGGCCTATAATTCCATTGTAAGATGACTCAACATCGATCACCAGAACCCTGGATTTCACAGTCCTAGCTCCTAGCTCCTGGCTCGCCCTCAAAGGTTATCAGAGTGTCTAAGTACCCCTTTGTTGGTTGTTTGGCTCCGTTGAAAGCTGTTAGATCCTGCGAGTAAGGCTGTAAATCAGAATCATTAAAACCCATACTTTTGAAACAACCATAGAAGATAACGTCACAAGAGCTCCCCTGATCAACCAGTATCCTCTTCACATCCTTATTAGCGATGACAGCCACTATCACCACCGCGTCATCGCTTACAGGGACAGTTGGGCCAAAATCATCATCGAAAAAAGCTATCATTGGTGCCACTGCACCGCCTCTGAAGGGACGATTATCTATAGGCTTTCCTTGAAGCGAGAGGACCATGCGATGATGGTTTTTTCTGGCTGTAATGGAAACTCCTCCTCCGGCGAAGCCTCCAGCTATCATGTCGATGATCTCACGTCGGCCCTGACGCTGTAGTGGAGGGGTGATGTTCTGTTGTGCCGTCTCACCAGTTAAGATCCCCTTTTGTTTTTCTGCAGTGGTAAGTCTCCTAACCGGAGTGCGACTGTCATCGCCGTCATCCTTGCGGTCTCTTCCCCGCTTCTCCATCCCGTCTGGCTCATCAAAGGATCTTTCTTTCAACAAGTATTGCTTAAGTTTGCCCTCTTGGATCAGAGTTTCAATGGTGTTCTTCAGGGCCTGGCATTCATCCGTAGAATGACCGTTCTATTCGTGGAAGTTGCAGTACTTTCACTGGTCTCCATGCTTTCTAATATGGGGCGGTCTCTGGATCCCATAAACACTGAGTGTTGGCCATCCGACCTCCCTCAAAATCTATGAATTCTTGACACTCAACGGGGCATAGTGACTGAAAATGTTCACGCGTTTTTCCTGACGCCGAGGTACGGGGTTATTATAGGCGTTGCTATGGAATGGTCTTTGCATGCGTTCTGACCTTGGTCTGTCCTTATCTCTCCGGGGTTGCTGGTGCAACATCGGAGGTTTGGCCCTGGCCGTTGTTGCCTCCAAATGCATCTCAATGCCCACATATTTGGACGCTTTCCTCTTGAATTCCTCAAAACTCGTGGGAGGACTCTTCGCCAATGATAAGGCGAAAGCAGAATTCAGTTGTAAAGCTTCTATTACGATGTGCAACTGGAGTGCTTCTGCCAAATTTAGGACAGCGGCTGCCTCCTTATAGAACCTTTTCAAGAAGTCTTTGAGAGTCTCGCGCTCTCCTTGCCGGATTTGAGCTAATGTATGGGAGGTTCTAGGGACATCTCTAGAAATGACAAAGTGATCCACGAACGCTGTTGCCATCTCTCCCTACGAATCGATGAAGCCGGATGGTAGCCCTTTGAACCAGCTGAGAGCATCATTCATCAAGGTGCGAGGAAATATCCTGCACATAACATCTTCATCCGCTCCTAGGTACATAGTTTCATACACGTAGGCATCCAAGTGCTTGATAGGATCCGTCTCTCCATTATATTTCCCAATGGAAAGGGGTTGAGTGGTCTACAGGTGCTTTGGAATAACGACATTCATCAGTCTTTGAGAAAATGGGACGTTAAGTTTGTATGCCCCGTGCATCGTTGTTGGATCCCATCTTCTGCCACTGGTTTTCTTTCCCGAGTCTTGCGTTCATTCCTTCTCTTCATACATAGGGATCTATGAGTATTAAGGACTAGCAGATTTTCTTCCTTCTGTAGTATGGTGAGTCCCTTCAGCTTGAGATATTACTTTCTCATCGGTACACTTCTTTTCTCGTTTCAACTCCACCAGTTCCTCCATTAACTTGCGTATCACCTCATCCCGTGGATCAGGTGTAGACGCTTGCACTATTCTCCTAGAGCTTCCCACTGGTGACTCAAAAGCCAAACGCCTATTTACTACCTGCTCTTGTGTAGTGACATCTTCCACGTACCCATCTTGCATATCTCTCCCATGGCCTTCCATGATAAAGACGAGACTTTGAAAACGAGAGGTGGGAATAACTTTAGCAGGTCCCACTGGGCGTACCAATGAACTGTCCTGAACCAGGGTCAAATGATCCGGCATTGGGCCAGCCACAAAAGTCAAAGATTTTGGTATTTATATACCAGTACAGTGGGTATCCGGTATTATAATCCGATTTCTCAGTGGGAGAAGATTGGTCTTGATGTCCTGGAAATCCTACACACCGATCCTTCGTGTTGATGTAGGGCAAAAGGTGGTGTCACCTACGAAGATCCTCCAACGCTCAAGTTAGTGAATAAATACCTGAGGATGTAAGACAAAGATTGTAGGATCAGTCAAAAAAAGTCCCTTTCTGTTTGCGTTCTGGTAGTATTTATAGGCGAAGGAGAATGATGGGTCTGATTGCCCAGGGGAACAAACCTGACTCGCCTCGAACGATGAGACTTGGAAGTGGAGAATATCCATTTTGTCTTGTCAGAGTATAGGCATATTTATATACGTATTTAATCAGCATGGGAGACAAGTATGGGTCAAGCGATAACATGCGTGCCTTCAGAAGACAGATGCCTCTCATGGGCAATTAGCATTAGTGAACTCTTCTCGAATCCTCCAACTATTGATTAATAAATGTGCCAATGTGCAGAATGCGTTATACCGACATGCCAGGCGTCAATAGGGGCTTACCAGTATAGGGAGAACGTCTATATGATCCTGTTAATCTGATGTCCTACCCGTTAGATCAGTAGCACTGGTGGATGACACGTCACTTGTCCTGGGACCAGTATCAAGACTGGATCACCAACGAAGATGTTCTTCATGCTCTTCATAAGACTTAGAATAGATCAAGATATCATCTATAAAGACAACCACAAATCGATCTAAGTATGGATGAAAGATGTTGTTCATATAATTCATGAACACAGCAGGAGCATTAGTTACACCAAACTGCATCACCATATATTCATAGTGACCATATCGGGTCCTGAACGCCGTTTTGGGAATATTAGAAGCCTTAACTCAAATTTGATGGTATCCAGACCGTAAATCAATCTTCAAAAAGACTGAAGTGTTTTTGCATGTTGTAGATTAGTTTTGATAATGACAAGTACTGAGGCACAAGCAAAACATTACTCTTGGACCATAAACAAATGCATAATTCAAAAGGAAATACAAGGAGTTGATGCATTAATAATCTATGATCAAGAAACCATGAAGAACACGCTCCTAAATGATCAAAAAAATCAAGAAAGTAATGCATGAAGATCAAGGAAAGGAACCATGACTTAAAATACATCAAGGAAATATCAAAAAGCATGGAAAAGCACCAAACAACAATGCATGAATCGATTCTTACATGTATGAATCGATTCAAAGGCCTGGAAGTCTCAAAAAAAATAAAACAGCAAGTCATGAATCAATTCACACCAAGCATGAATCGATTCACACGTGGTTGAAATTCAAAATGCCCAAAACAGAACTATGTGAATCAATTCACATACGTATGAATCGATTCAAGTAGTGGAAAACATCACTAAAAAGACAGATTTAAGTGGGAAACAAAGACCCATAACCCACTATACACAGAGACAAGCTAGAACCATGATATACAACGGCTATGAGGACCTCCAAAGCTCTATAAATGGCTCTCCAACTCAAGCATAATAGGACACAACAAGAAGCAATCAATCTTTACTTACATTTGTGCTTAGTAAGTTCATTTTCTTTGTATATTCTGAATCCTTGAGCTTAGAACTTGTATATCCTCTCTTGTTGAGAGTTTAAAAATTGTGAGAGCTCTTCATTTAACTATCCACTCTATTGAGAGAGTATATTGCTTGTAAACACAAACAACAAACACCAAAGTTCACTCTAGGTTGAGTGGTAACAAAGGTTGGGGTTTTAACCTTTGGGATATTGAGAGATTGTGAGATTGGGTGGGTTACCTTTGTACTTGTGAGAATTGGGTTCTTGAGTGTGGGACACTAGGAGACAATTGCTCAAAGCTTGTATCTCAAATCTTCAATAGTGGAATCCTTCAAGTGGGTTGCTTGAAGGCGAGACGTACACCGGATTGGTGGAACTCGTTAAATTGGTTTACATTCCTTTTTACCTTGAACTCTTTACTTGTGTATGCATACTAACTGTTTGTTAAATTTCCTGAGTTGATTGCTTGAATTAATTGTGTTCATAAGAAGTTGCTAAACTACCTGCACACCAACTGTTTGATAAAATTACCAAACCATTATTCTCTCTTGATTCTCATTTCTGTATTAAGTCTCACTTGCCTCAAAGAAGTTCTTTATCTCAAATCAAACAAATTATTATGCATTTGATTGTTGTTGCTTGAGAAGTTTTGCATATCTCATTACCAGACTTACCTCGGCCTTTGGATTTAAATGATGATCCACCTCTAGTAAACTTTCCTTGCTTTTTAAAATTAATTGGTTGTGACCTTGAAGAACTGTCAGATTTACTATTTGATCCAGTTAAAGCTTTATCATCTTCTTCATAAATTCTGCATTTGTTGACAAGAACAGGGAAACTCCTAATTTCTTGGTGTCGAACGCCTTTTTAATTTTAGGTCTCAGACCGATCTCAAATTTAATACATTTGGAGCCTTCAGTACCAGGCTGTTGAAAAGGAGGGTAAAATAAACAAAGTTATTTAAATTTAGCTGCATACTCTTCGACAATCAGATTACCCTGCCTGAGTTCCATGAATTCCAACTCTTTTCTGCTCCTTACAGTGTCAGGGAAATATTTTTCAAGGAAACACACCTTGAAGTTCTCCCAGATTAATTCAGTTCCTGCAACTATCATCCTAGCTTCAGTAATCTTCCACCAGTTCTCAGCTTCTTTCCGAAGCATAAATACAACATATTCGACCTTTTGTACCTCAGTGCACTACAAACTATCAAAGATCCTTTCTAAGTTTTGAATCCATGCATAAGCTTGATCAGGATGAAAGCCTCCATGAAATTCAGTGGGTTTACGCTTCAAGAAACAATCCAGACTATGATTATCTGATGATTGAGGCTGATTCTACCTTTCAAGAATATCAGCAAAGTGCTGAAAAGCAGCAGCCATGGCATCCATACCTGGATGGTCAGCCATTTCTTATCCTGAAATAACATCGCACTTTAGTACATTTCATGGATAAGAATACAATTTATTCACATTGGATCTCATCAATTAATTCAATAATTAACAACTAGCATATGAGTTCACTCAATTCATAGCATTTAGTAATTTAACCTTGGCCTTAGACTTTTTCAAGTCTGCTCTGATACCAAAATAAAACATCCTAACTTTTAAAATAAGTTTCTAAAACCCAAATAAATTTTTCACGAATTACTTTCAATTTCAAAATAGGATTTTGGAATGGTATAATAACACTGTCATCACTACATCAACCTTCTAATGTGCAATTCATCACCATACACACTAATCAACCCATTACATAACCTACCCATTTATGCAATGCAACAGTTTCCTGGATATATCAAATATCATATATATATATATGGTGGGACCATTCAGGGTCTCCACACTCCAACTTCATCCACCATAGCAACAAGCATATGCTCAAAATAGCTCTAGGCTTCCAACTGAAGCCATCAGTTACCTATTCAACTAAGCATTTATATATACACATATATGTACACACAATAAAACAGGTATGCACAGGAGCCGGCCAAGGCTACTACAAAACTACTATGTACATTATATACAATATATATATATATAATGCTCCAAACTCGATCTTGGTGACCTCTCACCAATCTCCGTCACGTCCTAAGTCCACTGTAAATATATCCACAAATAAGGGTGAGCAATATACACAATAAAGGACAGTTATAGTAAAGATTCTATAGTCCATACTTCTAACATACAATGAAGTAATACAATTAATAATAACATAACTACCATAATCATAATATTCATTAATTATCATCATCATTTCATATCATCATGCTATTCTAAAGGTATACACGTGTCATTCTCATTCATTTGGATCCAATTATTCATTATTAAATTTTGTGTTACAACACTGGCTCTCAGCCATATACTCAGCTCTCAGCTGATCCGGCCGTTTTACTGGTACCAAACCGCTTGCCCTCTCATATGACACAATCACTCTCAGCGACTGTTAACCCGGCGATAGCATCTCAACAGTTCTTTTCCACCACCGGGTTTGTTAATTGGCAAGCGCACCAATCGTTTGTAGTTTTCAAAATTTAGATATCGTTCCACTGGGATTGAAAGTCCAATAATAACAGTAATTTTCTATTTACTATGGTAAATGGGAAGGAAGTTATAAACAAAAGAATAATTTATATACAATTTATACAATATTCACAGGATAGCATGATTGAGTGGTTCATAAGATAAAAGAAAATAAAATCTATCTAAAAAAAAATGAGTTGCAATCTAGAATAGGTAAGATACTTGAGATAAACACAGATAAACAAATTATGTTGGAAATTGGATCCCTAATCTAGAATAACAATGAGGAACTCAAGACATGCATATTTAATCATCAAGTTTCATGTCATTGCAGCTTAAAATCATTATAACCGATCCCTCGTGATATAAATTCTAAGAATTCACCGTAAAGTCCGGTCCCTCGTGAGCTTTCTCAGTAAAAACTTGCATTAAGACCTGGCCTTATAGTAACAATGGTTAACAACCCCTATAGAATTGAGATACCAAGGGTACTCCAAATTTTTACTTTCGTCAAAACAAGTTTCAATACGGCATGAACAATCATTCTCCCGTTTGACATTCATACTAATAAAACAAGTTTCAATACACATGAAAATCATTCTCCCGTTTGACGTTCATATTAATAAAAGGTTAAAATACTAACATGGACTTGAATCATAAACATGCAGAGGTCGAATTCACAACATTATACTCAATAGATTAGTTCACCAATTCCAACATAAACAAATTAGTTACACATGGTGAAAGTAGAAATAACACTTACAGATTTTCACATTACGAAGACGATGGGAACTTCACGATACAATGATCACAATACACCGAAACACACTCAAGTATCTAGAAAACTATTCTAGAACTACAACTCACAAAAGAAGTACTGAAAGTCGAGCACAAGAGAGAAAAGAAATGCTATGGAATGGGATGGGATGGGATAATTTGAATGGTGTTGGATGGCCCTATTTATAGGGCTGAGCAAGGGTGCTGACGCTACGCATCCCTGTGACGCTACGCGTCACACCCCTGACTCAGCCTCCATTAAACACTTGATAATGGCCACTTCAAATTATTAAATTTGATCATGCTTGGCCATATGGACATGTCTCCACCGATTTTTGGCCTTTCATGGTGAGTGGGATGGCCCTTGTGGCTGAGTGGAGTGCCCATTATTGGGTCCAAGTGGAGTGGTTGGTCAAAGTGGAGGTGGAGACCACGCAGCACTGACGCTACGCGTGGCTGTGATGCATAGCGTCAGCATCAAAAATAGCTGTTGATGCTACGCGTGGGGTGAGGCTACGCGTCAGCTCCTCCAGTGTAATTTTCTCTTGATTTCTTAACTTTTTCACTGCAAAACTAGAGAAAATTGATCAAGGGCAGATTATTTCCAACAACATCCATTTATTGAATTTAAATCCTAATTTTCTAACAAATTAAACTAATTTTTATAATTTTTATGAAATTTTTATTCAAGCTTTTATTAAAAATTTGAGGACTAACAAATACCCCCAACTTGAGACATTGCTCGTCCTCGAGCAAGAGAAAAATAAGAAAAAAAATAAAAATTTGGAATCAAATTTTTAAGTTAGTCCGAAAATTTACCACAAAAAATAATTACACAATTTAACTAATTTGTAATAATCAAAAATTGATATCAAATATAACAAAGGTCTAATGATAAAATTGTTTACAATATTCTATTAACAATCAAGCAGAATTTCAGGCTTACCTCACAAGTGTTTATCTCTATGTAATTGGTAACCTATTTCACTCAATCAATCATAAAATCAAACGAATTTAACTTTGTTTGTCATCTAATCAATGGTTATTTATACCGAGTTAATTCGAAAATCACAAGGTCTTTTCACGGGTTGTAATGAGGCTTGGTTTTCAAGAAGTAATGGTTTTTCTTGGAATTCAAAAACCTGAAATCATAAAGAGCATTTTATAATTCTTAGGCTTTTTCTTGACCCAAACTTCTCATTTTCTTTTATTGATGAAAAATAAATACCCCCAACTTGATTCTTTTCACTATTTTTGATTTTTTTCTTTTTCATACTTTCCTTTTGAAAAGAATCAAGTTGCTTATTTTCACTCCCCATTTTTGTGAGAACACTCAAAATATTTTTCATTTATTTCAACTGCTCTTTTAATCAATCAAGTATAGGGAATGGTTAAAACAAATTTAGGTTTTAAGGGTACCAAAGAATTTTATTTTAGGCTCAAATTGGCTTTGCAAAGGATAAAAGACTTTTTACCAAGGTAAGCTGTTTGGCCCAAGGTTTCGTTTCACCAATAAATGTGCCTTGATCATTTTCTCGAATTCTCTGTACAACAACACAAATCAGAGATTAAAGCAAAATCAATTCGAATTGAAAATATGTCGATTAAACCCTCAAGTGTTTAAAAAAAATGTCTCTCTGCTTACCGGGTTATTGAAATTTGCTTGATGGTTAATAAACTTATTGTAATTAAATTTATCAAAATTCCTAACACCACTAAAAAAACAACTGTTAGCGACGGACATAAGTGGTCGCTAATCAATGGAATCCCCGTCGCTAAAACAATTAGCGACGGCCTCGCAGACGGGAAAGTGGGCGTCGCTAAAACCCTCGTCGAAAACACATCAGCGACCACATACATGCCGTCGCTATCTTATTGACGGCGTACGGCCTTCGCTAAAATTGTCTCTGCCCCAATAACTGCAGCCGTCGCTAAGTGTTGCCATACAGCGACCTCGAGACCCCGTCGCTACTAACAGACACCAGCGACCACCCCATGCCGTCGCTAGAGGTAGTGATACAGCGACCAATACATTCCGTCGCTAGTGGTTGTCAGGTAGCGACCACACTTTTCCGTCGCTAGTGACCGAGAGAGGGAGAGAAGGTTAGAAGCCAGAAATGGTTAACGAGAGAGACGGAGAGAGAAAGGGAAAGTTTGGCCGAGAGAGGGAGAAAGGGTTCGGAGAGGTAATGGTTAACGAGAGAGAGGGAGAGAGAAAAGGAAAGTGTGGCCTAGAGAGGGAGAAACGGTTCGGAGACGGAGAAGGTTGGGAGAAGAAAGTGTTGCTGTTTAGGGTAAATGATTTGGGGGAAGGGATGATGTCGAAACAGATTAAAACCATAGCGACGGCCTACGACCGTCGCTAATAACGTCACTAGAATAAAAAGTTTTCGACGGCCAAAAACTTCCGTCACTAGCCTCTGAAACTTAGCGACGGATAAACAACCCCGTCACTACTCTTGAATATTAGCGACGACGCTTGGATACCGTCGCTATATTCCCAAGTTTAAACTAAAATAACGCAGGGAAGGCCAGAACACTAGCGACGGCTATATGCTCCGTCACTAGTGTAAAAACCTAGCGACGGTGGCCACCGTCGCTAACGTTCATGTAAATTTAGCGACGGTCATTACCGTCGCTTATATTTGGCGCCAACAAAACAACAAGGAGGGAAACCCAAAAAAGGAGGAGCTACATGATAGCGACGGCACTAGCGGCGGTCACTAATTAGCGACGTCACAGAAATACCGTCGCTAAATGTGGCCATAGTGACGTCCTGGTGGACGTCACTGATGCATTAGACCTCATAGCGACCCTACATTTCCCGTCGCTATCAGTTGGCGCCATAAATACATTGGAGGGAAACCAAAAAAGTGGAGGGAAATGACGATAGCGACCGATTCAGCGACGACGTGTGATATTGTGATGGAGGTAGTGACGGTTCTTGACCAATTTTAGCGACGGGGAAATTTCAGTCGCGGATGTGGTCACTATGTTTCCTGCTCCAAGTCGCTTTTCATTTGTGGTCGCTAACGCGGTCACTAATTAGCGATGGCCTGAGTCGGTCGCTACCTGGCAGTAGCTGTTAGTCATTTTTCTAGTAGTGTAAGTTATATAAAAAAAATTGATAATTGATTTTACAAATTTAAGTTTTATTGTGTAAAAACTCTAAATGTATAAATTAACTAACAAAAATTTGATTGAAAGATAAAAATTTTATTTTTGGATTATTTTTTTCAAAAATAAGCAAAAACGAATAACTACGTAAAAACACACCACACAATAATGAAATACCATAATATAAAGTGTAAATGTAAATGTAAATATAAACTAGAATCAACTGTACTCAAAGTAAATGCAAAAGAATAAGAAGATGACATCATCAATCTTCCATCTGATCATCATCCTGCTCCTCCTCCTCATCATCACCATCGCCATCAGAGTCAACCTGTGCGCCAGAAGATCCACCAGTCTCAGGGTAGGTAGGCAAATCTCTGCGCCAAGCTATATGTGCTGCAAACTCGGCCGGGGTAACATAAGGTGCTCCCTCTCCCTGTAACCTGTACTGGTAAAATTCATCGTGAAGATGAATATAAGCTCTATGAGTGGCAGCCATCATCTGCATCATATGTGATAAATGCTTTATAATATAATAAATTAAATCTAGTTTGCTTAGGATTTTAGTCTTTATCCATTGTATTTCCTTTATTTATTACAATTTTTGCTTTCTTTCCACTCTAGTCTACTTGGGTATGTTATTTTGCAGGAATTAAGGTAATAAAGGGTCAAAAACAAGAGAAAAATGACCATAAAATGATAAAGAAACAAGAAGAACAAGCCCAAAGTAGAAAGAATTCTCTTTTTAAAGCTGAAATTTGACTCAGAAAGCAAAAATCCGACTCAGAGCACTGAAATCCGACTCAAAATGGCCAAATCCGAGTGGGATAACTCAGAAATGACCAAATCCGAGTGGAAGGACTCAGAATAGAGCATTGCCGAGTGGAATACTACACTGCTGGAGGAAAATCTGAGTAAAATGTTCCCTGACAAAGCCATTCCGAGTGATAAATAGCTGACTGGAGTGAAAGACCAATGCTGAAATGGAATAAGTCTCGGTTAAAGGTGATTCCGAGTGGAAACTCCCCGACTGCATCCATTCCGAGTGAAAAAAGGAGACTGACCTCCAATAAATATATCCAAAGCTATTTTCCGAGTGAAAAGCTTGCTGATTGAAGTGAATCCGAGTGGGAGCTTTCTGATTGCAACTAATCCGAGTGAAAGCTGTTCCGAGTGAATGGATTCCGAGTAGAAGAGGCCACTGAAATGAATAAATGCTGACTAAGGAGGAATCCGAGTGGTCTCACTCAGAGAAAATGACATTCTCAAGCAGAACAAAGCATTTCCGAGTAATTCTTAGCAAGGAAGGAAAAATCCGACCGGAAATGAATCACACTCGGGCAGACTCTCAAGTTTCACACTGAGCCCGAGTGAGAAGTCTCCAAGGAAAGGAATTCCGAGTAAGTTAGGTCAGAAAGATGCATTTCCGAGCAAAGCAAGGCTCGGACATGGAAGAATTCTATCAGCCAGATTCCAGTCCTTCAAAGTCTAAGTTTCTGAGTGAAAGTGAAGTCAAATCCGAGTGGAAATTAACTCGGACTTCCGAGTGAAGATGTGATTTTATCATTTGAATGAGTAAATAAATTTGTCCGAGTGAATTCCAATGCAAAATCCGAGCAAAGCTTTAACCGAGTGGTCCAAATTCAGAGACAGCCGAGTGAAAATGATTGGGAACCGATTAAATCTGAACCAAGTGAGTCTTCAATCAATTCCGAATGAACTCCATGAACCTAAGCCGAGTGAATGTTTCAGACGGTTCTGAGTCTTTCTGCAGTCAATTCCGACTGAATGGAAGATGCTCTTCAGTAAGTCTTCACTCGTCCTTTTCATTCAGCTTCATCACCAATCGGTTCTCCTCCAAACACCGACCCAATTCTTCACAAATGCAACACCGGATCACTACCTCCATCAACACCGCCTCCTTCTACTTTCCTTCAAGCCACAACACCGTCCCTTCACCTTTCAAAACCGACCCACATTTCTCTCTTCTATCCGCTGTCCCCTTCTAATCCATACTACACACCGTCCCACTTCACCTTTCCTTTCCATCCATACCGCCCAGACTTCTCTCCAACCAATACCGCCCAGGCTCCTAATCCACAACTCCGCCCAGACTCCTTTCCTTTCCATCCACAACACCATCCTCTCCTTCCCAATATTCTCAACACCGCCCAACCGTCCTCACCTCAACACACCGCCCAACCGTCCTCACCTCAACACACCGCCCAACTTCCCAACACCGTCTCCCTTTCTTCTTCTAATACATAACACCGCCTAGTAACCCTCTCAAGACCGCCCAGACTTTTCATCAATTCAACACCGTCCAGCCCACAACGTCCAGATCTCCATCTAACAGCAACTCCTCTCCATGCTGTCCAGTTCACTCACCAACACCGTCCAGCAAGCTTTCACTCGGATTTGTGGGAAAATAACATTTTTTTCCACTATGAATTTCATCATTCTGCACCAATCTTCACTAAAATCCAAGCACCGAATTATTGGAAATATTAAATATGCAAATTAGAAACAAGTTGGCACAGCTGGAATTCACATGCACCGAAAGTTTCTCCCACTTGCAAATTTTAACGCGTTTCCTTAGCTGGATTCATTCATCCATTCACCTATAAAAGGGAGAGCAACCAGGAGTATAGCATCAATCAATTTTTCCATCAATTACCATCAGATTTAATTTCTTTCTACGTTACTTTCTCTCCTTTTCTCTTTAGTTTTCTTCTTTTCCATTTTTCTTTCTCTGTTCATTTTTCTTCTCTTTCTTTTTATTTTCTTTTCTTTCTTTTATTTTGTAAGAGTGTGAGGGCTGTAAAAGTGAGAATTTAAATTTGTAATTGGTGGAGAAATTATTGCAACAAGGAATTACAGTGGTAAATTATTCTGAGCTTTTGGAGAAACCCGTAAGTCTTTATTTTTACCATGTCTTGTATGTTTTATTTTTCCATTATTTACATGAATTTAAATTATTTCATGAGTAGCTAAATTAATTATCTTGGGATAAAGGGGGTATGATAATATTTTATTTTAATATTATTTTGACTTGGAATTAAATAAATTTCTGTTTTCCATTTAGTTCAATTATGCTTAATGCTTTTAGTAATTCCTAACAAGAACCTAAATGATAAAACTATATACTTAAGGGTATATTAGTAAGTTTAGGTAATAAATAGAATCGAGAGATTTATTTTTACCGGAAAGCTTTGAACTAAACCTAAGATTTTTGAAATGCTTTTTGTGACCTCGGTAAAACCGTGAAAGTAATCAAAATTCTTTTGAGGAAATAAAAGGGATTTTCATAAAACGATAATGGGCCTTTCTGAGGATTAAGCAGCGCTTTCCATAGGTTAGGTACATTAATAGGATTCCGAGAGGAACATATTAATTAGCTTTTGGAAAATTCGCCTTGGAAAACTTAATTCGATTCTTATTTATGAAAAGTTAAAATTCATTAAATATAAAATAGAGTCTTAATCCCCCAAAATCCCAAGATACTCTCAACTCTGATTTTTTAGTGTCAAGTAAATTTTATTTTTATATTTATTCGTATTCTGTGCAACTTTAATTTGTGCTTTATTTTATAAAAATCTTAAAAATTAATTGTGTGGATAATTAAATTTCAATATGCTGGTACTTTGAACACAGTCCCTGTAGAGAACGATAATCTTTTATATTACGCGACATAACCCGTGCGCTTGCGGGCCCTGTCAAGTTTTTGGCGCCGTTGCCGGGGACTGTTGTCCCTCAAATATCGGAAATATTGAAATTCGATTAGATCATACTTGTTAATATGTTTATTTTCTTTGTAATTTTGTATTTTGTTCTATATTCTGTGTATCTGTTGTTGTTTTATTTTTGTAATTATTTGTTTTATTGGTCATTTATTTTCTATTTATGCGACGAAGCCATAGTGTCGATCTAAACTTAGGATTTGACCCTGAGATAGAACGTACCCTTAGAGCTTTGAGAAAACAACAAAAACAACAAAAAGAACAAAAAGAAAAACAAATGGCAGACCAACAGAGACCCTTAAGAGATTTTGCCGCTCCAAGCACTAATGGAAGAGGATCCAGTATCCTTAGACCCACAGTGGAGGCTAACAATTTTGAATTAAAGCCTTCACTACTCTTAATGGTTCAACAGAACCAATTCGGAGGTTTACCCTCTGAAGATCCAAATCTTCATCTTCAAATCTTTCTTGAATACTGTGACACCCTGAAGATGAACGGAGCCACCAATGATGCCATTCGCTTAAGACTTTTCCCTTTCTCCTTAAGAGATAAAGCAAGAGCGTGGTTATACTCTCTTCCTGAAGGATCCATCACGACTTGGGAACAATTGTCCAGTGCTTTTATCAATAAACGGTACCCAAGGAACAAGACTGATGTGCTGAGAAAACAAATCATCAATTTTTCACAAAAAGATGATGAATCCTTGTATGAAGCCTGGGAGAGATACAGAGAGTTGCTAAGAGAATGTCCTCACCATGGGATAGAAAGGTGGTTGACAATCCATATTTTCTATAATGGACTAACTTCCACACAAAAGATCTCTTTAGATGCTGCAGCTGGAGGAGCCTTCATGAGTAAAAATGTTGATGAAGCTGAGAACCTGATCGAGGAAATAGCTCAAAACACTCACCAATGGAACTCTGAGAGAGGATTACCTTCTAAAACACCAGGTAAGTACTCTGTTGATGCTCTTTCCCTACTTTCTGCCAAAGTTAAAGCATTAACATTAAAACTTGATAAAATAGGGTCAACAGGTGCTACTAATATTGTTTGTGAAGTTTGTGGTGTTTCAGGACATGGAGCTACAAACTGCAACTTAGCCATGACCCCTAATCAAGAACAAGAAATGCATCAGGTGGACGCTATTGGAAACTATGGTGGAAACTATCAAGGTAACTACAGACCTCCACAAGGTCCACCTGGCTTCCAAAATAGGCCACCTCAATTCCAAAGTAACTACAAACCTCAACAAGGAACCTATATTCCACAAAAATCAAAGCTAGAATCCTTGATGGAGATATTTGTAGCTACTCAACTTAAACAAAATGATGAATTCTGTGATGCAATAAAAAACTTGGCTTCAAAAGTGGACTCTCTTGCCACTCACAACAAAATACTGGAAAATCAAATTGCCCAACAGGCCTCCTATTCTCAAAGAGCTCCAGGAACATTTCCTGGAAAACCAGAGGCTGGACCATCCAACCAAACCATGGCTGTCACTCTTAGGAGTGGTACTCAATATGATGGGCCAGTTGACAAGACAGCAAAGGAGGAAAGGAAAGTCGATGAATCTTCATCTCATCCAGTAATTGAAGAAGAGAAACCACAAGAAAAGAAGGAGGAGGTTAAGCCATATCAACCTCCCATTCCATTTCCTTAGCGCTTAGCCAAAGCA
Organism: Clitoria ternatea; assembly: GCA_037962975.1. Taxonomy (NCBI): domain Eukaryota; kingdom Viridiplantae; phylum Streptophyta; class Magnoliopsida; order Fabales; family Fabaceae; genus Clitoria; species Clitoria ternatea. The sequence continues at coordinate 35,330,502 of CM075675.1, read as the reverse complement.
AAGTTGGACAAACAATTTGGTAAGTTCCTTGATATTTTAAAGAAATTGTATATTAATATTCCTTTTACAGATGCTTTGCAGCAAATGCCCACATATGTAAAGTTCTTGAAGGACATTCTGTCCAACAAAAGAAAACTGGAGGAAGATGGTACAGTTGCACTTACTGAAAAGTGCAGTGCTCTAATTCAAAAGAAACTTCCACCCAAGCTCCAAGATCCAGGTAGTTTCTCTATTCCTTGCATGATTGGTGACATGAATATAGATAAAGCATTGTGTGATTTAGGAGCTAGTGTGAGTTTAATGCCATTATCTGTTGCTGAAAAGTTAGGATTGGGTGAACTAAAACCTACTAGGATGTCTTTACAATTGGCTGATAGATCTGTAAAATATCCTGTAGGAATTTTAGAGGATGTTCCTATTAAGATAGGAAAAATTTTTATACCTGCTGACTTTGTTGTGCTTGAAATGGACGAAGATTCTTTGATTCCTATTATTTTAGGCAGACCATTTTTAGCAACTGCAGGTGCTGTGATTGATGTCAAGAATGGTAAGTTGTCTCTAACTGTTGGAGACCAAAAGGTTGATTTCAACTTGAAAAATGTTTTAGAAAAACCTTATAATGATGTTTGCTGTACTGTGGATTTTGTCAAACGAGTGGTAAAGGAATCAACCCTTCCTAATGACCCACTTGAAACTATTTTTATGATTGAGCCGACAGAAACATCTCATTGCTCTGAGGCCCCACATGATACTGAGGTCATGTGTGACAAAGTGGTAAGCCCCAATGTGGAATTAAAACCTTTACCAGCTTCATTAAGGTATGAATTTCTTGGTCCTAATTCTATATATCCTGTGATTATTAATGCTGAATTGAATCCATGTGAAACTGAAAAACTTTTGAAACAACTTAGGTTGTATAGAAAGGTAATAGGTTATACAATGGATGATATCAAAGGGATTAGCCCTTCTCTTTGTATGCACAGGATTACTGTAGAAGATGAAAGTAGGCCCACAGTAGAACCACTTAGGAGATTAAATCCTAAAATTCAAGAAGTGGTTAAAAAGGAAATTTTGAAATTGCTTGATGCTGGAGTCATATATCCTGTTGATAGTAGTAAATGGGTAAGTCATGTCCATGTGGTGCCTAAAAAGGGGGGAATAACTGTGATTGAAAATGATAAACATAACTTGATTCCTACTAGGATTGTCTCTAGTTGGCGCATGTGCATTGATTATAGGAAGTTAAATAGCGCCACGAAAAAAGATCATTTTCCCCTCCCTTTTATTGATCAGATGCTTGAAAGACTTATGAAACACTCTTATTTCTGTTATTTGGATGGGTATTCAGGTTTTCATCAAATTCCCATTCATCCATCTGATCAAGAAAAGACTACCTTCACTTGCCCTTATGGGACTTATGCTTACAGACGTATGCCTTTTGGTTTATGTAATGCACCTGCGACTTTTCAAAGGTGTATGCAAGCAATTTTTTCTGATCTTATTGAAAATGTGATGGAAGTCTTTATGGATGATTTTTCAGTGCATGGTTTGGATTTTGATAATTGTTTAACAAATTTGTGCCAAGTCTTGCAGTGTTGTGAAGAAACCAATTTGGTTCTAAATTGGGAAAAATGCCATTTTATGGTAAGAGAAGGCATAGTTCTTGGACAACTGGTGTCTGAGAGAGGTATAGAAGTTGATAAGTCTAAAGTGGAAGTAATTGAAAAATTACCTCCACCCACAAATGTGAAAGGTATTCGGAGTTTTCTTGGACATGCAGGGTTTTACCGTAGGTTCATTAAAGATTTCTCCAAGATCACAAAGCCTCTTACAACTCTTCTGGGTAAGGATGTGCCTTTCAATTTTGATTCATCTTGTATGGAAGCTTTTTGCAGGATTAAGCAAGCTCTAATCTCTGCCCCCATTGTACAACCACCTGATTGGAAACTCCCATTTGAGCTGATGTGTGATGCAAGTGATTACGCAGTAGGAGCTGTGTTGGGGCAAAGAAAGGATAAAAAGCTCCATGTAATTCATTATGCCAGCCGGACACTAGATGATGCTCAGGTAAATTATGCCACAACTGAAAAAGAACTGTTAGCTATTGTCTTTGCTTTTGATAAATTTAGGTCTTATTTGGTAGGTTCACATGTTACTGTTTACACTGACCACTCTGCCATTAAGTATCTATTGAATAAAAAGGAAGCAAAGCCTAGATTAATTAGGTGGATTCTAATATTGCAAGAATTTGACTTGCAAATTAAGGACAAGAAGGGTACCGAGAACTTGGTCGCTGACCACCTATCTAGGTTGACATCTGAAAAAGAAGAAACAGATAATATTCCCATCAATGAATCTTTTCCAGATGAACAACTCTTGAATCTTAGTATCCAACGTGTTCCTTGGTATGATGATTTTGTAAATTTTCTTGCATGTGGTATCTTACCTCCTGATCTTAGCTTTCAGCAAAGGAAAAAGTTTTATGCAGATGTCAAGCATTATTATTGGGATGAACCACTCCTTTTCAAGCAATGTGCAGATGGTATGATTCGGAGATGTGTTTCACAAGATGATGTCCATGCTATCTTGGATCATTGCCATTCTCTTTCCTGTGGAGGGCATATGAGCACCTCCAAGACAGCTGCTAAAATATTGCAAACTGGGTTCTATTGGCCAAATATTTTTAAGGATGTACGTAAGTATGTTCTAACTTGTGATGCTTGCCAAAGAACAGGTAACATTGGTAAGAGACAAGAAATGCCATTGAATACCATTTTAGAAGTTGAATTGTTTGATGTATGGGGTGTTGATTTTATGGGTCCCTTTCCCTCTTCTTTTGGAAATCAGTTCATATTAGTGGCAGTTGACTATGTGTCAAAATGGGTGGAAGCCATTGCTTCACCCCATTCCGATGCTAAAACTGTTATTAAACTTTTCAAGAAAATAATATTTCCAAGGTTTGGGGTCCCAAAATGTGTTATAAGTGATGGAGGGTCTCATTTTATTGAGAAAACTTTTCAGACCCTTCTAAAGAAATATGGAGTTAAGCATAAGGTTGCTACACCTTATCACCCACAAATTAGTGGACAAGTTGAGGTATCCAATAGGGAAATTAAAAATATTCTTCAAAAAGTGGTGAATACATCACGTAAGGATTGGTCTATTAAGTTAGATGATTCCTTATGGGCGTATCGAACCGCATACAAAACTCCCATTGGAACCACACCTTTTAAGCTAGTATATGGGAAGCCCTGTCATTTACCTGTTGAGCTAGAATATAAATCTTTTTGGGCTGTTAAAACTGTTAACTTTGATCATAAGGCTGCAGGTGAACAAAGATTGTTGGAATTAAATGAGCTTGAAGAACTCCGTCTAGATGCATACGAAAATGCCAGAATTTATAAAGAAAAAACCAAACAATGGCATGATCGTCACATCCAACGTAGAACATTTAATCTAGGTGATATGGTTTTACTGTTTAATTCCAGATTGAAGCTTTTTCCAGGTAAACTGAGATCCCGATGGTCGGGACCATTCAAGGTGACAAAAGTCTTTCCCTTTGGAGCTGTCGAACTATGGAGCGAGAAATCTGGTACATTTAGGGTAAATGGACAGAGAGTAAAGCATTACTTCACCGGTCAACCAATACAACAAGCAAATGACTTGGACTTGTTTGATGCTCCTGATGAGTAAATCCAAACGGTGAGAAGTCTGGCTGAAGACTTAAAACTTAGCACTGATAGGGAGGTAACCCTATAAAAAGTTGTTGTTTTATTTTAAGCTTTTATTCTATTAAAAAAAAACCAACTATGTCAGATGCCGGTTTGGGGTTACTACAGGTAAGTTTTCTTATACTTTTATCATCCATTTTTAACATTGAGGACAATGTCAAATTCTGGTTTGGGGTGGTAGGTAAGAAAACTTAACTGTTTTGTTTAGGTTGTGTGATTGGTATTTTATTTTGCATGTGTTTTCCTTGCTTTGTTTGTAATCTTGTAATTTACCATGATTGCATGATAAATTTACTTTGAACACAAAGCTAAAGTATCTAAGGACCCCAAAATTTTGAGTAAAATTTTCAAAATTTGATTGTTTAAATGCCAAATAAATGCTTAAATGAACCTTATGCGATTAAAATTTTCTTTGAAAAGACTTTCCATGGTTAGACTTGAGCCAAAATGGGTTATCTATCAAACAAATTTTTAAAACCCATATTTTCTTGATTGAGTGAATCTCATAATCATTAATATTCTAGAACTTGTTTTTCAACCGATTCAAAATGGTTTTTGATTATATGTCTTAGGATGATAAAGGCACAATTAGGTCTTATTCTTAAAGCCTCAAAATTTTGTATAATTTGACCCCTAGTTGCCCCTTTTGAGCCTAAAAGCAAAAATTTTTTCTTTGAAACCTTTCATTGACTAATATTCTCTTAAATGGTGAAAAAGTTGGAAATTCAGTGGAGCAAAGAAATAAAAAAGGACTTAAGAAAAATATGGTATTGGATGCAAAGAAAAGCAAGAAAAAGAAAAAGAAAATCAAAAGGATGATATTGAATGAATTCCAAAAAAGTCCATAAAAGTTCAAAAATATGCTCTGTTAAAATTATAATGGTAATTTGAATCATTCATGATGTTAAAGCCCTTTTGTATTCCATTTTTCTTGAAATTCCTACCAATACAACCCAAGGCCACGTTACAACCTTTGAAAGACCTTTAGACTTTGACATATTTTCTATCTAAACTGTGGAGTTTCTGGTTTATTAACAAGCTTATGGTAATATTTTTTGACTATGATGATTTGAGAGATACACAAACCTTTAAACACTTGAGTGAAAATTGTGAGAAGAGTATCTCAAGTCTTGACATTGAAAATTGATTCACATAAGAAAAATAAAACTGGCATTTGAATAAATCTGTTTCTCTGTTTTGAATTCCTTAGTTTATTAAGTTTAGTGTTTTTTGTATTTTATCTTGTGAATATGGTGATTGCTTGAGGACAAGCAATGTTTTGGTTTGGGGTATTTTGATAAATGCTTTATAATATAATAAATTAAATCTAGTTTGCTTAGGATTTTAGTCTTTATCCATTGTATTTCCTTTATTTATTGCAATTTTTGCTTTCTTTCCACTCTAGTCTACTTGGGTATGTTATTTTGCAGGAATTAAGGTAATAAAGGGTCAAAAACAAGAGAAAAACGACCATAAAATGATAAAGAAACAAGAAGAACAAGCCCAAAGTGGAAAGAATTCTATTTTTAAAGCTGAAATTTGACTCAGAAAGCAAAAATCCGACTCAGAGCACTGAAATCCGACTCAAAATGGCCAAATCTGAGTGGGATAACTCAGAAATGACCAAATCCGAGTGGAAGGACTCAGAATAGAGCATTGCCGAGTGGAATACTGCACTGCTGGAGGAAAATCTGAGTAAAATGTTCCCTGACAAAGCCATTCCGAGTGATAAATAGCTGACTGGAGTGAAGGACCAATGCTGAAATGGAATAAGTCTCGGTTAAAGGTGATTCCGAGTGGAAACTCCCCGACTGCATCCATTCCGAGTGAAAAAAGGAGACTGACCTCCAATAAATATGTCCAAAGCTATTTTCTGAGTGAAAAGCTTGTTGATTGAAGTGAATCGGAGTGGGAGCTTTCTGATTGCAACTAATTCGAGTGAAAGCTGTTCCGAGTGAATGGATTCCGAGTAGAAGAGGCCACTGAAATGAATAAATGCTGACTAAGGAGGAATCCGAGTGGTCTCACTCAGAGAAAATGACATTCTCAAGCAGAACAAAGCATTTTCGAGTAATTCTTAGCAAGGAAGGAAAAATCCGACCGGAAATGAATCACACTCGGGTAGACTCTTAAGTTTCACACTGAGCCCGAGTGAGAAGTCTCCAAGGAAAGGAATTCCGAGTAAGTTGGGTCAGAAAGATGCATTTCCGAGCAAAGCAAGGCTCGAACATGGAAGAATTCTATCAGCCAGATTCCAGTCCTTCAAAGTCTAAGTTTCTGAGTGAAAGTGAAGTCAAATCCGAGTGGAAATTAACTCGGACTTCCGAGTGAAGATGTGATTTTATCATTTGAATGAGTAAATAAATTTGTCCGAATGAATTCCAATGCAAAATCCGAGCAAAGCTTTAACCGAGTGGTCCAAATTCAGAGACAGCCGAGTGAAAATGATTGGGAACCGATTGAATCTGAACTAAGTGAGTCTTCAATCAGTTCCGAATGAACTCCATGAACCTGAGCCGAGTGAATGTTTCAGACGGTTCCGAGTCTTTCTGCAGTCAATTCTGACTGAATGGAAGATGCTCTTCAGTAAGTCTTCACTCGTCCTTTTCATTCAGCTTTATCACCAATCGGTTCTCCTCCAAACACCGACCCAATTCTTCACAAATGCAACACCGGATCACTACCTCCATCAACACCGCCTCCTTCTACTTTCCTTCAAGCCACAACACCGTCCCTTCTCCTTTCAAAACTGACCCACATTCCTCTTTTCTATCCGCTGTCCCCTTCTAATCCATACTACACACCGTCCCACTTCACCTTTCCTTTCCATCCATACCGCCCAGACTTCTCTCCAACCAATACCGCCCAGGCTCCTAATCCACAACTCCGCCCAGACTCCTTTCCTTTCCATCCACAACACCGTCCTCTCCTTCCCAATATTCTCAACACCGCCCAACCGTCCTCACCTCAACACACCGCCCAACCGTCCTCACCTCAACACACCGCCCAACTTCCCAACACCGTCTCCCTTTCTTCTTCTAATACATAACACCGCCCAGTAACCCTCTCAAGACCGCCCAGACTTTTCATCAATTCAACACCGTCCAGCCCACAACGTCCAGATCTCCATCTAACAGCAACTCCTCTCCATGCTGTCCAGTTCACTCACCAACACCGTCCAGCAAGCTTTCACTCGGATTTGTGGGAAAATAACATTTTTTTCCACTATGAATTTCATCATTCTGCACCAATCTTCACTAAAATCCAAGCACCGAATTATTGGAAATATTAAATATGCAAATTGGAAACAAGTTGGCACAGCTGGAATTCACATGCACCGAAAGTTTCTCCCACTTGCAAATTTTAACGCGTTTCCTTAGCTGGATTCATTCATCCATTCGCCTATAAAAGGGAGAGCAACCAGGAGTATAGCATCAATCAATTTTTCCATCAATTACCATCAGATTTAATTTCTTTCTATGTTACTTTCTCTCCTTTTCTCTTTAGTTTTCTTCTTTTCCATTTTTCTTTCTCTGTTCGTTTTTCTTCTCTTTCTTTTTATTTTCTTTTCTTTCTTTTATTTTGTAAGAGTGTGAGGGCTGTAAAAGTGAGAATTTAAATTTGTAATTGGTGGAGAAATTATTGCAACAAGGAATTACAGTGGTAAATTATTCTGAGCTTTTGGAGAAACCCGTAAGTCTTTATTTTTACCATGTCTTGTATGTTTTATTTTTCCATTATTTACATGAATTTAAATTATTTCATGAGTAGCTAAATTAATTATCTTGGGATAAAGGGGGTATGATAATATTTTATTTTAATGTTATTTTGACTTGGAATTAAATAAATTTCTATTTTCCATTTAGTTCAATTATGCTTAATGCTTTTAGTAATTCCTAACAAGAACCTAAATGATAAAACTATATACTTAAGGGTATATTAGTAAGTTTAGGTAATAAATAGAATCGAGAGATTTATTTTTACCGGAAAGCTTTGAACTAAACCTAAGATTTTTGAAATGCTTTTTGTGACCTCGGTAAAACCGTGAAAGTAATCAAAATTCTTTTGAGGAAATAAAAGGGATTTTCATAAAACGATAATGGGCCTTTCTGAGGATTAAGCAGCGCTTTCCATAGGTTAGGTACATTAATAGGATTCCGAGAGGAACATATTAATTAGCTTTTGGAAAATTCGCCTTGGAAAACTTAATTCGATTCTTATTTATGAAAAGTTAAAATTCATTAAATATAAAATAGAGTCTTAATCCCCCAAAATCCCAAGATACTCTCAACTCTGATTTTTTAGTGTCAAGTAAATTTTATTTTTATATTTATTCGTATTCTGTGCAACTTTAATTTGTGCTTTATTTTATAAAAATCTTAAAAATTAATTGTGTGGATAATTAAATTTCAATATGCTGGTACTTTGAACACAGTCCCTGTAGAGAACGATAATCTTTTATATTACACGACATAACCCGTGCGCTTGCGGGCCCTGTCAAGTTTTTGGCGCCGTTGCCGGGGACTGTTGTCCCTCAAATATCGGAAATATTGAAATTCGATTAGATCATACTTGTTAATATTTTTATTTTCTTTGTAATTTTGTATTTTGTTCTATATTCTGTGTATCTGTTGTTGTTTTATTTTTGTAATTATTTGTTTTATTGGTCATTTATTTTCTATTTATGCGACGAAGCCATAGTGTCGATCTAAACTTAGGATTTGACCCTGAGATAGAACGTACTCTTAGAGCTTTGAGAAAACAACAAAAACAACAAAAAGAACAAAAAGAAAAACAAATGGCAGACCAACAGAGACCCTTAAGAGATTTTGCCGCTCCAAGCACTAATGGAAGAGGATCCAGTATCCTTAGACCCACAGTGGAGGCTAACAATTTTGAATTAAAGCCTTCACTACTCTTCATGGTTCAACAGAACCAATTCGGAGGTTTACCCTCTGAAGATCCAAATCTTCATCTTCAAATCTTTCTTGAATACTGTGACACCCTGAAGATGAACGGAGCCACCAATGATGCCATTCGCTTAAGACTTTTCCCTTTCTCCTTAAGAGATAAAGCAAGAGCGTGGTTATACTCTCTTCCTGAAGGATCCATCACGACTTGGGAACAATTGTCCAGTGCTTTTATCAATAAATGGTACCCAAGGAACAAGACTGATGTGCTGAGAAAATAAATCATCAATTTTTCACAAAAAGATGATGAATCCTTGTATGAAGCCTGGGAGAGATACAGAGAGTTGCTAAGAGAATATCCTCACCATGGGATAGAAAGGTGGTTGACAATCCATATTTTCTATAATGGACTAACTTCCACACAAAAGATCTCTTTAGATGCTGCAGCTGGAGGAGCCTTCATGAGTAAAAATGTTGATGAAGCTGAGAACCTGATCGAGGAAATAGCTCAAAACACTCACCAATGGAACTCTGAGAGAGGATTACCTTCTAAAACACCAGGTAAGTACTCTGTTGATGCTCTTTCCCTACTTTCTGCCAAAGTTAAAGCATTAACATTAAAACTTGATAAAATAGGGTCAACAGGTGCTACTAATATTGTTTGTGAAGTTTGTGGTGTTTCAGGACATGGAGCTACAAACTGCAACTTAGCCATGACCCCTAATCAAGAACAAGAAATGCATCAGGTGGACGCTATTGGAAACTATGGTGGAAACTATCAAGGTAACTACAGACCTCCACAAGGTCCACCTGGCTTCCAAAATAGGCCACCTCAATTCCAAAGTAACTACAAACCTCAACAAGGAACCTATATTCCATAAAAATCAAAGCTAGAATCCTTGATGGAGATATTTGTAGCTACTCAACTTAAACAAAATGATGAATTCTGTGATGCAATAAAAAACTTGGCTTCAAAAGTGGACTCTCTTGCCACTCACAACAAAATACTGGAAAATCAAATTGCCCAACAAGCCTCCTATTCTCAAAGAGCTCCAGGAACATTTCCTGGAAAACCAGAGGCTGGACCATCCAACCAAACCATGGCTGTCACTCTTAGGAGTGGTACTCAATATGATGGGCCAGTTGACAAGACAGCAAAGGAGGAAAGGAAAGTCGATGAATCTTCATCTCATCCAGTAATTGAAGAAGAGAAACCACAAGAAAAGAAGGAGGAGGTTAAGCCATATCAACCTCCCATTCCATTTCCTTAGCGCTTAGCCAAAGCAAAGTTGGACAAACAATTTGGTAAGTTCCTTGATATTTTAAAGAAATTGTATATTAATATTCCTTTTACAGATGCTTTGCAGCAAATGCCCACATATGTAAAGTTCTTGAAGGACATTCTGTCCAACAAAAGAAAACTGGAGGAAGATGGTACAGTTGCACTTACTGAAAAGTGCAGTGCTCTAATTCAAAAGAAACTTCCACCCAAGCTCCAAGATCCAGGTAGTTTCTCTATTCCTTGCATGATTGGTGACATGAATATAGATAAAGCATTGTGTGATTTAGGAGCTAGTGTGAGTTTAATGCCATTATCTGTTGCTGAAAAGTTAGGATTGGGTGAACTAAAACCTACTAGGATGTCTTTACAATTGGCTGATAGATCTGTAAAATATCCTGTAGGAATTTTAGAGGATGTTCCTATTAAGATAGGAAAAATTTTTATACCTACTGACTTCGTTGTGCTTGAAATGGACGAAGATTCTTTGATTCCTATTATTTTAGGCAGACCATTTTTAGCAACTGCAGGTGCTGTGATTGATGTCAAGAATGGTAAGTTGTCTCTAACTGTTGGAGACCAAAAGGTTGATTTCAACTTGAAAAATGTTTTAGAAAAACCTTATAATGATGTTTGCTGTACTGTGGATTTTGTCGAACAAGTGGTAAAGGAATCAACCCTTCCTAATGACCCACTTGAAACTATTTTCATGATTGAGCCGACAGAAACATCTGATTGCTCTGAGGCCCCATATGATACTGAGGTCATGTGTGACAAAGTGGTAAGCCCCAATGTGGAATTAAAACCTTTACCAGCTTCATTAAGGTATGAATTTCTTGGTCCTAATTCCATATATCCTGTGATTATTAATGCTGAATTGAATCCATGTGAAACTGAAAAACTTTTGAAACAACTTAGGTTGTATAGAAAGGTAATAGGTTATACAATGGATGATATCAAAGGGATTAGCCCTTCTCTTTGTATGCACAAGATTACTGTAGAAGATGAAAGTAGTCCCACAGTAGAACCACTTAGGAGATTAAATCCTAAAATGCAAGAAGTGGTTAAAAAGGAAATTTTGAAATTGCTTGATGCTGGAGTCATATATCCTATTGATAGTAGTAAATGGGTAAGTCCTGTCCATGTGGTGCCTAAAAAGGGGGGAATAACTGTGATTGAAAATGATAAACATAACTTGATTCCTACTAGGATTGTCTCTGGTTGGCGCATGTGCATTGATTATAGGAAGTTAAATAGCGCCACGAAAAAAGATCATTTTCCCCTCCCCTTTATTGATCAGATGCTTGAAAGACTTGTGAAACACTCTTATTTCTGTTATTTGGATGGGTATTCAGGTTTTCATCAAATTCCCATTCATCCATCTGATCAAGAAAAGACTACCTTCACTTGCCCTTATGGGACTTATGCTTACAGACGTATGCCTTTTGGTTTATGTAATGCACCTGCGACTTTTCAAAGGTGTATGCAAGCAATTTTTTCTGATCTTATTGAAAATGTGATGGAAGTCTTTATGGATGATTTTTCAGTGCATGGTTTGGATTTTGATAATTGTTTAACAAATTTGTGCCAAGTCTTGCAGTGTTGTGAAGAAACCAATTTGGTTCTAAATTGGGAAAAATGCCATTTTATGGTAAGAGAAGGCATAGTTCTTGGACAACTGGTGTCTGAGAGAGGTATAGAAGTTGATAAGGCTAAAGTGGAAGTAATTGAAAAATTACCTCCACCCACAAATGTGAAAGGTATTCGGAGTTTTCTTGGACATGCAGGGTTTTACCGTAGGTTCATTAAAGATTTCTCCAAGATCACAAAGCCTCTTACAACTCTTCTGGGTAAGGATGTGCCTTTCAATTTTGATTCATCTTGTATGGAAGCTTTTTGCAGGATTAAGCAAGCTCTAATCTCTGCCCCCATTGTACAACCACCTAATTGGAAACTCCCATTTGAGCTGATGTGCGATGCAAGTGATTACGCAGTAGGAGCTGTGTTGGGGCAAAGAAAGGATAAAAAGCTCCATGTAATTCATTATGCCAGCCGGACACTAGATGATGCTCAGGTAAATTATGCCACAACTGAAAAAGAACTGTTAGCTATTGTCTTTGCTTTTGATAAATTTAGGTCTTATTTGGTAGGTTCACATGTTACTGTTTACACTGACCACTCTGCCATTAAGTATCTATTGAATAAAAAGGAAGCAAAGCCTAGATTAATTAGGTGGATTCTAATATTGCAAGAATTTGACTTGGAAATTAAGGACAAGAAGGGTACCGAGAACTTGGTCGCTGACCACCTATCTAGGTTGACATCTGAAAAAGAAGAAACAGATAATATTCCCATCAATGAATCTTTTCCAGATGAACAACTCTTGAATCTTAGTATCCAACGTGTTCCTTGGTATGCTGATTTTGTAAATTTTCTTGCATGTGGTATCTTACCTCCTGATCTTAGCTTTCAGCAAAGGAAAAAGTTTTATGCAGATGTCAAGCATTATTATTGGGATGAACCACTCCTTTTCAAGCAATGTGCAGATGGTATGATTCGGAGATGTGTTTCACAAGATGATGTCCATGCTATCTTGGATCATTGCCATTCTCTTTCCTGTGGAGGGCACATGAGCACCTCCAAGACAGCTGCTAAAATATTGCAAGCTGGGTTCTATTGGCCAAATATTTTTAAGGATGTACGTAAGTATGTTCTAACTTGTGATGCTTGACAAAGAGCAGGTAACATTGGTAAGAGACAAGAAATGCCATTGAATACCATTTTAGAAGTTGAATTGTTTGATGTATGGGGTGTTGATTTTATGGGTCCCTTTCCCTCTTCTTTTGGAAATCAGTTCATATTAGTGGCAGTTGACTATGTGTCAAAATGGGTGGAAGCCATTGCTTCACCCCATTTCGATGCTAAAACTGTTATTAAACTTTTCAAGAAAATAATATTTCCAAGGTTTAGGGTCCCAAAATGTGTTATAAGTGATGGAGGGTCTCATTTTATTGAGAAAACTTTTCAGACCCTTCTAAAGAAATATGGAGTTAAGCATAAGGTTGCTACACCTTATCACCCACAAACTAGTGGACAAGTTGAGGTATCCAATCGGGAAATTAAAAATATTCTTCAAAAAATGGTGAATACATCACGTAAGGATTGGTCTATTAAGTTAGATGATTCCTTATGGGCGTATCGAACCGCATACAAAACTCCCATTGGAACCACACCTTTTAAGCTAGTATATGGGAAGCCCTGTCATTTACCTGTTGAGCTAGAATATAAATCTTTTTAGGCTGTTAAAACTCTTAACTTTGATCATAAGGCTGCAGGTGAACAAAGATTGTTGGAATTAAATGAGCTTGAAGAACTTCGTCTAGATGCATACGAAAATGCCAGAATTTATAAAGAAAAAACCAAACAATGGCATGATCGTCACATCCAACGTAGAACATTTAATCCAGGTGATATGGTTTTACTGTTTAATTCCAGATTGAAGCTTTTTCCAGGTAAACTGAGATCCCGATGGTCGGGACCATTCAAGGTGACAAAAGTCTTTCCCTTTGGAGCTGTCGAACTATGGAGCGAGAAATCTGGTACATTTAGGGTAAATGGACAGAGAGTAAAGCATTACTTCACCGGTCAACCAATACAACAAGCAAATGACTTGGACTTGTTTGATGCTCCTGATGAGTAAATCCAAACGGTGAGAAGTCTGGCTGAAGACTTAAAACTTAGCACTGATAGGGAGGTAACCCTATAAAAAGTTGTTTTATTTTAAGCTTTTATTCTATTAAAAAAAAACCAACTATGTCAGATGCCGGTTTGGGGTTACTACAGGTAAGTTTTCTTATACTTTTATCATCCATTTTTAACATTGAGGACAATGTCAAATTCTGGTTTGGGGTGGTAGGTAAGAAAACTTAACTGTTTTGTTTAGGTTGTGTGATTGTTATTTTATTTTGCATGTGTTTTCCTTGCTTTGTTTGTAATCTTGTAATTTACCATGATTGCATGATAAATTTACTTTGAACACAAAGCTAAAGTATCTAAGGACCCCAAAATTTTGAGTAAAATTTTCAAAATTTGATTGTTTAAATGCCAAATAAATGCTTAAATGAACCTTATGCGATTAAAATTTTCTTTGAAAAGACTTTCCATGGTTAGACTTGAGCCAAAATGGGTTATCTATCAAACAAATTTTTAAAACCCATATTTTCTTGATTGAGTGAATCTCATAATCATTAATATTCTAGAACTTGTTTTTCAACCGATTCAAAATGGTTTTTGATTATATGTCTTAGGATGATAAAGGCACAATTAGGTCTTATTCTTAAAGCCTCAAAATTTTGTATAATTTGACCCCTAGTTGCCCCTTTTGAGCCTAAAAGCAAAAAATTTTTCTTTGAAACCTTTCATTGACTAATATTCTCTTAAATGGTGAAAAAGTTGGAAATTCAGTGGAGCAAAGAAATAAAAAAGGACTTAAGAAAAATATGGTATTGGATGCAAAGAAAAGCAAGAAAAAGAAAAAGAAAATCAAAAGGATGATATTGAATGAATTCCAAAAAAGTCCATAAAAGTTCAAAAATATGCTCTGTTAAAATTATAATGGTAATTTGAATCATTCATGATGTTAAAGCCCTTTTGTATTCCATTTTTCTTGAAATTCCTACCAATACAACCCAAGGCCACGTTACAACCTTTGAAAGACCTTTAGACTTTGACATATTTTCTATCTAAACTGTGGAGTTTCTGGTTTATTAACAAGCTTATGGTAATATTTTTTGACTATGATGATTTGAGAGATACACAAACCTTTAAACACTTGAGTGAAAATTATGAGAAAAGTATCTCAAGTCTTGACATTGAAAATTGATTCACATAAGAAAAATAAAACTGGCATTTGAATAAATCTGTTTCTCTGTTTTGAATTCCTTAGTTTATTAAGTTTAGTGTTTTCTGTATTTTATCTTGTGAATATGGTGATTGCTTGAGGACAAGCAATGTTTTAGTTTGGGGTATTTTGATAAATGCTTTATAATATAATAAATTAAATCTAGTTTGCTTAGGATTTTAGTCTTTATCCATTGTATTTCCTTTATTTATTGCAATTTTTGCTTTCTTTCTACTCTAGTCTACTTGGGTATGTTATTTTGCAGGAATTAAGGTAATAAAGGGTCAAAAACAAGAGAAAAACGACCATAAAATGATAAAGAAACAAGAAGAACAAGCCCAAAGTGGAAAGAATTCTCTTTTTAAAGCTGAAATTTGACTCAGAAAGTAAAAATCCGACTCAGAGCACTGAAATCCGACTCAAAATGGCCAAATCTGAGTGGGATAACTCAGAAATGACCAAATCCGAGTAGAAGGACTCAGAATAGAGCATTGCCGAGTGGAATACTGCACTGCTGGAGGAAAATCCGAGTAAAATGTTCCCTGACAAAGCCATTCCGAGTGATAAATAGCTGACTGGAGTGAAGGACCAATGCTGAAATGGAATAAGTCTCGGTTAAAGGTGATTCCGAGTGGAAACTCCCCGACTGCATCCATTCCGAGTGAAAAAAGGAGACTGACCTCCAATAAATATGTCCAAAGCTATTTTCTGAGTGAAAAGCTTGCTGATTGAAGTGAATCAGAGTGGGAGCTTTCTGATTGCAACTAATCCGAGTGAAAGCTGTTCCGAGTGAATGGATTCCGAGTAGAAGAGGCCACTGAAATGAATAAATGCTGACTAAGGAGGAATCCGAGTGGTCTCACTCAGAGAAAATGACATTCTCAAGCAGAACAAAGCATTTCTGAGTAATTCTTAGCAAGGAAGGAAAAATCCGACCGGAAATGAATCACACTCGGGAAGACTCTCAAGTTTCACACTGAGCCCGAGTGAGAAGTCTCCAAGGAAAGGAATTCCGAGTAAGTTGGGTCAGAAAGATGTATTTCCGAGCAAAGCAAGGCTCGGACATGGAAGAATTCTATCAGCCAGATTCCAGTCCTTCAAAGTCTAAGTTTCTGAGTGAAAGTGAAGTCAAATCCGAGTGGAAATTAACTCGGACTTCCGAATGAAGATGTGATTTTATCATTTGAATGAGTAAATAAATTTGTCCGAATGAATTCCAATGCAAAATCTGAGCAAAGCTTTAACCGAGTGGTCCAAATTCAGAGACAGCCGAGTGAAAATGATTGGGAACCGATTGAATCTGAACCAAGTGAGTCTTTAATCAGTTCCGAATGAACTCCATGAACCTGAGCCGAGTGAATGTTTCAGACGGTTCCGAGTCTTTCTGCAGTCAATTCTGACTGAATGGAAGATGCTCTTCAGTAAGTCTTCACTCGTCCTTTTCATTCAGCTTCATCACCAATCGGTTCTCCTCCAAACACCGACCCAATTCTTCACAAATGTAACACCGGATCACTACCTCCATCAACACCGCCTCCTTCTACTTTCCTTCAAGCCACAACACCGTCCCTTCTCCTTTCAAAACCGACCCACATTCCTCTCTTCTATCCGCTGTCCCCTTCTAATCCATACTACACACCGTCCCACTTCACCTTTCCTTTCCATCCATACCGCCCAGACTTCTCTCCAACCAATACCGCCCAGGCTCCTAATCCACAACTCCGCCCAGACTCCTTTCCTTTCCATCCACAACACCGTCCTCTCCTTCCCAATATTCTCAACACCGCCCAACCGTCCTCACCTCAACACACCGCCCAACCGTCCTCACCTCAACACACCGCCCAACTTCCCAACACCGTCTCCCTTTCTTCTTCTAATACATAACACCGCCCAGTAACCCTCTCAAGACCGCCCAGACTTTTCATCAATTCAACACCGTCCAGCCCACAACGTCCAGATCTCCATCTAACAGCAACTCCTCTCCATGCTGTCCAGTTCACTCACCAACACCGTCCAGCAAGCTTTCACTCGGATTTGTGGGAAAATAACATTTTTTTCCACTATGAATTTCATCATTCTGCACCAATCTTCACTAAAATCCAAGCACCGAATTATTGGAAATATTAAATATGCAAATTGGAAACAAGTTGGCACAGCTGGAATTCACATGCACCGAAAGTTTCTCCCACTTGCAAATTTTAACGCGTTTCCTTAGCTGGATTCATTCATCCATTCGCCTATAAAAGGGAGAGCAACCAGGAGTATAGCATCAATCAATTTTTCCATCAATTACCATCAGATTTAATTTCTTTCTACGTTACTTTCTCTCCTTTTCTCTTTAGTTTTCTTCTTTTCCATTTTTCTTTCTCTGTTCATTTTTCTTCTCTTTCTTTTTATTTTCTTTTCTTTCTTTTATTTTGTAAGAGTGTGAGGGCTGTAAAAGTGAGAATTTAAATTTGTAATTGGTGGAGAAATTATTGCAACAAGGAATTACAGTGGTAAATTATTCTGAGCTTTTGGAGAAACCCGTAAGTCTTTATTTTTACCATGTCTTGTATGTTTTATTTTTCCATTATTTACATGAATTTAAATTATTTCATGAGTAGCTAAATTAATTATCTTGGGATAAAGGGGGTATGATAATATTTTATTTTAATGTTATTTTGACTTGGAATTAAATAAATTTCTGTTTTCCATTTAGTTCAATTATGCTTAATGCTTTTAGTAATTCCTAACAAGAACCTAAATGATAAAACTATATACTTAAGGGTATATTAGTAAGTTTAGGTAATAAATAGAATCGAGAGATTTATTTTTACCTGAAAGCTTTGAACTAAACCTAAGATTTTTGAAATGCTTTTTGTGACCTTGGTAAAACCGTGAAAGTAATCAAAATTCTTTTGAGGAAATAAAAGGGATTTTCATAAAATGATAATGGGCCTTTCTGAGGATTAAGCAGCGCTTTCCATAGGTTAGGTACATTAATAGGATTCCGAGAGGAACATATTAATTAGCTTTTGGAAAATTCGCCTTGGAAAACTTAATTCGATTCTTATTTATGAAAAGTTAAAATTCATTAAATATAAAATAGAGTCTTAATCCCCCAAAATCCCAAGATACTCTCAACTCTGATTTTTTAGTGTCAAGTAAATTTTATTTTTATATTTATTCGTATTCTGTGCAACTTTAATTTGTGCTTTATTTTATAAAAATCTTAAAAATTAATTGTGTGGATAATTAAATTTTAATATGCTGGTACTTTGAACACAGTCCCTGTGGAGAACGATAATCTTTTATATTACGCGACATAACCCGTGCGCTTGCGGGCCCTGTCAATATGCTGATGCTCAAGTGATATCCGGGCAAAGCCCTGTGTGACAGCATCAGTAGATGGAGGCTGCACTGGTGGTCTCCTCCTCCTAGGTCGAGGCTGAGCCTCATACTCTAGTGGTGGAAGCTCGCACTGCTGCACAAAATAATCTCTGTTCACTAGAACTTTAGGGACTCTCCCTGAAGAACTAGTGAACTCTGGTGAAGGTACAATGACTCCCTGCCTCCTCAGTAAGGCAGATATGATGAGAGGAAAGGGAATGGGGCGATTCACTTTATACCCAAGGGCATAAAAGTGAATCTGCTCGGATATAAGCTCAGCAATATCAATGGTGTGGCCCTGGAGGATAGAATAGAGAAGGGAGGATAGAATAGAGAAGGCAACAACGATCAACTGGTAGGGAAGAAAGATGGGTGACAGGAGTGATATTATGAAGCATGAGGTGGGACCACGCCTGAGCTATGGGGGTCAGTTGGGTCTTTAGGAGGTTAGATGGACTCCTTCCAACCCTACTCAGGTTGAAAAAGATTCCATCCTTGCTCAAGAAATGAGTAACCTCCTCAAGGGAGTATCCTAACTCTCCCTCAGCAGCAATCTTGTTTCTGTTTTCTTTCCAGAAACAAGTGTCATCCTCGGGAGTAGGCTCCCAAGGGTTACCTAATAGGGTGCTGATGGTGTCCCGGTCATATGAGATATGCCGACCCCTCACCCAACTCGTCCGCTGCTGCCCAATGTTCGGTGCGTCCTGGCGAGTCCTGAAGGCATTTGCATAAAATTCCATCACTAAGATGGGGTCCCCCTCAGTAGGTAGAGAGAATAGAGGTCCCCATCTCCTCTGCTGCACTCTATCCTGAAGCTCAGGATAGTCTCCTGCACTCAAATCAAGGACCCTCTCCCAGATAAGTCTCTGACCCTTGATTTGATGAAACCGTGCCCATTTCGCATCAGTGCAAAATCTGGTGGGATCCCTCGGTCCTAACACCTCCTGTCCCTGAAGATCAGGATCCTCAGAGGTGGTGTCGGTATCCGTGGTCTTCCTCTGTCTTTTAGAGGGACCAGCAGTGGGAATGGATTTCCTAGGTGCCATCTGTAAAAAGTAAAAATTTAAAATTAAACACACATTAAACAATAAATCACACATTAACAATCAATCCATAACATTTAAATCAAAAATATTTTTTTGTTTTTCTAAAATTGAAATTCAAATACACCACAACATATTTTTGTTTTTTATGAATATAAAGAAAGTAACACACATATTTTCAAATAATACAATTTATTCAAAATTTCATACAAATTTATTCTTATGCAAGAAAGTATAACAAATACTAAATATGAAAATTTATTAATAAACACACAGCAACAAACACACAGCAAAAATTAACAAAAATTAAAAATAGTGGCTGACGCTACGCGTGGCGTGACGCTACGCATCAGCCTGTTCTGCCCACGCTACGCGTCTGTGGGACGCTACGCGTGAGCTGCGCAGAACAAAGAAAAAAAAACAGGGGTTGCACAGCAGCAACCCCTTTCCAAACCACATTATATCCATTCAATTCCTAATTCCTAACAGCAATCAATCCCAATGGTCTTCTAATCCTAATCCTAACCACATTTATTTCTAAAAATCGAAAATTAAAAACAAAACTAAAGAGAACGGATTAGAACACTTACTTGTGGTTCCTGGAGCAATAGGATTGAGAGAGCTTGGAAGAGAGAAAGAGGTTTCGAAATTTAGGGTTTTGAAAACTAAAGTGAGGCAGAGAGGAGATCTTAGGCTTTAAACCCTAAGATGGGCCTCTCTGGTTCAGTTTTAAAAACTGAACGTGGGCTCTGACGCTACGCGTGGATGGGACGCTACGCGTCAGACCCAAAATTCAGAGTCCAAGCTACGCGTCAAAGTGGCGCTACGCGTGGGTTTCTGTTTTTGATTTTTCCAAAGATTTTTTATTTTCAAAACCTTTTCTTTTCAGTTTAAAACCCCTTTTCTTTTAAACAAGTTTAAAATTTTTGTTTTGTGGTTTTTTTTTATGTTTAAAAAAATTCAAAAAAAGAATGGGTTGCCTCCCATTGAGCGCTAGGTTTAATGTCTCCAGCCAGACATTACCTTTGATTAATCAGGTGGTCTCCCAATATTCGTTGAGGAATCACCTGTCTTTTTCTTCCTTCTTCTTCTTTTCCGATGCTTAATTACCTGTTTTTCATCTTTCAAAGCATGGTTAATTTAAAACAATTTAATTGATTGGGAAGAGATATACCTGGTTCGGTTGAGGGATAAACTTTTTCCTCATTACTTATCCTGAGGTGTACATGAGCACTGAAGCTTACCTCTTCTTCATAAACTTTGACTGCAACCGTACTTAGATCAACATCTACTCTGATCCTTGCAGTCTTCATGAAAGGTCTTCCTAGGATCAGGGGGATCTCAGTATCCTCCTTCATATCCAGTACCATAAAGTCAACCTTGAAGTGGTACTTGTCAACCTTTACCAACACATCTTCCACAATCCCAAAAGGCTTTTTGACGGAGCGATCTACAAACTGTAATTCTGTCTTTGCTTCTTTTAGCTCATATTCACCAATGCGCTTTATTAAATCTAAGGGCATCAAGTTAATGTTAGCCCCTAAATCTAATAACGCATTCCTAATGTTGATATTTTCGATTGTCACAGGAATGGTGAAACTCCCCAGATCTTTACATTTTTTCGGGGTTATACAGTTTGTTTCTTGCTCTGTATCTATTTGCATATTTTTTTCTTTTTTGTTTTTTTCATTTTTTTCTATTTTTTCACTTTTTTTCTCTCCTTCTTCTTTCTTTTTCTCACTCTTTTCTTTACAATCAATTTTTACAACATCAAAAGAAACAACATTACATTGTTCCCTTGGGTTTTGAGTGTTTGTAGAAAACCCAGAACTCTTTAATTCGGCTATCTCTTTTGCAAGCTGACCCATTTGTATGTCTGATGCTTTTCGGGAAGCTTCATTTGTCTCCACAAACTGTAATAACTGTTGAATAGATTCCTCTATTCTTGTCAATCTTGCATTGTCAGTTTGTTGTTGCTTGAATTGATTGTTAGGAGGTCTGTTGGAAGGTCCAGTGTCCTGTCTCCAGCCAATATTCTGATTTTGCCAACCCTGCAGGTAATTGTTAGGAAAAGAATTTCCATGATTAAAAGGAAAATTACCTAAGGGTGCTCTTTGATGGTTCATGAAATTGGCTTGCTCTTGCTCATTTCCACAGTAACCACATGGTTGTTCTCCCATGCAGTGCATACATGTTTTAAGTTGAGCAGGGGGTGGTGATGGTACTTGAGCAATTTGGAGTTTTTCCAATTGCTTGCTCATAACTTCAATTTGTTGGGTCAGTAATTTTTGCTGAGCCAACACTGCATCATTTACTCCCAATTCGAGCATTCCTGGCTTCCTTTGTATATTACCTCTTTCATGCTTTGCTTGGCGGTCACTGATAGCCATTGATTCCAATATTTCTATGGCTTCCTCCACATTCTTGTTCATTAAAGAACCACCTGCACAAGCATCTAACATCATCTTGAACTGAGGCAATAGACCATGGTAAACGATTCTTACCTTTTCGGCGTCATTCAGGTTGTGGTTTGGACACTTTCTCAAAAGTGCCTTGAATCGTTCCCATGTCTCTCCTAGTGATTCATCATTATTTTGAGAAAAAGAATGTATGGCTGTCATTGCTTCAAAATATTTTGAAGGAGAATAAAATCTTTCCAAAAATTTTCTTTCAACATCGGACCAGTTTGCAAAACTACCCGGTGGACAAGATTTAAACCATTCTTTTGCTTTACCAATCAATGAAAAAGGAAAAAGTCTCATGTAAACAGACTCTTCTTGATTGGGTTCAAAACCAATTGTGCTGCATAACTCATAAAAAATAGTTAAATGTTCATATGGTTCTTCATGATTTAAACCAGCAAATTGGTTGTTTTGAATAATGTTTAAAGTGGCAGGTTTAATTTCCACTGGTAAAACTGGTCCTTGAAACATTCCCGAAACTCGGGGTGGTCCATTAATAGCAGCAAACTGTCCCAATGTTCTCCTTTCAGTAGCCATATTTGAATTTTTAAAAATTTTCGAAGTAGAAGAAGAATTAGTTTGTGTTTTAGATTTCAAAGACTTGATTTTCTTTACAAACTTTTCTATCTCAGGATCAAAATAAATTTTACCTGCGGTAGATCGAGTTTGCATACACAAACTAGACAAAGAAAGTTAGTGTAATAATGATAAGAAATAAATAATAAAAAAAATTAACTAAGGTAAAAAATATATATATATTTACCACGGTAATTAAAATTTTACTGTTTTACTGAAACAATTCAATCCCCGGCGACGGCGCCAGAAAACTTGTTAACCCGACGATAGCATCTCAACAGTTCTTTTCCACCACCGGGTTTGTTAATTGGCAAGCGCACCAATTGTTTGTAGTTTTCAAAATTTAGATATCGTTCCACTGGGATTGAAAGTCCAATAATAACAGTAATTTTTTATTTACTATGGTAAATGGGAAGGAAGTTATAAACAAAAGAATAATTTATATACAATTTATACAATATTCACAGGATAGCATGATTGAGTGGTTCATAAGATAAAAGAAAATAAAATCTATCTAAAAAAAACAAGTTGCAATCTAGAATAGGTAAGATACTTGAGATAAACACAGATAAATAAATTATGTTGGAAATTGGATCCCTAATCTAGAATAACAATGAGGAACTCAAGACATGCATATTTAATCATCAAGTTTCATGTCATTGCAGCTTAAAATCATTATAACCGATCCCTTGTGATATAAATTCTAAGAATTCACCGTAAAGTCCGATCCCTCGTGAGCTTTCTCAGTAAAAACTTGCATTAAGACCTGGCCTTATGGCAACAATGGTTAACAACCCCTATAGAATTGAGATACCAAGGGTATTCCAACTTTTTACTTTCGTCAAAACAAGTTTCAATACGGCATGAACAATCATTCTCCCATTTGACATTCATACTAATAAAACAAGTTTCAATACACATGAAAATCATTCTCCCGTTTGACGTTCATATTAATAAAAGGTTAAAATACTAACATGGACTTGAATCATAAACATGCAGAGGTCAAATTCACAACATTATACTCAATAGATTGTTCACCAATTCCAACATAAACAAATTAGTTACACATGGTGAAAGTAGAAACAACACTTATAGATTTTGACATTACGAAGACGATGGGAACTTCACGATACAATGATCACAATACACCGAAACACACTCAAGTATCTAGAAAACTATTCTAGAACTACAACTCACAAAAGAAGTACTCAAAGTCGAGCACAAGAGAGAAAAGAAATGCTATGGAATGGGATGGGATGGGATGATTTGAATGGTGTTGGATGGCCCTATTTATAGGGCTGAGCAAGGGTGCTGACGCTACGCGTCCCTGTGACGCTACGCGTCACACCCCTGACTCAGCCTCCATTAAACACTTGATAATGGCCACTTCAAATTATTAAATTTGATCATGCTTGGCCATATGGACATGTCTCCACCGATTTTTGGCCTTTCATGGTGAGTGGGATGGCCCTTGTGGCTGAGTGGAGTGCCCATTATTGGGTCCAAGTGGAGTGGTTGGTCAAAGTGGAGGTGGAGACCACGCAGCACTGACGCTACGCGTGGCTGTGATGCGTAGCGTCAGCATCAAAAATAGTTGTTGATGCTACGCGTGGGGTGAGGCTACGCATCAGCTCCTCCAGTGTAATTTTCTCTTGATTTCTTAACTTTTTCACTGCAAAACTAGAGAAAATTGATCAAGGGCAGATTATTTCCAACAACATCCATTTATTGAATTTAAATCCTAATTTTCTAACAAATTAAACTAATTTTTATAATTTTTATGAAATTTTTATTCAAGCTTTTATTGAAAATTTGAGGACTAACAGCGACAACGGTAGTGTCACGGGCTAACCCCGAGCCTCACTCAAGAGGTTTGCCTTGAGTCCCACTTAAGGTCTTTGTGGAATCCTCGAAACCACATCATATAGAAATCACATTTCATATATATATATATACCATCACATAAAGCATCTCATACATTCACATAACCCAATGGTTTCATACTTATATAAATAGTAACAACATGATCAATTAATCCATAAAACACATAATTCATAATTCAATATATTAATATACCTCAAATCTGTCTATAACTATGCATTTGATTATGTAAAAGCTCCCTCTACCTGGAATCCTTGATTCCAAAAACTCGAACGCTCCCCGAACGATCCGAGTCAAACGTCAATTTCTGGTTTTCAAAGCCAGAAATTTCTAAATTAACGATTATTATCTTAATAATTTATATGCTACTTAAAAATTATATTTATGGCATTTAAATAACCAACCTTCATAATTTCAATAATTCTGATAAATTCTAAAATTTAATAATAATTATTTTTAGTATAATAAAATTATTCATAATTACCCAAAAAATTATATAACTTAAAATCTGACCGTTGGATCGTGTCAAAACTTAAAACTAACATCGTCAAATACTAAACGAACATGATAGGAAAATTTTAAGACTTAATTAACCAAAGAAGGAATCCCTGTACCTTTTGATCTCGCTGCTGCCCGAAGAAGGAATTCGAAGAGTTTGCCAAAAATTCTGTCGATCGTTCCCAACGTACTCTGATCGCCATCTAAGCTCCTGGATCTTTAGAAAAATAGATATGCATGGTTAAAAGAGGAAAAGGGGCTCAAGGTTTTTGCTTACTGAAACAGGGGAAAATCTCAAAGTCTTTAAGAATCACAAGCTAATTTTTGGGTCAATTATGGAAGCTCAAGAGAAGAAAAATGCAAGACATAGGGCATGTAGAGTTAGAGGGAAAGAAACAAACATGCATAGATTTAAACTCATGGAGGTGGCCACGGTTATGATGAAGTTGAAGAAGGAAATGGGAGTCCAACGCATGTATGTGTATGTGGTAAGGAAAGAAGAATTAAAAAAATAAAAGAGAGTACAGGACATTAAGAAGTAGAGGTGGGACCCATGCTAGAAAGAAAACAAAATTAAAAGATCGGTGTAGAGAGTGAGACGTGAGTTACACTAGAGAAGTAAGGAAAATATTAAATTTATTTAATTGCAAGGGGATATTTTCAATGATAGAGTTGTTAGTATTCAATTGCTAAGTAATGGGCAACTGGTGGGTAAGGTGAATGGCGTGAGTGGAGTGGGAGGACAGGGTAGTGATGCCTGTCTCACAAGGTGGCTGGTGGTGATTGGCCAAAAATTTAAATTATTACCCGATGGTTTTATGCGTATAGGATTTTTAGGAACTGAAAATAAAAGGTGATAAAAATAAATATATAATAATTCGTGGGTTCTGAATCTCAAAAAATTCCTTACATAAAACTAGCAGATCTTCTTTTTTCCTTCGATTTGATATATGATTTGCGATGATCCGATATCTGTAGCCTAAGATATGGTCAAAATACTACAGGATGCTCTAATTGTCTTTGAATCAGGTATGTACTTAGAAATAAATTCACCAAAAATTATCCTTTGAGAATTAGGTTTCATGTCCTTCATAACAATTGTAGATATTTTTGATACAGATCTATATCAAAAATAATGAAGTGATTTGAATACCGAACGAGGGAGATTTTGCCATTTTCTGAGACATGTCAGCATAGTGACGTGATGAATAGGGGTCCTCAAAGATCTCCAAAACTGTATTGATATGGGAAGATATAGCTTTTTATGTCTTCATGGAAAATGTAGATAATTTTGTTACGGTGATTTTTACACCAAGTTTTCATGAATCGAAGGTCGTATGAGGAAGTTATGAATTTTTGAATGAACCATGCGCAGGATAAAGACGCAAATAATCATGGTTTTATGATGAATTTACTAAATCCTTAAATTTGAGCATGACAGAGTGAGAATTTGGGATAGAGCTCAGAAATAGAGATTGAAGATATCTTCAAAAAAATGAACGAGACTGGAATTATTCCAATCAAGCATCCTTTGAAAAAATTAGACCCAAAACGCCAAAGACGCGCAGGAAAAGAATAAGCCACCGAGCCTTAATGAGTTATTTTCTAAAATTTCAAATTTACGATGTTACAAATGCAATGAAAGAGAAGAGAAAGGAGTAGTCAAATTAAATGCTTCTCTACTTGAATTGGTGTTTTTGTGCTGCTTCTCTTCGTTCTCTATTTATAGCCAATTCCTTCAGATGCTTTGCATTAAAGAAATCTCCCACTAATCCTTAATTCATGCAATGGAAGACTTAATTCCCTGCTTCATGTAATGGATTCTTTATTTGTCTGCCAATTCCATGATTTAAGCCTTGCTTTTTGTAGTTCTTCCTTTGATCCTTGAGCACTTTGATGATCATTTTTCACTTGTTTTAAACCTTTTTAAATGCCTTAACATGTATCCTTGATGTTCATCAATCATTATGCATTTAATTCTTGATTTCTTGACCCGTATGAGCTTGATCTTCATGATGATTTAATTCATGTCATAAGATTGCCAATTATCATTCACTTCTAATTGCTCATAATCTTTGCACTTCATCCTTGTTCTTTGATCATGTCATCTTTTTGTCAACCACATTTTCCCTTTGTGGTTCATCAAATACTGTATCATTCATCAAACACATTTATTCCTTGTTCATGTGCATTCTTCATATTTGTGTTTGCTTTGCATTTGTTAACATGCTTGTCATTATAAAAACCTTATCCAATTACACGTAGGAGCGGGAATCAATTCCTATTGGACCCACTTTCCTTTTATTAACTTTCTTGTGCCTTTATGTTATCTCAATTAATTTTATATTGCTGCTGTCTAATTTTAATATATTATTTCACAACAAGGAGGTTAATTTAGACGAGACATCTTGTTAACCTCCTCATGTTTTAATATCCTTTATTCAAATAATCTTTCTTACAAAATGAGGTTAATTTAGATGAGACGTTTTGTTAACCGTTTCATATTTTTAATATCTTTTATTTAAATAATATTTCTTATAAAAAGATGTTAATTTAGATGAGACGTCTTGTTAATCTCATATTTTCAATAATTTAAATAATATTTCTTGTAAGAGAAGATTAATTTAGACGAGATGTCTTGTTAATCTTCTCATTTTTTTATAATATCTTTTATTTATAATAATGTTTTCTCATAAAAAAGGGTTAATTTGGATGAGACGTCATGTTAATCTTTTTTGTTCAGTTTTAATTCACTTTATGTCATCTCACATTGTCTTATCTTATCTCATTCCATTTTATTTAATCTAATCCCATTTAACTTTACTTTATCTTAATCTCTAAGTCTTTATTACAAAGTAAGGTTCATTTGGATGAGACATCTTGTTGATCTTTATTTTTTATTCTGTTATATTTTTAATTATTATTGTTACTATTTAATCAAGTTGTTCAATTTAAGATTAATTTAGATAAGACATCCTGTTGATCTTATTTTAAAAATGTTCATGTTGTTTATTTCTTTTCTCGAGAAGTTAAATTAATTTCTAGGCTATTTAATGTATGCGCTATCAATTTGAGGTAACCATTTTATAACAGACAGTGTGAAGTGTTAATACCTTCCTCACTTGTAATTAAACTCCTAAACTTGAAATCTCATTTTTTATGACCTGAGCTTTAAGAAAAGTTTTTCCTCGTATTTTACCCTTGAAAAATATTGGTGGCGACTCCCTGTTTTTCAAAAAGATTTCAAAATGATTTATCTTTTTTTGGTCGGCCTCCTGCCATGATCCCAGTAGCGACAATAATAAGACTCACGTTATGCAAGAATTAAAAATCATATTGAATGAGTCATTGATGTGGTCCTACAATTATTTAATGTAGGGTTTGATAACTCTAGTGAGGCGGGACCATCTAACTCGGAAGTGTACTTGAGGTAGGAGAGGAGTATATTTTCTAAATGCATGATTCAATTGTATGATGATAATGTATATATCAATGCATATTAACATGTTTTTCCTTGATTGAGTACACTACCTCCTATGTGTACTACTTAATGAGATTGATTTCATGATTGATGGTTTGGTTGGATTGGCACATTGATGTGTATATGATTTTGGAGTATAATTTTTGGCATACTCTTTGATTTCCATGTATGGATTGTTGTTGATATAAATCCTTAGCTATCGTATTGTGAATAATGTGAATGGTATGCCTTGGAAGGCCTTGAAATTGGTTGTATGCCACTAACTATGAGGTTAAGTGTGAAATGTACCCCTAAGTGAGAGGGTGAGGAATCCTTATGAAGCAAAGGCTAGCATGTGCATTGTTGCATTCATGACATGCATGACATAGCATTTTATATGTGGTTACGATCACGCAAATTATCGAAACAATAAAGGTCTTGCGGGATCTTATGAGATAGTTTCCTTGCGTGGGGGAAACAAGTATGTGAATGATTATATGTGGTTGCGATCAAAAGATGTATCGATACAATTGAGGTCTTGTGGGACTTGAGAAAGAGAACCCTTGTGGAGGGACTTGTATGTGAATGCTCATCGGTGGTTGCGGTCACTTGATTTAAATAGATGATACAGATCCTTCGGGATCTTGTGAAAAGCACCATTGCGGGGATAAAGGCTTAAGTAACTATACGTGGTTGCAATTATTTGCAAAACCATGTGCGCATAGGTATGAGAAAGTGTTTCGATGTGGATTCATTGCATATGCATTATACATTATGACATATGCATTAGCCATAGGAACATGGCAAATGAGTTGGGGGTGATCAAGGGAATGATACACTATTGAATGTGTAGATTGAGGATTAGACCCCATTGTGGTCACTAACTGAGTATGTATTGTTGTTGTGGTAATCACTCGATATTGCTTGTGGATTTTGATAATGAGTGTGATAATATTGTAAATTGACGATTTGGTTTTACTTAATAATTCCTTGTTAATGGACTTGTTATACATGGACATATGTGTTTAATGGAAGTTAATGAATTATGTGGCCTTGTTGGTTGACTGAACTCCTTAATATGAGAATATGTTAAATTGTATTCATATTTATGTCATCACAATTTGTTTGATTTTCATCATTAAGAAAATATGCTCACTCTCCATGTTGTCTATCTTTTTAGCCCTTGTGTTGTAAAGTATGGCCATTGAGCAAAAGTTTTTCAATGAGATAAGGTATGGTGTGAAGGAAGAAATGGTATGGTTGCCTTGGCCGGCATGTTTTGTGTAAACATCCTTTTGTATATTCCCTTTGGGAAATGTGTGTAAACAACATTATTTTGTATACCCATGAAATAGTTTGAATGCCTTACTGGTATGATGTTTATTGAATATTTGATGACTTGAAATCCTAGAAGGTAGTTGATACACTAGGATCATTGGGGTGAACTTGTGATCATTTATCTCACCGTATGGGCTGGGTTGACTCGTTTTGATAGCTCTAGGTTGAAACATAAGGTTATCATGTTATTGGTGATGAATTACTTACCGAATATGTTATCGGTCGATATATATATATATATATATATATATATATATATATATATATATATATATATATATATATATATATATATATAAAACTCATACTTTAATATTAATTCAAGGAATTATAAAAAAATAAAAATAATTAATGTTTAAATATAGATTAATTTTAATATAAATTGATCATCAAAATAATATGAGAAATTATTTTAGTAGTATCTTATTATCACTTTCAAAGTAGTATCTTATTATAAATTTAAATTTTATATTTGAAAATATATAATTTTTATAAATTATAATTTATACATATTGATATTGCAAAGTAATTTGCAGAATATTCGTTACTGTTAAATATAGGAAGGAAAATATGATTAATTTTGGATAAAAAAAGATGATTTTTTGGTTACATAAAAATAAAAGATAAGATAAGATTATGTGATTGAAAATCCTATAAGATTATGATTAATCGGGTCTGTAAACAACCATTTTAAAACCCTGAACACAATTTAATTATAAAAATACTGAGTAATTTTGAAATTCATGTTACTCTATACAACCCATTTTGAATGTGTGATTTGGAATCCTATTTTTTCACCTAGATTTTGGAAGAGAATGTATGAAACATGAATTGCAGGAAAGAGATAGCATGCAATAAAAACATTGGAGAGACCCCCTGGCAATTAAACTCATGAATTCAAAGATAAGGCTTTGAATTAACCTTTTATTATTTATTGGTGTTATAATTTTGTTTTTTCTCAGTTTTTTCGTTGTAAAATTTTACAACTTATTGAATAACATAAAATTTAAAATTAAAATTAAAATGTTAAACAAACTGGAATTTAAACTTAGGATGTAAGAAAGAAGAGAAACTTATCTAACCGTTACGCTAAAATATTCTTTATTTTATAAAGATGAATATTTATACATAAATAAATATATTTTTAATAATATATTTTAAAAATAATATTTAATAATAAAAGTATATTATTAATAATTTTTTAATATACTGATTTGTTAAAAATTATTTTTAAAATATAATATTAATAATATTTTATTAGAAAATATATTTAATAAATATATTTAACATTATGCTATAATATTAATATTTAGTTATATGAAAGAAATAAGATTTTTACCTAATAGTCAGATGAATCAGTATCATGCCCAAATCAGTTTAAATCTTAATTTATTCAACTTTTTTTAATTTTAAACTGTGAACACCCTTATTTTATTTATTATTAATTATTTCATTTTTCAGATTCTGGTTTCTTTCCAATAATTATTACCATTTTCATTTTTGGTATATATTACTTCTCGAAACCTCTCTATTCCTCTTCCCCATTCATCATTTATGGCACATTGAACGACCCCAATTAATGTCAATGCATCTGCAACAAGAAAACCCCAAAAATGGTGAAATGGATGCAAGAGATTTATTCAAATCCACAAGTTATGCACAACAATGGTGATGTCAACTTAAATAAATATCATCAACACCATAATCAGAAGGATCATCTTCTCCAACAGCAAAAAACCAGCATAACCCAATCTAAAAAATCAAACTCTCCTCCCTTTTTTTTAACTCACAACAAACACCACAATCAAAAAACTCAAAAGAGAAACAGAACCATCACCAGTAACTTCAACATTTCATTTTCCTTCATCTCATCTTCATCCTCTTCACCTTCACCAATCACCAAATCAAAAAACCAGAGAACAAAAAAACTTCATCATCCCATCCCCATTCTTTTTTTTTTTCAACTGACCCAACTTCATCATCCAACAATCATCTTCCTTATTTTCATCAATAACCAAACTCAGGAAAACCCAAACAATAACCATCATTAGCAAAAAAATAACAAATAAACAACACAAAACAGCAAAGAGAGGAAGAAGAAGAAGTGGTCGTCGCCGCTCCTAGGCCGACCTCCCTCCCTACACGAGTCCGACGCCGGCCTCCCTGAACCGTGCCACCCCCGAGCAGAGCCCCCCGTCGTCGACCCACCGCACCAGATCCCGGCCAGAACCTCCGTCAGAGCCCCCTCCGCCGGTCAGGGCCCTCCTCGACGCCGTTCGCCGACCAGACCGCCGCTCGGCCTCCACGCCCGGCACTCTCCTTCTTCTTCATCTTCTGGTCCCTCTCTCTCTTTCTCTTAACTTTCTCTCTCTACCGAACTCTCTCTCTCTCGCCCGTCTCTATTTCCACCTGATGCACTCTTTCCCTTTTTCTTAATTCCTTTCTTTTTTTTTGGTGAATAATTCCTTTCTTTTGCTTTGTTTCAAATAACCTAACGGGCCTTTACTTCTTTTTTAGTCTTTTTTCCTTCTTTTGGTTATAGGCTTCATATTTCTGAAGCCCAATAGCTAAGGTTCTATTTTCTTTAAACAAAACAAAACCCAAACAAAGACCATTTTTATTCATTTAAATAAAACAGTCTTTTCACCAAAAAACTGAAACACTTTAATTAAAAAATAACGAATTGGTTTTGTTTATGTCAAAATAAGTATTTTGTAAAAATATAATAATAAAAAATAATAATGAATAATTTTCATTTATAAAAATCAAATATACACCTTTCTTTTAGAAATAATGAATAAAACCAAAAAACAATTTCTTAAACAAATAGCTCTTGATTATGTTAAACTAAAAAATGAAGATATGAAAAATTAAATATCCTTCTTTTAACATATAATAAATTCTTTATGCTAAATCTAAAATAAAAAGCCTTAAAACTAAAAACATCTCTTCTAAGATGAAATTGAATAGTTTTTATTTATGATGAATTTTAAAAATAAAAATATACTAAAATCTAGACATTGATACCTTTTTATAAAAATAAATAATCTTTAACACTAAGTCAAAATCTTATAAGTGGTGTCGTGCAAATTACTTTGCTTACACGTACTTTATAAGACTTCGAAGTTTTATGCACATGCGATCTTCTTCGCCTTGTATTTCTCCTTCCTTATAAATTTTCTTCCATTATTAAAAATAAAATCAATTAAAAATAATTTTAAATATAATTTTGAATGTTTTCTCAAAATTAATCCTAAAGAACTATGTAACCCTGATTTCTCGAAAGTTCGAGAATACGTAGGAGCGGGAATCAATTCCTGTCGGACCCATTTTCCTTTGTTTAATTTTCGAGTCTCTATTATTATCTCAATTAATTCTATGTTGTTAATGTTTAATTTTAAAACCTTATTTTATCGCGAGGAGGTTAATTTAGACGAGACGTCTTATTTTTAATGTCTCTTGTTAAAATACTATTTATTATAAAATGAGGTTAATTTAGACGAGACGTCTTGTTAATCTTGTGTTTTAAATATTTTTAATATTTATTATAAAATGAGGTTATATTAGACGGGACGTCTTGTTAATCTCATATTTTCAATAATAATATTTCTTATAAGGGAGATTAATTTAGACGGGATGTCTTGTTAATTGTCTTATTTTTTCTATAATATCCTTTATTTATATCGTATTATTTCCTCATAAAAGGGATTAATTTGGATGAGACGTCCCATTACCCCTTTTGTTCGGTTTTAATCCACTTCATGCAATCTCATATTATTTTATCCCATCTCATTCCATTTAATCTAATTTCATTCAACTTCATTTTATCTTAATTTCTAAATATTTATTACAATTTATGGTTAATTTAGACGGGACGTCCTGTTAATCCTTACTGTCACTGTTTGGTTTCTGTCGTCACTGTTTAATCTTCTACTGTCATTGTTTGGTTTTTTACTATCACTGTTTAGTCTTCTACTGTTACTGTTTGGTTTTTCACTATTACTGTTTGGTTTCTCATCATCACTGTTTAGTCCCTTACTGTCACTGTTTGATATTTTACTGTAATTTAGTTAAGTTGTTCAATTTAATATCAATTTGGACGAGACGTCCTGTTAATCTTATTTTGAAACTTCCTCGTTTGTTTTGTCTGTTCATTTTCTAAAGAAGTCAAAATAATTTTTAGGATATTTAGCATGTGCGTAATCAATTTGAGGTAGTCGTTTTATAACAGACAGTGTGGGGTGCTAATACCTTCCTCACCTGTAATTAGACTTCCAAACTTGGAATTTCATTTTTAAAGTCAGCGCTTTAACAAAGGTTTTCTAGGTATTTTATCATTAAAAATATTGGTGGCGACTCCTTATTTTTTCGAAAGGATTTCGAACGCCCTTATCTTTAATATTTTAAAGGTCGGTCTCCCGTCGCGATCCTAGTCACGACAGCTGGCGACTCCACCCGGGATTTTGAGAGTCAAGCCTACGAAATTGATTACGCATATTTATTTAGCCTTTAATTATTTGAGTTCTTATTTTTTTGTATTTGTTTTTCATCGATGTTTGTGTGTAATTGTTGCGTTGTTGTATTTTGTCATTTATTTTCAGTCAATATTTGTATGTTGTTGAACCCTAATATATGATACTTCATTTTATTTGCTCTGTGGTTGTTCTTTGTGAAGGATTAGGTAAGGTAAAGGTATTGGATGCCTCTTTCCCACACTACACTCACGATTTGCACACACTTTCGAGTGGGGCCCTATACCCGAGTCCAATTGAAACTTTAGATTAGGGGAGATTGGTAGCGGTGTCATTTAGGATGTACATCCTGTCTGGCTATATTGGAGAACCTCAGCTAGAGTTTGACTTATTCGTGGTGTCCCATACCTAGTAGACTTCCTACGGTTGTGGTCAACATCATGAGTAGGATCTTGGCTCTAGTGACCTTTAGACAGTAGTGCAAGCCACCTCATGCGAGATATGACAAACCTTAGAACTGATAGGAGACCTTCAAAAAAACCCAACTTAGGGCACGAAGGGGTAGAATTTTCCTCTACCTTTCCTCATTCTCACTTTTCCTTTTAATCCAAATTGGTGGACCACTTGCCCGTTAAGAGGATTACTTTTTTCCAAAAAATTCCTCTATTTTTAAACTGGTGATCCTTTAGCGGGCAAGCAGTCCTCTCCTTTTGTACGCTTTTACTTAAGTTTTTTGGGGTCTTGAGTTATGGATTTTCTGAGTCGTTAAAAAAAATCAAAAATAAAAAATATTCAATTTTCGAATATAAAAAAATCAAAATCAAAAGTTTGACGATGATCGGAAGGTCCGTAACCCACGTGACTCTTGATTTGTCACTAGTTTTGTCAATTGTTACTTCCCTGAGTATAAAAATGTTTTTAATTGAGTTACTAGGAAAGTAACGATTTATAAGGCATGTCATTTCTTGATGACTGATTTTCTCTTTCCACTGATTCTTATAGGAAGCTATTCAGAGTTTGGCAATACCTTTAAGCGAGATATCGAAATTAACATGGGGTTAAATAGTTGTGCAACAAATGTGACTCAATTGAGAAAGTTACTACACGTCAAGGCCAAGAAGGTTGACACGACTAGTTTGTAAGCACTGGGGAAAAAGTTGAATCTGAATCAAAAGATAGTCTTTTCGAGGAAATAGGGAGGATCCTAAAATTGCTGGAAGTTGAAGTGTAAGTCAAGGCAATCACTACATTGACTCAGTTCTATGATCCGTCTCTCTGTTGTTTCATATTTCGAGACTTTCAGTTGGCTCCATCTATTAAGGAGTTTGAGCAAATTTTGGGGATGTCACTAGAAGGGCAAACGCCTTATCGTCATCTTAAGCATCAAGCGAATATTGCTTCCGTCACCCGTATCCTAAAGATCAACCCAGAGGTGTTGAGAGAGATACAACTAAGAAGAAACCAGACCCCGAGATTCGCTTGAGAGTATCATGAGAAACATATACACGTCTTGGCTGAAAAGGGGGATTGGGATACCTTCATGAATGCCCTGGCTCTCACCATTTACGGTGTTGCATTATTTCCTAATATCGAGAACTATCTGGACTATGACGCTATCGACGTCTTTCTCGCTTGCAAGCTCAAATTTGAAAACCCCATCACTGCTATCTTGGCAAACGTCTACTGCACTATGGACTTATGTCATACACAAGGCGGAAAGAGGGTCATTTGTTGTTTACCTGCTCTGTACGCGTGGCTTACATCCCACGTCTTCAACCAAGTCGGCAAGGTTGAGTGCCCTATTTCTGATCTAAAATTGTGCTAGTTTGCAACAAAGAATGGGCGTGAGTGGGCCAATCATCTGGTAGGGCTCACAGTTGAGAAAGTAAGGTGGTACCCATAATGGTTGAGGGTAGACACCATTATCCACCACTATGGAAACCACCCAAATGTTCCTTTCATGGGCACTTAGGGGTATATTAACTATAACCTTGTCATAGCCAAACGACAGTTAGCCTACCCGCTGCTCAGCCCACCTGACGAGGAATCGCTTATTCCATTCATCCTTTACTACTCAAGAGGAGACTACACCTCTACCGTTTGGAAAATAACAGATGCATAGAAGAAAGACCACAAGAAAGGGAAATAATTAAGAGTCCGAAGCCATGCTGTAAAAGAATAATATTATCAATGGGTCCTGAATAGGGTCTCCATTGTCAAGTTACCATTCAGGGGTCCTTCCTATCTCCCAACAAGCACACCCGCTCCCCCTGCCTGCCTTTGAAGATGAAGCAACCAAGGCAATGAAGGCCAAAATAGAGGAGTTGATTGCCAAAAACAAGAAGCTGGAAGAGGAACTGCTAAAGTCCCAGCAAAAGTACGCCCTTCAAAGAAGAGAAAATCAAGAAAGAAAGCAGATTATTGAAGAGTTCGGGAAGAAACAGAGAACTAAAAGGGACCACATGAGAAAATAAGACCAATGCCTTCGAGCGGCCAACTCACAACTAAAGATGAAGAGCCTTCAGAGAGACACCATTATAACTGATATGCAGTTTCTAAGGGATATGTTGGCCAAAGCCAAGGAAAATGAGCAAAACGCTCTAGTGCCAAAAGAATTACTGCAATCGTAAATTCATAGGGTGGAGCATCAGCTTAACAAGGTGGTAGAGGCTTGCCAATGAGAAATAAACAGGGAGCGTCGATGCGTAATGGAAGTAGAACATGACTGTTGTAAAGCACTACGCATCATGGAGGCCGAGATGACACAGCAGGATGAAGTCATTCGTTCATGGATGAGCCGTTTCGCCAACCTGGCGCATCTGGCTAATGGGGCTCTGGAGGACCTCTCACTCTTGCTCAAACAAGACGAAGAAATGACTAACCCTCTTACCACTCCCAAAGAAATTATAACCTTCCTAAATTACTATAGGGAACAGATTTCTAAAATAAGGGCCATGATTGCCCAAGCCAGGAAAGGCTAGTTTACTTTCCCGTATTGTAATAAACTTTCAACAGTAATATATTCTTTGTGGAATTTAGAATAAAGGATTCTTTTGTCTCCGCAACTATCTCATGTTAATTTCCATTTGTTGCTTTACCTAGTACTTTTGAACGTGACGTTCTGAGGAACAGTCGAAGGATACTCGTCAAAGTTCCAAATCGCTTCATGCATAATTTTATTTACTCTTTCTTTATCGTGTTGTTTTATTTACTTAATGCTTTCTTGTTAACAAATTCCTGTTTTTCTTTCTAAAAGACATCACGAGTAAACATCCCTACGGAACCCAGCTTCAAAAACGACTCATGGTCGAAATAGAACATGTGGACGAAGACCTTAGGAATGAGGTCAACCAGCTAAGGGAGCAGGTGGCAGAATTGACCAAACTCCTAGAAAAGAGAATCACATAGGGGGGCTCCTCTGCAGGTACCAAGGAAGCCCAATAACAAACAACCTCGTCGTATCCCTCAGGTTTTAGTCTGACGAGAGCTCAAGTTTCCAATCCCGCAGACGCTCCTCTCACTGTCAACATCGGGAGACCTAGTCAAGTTTTTGATTCCCAACCACCCTACGCGAAACAGCACACCTTTGTCGGCCCGGGCGGTAACCGGTGCCTTTTCCGCCTTACGGCTTACCACCGTGATACTTTCTCCCACTTCTCACCAACCCCCATGATAGCAATGATCACCAAACGGTAAACCCTGCCCAGCCGACAATACCACCACTCCATGAGCCACAAGCTGCTCAAGCCCAAGCCACCCAAATAGCCCAACCAATCCATACTGTGCAAGCTACGGCCCAAACCTAGGGGTCCCCACTAAACACAAGCCCAATCAACCAACCTCATGTGTCTGCACCCTTTTACCAGCCTTACGGTTACCCATATGGGTACATGAACTCCTACATTGCCCATCCACAAGGCATGACCCAAATAGTAAACCTAGTTTTTGACCCTAGCACAGTCGCTGCCTCCCAAAGGGGAAATATAGAAATTCTGGAGGAGCGGCTAAGGATTATGGAAGGGGTAGAAGGCTTCGGATTGATGGACGCCTCTGAACTCTACTTGGTCCTTGATGTCGTTATCCCGCCAAAATTCAAAGTGCTGGATTTTGACAAATATCAAGGGACGACTTGCCTGTGAAGTCATCTGACACTGTATTGCTGGAAGATGTTGTGTCATGCTTCCAATGACAAGCTGTTAATTCACTATTTTCAAGACAGTCTGGTCGAGGTCGCCCTCACTTGGTATACTCAGTTAGAGCAAACTCGTATTCGTTGTTGGAAAGACCTGGCGGATGCCTTTCTGAAGCAGTACAAGTATAACCTAGACATGGCACCTGACAGAATTCAGTTGCGGAATATAGCAAAGAAGGATAATGAGACATTCAAAGAATATACGTAGCGATGGCGAGAAACAGCTACATAAGTGGACCTCTCGCTCTCGTAAAAGGAAGTGGTCGTAATGTTTATTGACATGCTCCAGTCTTCTTTTTATGATAGGATGATTGGTAGTGTGTCATCCAATTTCTCCAACATCGTTGTTATTGGGGAGAGGATCGAGAATGGTTTGAGGAAAAGGAAGATTGCCCAAAGCCACCTGGGGCACGTATTATAAGAAGGCTTACGTCAGGAAACTAAAGAAGACGAGATGGGGAAACAAACATCATCTATTATGACCAGAGGAAGGCCCAACCAAGACTATTTGTCCCTACTATTTTTTAACCTGTGAACTTTTTCCTTATGCATCGTACCCATATGTGGTTGTTGTCGCCTATAACCAGACCCCTTATCCTGGCCCGCCATAATCCTATTTCCACCCACCTATCACCCGAGCACCAAATCCGCAACCAATGCCAAACCATCCTCCATAATAGTGGGGCCAGCCTTCCACCTCTAACCAAAACCAAAACCCAAGGAGGACGAGGGGTATGTAAGAGATGTCGTTGGCACTGAAGACGGCCCTCATGATGATGCAGACTTTGAGATTGCCTGCTAGACGGAGAACTTCGTGATTGGGGGATGTTAGACCCGGGATAGTAGTAGAAAACTTGTTAACTCTATGTGTTTACTATCGGGTCTATTAATTGGCAAGCGTACCAATCGTTTGTAGTTTTCAAATTTAGATATCGTTCCACTGGGATTGAAAGTCCAATAACTAATAGTAATTTTCTAGTTACTATAGTAAACTTTAACAAAACTTATACACAAAAGAATGATTTATATACAATTTGTACAATATTCACAAGATTGCATAATTGAGTTGTTCATGTGGTAAAAAGAAAATAAAATCTATCTAAAAAGTTGAGTTACAATTTAGAATAGCTAAGATACTTGAGATAAACACAGATAAAAAAATTATGTTGGAATTTGGATCCCTAATCTAGAATAACAATGGAGGAACTCAAGACATGCATATTTATTGATCAAGTTCATGTCATTGTAGCTTAAAATCATTATAATCGATCCCTCGTTATATAAGTTCTAAGTATTCACCGTAAAGTCCAATCCCTCGTAAGCTTTCTCAGTAAAAACTTGCATTAAGTCCTGGTCTTATAGCAACAATGGTTAACAACCCCTATAGAATTAAGATACCAAGGGTATTCCAACTTTTACTTTCGTTAAAACAAGTTTCAATACGGCATGAATAATCATTCTCCCATTTGACATTCATACTAATAAAACAAGTTTTAATACACATGAAAATCATTCTCCCGTTTAACGTTCATACTAATAGAAGATTGAAATACTAACATGTACTTGAATCATAAACATGCAGAGGTCAAATTCACAACATCATACTCAATAGATTAGTTCACCAATTCCAACATAAACAAATTAGTTACACATGGTGAAAGTAAAGACAACACTTATAAAGATTGACATTATGAAGACGATGGAAACTTCACGATACAACGATCACAATACTACACAACACTCTTAAGTATCTAGAAAACTATTCTAGAACTACAAACTCACAAAAGAAACACTCAAACACGAGTGTATAACAAGAGAAGAGAACTCAGAATGTGAGATGGGATACAATGAAGTGTGGAAAATGGCCCTATTTATAGGGCTGAGGAAGGGTTCTGACGCTACGCGTCAGGTCCCTGAGTCAGTGTAACATCCTGAATTTTAAAATGAGAGAATTAATTACTGGAATAAATATTAGAAATTAGAATATGGAGTATTTAATGTCCCAAACTATTGAGAATAATTAAATTAAGATTTTGGGAATTTTTGGTCAATTTTTGGAGACCGGTTAAACTGAAATTAAGCCCGGTTGAGATATGGGTGTCAGACCAAGTATCTCGGAATGAGATGATTTTGGTCAGGGCTATAGAGAATATTATTGAGAATCCGAATATGTATTCGGAATAATTTTCAGATGATGTATTGAGCCCAAACAGAGAGCCTGTTTACAAGAAAACGATGAAGCTTTAATGAATAGAATTAAAATAAACCCAAAACCCTAATTTTTCCCTTCTACTTCACGATGTCTTCTTCTTTTGTGAAGACACTTCATTCTTCTTCCCCTTATTTTCCTTCTTCTCTTCATATCTCCATCTTCCTCTAAAGGATTCAAGCAAGGTGATAACTCTCCTCCTTTTTCATTTTGTTGGGTGAAGGCTTGGAAGGAGACCATTGAAGCTTGAAGCCTTCTCCTTCTCTTCCTCTCTATTTCGTGTGGCACATTCCCTTCTCCTTGAACCCATTTTGTTTTCAAGTGAGGTAAGAAATACTTACTATTTAATTGGGTCTTTGCCATAGATAGGTGATAACATGGGTTTAGAGAGCCATGCATATGAAACGGTGTTCACTTAAGGCATTTGATGCATAAACCCTAGAGAGAGTTGTTGTGGAAGCATGGATTTACGTGGGATGAGGGGGGATAAGTGCATTTATGTTGGAAGAAGATGGAAAATGATAATTCCCTTGATAATAGTTGTTTGGTTTTGAGAAACCCTAACCTTATGAATTTGGGGGAAATGTATAATGGAGGTTGATGAACATTTAGTGTGGGTAATAAATGTGAGGTATGATGAATAAAGGTCATTAGTGAAGGTAATTTGTTGGTGGAAGTCATTAATGGAGAAACCCATGAAAGGGTTGGTTGTTGAGTACATAATAATAAATGGTGGCACCTAACCCATGGTGGTTATGGTGAATAAAATGAAATAAAAGAGTTTTGAGAGTTATAATAATAAAAACAGCAAGTATTTATTGATATATAAGTATTCAAGTCTTAATGAGTAAGTAGGAAATTGATTGTATAATGTATTGTGATGTAGGAAGTGACCCCATTGACGAAGCGGGACCATCGAACCGCGTTGATCACTACTTCACTTGAGGTAGGAGGGGGTAACTTTTCTAAATGCATGATTTCATCCATTGGTGATGTGGAAATATGTATATGTGATTATGTTAATAATTGTTTGAATGGATGATATGATATGTGTGATTTGAATGCATTTAGAATGATGATTGTTATGTGGCATTGTGTTTGGGATAATACTAATGATGTGATGATACCATATTAATGAAGTAAGATGATGGTTTGAAACCATATGTGAATTGAGATTGTGATGTGAATATCCCAAGTATGTGTGTATGAGTTGTGGAATGTGTGTGCCACTAACTATTGATGAGAATAAGTTTAAAAGAGAATTGGGATTGGATAAGAATGATGAGAATATTGAAATCCACTAAGTGGTGATGGTGAATGATTGAATGTGGAGTGGCATCTAGGATGCATAGTGTGAGGATGCACTTGATTTGCATTTGCATTGCATCCATGGCATATCATAGCTGTCTATGTGGAATATTAGGGGGTTCCACTAGGCGAGCCCAGTGGGAGGGCAGCTCAGTGCACGAGCGTATTGTGATTTTCCCCTGTGACTCGGTGTATGAGTCACGAAGCTGTCCATAGTTTGGTGACGAGGCACCCTATGTGGCGGGCCCAGTGGGCGGGCGGCTCAATGGTGAGCGAGTTTACCTCGGTGTCCGACGGGACACGGCTCTCTCGATGTGTGTTCGGGAGGGGCCCGTAGCACTTGTGGTATTTGAGGCCACGATGTTGATCCGCAAGTCACAGTGTGACTAGTGCTACAGATGGGCGAGAGCGGTTTGGTACCAGTAAAATTATGAAGATATAAGCATGCTTGAATTGAGATATATGTGTACACAATTTTTTCTACTGCAGTAGGGGCATAGTAGCACACCTATGCTTGTCCCACAATTGAATTAATATGGTATTTTTCCCACAGTCGGATCCGCATTGTTTGATGAGAAATTCTTGTGCATATGCATTAGCTTTAAGAGCATTTGCATATAGCTGGAGATATGCCTAGTTGAAAGCCCATGGTGGCAACAGATGATTGAAAATTGAAAAGGGAAAGAGTTGAATACTAACCCTACGTGTGATTGGCAATCCAAATGATTGATATTGTGAATGTATACTTGAAACTATAAAATGTATTGTGTATAATGTATGATGTGGTGTAATGATGGCTAATTGTGCAAGTATACATGTATTTCATCATAATGTATGACTTTAATTCATTTGGATCATGTTACTCAC
This sequence comes from Clitoria ternatea, assembly GCA_037962975.1. Taxonomy (NCBI): domain Eukaryota; kingdom Viridiplantae; phylum Streptophyta; class Magnoliopsida; order Fabales; family Fabaceae; genus Clitoria; species Clitoria ternatea. The sequence continues at coordinate 35,288,004 of CM075675.1, read as the reverse complement.
CTCCCTGTTGCCATTTTTAAGGTTGATGTAGGTGTGGCTTAAATCCTACAGCTTTTGGAGGCTTGAGTTTGGAAGGAGGTAAATATGGATAGGAATATGTAAGCCTTGGCCGGCATAAATTCTGTTTTGTAGAGTATATGGTGTTTATATACTCGTTTTTGTAATGGTTGATAATTTTGGAGGTCATGGGAGAAAATTGGACATGTGTGTGTAAGGCCAATTTTCATTCATGACCTAAATGATGTAAAGGACAAAGTCATGATGCTTGATGATGTTGAATTTGATGTATGGATGATGAAAATTTATGAGTTATAGCTCCTTTGTGATATGTGCTTTGAGAGGCTAATTTTTGGGTGATGAACTCAATATTGGTTGATATTGATATGGATATGTTGATTCAGCTTACCATATTGAGGAATGAATATTAATTATGAAATTTCTTGGCCAATTGATGACAATAGTGTGCATGATGTTTGATTGATTGATTAATTTGTAGAGCTCTCATATGGAGTTCATGCATAATTGAGCAACCAATAGGGTCAAGATGAGTTTTATGAGTTTTGGATAGTGTGTGGTGGTTCCAATAGCTTAAATACATGAATTGTGACTTATAGGAACTGGAGCGGGTCAATTCCATTGAGAATAGACCCCTATGTTACTCAAAAAGGCTCAAGAATGGACAAAACGCATTTATTTGCATAACTTTCACATTTTTGAGAATTTTTGGGTGAGGCCGGTGGCCACACGTCACAATTGGTGTATTTTAGTTGGTGTCAAAATTTGGTAGCGTTTGGAGTTGATATGAAAAAGTTAGGGGGGTTAGAAGTCCAAAAATAAGGCTTTTTCTGCATAAAACAGCAACTGTGCTGTCTCGAATCGATTCGAGGATCTCTGAATCGATTCGAGCGCTGCTGTTTTCACTGTTTTTGGTTCCGGGAAGGCCTGAATCAATTCATACGATCTTGAATCGATTCCAGGACCTCTGTTTGTATAAATTTGAGTTCCAGAAGCATCTGAATCGATTCATACAAGCTTGAATCGATTCAAGGGGTCCTGTTTTCACTGTTTTGCACTCCAGAATCATTCGAATCGATTCATGGGGTGTTTGAATCGATTCATGGCCCTGTTTTCACACCTTTTCCTCTGTTTTGGGGTATCATTGGTATTGTTTGACTATAATATGATGGTACAATGACCTATACGCATAATTAATACATTCTATCAATTCAATAGACCATCCTTTGACCTCCTACCACTCCCCTTCATTTTCTTAATGTAATTGCACACTTCCGCTACTTCTTGTTGATGATCATGAGATTGATCATCCAAAGTTCACTCTTTGACTTAATTGTTCACCTTCTCATATCTTCATATATGAGATAGGTTATTAAAATAGGTCCAGGGGTTTGGTGAAAAATACCTCGCCACTCTAATTATTCAATTTATTAATATTTTCAAAGACGCGAAAAATTTTCCCCTGTTTTAATTGGGGGTTCGGAGCGTCTCAACCTGGTATCAGAGCATTCATTGCTCTTGATATGATTATGAATGATGTTGTCCATGTATATATTGCTTATGGCTGATTGATTTGTGAATTATATGGATGAGTTATGAAGGTAGTTATTGAAATGAGATTATTAAATGATTGTTGTTAAGCCCGGCCAGGCAATTCCTTTCTCATATTTACCTTCGAATTGTGAAATACATTATGATGATACTTATGTCAATGAGGTTAATGATGAATGATATGTATGCACACTGAGTGAAGGAACCTTAAGTTTCTAATTATGTCTATGTTGTTGTATATAGATTGAGTGATGGCGTATAGGCGCAATCCTGATACAATTGCTATGATTGAGGCCTTCAATCGCTTTGCTGACATACTTGCACAGCAACAACAACCTATTGGTCAGCCGAATCAAGGTCTTGACCAATTTCTTAAGCGGAAGCCTTCTGAATTTCATGGAGGCTATAAACCAGAAGATGCTCATGTCTGGATCGGTGACTTGGAGCGGATATTCGCTAGTATGGAGTGTACCGAAACTCAGAAAGTAGAGTATGCGGTGTTTATGGTTCGGAATGAGGCCGAATCTTGGTGGATCCTTACCCGTGGGCGTATGACTGCTGCCCACACTCCTTTGACTTGGGAGAATTTCAAAGCTGAATTTCTTAAGAAATATTTTCCTGCAAGTTACAAAAATAAGAAAGAGCTTGAATTCATGGAACTCAAGCAAGGTGGCATGTCGGTTGAGGAGTATGCTCTGAAATTTGAAGAGCTATGTGTGTTTTATCCTCCCTTTCAGCAAGAGGGCACTGAAGTTTCGAAATGTGTTAAATTTGAAAATGGACTACGCCAAGAGATCAAGAAGGCGATTTGCCATCAAGAGATTAGGAGCTTCCCTACTCTTGTGGATAAGTGTAGAATTTTCGAAGAGAATGATATTGCTCCAAGGAGTTACTCGGGGCATGATTACAAGCTGAAAGGCCAATCTTCTAGCTTCAAGAAGAAAGGTAACTTTAAGAATAACAGACGATTTGTATGTGGGTCCTCTTCTTTTAGAGGTGGACGAGGTGGTGGAAGGCATGGTGCAGTTGGTGGCCGAGGTGATGGCCAAGGACTTCGTTGTTTCAAATGTGGTGGAAATCATTTGGCTAGAGATTGCAATCATAAAGAAACAGTGGTGTGCTATAGATGCAACCAACCGGGGCATATCCGCCCTGATTGTCCTTTGAATGTTGCAGATGTTGTACCACGTGATAATGCAAACCGTGGAGGCTATGGTGCTTTTAGAGGCCGTGGTCGTGGAAACGGTAATGGTGGAAGAAATGGAAACTGAAATGGTGGTAACGGCCGTGGTAATGGAAACGGCCGAGGTAATGCTAATGGTGGTCGAAATGGCCCGAATCGTGGTATTAATCAACAAATGGCTGGAAGAGTCTTTGCCGTGACCGGTGAAGAAGCTGCACAAGCTGAAGACCTTGTCCAAAGTGAGTGCCAAATATATGGTAATGTTGTTAATGTGATATTTGATTTGGGTGCTACACACACTTTTATTTCTGAAGAATGTGTGAGGCGCCTGCGAGTGCCTGTGAGTATGATGAAAGGTGCAATATTGGTGACTACACCGACTGGTGCTTGCTTAAGATCGGTGACTCGATGTGATAATGTCGAGATGGACTTGAAGGGTAGAAAATTTGTTGTATCCCTCGTGTGTTTACCTATGAAAGACCTGGATGTTATTCTAGGCATGGATTGGTTGTCCGCCAACAAGGTTTTGGTGGATTGTCATAGCAAGACAGTGATTTTCCCAACCTCTAATACTAAAGGCTTTAATGCGCGAGGTATCTCTCAACTTCTCGTGATGTTCTGTTTGGTTGATGAGAATGGTGTTTCCCAATCTGGTGGAATTCCTATTGTTTCAGAATTTCCCGATGTGTTTCCGGAAGAGATTCCCGGATTACCTCCTCCACGAGAAGTGGAATTTGCTATCGATCTTATTCCAGGTGCAGAACCTGTTTCCCGAGCTCCTTATAGGATGTCTCCTATGGAGTTAGCTGAGTTGAAAAAGCAAGTAGAAGAATTGCTTGAACGGGAGTTTATTCGCCCAAGTGTGTCTCCTTGGGGTGCTCCCGTATTGCTAGTGAAGAAGAAAGATGGGAGCATGAGATTGTGCGTTGATTATCGCCAACTCAACAAACTGACCATTAAAAATAAATACCCTCTTCCGCGTATTGACGATCTTTTGGATCAATTGAAGGGTGCTGTTGTGTTTTCGAAGATTGATTTGCGTTCTGGATATCATCAAATTCGGGTGAAGGCCGAAGATATTCTGAAGACTGCTTTCCGAACGCGATATGGACACTATGAGTACGTAGTGATGCCATTTGGTGTGACGAATGCCCCTGCGATTTTCATGAGTTATATGAATCGCATCTTCCATGAATATCTTGACCAATTTGTCGTGGTGTTTATTGATGATATTTTGGTATACTCGAAGAGTCATGAAGAGCATGAAAGACACCTTCGTCTTGTGTTGACGATCCTTCGCGAAAAGGAGTTGTATGCGAAGCTCTCTAAGTGTGAATTTTGGCTGTCTGAGGTCCAATTTCTTGGACATGTTATTTCAAATGATGGAGTCGCGGTGGATAGATCTAAAGTTGAAGCTGTGATGGCTTGGGAAAGACCAACGTCCGTGATGGAGATAAGGAGTTTTCTTGGTCTTGTTGGTTACTACCGGAGATTTATTGAAGGGTTTTCCCGTTTGGCTTTACCATTAACAAAGTTGACTCGGAAGAATCACTCTTTTGTGTGGACCCGTGAATGTGAAGAGAGTTTCCAAGAGTTGAAGTTAAGGCTTACTACCGCACCGGTGTTGGCATTGCCTGACTTAATAGATGAATTTGTGGTATATTGCGATGCATCTAAGCTTGGTCTTGGGTGTGTATTGATGCAAAAGGATCGTGTGATATCCTATGCGTCGAGGCAGTTGCGACCACATGAGGTTAACTACCCCACACATGATCTTGAATTGGCGGCGGTGGTCTTTGCATTGAAGTTGTGGCGACACTACTTGTATGGCTCCAAGTTTGTGGTCTTTAGTGATCACAAAAGCCTTAAGTACTTGTTTGACCAGAAGGAATTAAATATGCGTCAAATACGATGGATGGAGTTCCTAAAAGACTATGAATTTGAATTGAAGTATCACCCCGGCAAGGCAAATGTAGTTGCTGATGCATTGAGCAGGAAGTCATTGCATGTTTCCATGATGATGGCAAAGGAAATGGAGTTGATTGAACAATTTAGAGATTTGAATGTGGGCGTGGAGACTTACACTTCCAAGAAAATGGTGTTAGAGATGTTGAAGGTTGCAAATGAGTTTCTTGAATATGTGAAGGTGCAACAACCCAATGATGAGTATTTGATTGAGATGAAAAAGACCCAAGAAAAAGGGAAGAATTTGTTCATAGAAGAAGGTCGAGATGGCATTTGGCGTGTTAGAGGCCGAATTTATGTTCCCTCAAGCGATGATGTGAGGAAACGTGTACTTGAGGAAGCTCACAAAAGCATATTGAGTATTCATCCTGGTTCCACTAAGATGTATCAAGACTTGAGGAAGAATTTTTGGTGGCCCGGTATGAAACGTGATGTGGCGAATTTTGTAGCATCTTGCCTTGTGTGTCAAAAGGCGAAGGTCGAACATCAGAGACCATCTGGTTATTTGAGACCGTTGGAGATCCCTATCTGGAAATGGGATAGTATAGCTATGGACTTTGTTTCTGGACTACCCAGAACTCGTGCTGGGAACGATGCTATATGGGTGATTGTAGATCGGTTGACAAAATGTGCTCACTTCTTACCCATTAATATGAAGAGTCCTTTGGAGAAATTGGCACAAATATACATCAAGGAGATTGTTAAACTACATGGTGTTCCGTCCAGTATTATATCCGACCGTGATCCTCGTTTTACTTCTCGGTTTTGGGGACGTTTGCATGATGAGTTGGGTTCTAAGTTGAAGCTTAGTTCCGCTTATCACCCTCAAACCGATGGACAATCGGAGAGAACTATACAAAGCTTGGAGGATCTATTGAGAGCTTGTGTTCTTGAGCACGGTGGATGTTGGGAGAGATTCCTCCCATTGATCGAATTCACATACAATAACAGCTTCCATTCCAGCATAGGTATGGCACCGTATGAGGCGTTGTATGGAAGGAAGTGTAGAACTCCCTTGTGTTGGCTTGAAGTTGGTGAAAACTTGGCTTTAGGGCCAGAGATCATTCAGGAAACTACAGAGCAAATTAAGAAGATCCAAGAGAATATGAAGATTGCTCAAGATAGGCAGAAGAGTTATTATGACAAGAGACATAAACCCCTTGAGTTTCAAGTGGGTGACCATGTGTTTTTGAAGGTCTCGCGTGATAAAGGCATTGGAATGGCGTTGAAGAGTGGGAAATTGAGCCCTAGGTTTATCAGACCTTACGAGGTGTTGGAGCGGATTGGTGAGGTTGCTTATCGGATAGCACTCCCTTCGCATCTTGCTAATCTACACAACGTGTTTCACGTGTTGCAGTTGAGGAAATATGTTTATGATCCACTACACGTGATCCCGATGGACGAGATTGAGGTGCGAGATGATCTATCTGTTTCTCCTGTTTCTGTTCGCATTGTCGGACATTCCGTGAAGAAATTGCGGAACAAGTTGGTACCTTTGGTGGAGGTCGCTTGGAAACATGGAAATACTGAAACGTTCACATGGGAACGCGAAGATGACATCAGAGAATGGTATCCCGATGCATTCGAATCCGGTAAGTTAAATTTCGAGGACGAAATTTTCTTTTTGGTGGGGTGGATTATAACATCCTGAATTTTAAAATGAGAGAATTAATTACTGGAATAAATATTAGAAATTAGAATATGGAGTATTTAATGTCCCAAACTATTGATAATAATTAAATTAAGATTTTGGGAATTTTTGGTCAATTTTTGGAGACCGGTTAAACTGAAATTAAGCCCGGTTGAGATATGGGTGTCAGACCAAGTATCTCGGAATGAGATGATTTTGGTCAGGGCTATAGAGAATATTATTGAGAATCCGAATATGTATTCGGAATAATTTTCAGATGATGTATTGAGCCCAAACAGAGAGCCTGTTTACAAGAAAACGATGAAGCTTTAATGAATAGAATTAAAATAAACCCAAAACCCTAATTTTTCCCTTCTACTTCACGATGTCTTCTTCTTTTGTGAAGACACTTCATTCTTCTTCCCCTTATTTTCCTTCTTCTCTTCATATCTCCATCTTCCTCTAAAGGATTCAAGCAAGGTGATAACTCTCCTCCTTTTTCATTTTGTTGGGTGAAGGCTTGGAAGGAGACCATTGAAGCTTGAAGCCTTCTCCTTCTCTTCCTCTCTATTTCGTGTGGCACATTCCCTTCTCCTTGAACCCATTTTGTTTTCAAGTGAGGTAAGAAATACTTACTATTTAATTGGGTCTTTGCCATAGATAGGTGATAACATGGGTTTAGAGAGCCATGCATATGAAACGGTGTTCACTTAAGGTATTTGATGCATAAACCCTAGAGAGAGTTGTTGTGGAAGCATGGATTTACGTGGGATGAGGGGGGATAAGTGCATTTATGTTGGAAGAAGATGGAAAATGATAATTCCCTTGATAATAGTTGTTTGGTTTTGAGAAACCCTAACCTTATGAATTTGGGGGAAATGTATAATGGAGGTTGATGAACATTTAGTGTGGGTAATAAATGTGAGGTATGATGAATAAAGGTCATTAGTGAAGGTAATTTGTTGGTGGAAGTCATTAATGGAGAAACCCATGAAAGGGTTGGTTGTTGAGTACATAATAATAAATGGTGGCACCTAACCCATGGTGGTTATGGTGAATAAAATGAAATAAAAGAGTTTTGAGAGTTATAATAATAAAAACAGCAAGTATTTATTGATATATAAGTATTCAAGTCTTAATGAGTAAGTAGGAAATTGATTGTATAATGTATTGTGATGTAGGAAGTGACCCCATTGACGAAGCGGGACCATCGAACCGCGTTGATCACTACTTCACTTGAGGTAGGAGGGGGTAACTTTTCTAAATGCATGATTTCATCCATTGGTGATGTGGAAATATGTATATGTGATTATGTTAATAATTGTTTGAATGGATGATATGATATGTGTGATTTGAATGCATTTAGAATGATGATTGTTATGTGGCATTGTGTTTGGGATAATACTAATGATGTGATGATACCATATTAATGAAGTAAGATGATGGTTTGAAACCATATGTGAATTGAGATTGTGATGTGAATATCCCAAGTATGTGTGTATGAGTTGTGGAATGTGTGTGCCACTAACTATTGATGAGAATAAGTTTAAAAGAGAATTGGGATTGGATAAGAATGATGAGAATATTGAAATCCACTAAGTGGTGATGGTGAATGATTGAATGTGGAGTGGCATCTAGGATGCATAGTGTGAGGATGCACTTGATTTGCATTTGCATTGCATCCATGGCATATCATAGCTGTCTATGTGGAATATTAGGGGGTTCCACTAGGCGAGCCCAGTGGGAGGGCAGCTCAGTGCACGAGCGTATTGTGATTTTCCCCTGTGACTCGGTGTATGAGTCACGAAGCTGTCCATAGTTTGGTGACGAGGCACCCTATGTGGCGGGCCCAGTGGGCGGGCGGCTCAATGGTGAGCGAGTTTACCTCGGTGTCCGACGGGACACGGCTCTCTCGATGTGTGTTCGGGAGGGGCCCGTAGCACTTGTGGTATTTGAGGCCACGATGTTGATCCGCAAGTCACAGTGTGACTAGTGCTACAGATGGGCGAGAGCGGTTTGGTACCAGTAAAATTATGAAGATATAAGCATGCTTGAATTGAGATATATGTGTACACAATTTTTTCTACTGCAGTAGGGGCATAGTAGCACACCTATGCTTGTCCCACAATTGAATTAATATGGTATTTTTCCCACAGTCGGATCCGCATTGTTTGATGAGAAATTCTTGTGCATATGCATTAGCTTTAAGAGCATTTGCATATAGCTGGAGATATGCCTAGTTGAAAGCCCATGGTGGCAACAGATGATTGAAAATTGAAAAGGGAAAGAGTTGAATACTAACCCTACGTGTGATTGGCAATCCAAATGATTGATATTGTGAATGTATACTTGAAACTATAAAATGTATTGTGTATAATGTATGATGTGGTGTAATGATGGCTAATTGTGCAAGTATACATGTATTTCATCATAATGTATGACTTTAATTCATTTGGATCATGTTACTCACCTCCTTGTTGCCATTTTTAAGGTTGATGTAGGTGTGGCTTAAATCCTACAGCTTTTGGAGGCTTGAGTTTGGAAGGAGGTAAATATGGATAGGAATATGTAAGCCTTGGCCGGCATAAATTCTGTTTTGTAGAGTATATGGTGTTTATATACTCGTTTTTGTAATGGTTGATAATTTTGGAGGTCATGGGAGAAAATTGGACATGTGTGTGTAAGGCCAATTTTCATTCATGACCTAAATGATGTAAAGGACAAAGTCATGATGCTTGATGATGTTGAATTTGATGTATGGATGATGAAAATTTATGAGTTATAGCTCCTTTGTGATATGTGCTTTGAGAGGCCAATTTTTGGGTGATGAACTCAATATTGGTTGATATTGATATGGATATGTTGATTCAGCTTACCATATTGAGGAATGAATATTAATTATGAAATTTCTTGGCCAATTGATGACAATAGTGTGCATGATGTTTGATTGATTGATTAATTTGTAGAGCTCTCATATGGAGTTCATGCATAATTGAGCAACCAATAGGGTCAAGATGAGTTTTATGAGTTTTGGATAGTGTGTGGTGGTTCCAATAGCTTAAATACATGAATTGTGACTTATAGGAACTGGAGCGGGTCAATTCCATTGAGAATAGACCCCTATGTTACTCAAAAAGGCTCAAGAATGGACAAAACGCATTTATTTGCATAACTTTCACATTTTTGAGAATTTTTGGGTGAGGCCGGTGGCCACACGTCACAATTGGTGTATTTTAGTTGGTGTCAAAATTTGGTAGCGTTTGGAGTTGATATGAAAAAGTTAGGGGGGTTAGAAGTCCAAAAATAAGGCTTTTTCTGCATAAAACAGCAACTGTGCTGTCTCGAATCGATTCGAGGATCTCTGAATCGATTCGAGCGCTGCTGTTTTCACTGTTTTTGGTTCCGGGAAGGCCTGAATCAATTCATACGATCTTGAATCGATTCCAGGACCTCTGTTTGTATAAATTTGAGTTCCAGAAGCATCTGAATCGATTCATACAAGCTTGAATCGATTCAAGGGGTCCTGTTTTCACTGTTTTGCACTCCAGAATCATTCGAATCGATTCATGGGGTGTTTGAATCGATTCATGGCCCTGTTTTCACACCTTTTCCTCTGTTTTGGGGTATCATTGGTATTGTTTGACTATAATATGATGGTACAATGACCTATACGCATAATTAATACATTCTATCAATTCAATAGACCATCCTTTGACCTCCTACCACTCCCCTTCATTTTCTTAATGTAATTGCACACTTCCGCTACTTCTTGTTGATGATCATGAGATTGATCATCCAAGGTTCACTCTTTGACTTAATTGTTCACCTTCTCATATCTTCATATATGAGATAGGTTATTAAAATAGGTCCAGGGGTTTGGTGAAAAATACCTCGCCACTCTAATTATTCAATTTATTAATATTTTCAAAGACGCGAAAAATTTTCCCCTGTTTTAATTGGGGGTTCGGAGCGTCTCAGTCAGCCTCTATTAAAGGCAGCTTGAAGTGACCACTATGGAATTATTAAATCAATCATGCCTTGTCACTTGTCCTTGTCCCCCAATTCGGTATGCCCATTTGTGTAAAGTGGAGAGGCCATAATGGGTTAAAGGCTGAGTGCTTGGCCACCTGGATGTAGAGTCTACGTAGCTTCTGCCGCTACGCGTGGTTGTGACGCGTAGCGTCAGCATTAGAAATCCTCACGCTACGCGTAGGGTTGATGCTACACGTCAGCTCTCCAGATCTTCATTTTTCTCTTTAAATTCTTTACTTTTTCACTGCAAAACTAGAGAAAATTGATCAAGGGCAGATTATTTCCAACAACATCCATTTATTGAATTTAAAACCCAATTTTCTAACAATTTAAGCTATTTTTTATTATTTTTACAAAATTTTTATTAAAGATTTTATTGTAAATTTAAGGACTAACAAATACCCTCAACTTGAGACATTGCTCATCCTCGAGCAAGAGAGAAAATAAAAAAAAATTGAAATCAAATTTTTGAGTTAGTCTGAGAATTTACCACAAAAAGTAATTTTATAATTTACCATTTAGAATAACCAAAAATAGATATCTTATATAACAAAGGGTTAATGATAAAATTCTTTACAATATTTTATTAACAAATCAAGCATAATTTCAGGCTTACCTCACAAGTGTTTATCTCTGTGCAAGGGGTAACCTGTTTCACTCAATCGATCATAAAACCAAACAAATTTAATTTTGATTTTCATCTAATCAATGGTTAGTCATACAGAGCTAATTCAAAAATCACAAAGTCTTTTTCAAGGGTTGTAATGAGGCTTGGCTACGAGAAAATATGGTTTTTCTCAGAATTCAAAAACCTAAAATCATAAAAGAGCATTTTATAATTTTTAGGCTTTCTCTTGGCCTAGATCTCATTTCCCTTGTTGGTGAAAAACAAATACCCCCAATTTGATTCTTTTCACTATTTTTGATTTGCATATATTTATTTTTCTTCATTTATATGCACAAATGTTTTTTTTATTTTTTTATTTTTTTATTTTTTCTTGAAAAGAATCAAGTTGTTATTTTTCACTCCCCATTTTGTAAGAACACTCAAAATAGTTTTTCATTTTGCTCAACTGCTCTTTTAATCAATCAAGTATAGGGAATGGTTAAAATTTGATAAAGGTTAAGGGTACCAATAAAATTATTTTTCAGGCTCAAAGGGCTTTCAAAGGATAAAAAAAATTTACCATGGTAAGCTTTTTGGCCCAAGGTTTCTTTTACCAAAAATGTGCCTTGATCATTTTCTTGAATTCTCTGTACAACAACACAAATCACAGATTAAAGCAAAATCAATTCGAATAAAGTTATGTCAAAACCCTCAAGTGTTTAAAGAATCTCTCAGCTCACCGAGTTATTGAAATTAGCTTGATAGTTAATAAAATTATTGTAATTAAATTTATTAAAATCCCTAAATTACAAAAAGAATCGATAATTGATTTAAAAAATGATTCTATTGTGTAAAAACTTTAAATGAATGAATTTACTTATTTATTTATTTTTTAATTTTATTTTATTTTTTAAAAGAAAACACGCAAAAACACACCACATAAAAAAGACAAACTATAATATAATCCACAAAGTAAAAATACCAATGTAAATATCAAACTAAATGTAAACTAAAATGTATGTAAAAGGTGTAGAAAAATAACACCATTAATCCTCCATGTGATCCTCATCATCTCCTTCTTCATCTGCATCACCCTCTGACTCAGCATGTGCTCCAGACGGTCCACCAGTCTCAGGATATGTAGGTAAATCACCAGGCCAAGCTACATGAGCTGCAAACTCAACTGGTGTGACATAGGTGCTCCCTCTCCCTAAAGTCTGTACTGATAAAATGCATCATGAAGATGCACATAAGCTCTGTGTGTGGCAGTCATCATCTGCATCATATGTTGATGCTCAAGAGTCATCCTAGCAAATCCATCAATGATAGCATCGGCAGATAGTGGCTGAACTGGTGGTCTCCTCCTCCTCTGTCTGGGCTGAGCCTCCTACTCCAGTGGTGGAAGCTTGCACTGCTGGACGAAGTAATCTCTGTTTACTGAGACCTTGGGGACTCTCCCCGAAGAACTAGTAAACTCTGGTGATGGTACATCAACTCCTTGCCTCCTCAGTAAGGCAGATATGATAAGAGGGAATGGAATAGGACGGTTCACCTTATACCCAAGGGCATAAAGGTGAATCTACTCAGATATCAGCTCAGCAATGTCAATGGTATGGCCCTGAAGAATAGAGAAAAGAAGGCAACAGCGATCAATTGGGATAGAAGAGAGGTGAGTGACAGGAGTGATGTTATGAAGCATAAGATGAGACCACGCCTGAGCTATAGGGGTCAGCTGGGTCTTGAGAAGGTTTGATGGAGTCCTTACAACCTTTCTCAAGCTTAAGAAGATTCCATCCTTGCTCAAGAAGTGAGCAACCTGATCTAAGAAGTATCCTAAATTACCATCCTCAGTCGCAACCTTGTTTCTGTTTTCTTTCCAGAAACAAGTATCGCTCTCGGGAGTAGCCTCCCAAGGGTTACCCAGTAGGGTACTAATGGTGTCTCGGTCATATGTAATGTGTCGACCCCTAACCCAGCGCGTCTTCTGTTAGCCGATATTTGGTGCATCCTGGCGAGTCCTGTAAGCATTTGCATAAAGCTCCATCACTAAGATGGGATCCCACTCAGTAGGTAGGGAAAACAGGGGTCCCCATCTCCTCCGTTGGACCTTATCCTGCAGCTCAGGATAGTCCCCAGCATTCAGATCCAAGACTCTCTCCCAGATGAGTCTCTGGCCCTTTATTTGATGAAACCGGGCCCATTTTGCATCAGTGTGAAATCTGGTGGGATCTCTAGGTCCTAGCTGCTCCTCCTGAAGATCTGGATCCTCAGAGGTGGTATCTGTGTCTGTGGTTCTTCTTTGTCTCTTTGGACCAGTGGTAGGGATAGATTTCTTTGGTGCCATCTGCAAAAAGAAATTTTTACAAAAATTAAACACACATCACTCTATAAAACATGCCAAATATTAACAATCATATTTTTGGTTTTTATATTTTATGTAAATCATCAAAAATAAGAACTTATGCAAAATTAACACAACAAAATATTTACAAAATATAAAAAATAAAAATTAGATATGCATATTTTTGGATTTTTAGAAGTACAACATAAAATTCACAAAACAACAATTTTTTCAAATTATTTAAAATAAGACATTAATATTTTTTGGGTTTTTTGATATAAAATTCACAAAACATATATCATACATATTTACAAAATTTAACAAATTTATTTTATTTATTTTTATGCAAGAAAGTATTGTTAGCCCAGGTGGCCTCTAGGAAACTCGAGAGGGGGGGTGAATTGAGTAGTTAGGAACTTTTTCACTAATAAATTTCTCCTCTAAAAACTCAATATGCAATGATATGTGATTTGAATAATAATGCTTAAAACACTAGTACAAAAACAGCTTTTAACATCGGTTTTTTTAGGCTTCTCACATCGGTTTTCAAACCGATGTGGATCCGGCCGATGTGAAATATTGATACATCTCACATCGGTTTTAAAACCGATGTGAAAAATAGATTTGACAACGGTTTTTAAGGAAAACCGATATGAAAATCAAAAAATTAACAACGGTTTTTAAAGAAAACCGATGTGAAAAGGAAAAAGTTAACAACGGTTTTTAAAGAAAACCGATGTGAAAAGAAATATTAGAAACCGATATGAATGGAGGGCACATAACATTGATTTTTTTAATGCATGTAACATCGGTTTTTCAGAAAGACATCGGTTTTTCAGAAAGATGAAAATAAAGAGCAGTGAACCATATCTGAAAGTTACAACTATACAAATTTTATTAGAAGAAACTACCCAATATTCTAAAATTACTGGATTAACAACCTTCACAAATGGAACTTAACAAGACAAAAAAAATAACGCACAAAAATAACCCACACGACATGACCCTCAAACTCGACTGCACTGCCCACTCCGTCCTCTACGACTCCTCCTCCAACATCCTCCGCCCCCTCACCCTCCAATTCGACGCCTGATGCTCCTCCGACTCCCTGTCCCCTGACGGTACCCTCATCCAAACCAGCAGCTTCAACGACAGCTACAACAAACTCCGTACGCTGATGGCACAATAATCATCGTCAGAGGTCGTTCCAACCGCAGGGAGGAGACTTCGGAGCGGCCTTTGTCGCCAGCTGCTTACATACAGGGAGCCTTGCCATTAGTTGAGTGAGTGTAGAAGGATCCAGAAGAAGAAGAAGAAGGAGAAGAGATAATTAGCGATTATCAGTGAGGAAAAAAGAGTAGGATGAGATGAGGGAGTTTATTGGGGATTGAAATGTTAGAGGAAGGTCGGTTTGGTTTTGAAGTGTTGGATTTGGGAGCAATCCGTGTGATCGGTGAATGGACGGTTACGATTTGGATCTGGGATATCACGAGGATTTAACAAAAAAGAAATGAATATACCATATCGGTTTTGGCAAAACCGATGTGAGAAGTGAGGCCACCTCGGATTGATGAAAAACCGATGTGAAAAGTGAGGCCACATAGGATTATGAAAAACCTTTAACGCGCGCAACTTAAATTTTTAGGCCCTACCATATCGGTTTTTTAGTAAAACCGATGTGAAATATTACATTTATATTTATCTTTAACGAGTAATCATAAATTTTAAATTTATCAAATATTTTGTAGGTAAAGTAAAAGCCTAAAAATCCAAAAAATAAGCAAATAAATCACAAAAAATAAAAAATTTTGAGAAAACAAGGGTTTTTTGAAAATCTGAGCAATCCCAACTGGCGTAGCGAGTTGGAATGAATGCGGATTTTTTTTCTACCCCAAAATCATATGCAGCAATAAGGATTCTGAGTTTTCTAGCTCAAGTTATGCTCGTTTGAAGTTTGCCGATTTTTGTCGTCACAAAATTTTTGTATCTCTCACTCAAAAATTGATTTTTCAAAAATTCCAACTCGAATAGCTAATAAGTACCAAAAGAAGTCATGACGCAAAAAATCAGATCAAAATTCCATGTTTTTCTATTTTTTTGGATTAAACTATTTTCCACAACGGTTTTCTTAAAAAACCGATGTGATAACACATTGCCACACATATTCCACATCGGTTTTTAACCATAACCGATGTTGCATTCACGCTGGAACCTACCACATCTGTTTTTAAGTAAAACCGATGTAAAAATGATTTAAAATTTAAATTTTTTCATTTAAAATGAAAAATATCTATTTTATATTTTATTTTTTAAGCATATGTCACATCGGTTTTGTAAAAACCGTTGTCTAATGTTGTTTATAAAACTTTGTGTATAATTTTAAAATTGTCACCACATATATTTTTAACATCGGTTTTGATAAAACCGATGTGATAAATTGTTTTCCACATCGGCTTTTAGTAAAAACCGATGTGAAATACTATATGATGTTTCATTTATTTACAAAAATGCCACCGCCCTATATTTCACATCGGATTTTGATAAACCGTGGTGAATTCTGCGATGTGAAAAGCTGTTTTTGTACTAGTGAAACATAAAGAGTTTAAGGGTTAGAGAAGTGCAAACAGAGATTTATACTGGTTCGGCCAACCACTGCCTACGTCCAGTCTTCTCAAGACACCCTTGAGGAAATTCACTATAATCAAATCCCTTGATTACACCACAATGGGGACTCACACCTCGATCACAAATGCCTTGGATGCTACACCACACCCAAGCACATCACCCTTGGATGCTTCACCACATCCAAGAACATCACCCTTGGATGCTACACCACATCCAAGAAGAACACCCTCAGAGATACACCACTCTGAGTATCAGTCTCAATTTAGAGATAAAGAACTCTACAAGAAAACTCTCTTAAAGAGTATGATGAACAAATTGAGGAACAAGAAAGAGTAATAACTCTATTAAGAGAATATGGCCATTATTGCTCTTAAGAAAAGATTGGAAGTATTTGGTGTGTCTTTTTGCAAATGATGGGCATCCCTATTTATAGGAGTAGAAATGCCTTCTAGAGGTGTGAAATTAATGAATAAAATAATTAGAAAGGTACCTCTTGGATAAAATAATATTTTGTGAAAAGTTATAATGTTTCAACCTGATTTTTTATGAAAGGATGCAATGTTTCATGCTTTCTGATCATGTTGTAATCGATTACATAAAAGAGGTAATCGATTACTTCCTTTTAAAATCTGTTTTAAAACATAACGTTCATATTGTAATCGATTATGTAATGAGGTTAACATGGTAATCGATTACATTGCTGAGGTAATCGATTACATTTATTTGAAATCATGCAATTTAAAATTCATTTAATTGTAATCTATTACATTAATGAGGTAATCGATTACATTCCATCAGAATATATGAAAATTTAAAACCTTTTTATATTAATGGACGTACTTTTTTTTATAGAGTCTTACTTTAATTATGCCTTGGTCTTGGATCTTCATTCTTGATCTCTGGCATTGGCCTTGTCATTATCAAAATCCTTCATGGTCTTCAAGTATAACAAACATACAATTCAAGAAAATTTATTAAAAAAGAAAAACAAACAAACAAACACACAAAAATTAAATAGGATAGAATTTTATGAAAAATAGAAAAACAATATATACATTAAACAGAGAATAAAACCACAAAATTAACAAAAATCAAAAACAGAGGCTGACGCTACGCGTGGGTGGGACGCTACGCGTCAGCTCTGTTCTTCCCACGCTACACGTCGATGGGACGCTACACATGGGCTTGCAGAATAGAAACTGCAAAACAGGGATTGCGCAGCAGCAACCCCTTTCAAACCTCAAATAATCCATTCATTTTCTTATTCTAACAGTAATCAATTCCCAGTGGTTGTCTAATCCTATTCCTAAATGCATGCATTACTAGAATTAAAATTAAAAATTAAAAAGGGAAAGGATCAAGAACTTACTTGAAATTCTTGCTGAAAAGTGATGAGAAAAATGAGAGCTTTTTGAGGTTGAGAGGGTTTAAAATTGTTTTAGGGTTTCTGAAAATTGGAATGTACAGGCAAAACCAGGTTCTTAAAGTTTTGGTTATGAGCCTCTGTTTCAGGGGTCCAGTTTTAGAAACTGAACGAGGGCCCTGACAGTACGCGTGGTGGTGACGCTACACGTCAGGTTGAAAATTCAGAGTCCACGCTACGCGTCAGTATGGCGCTACGCGTGGGCTTCTGTTTTTTTTCAAAATTTTAATTTTCAAAAACCTCTTTCTTTTAATTTTTAAAACCTTTTTTATTTCAAAAACACAATTCCAACTAAAATTTGATAAACACAAATTTTATATATATATATATATTATCTTTTATTTTTTTGTAAAAATAAGTTAAAAAATAAAGAAAAAATAATGGGTTGCCTCCCATTGAGCGCTAGGTTTAATGTCTCCAGCCAGACATTACCTTTGATCAATCAGGTGGTTCCTCAATTTTGGTTGAGGAATCACCCGTCTTTTTCTTCATCCTTCTTCTTCTTCGATGCTTGATTACCTGTTTTTCATCACTCAAGCATTCGGTTAACTTAAAACAATTTAATTGATTGGGAAGAGATATACCTGGTTCGGTTGAA
The DNA here is from genome assembly GCA_037962975.1 of Clitoria ternatea. NCBI lineage: Eukaryota > Viridiplantae > Streptophyta > Magnoliopsida > Fabales > Fabaceae > Clitoria > Clitoria ternatea. The sequence continues at coordinate 35,270,034 of CM075675.1, read as the reverse complement.
AGGTAAACTTTTTCCTCATTATTTATCCTGAGATATTCATTAGCACTGAAGCTTACCTCCTCTCCATGAATTCTAATTGCAACCATACTTTGATCAACATCTACCATTATTTTTGCAGTCTTTATGAAAGGTCTTCCAAGAATTAAGGGGATCTCAGTATCCTCCTTCATATCTAGTACCACAAAATCAACTCTAAAGTGGTACTTGTCAACCTTTACCAATACATCTTCCACAATCTCAATTGGTGTCTTGACAGAGCGTTCCGCAAATTATAAATTTGCCTTAGCTTCTTTTAGTTCCAGATCACCAATATGCTTCATCAAGTCTAGGGGTATAAGATTGATGTTAGCCCCTAAATCTAACAAAGCATTCCTGATGTTGATATTTCCAATGGTTACAGGAATGGTGAAACTTCCCGGATCTTTATATTTTTACAGTGTTAAGATGGTAATACGATTTGCTTCTTGCTCTTTATTCATAGGCTCTTGTATATTTTTTTCTTTTTCACTTTCTTTTTCTTTTTCTTCTTTCTCATTCTCTTTTTTTTCAATTTGCAATTTTTAGAAGAAACAGCATTACATTGATCCCTTGGGTTCTGATTGTTTGCAGTAAAATCGAAACTTTTCAATTCAGTTATTTCCTTTGCTAACTGACCCATTTGCAAACCTGATGCCTTTTAGGAAGCTTCATTTGTTTCCATAAATTGTAATAACTATTGGATAGATTCCTCAATCCTTGTCAATCTTGTATTGTCAATTTGTGATTGTTGTTGCTTAAATTGATTGTTAGGAGGTCGGTTGGAAGGTCTAGCATCTTGTCTCCAGCCAGAATTTTGATTCTGCCATCCCTGTGGAAAATTGTTAGGAAAAGAATTACCATAATTGAAAGGAAAGTTACCCAATGGTATTCTTTGATGGTTCAGAAAATTGGCTTGCTCTTGCTCATTTCTATCAGGGGCACAGTAACCACATGGTTGTTCTCCTATGCAATGCATACATTGTTTCAATTGAGCGGGGGGTGGTGATGTCACTTGAGCAATTTGAAGTTTCTCTAATTGTTTGCTCATAGCTTCAATTTGTTGAGTCAGCAATTTTTGCTGAGCCAATACTGCATCATTCACTCCTAATTCGAGCATACCTGGCTTGCTTGGTGCATTACCTCTTTCATGTTTTGCTTGTCGGTCATTAATGGACATTGATTCCAATATTTCTATTGCTTCTTCCACAGTTTTGTTCATTAAAGAACCACCTGCACAAGCATCTAACATCATTTTAAACTGAGGTAATAAACCATGATAAACGATCCTTACCTTTTCAGCATCATCTAAATTATGATTTGGACATTTTCTCAGAAGTGCTTTGAATCGTTCCCATGTTTCTCCTAATGATTCATCATTATTTTGTGAAAAAGAATATATGGCTGTCATGGCTTCAAAATATTTTGAAGGAGAATAAAACCTTTCCAAAAATTTTCTTTCAACATCGGACCAGTTTACAAAACTATCCGGTGGGCAAGATTTAAACCATTCTTTAGCTTTACCAATCAATGAAAAAGGAAACGATCTCATATAAACAGATTTTTCTTGATTAGGTTCAAAACCAATTGTGCTGCATAACTCATAAAAAACAGTTAAATGTTCATACGGTTCTTCATGATTTAAACCAGCAAATTGATTATTTTGAATAATATTTAAAGTAGCAGGTTTAATCTCCACTGGCACAATAGGTCCTTGAAACATTCCCGATACTCGGTGTGGACCATTAATAGCAGCAAACTGTCCCAATGTTCTCCTTTCAGCAGCCATATTTGAATTTTCAAAATTTTTAGAAGTAGAAGAAGAATTAGTTTGTGTTTTAGATTTCAAAGACTTATTTTCTTTACAAACTTTTCTATCTCAGGATCAAAATAAATTTTTCCTGTGGTAGATCAGGTTTGCATACATAAACTAGACAAAGAAAGTTAGTCTAACAATGATAAGAAAAAGTAACTAAATAAATAACAAAATTAAAAAGTTAACTAAGGTAAAAAAAATATTTACCACGATAATTAAAAATTTACTGTTTTACTGAATCAATTCAATCCCCGACGACGGCGCCAGAAAACTTGTTAGACTCGGGATAGTAGTAGAAAACTTGTTAACTCTGTGTGTTTACTATCGAGTCTATTAATTGGCAAGCGCACCAATCATTTGTGGTTTTCAAATTTAGATATCGTTCCACTGGGATTGAAAGTCCAATAACTAACAGTAATTTTCTAGTTACTATGGTAAACTTTAACAAAACTTATACACAAAAGAATGATTTATATACAATTTGTACAATATTCATAAGATTGCATAATTGAGTTGTTCATGTGGTAAAAAGAAAATAAAATCTATCTAAAAAGTTAAGTTGTAATTTAGAATAGCTAAGATACTTGAGATAAACACAGATAAAAAAATTATGTTGGAATTTGGATCCCTAATCTAGAATAATAATGGAGGAACTAAAGACATGCATATTTATTCATCAAGTTCATGTCATTGCAGCTTAAAATCATTATAACTGATCCCTCGTGATATAAATTCTAAGTATTCACCGTAAAGTCCGATCCCTCGTGAGCTTTCTCAGTAAAAACTTGCATTAAGTCCTGGCCTTATGGCAACAATGGTTAACAACCCCTATAGAATTAAGATACCAAGGGTATTCCAACTTTTACTTTCGTTAAAACAAGTTTCAATATGGCATGAATAATCATTCTCCCGTTTGACATTCATACTAATAAAACAAGTTTCAATACGCATGAAAATCATTCTCCCGTTTGACGTTCATACTAATAGAAGATTGAAATACTAACATGTACTTGAATCATAAACATGCAGAGGTCGAATTCACAACATCATACTCAATAGATTAGTTCACCAATTCCAATATAAACAGATTAGTTATACATGGTGAAAGTAAAAACAACACTTACAGAGATTGACATTACGAAGGCGATGAAACTTCACGATACAACGATCACAATACTACACAACACTCTCAAGTATCTAGAAAACTATTCTAGAACTACAAACTCACAAAAGAAACACTCAAACACGAGTGTATAAGAAGAGAAGAGAACTCAGAATGTGAGATGGGATGCAATGAAGTGTGGAAAATGGCCCTATTTATAGGGCTGAGGAAGGACCTGACACGCAGCTTGAAGTGGCCACTATGGAATTATTAAATCAATCATGCCTTGCCATTTGTCCTTGTCCCCTAATTTGGTGCGTCTATTTGTGCAAAGTAGAGAGGCCATTGTAACATCCTGTTTTTAATAATAGTCCTATTTTGTAAATTATGAAGTATGGAAGGTCTGTAAGTGATAATCAATGAATAAAACACCCAGTGGATGGTTTGTAATACTTCAAAAATTCTATTTTTGGACATAATCATGGAATTTATATAAACCTTTAGAGATATTATTCTTTTTCCGAGTGAAACATGCCTTAGAAAGAACTGTCCGAGTGAAAAAGGGACTCTGTTCTGAGTGAAAGAGAAAAATTCAGAGTGAAGATAGAAATTCTGAGTGAAGGTTGTGTTTTCTGAGTGGAACATGGCCGAGAGGGTTTCTTCCGAGTGGAGTCCTTACCTCAGAGGCACTTATGAGTGAAGTGGGACTGATAGAACCACTTCTGGGTGAAAGAATCCGAGTGACTCACCTTGGAGTGACTCACTGCCGAGTCAAATGCCTTCAAATGACTCATTTCCGAGTCAATTATCTCTGAATGACTCGTTTCCGAGTCAAACGCCTCAAAAAGACTCATTTCCGAGTCAAGTATTTTCCAATGACTCGTTTCTGAGTCAATCATTGTCAAACGTTTCATTTCTGAATGAAAGTTCACTGAGTGCCTCATTTCTGAGAGAAGTACAAAGGAAAATTCAATTCCGAGTAAAGAAATTCCGAGAGGGTTATCTCAGAGTTGAGTGTAACTCTGCCGAATGAAAGATCTCCGAGTGTGACTCCGAGTGGGATGGCATCGAGTGGGAATCTATGAAGTGTTTGCCCAGAAGTATTCTGGACTAGCTTCACTCATGAGAAAATGAAAAGGAAGTCGGTTTTTGAAATAAATTATCGAGTGAGAAAAGACTCGGTCTGGAATGATTTAACCGAGTGAAAAACTGATTGAGATGACTCAGACTTGAGTGATGTTGCCGAGTAGACTGATTGAGAGTTAACTCGGTTTTGGAATATATTGCCGAGTGAAAAACTGAGTGAAGAATGACTCGGTTTGGAATAAATTGTGCCGCGTGAAAACCGAGTAAGAGGAGTCGGTTTGGATTAATTCTGCTGAGTGGAAACCGAATGGATGACGGGTCAGTCTTGGATCGGAAACCGAGTGATGGGATGAAGGTTCAATCAATACTGCCCAGTCTTTTCCTTTCTGACTGATTGAACAACGCTGAAACTCCGAGTGAAGGCAACTACCAAGCGAGGCTTGTGTGTCTCGCTCAAGCGAATCGGTATTCGCTTGAGCGAAACTCCCCCTGACAGTGCAGTGTATGACACTCGCTCAAGCGAGTGAGGATTTCGCTTAAGCGAGAGGGACTCGGATTTCCTTTTCTTCACACTACTGACAGTTTCCAGTTGGTTTAGATGCTGACCGAGTAGAATTTCAGTCGGCATACAGTGACAGAATTAAAGTTTTGACACCAATTTTGTCCTCTTATGCATATTTTAATATATCTATTCCAATCATACACACCCTAGCATGTAGGCGGCCAGAAATGGACAATATTACAGCTCATTTCTTATCTGAACTTCCATTATTTTCACAATCAAAGACACCTAACAGCCCACTAAAATGCAACCACGGGAAAACTTGTCTCCCCCACTTGCCTTTGCATTATTAAACAAACACCACCTCTTCTGAAACTCTTAAAACAAAGAAGTTAGTGAATCTTCTACCTCCCAATTCCTCTTCTCCATCAAGATACAATCAAACTGAAGCTAGGACAGTAAGGAGAACATTTTCCAATCAGCCAAAGATATTCAATCCAAGTAAGAGGGGATAGGGTTGTGAATAATTATGAAATGGGTAGAATTGTATGTTGTTCTAGGATTCCAGTATTATTTTTGTATTTGGTTGCTCAGTTTTAAAGCTTAAAACCTATGAATTTGATTCTGATTTCTTCATCGAAGTTGTAGATCTTTTTGTTATGTGAATTTTGAGACCTGAACCGACTTATTTGGATGTGTATAGCATGCGTTATAGCCAAAATACTACAACATGTCCGTTTGGAATATTTATCCTATGTTTTGTGTATATATTAGTATTCTGGGAGTTATACATGTATAATCAGCCTTTGATGTCTTCATGAAAGTTGTTGATATTTATGTTGTGGATCTATAGAAAGTGGTTTCAAGTTAAAAGAATGTTTGTAGCTCTAGTTATGCCTAAAATACTGAAGTATGCTCAAGCTGAAAATCTGTTAACATGAAATACGAATTTTATTTTTAAAACTGGGAATTTTGTGGTGAAAATTAGCAATCGGTATCTTCATGAAAGTTTTAGATATTTGTATTATGAGTAATTTAGAACTGGTCTCATGTCAAAATTATTTTTGTAGCTCCAAAAACATGGAATATACTAACATATGTACGTTTTGAAACTCTATTTGAGGTGGTTCTGTATTCTGTGAATAAGTGGTGTTTCTGTTTGGAATTTGAAATTATGGTCTGCATGAAAGTTGTAGATAATTCTATTATTGAACTATAGAAAGTGGAATCACTTTAAAAGGATTTGATTTGCTCATGTTATGGCTGTTTTACTAACGTATGTTGCTGTTGGAAAATGCTGAAACTTACCTATAATGGTTATTAGGGATGAAAATGATATTTTTCATATGAATAATGATTTATTATTGAATTATTGAGAAACTATGAATTATTATGGATGATATTGAGTGTCCTATGAATATTACACAATTTGTATATCTTGATGATGAATGATTATGAATGACTAAATATATATATACATGAATGCCTTGTGGATTATTAAGATATGTTGTTGAAAACAGTAAATCCATGATTCTGAAAATTATCATATGTGTTGTGTCCTTTGAGGACTTGTGATTTTCCAAGTGATTATGGAAATATTGATATCATGGTATGTTAAATCGATTAAAGAGAATCAAAGGTATTCATGCATCATAAGCATTTGGACGCACCATGAAATTTAGGGGTTCCATGATTGCCTACCCTGGTGAGGGGTTACTCTACGATGAGTTAAAGCCCTATTTTCACATGAACCATGGGAGTGTAGGGATCCATGGTTATGCAAAATTCCTACTTATGTACTTATTTTCGCAGGAGCCATGAGGGTGTAGGGATTCATGGTTATGCAAATTCCTACTTGTGCACTTATTTTCGCAGGAGCCATGAGGGTGTAGGGATTCATGGTTATGCAAATTCCTACTGGTGTCTCTATGAGACTTTTTACTGCAGTATTCCCACCAAACCAAATGGATCCAGCATGACATCATTTGACTAATTAAAGATTTATTAATTATAAATGAACTTGTTTGGCATATTCATCATATCATTATGTCGTATTGGTTGTGTTTGTGCAATTTTATTTATTTTATATATATTCTATATTCTGTCTCATTCTTACATTAATTTTTACAGTGCACGATACGCAGAATGACGAGTGATGCCATGAATGAAGCTTATATGAATTATTGCTTGCACTTTGATTTTGTTTTAATTTAATGGATTGTAATAATATTATGTACTATGTACTGTAATCTTTTATAACGTTTCCGCTATATAAATGTTTCAATTATTCCCGTCTAGTATGCATGATAATATTCCGCATTTATCAACTTTTACGTGACTTATTACAAATTTCAAAAATGATTCTTAAACGTGAAAAATTTATCCGGAAAATTTATTATGGACGTCACAGCCATAATGGGTCAAAGGCTGAGTGCTTGGCCACCTGGAAGTGGAGTCCACGTAGCTTCTGACGCTACGCGTGGCTGTGACACGTAGCGTTAGCATCAGAAATCCCCACGCTACGCGTGGGGTTGATGCTACGCATCAGCTCTCCAGATCTTTATTTTTCTCTTTAAATTCTTTACTTTTTCATTGTAAAACTAGAGAAAATTGATCAAGGACAGATTATTTCCAACAACATCCATTTATTGAATTTAAAACCTAATTTTCTAACAATTTAAGCTAATTTTTATTATTTTTACAAAAATTTTATTAAAGATTTTATTATAAATTTGAGGACTAACAGGGGACCGTCAAACTCCCTACGACTTTAAATATTCAATGACCTTTTAACCTCATTGCTATGCCTAAGGCTTTAGGATGTTCATATAATAAGGGCAAAAAATGTGTTTTTATCATTTCAAATTTCCATCAATGAATGCGTGTCGAATTTCAAAATATCTTTTCTTGTTTTCCTTATCTCTACTTTGAATCCTTTTCCCTTTGTTTATTTGTTTCCCTTTTTTGTTCGCCATCATATACTGAATAAATGCAGACCCAAAAATGATCCTTCTCAGAACAATGAGATCACAGTCCCATTTCACGACTTCGACCACCCGGTTGATTACATCGACAGAGAGGGTAAGTAAGTCTGTGAGCCGCTACCCGAGTTAACAAGGTTGTTGGGGCAAGGGGCTGAAGAAATTTAACCCTATCAGTTGTTAATACCTTGAAGAACACTGGGGAAATTTATCAAAGGGAGATGGTAGCCCTGATGACATAATGAAATAGATGTTTATATGGATGACAACACTGCGATGTCCTGAGATGAGCGGGGCCATATCTATCATTCAAGGAAGCTTCAGTATTGACTAACATGGAGGGATGACTTGTCGATGCCTATAAATGTAAACGCAATCAAGAAATACTTTGCCAAAAACAAAAAAGAAAAATAAAAGAAAAAGAAAAAATGAAAAACAAAAGAATCAAGGTTGGCGCCCTACGCACATACCATTGGGGCAAGCTGATGCCCTCGTATCCTTATATCGAGGCACGTTCAGATCATCGAACAGGTCATCACCTTTCTACATGAGGGGGAACAGATGTCATCAAGTTAAGAACATGACAAAATTAATGTTAATTACTTCCCATGCCAATGTAACCAAGGAAATGGTCTACTATGCTGAGTAATTGCTAACAACACCATTAGCGTCATAGTTCTTCACCACATCGGCTAAGGACGAATAAAATGGCCAAAGAAAAACAAAGGTACCAAGAGGTTTCATTTGAAGGTAAGAAAATAAAAAGAGAATGAAAAGCAAAAACAAGAAAAAGTCAAAAAAAGGAAAGAATGAACAAAAAGAACAAAAAAAAGAAGACTCGGAATGGACCCCTCTCATTGGTGCCAAAAAGGGCTCACCCCATTCCTTTTGGTGCATGGCATTGGAGCAAAGTTTCCTGTTTGAAGTGACATTTGTTCCCCCTAAAGGATGAAATTAAATCAAGAGAGGCCAAACAGCCTAAGTTTCAATGAAATAAATTTGAACCTTTTGATTGTGAAGGACACAACCTTGATTAGAAAAAAACATGTCATAAAGAAAGAAAGGCTCGCTAGACTGAAAACCTAAAAGTGCGGCCTATGCAAAAGTTAGAGCGACCCGATGAGTCGAAAACCTGAAAGGCGGCTCAGGAAAAATTAGGGTCAAAATTATGGTAATATGACTAAAACCTCCCACACAAGAAGTTGAAGTCCAAGCTGGGGCACGTGGATCATGGTCGAATTACCTTCTCAAAAGCAGAGTCAAAGGGTGAACCTGAAGTCGTGATATGGGATTGAGATGTGCGTTGTTCTTAGGGATTCATTGGAGGATCTATGAACCTTCCCCGATTCGCCTGCTCTTAACCCTTTCTATTTGACTGTTTGTTTCATTTTCTTTCCCTGCTTTCCTTTCTCTGTACCTATTTGATATACATGAATAAAATTTCACCCTTTTCGATACGTGTTTATGTTGTGAGTTTCATTGATGTGATAAAACATGTGTTTTTCACTAATAAATAAAATGAGAAAGTAATAACCATTTATAGTCGTAAGGACAAGATGCTCCTATTACTCAATCTCGCCTCAAGCAATCATCACCAAGACTGAGCCAAGCATGTGCTCCAAAGTTAGGGTTACTATTTCCTTTTGTTTCAGTCGTGAGTCATCTCAGAGGTCACGCTTTCAAGGGAATCTCTTGGAATTTCAATTTGCTTTTATCTTTGCACTTCTCACCCTTTTCTAAAGGTTTTCATAGCAGATAGTCATGTTAAGTCTCGATACCTCAATCGCCAAAGCTGGCACCTTTTTAAGTTTTTATTACACTTTTAAGCTTTCTCATTGCCAAAGCTGACACCTTTTTAAATTTTCATTACACTTTTAAGCTTTCTCATTGCTAAAGTTGGCACCCCCTTCAAATTTTCATTGCACTTTTAAGTTTTCTCATTGCTGAAACTAGTACCTCTTTAAATTTTATTGCACTTTTAAGCTTTCTTATTGCCAAAGTTGGCACTTCTTTAAGTTTTATCGCACCTTTTAAGCTTTCTCATTGCTAAAGTTAGCACCTCTTTAAGTTTTATCATACCTTTTAAGCTTTCTCATTGCCGAAGTTGGCACCTCTTTAAGTTTTTATCGCACCTTTCAAGCTTTCATTGCCAAAGTTGGCATCTCTTCAAGCTTTTATCGCCAAGGATTGGCACTTTTAAATTTTCTCATTGTCGAAGTTGGAACCTCTTTAAGCTTTTATCGCCAAGGATTGACACTTTTAAATTTTCTCATTGCCAAAGTTGACACCTCTTTAAGTTTTTATCGCACCTTTTAAGCTTTCATTGTTGAAGCTAACACCTCTTTATGTTTTATCGTCGAGGATTGGCACTTTCAAATTTTCTTATCACCAAAGCTAGCCCCATTTAAGCTTTCCCTTAGCCAAAGTTGGCACCTTTTCAAGCTTTTATCGCCAAGGATTGGTACTTGTAAATTTTCTTGTCGCCAAGGTTGGCCTCATTTAAGTTTTTCCTGTAGCCAGAATCGGCACCTCTTTAAACTTTTATCCCTAAAGTTGACACTTTTAAATTTTTTGTTGCCAAAGCTGGTCCCTCTCTAGATTTCTTTCTTTATTAAAGCTAACCTTTTTGAATTTGCATCTTTTAGATTTTCTGTCACCAAACTGACAACTTTTAATTTTTTCTCATAGAGTCTCCTTTTAAATTCTCTTGCTTGTTAAAGCTGACACCATTTTAACCTCTTTGTCATCGAAGTAATTTGTTTTTAAGTTTGTTGTAGGTACAGATTTCAAGAGACTGGTCTGAACAACACTGTTCATATCTTTACTTCCTTTCAGCGATATGAATAGGTCATTCATACTTCCGTAAAAAGAAAGTAAAGAGAGGCAGCTGTGAACACTGTATTTTCACTTTCTATTCTTTATTTTTTGGTTATTTTATTTATTAGCCATTATTATTATTATTATTATTATTATTATTATTATTATTATTATTATTATTATTTCTTCCTCCTATTTTAGCTTTTTGAAACTTCATCTTTTCCACTCCTCTTCCTCGTTTGGCAATTGGAATGGACAAGTCACAAAGGTAAAGGGCAAGATCAAAATGGCAAATTCAAAAAATTGAAAACATAAACCTTCTCCCATTTACAAGAAAAACACAAAAATAGCAATAAAATCCTTAATATAACAACCCATAAATCAGAACAATATCACAATCTCTTTTTCCTCTTCTCATCAACAGTAAACAACAAATAAACTCTTAAAATATAATCCAAAATCATCTCCAACAACCTTTGCCATCTTCATCTTCTTCATCTATACCACCTTCTCCACTTTCACTACCCCCATCAACAACAAAAGCTACTAACAAGCCAAGAAAGAAACAAGAAGAAACAACCACCAAGGAAAAGCCAAAAGAAAATAAAGAACAAAAAAAAAGTAAAAAAGAGGAAAAAAAAGGGGTTAACCGCCGCTGCCATCGTCGGCCACCACTGCCCGCCGCCAGCCGACCACTGCCGACGCCCCAGCGACAGCGCCGCCGCCGCACCTCCTGCACCTTGTCGGCACCGGCCCTTCTCTCTTTCTCTCTCTTGGTCCTTCTTTTCTCTTTCTCTCACTAACTCTCTCTATATTGCCTCTTTGTGAAATTAGGGTTTCATTCCTTCATTTCTTTGAGACAAAATGGGCTTCAGAATCTGAAACCCAAAACCTTTTAAAAAAATACATTTTTGTTTGGGCTGTAAGATGTTGATATCATTTGCCTTATTCTTTAATGAAAGACCATATGGTCTAATAGCAATACATGGCTTTGTTTGCTTAAAGGGTTTGGGTTCAAGACCCACCCATTGTATTCTTGTTTCCTTTTTTTATATTTTGCTTATTGTTATTTGTGTACCAATATTTCTCATTGCTTATTAATTATTCTTTTTAGTTACATTACAATTTATTTGTTTATTATTACTTACTTTTGTTATTTTAGCCTTCTTAAATATATTTAGTTTTTTTCCTGCTTGTTAGCTTATAAAAAAAATTAGTAACAAACACATAAATAAGTAAATAAAATAGGGTTTTAGTCTAATTTTGGGACTTTGTTTTCTCTCTATTTTTTCTTCTCTCTTTTCTAAAAAATAAATATAAGTTTTCTTAGAGATGTAAAATAAAAATACTAAAAAAACATCTTTTAGAATGAAAATGTCACAAAAATTCTATAACGGTGTCGTGCAAAGTACTTTACCTATATCAATGTTATAGTGCTCTGAAGGTTTATACACGTACGAATTTATTCGTCTTGTATTTTTCCTTCTTAATAAATATCCTTTTGCTACTAAAAATTAAATCAAATTTAGAATACCCTTATAATATTTTCAAAAGTTAATTTTTACACAACGAACTATGTAACCCTGATTTCTCGAAAGCTCGAGAATACATAGGAGCGGGAATCAATTTCTGTTGGGCCCACTTTCCTTTGTTTAATTTTCATGTCTCCGTTATCATCTCGGTTAATTCTATGTTGTTAATATTTAATTTTAAAACACTATTTTATCTCAAGGAGGTTAATTTAGATGAGACATCTTGTTAATATCATATTTTCAATATCTCTTATCTAAATAATATTTATTATAAAATAAGGTTAATTTATATGAGACATCTTGTTAACCTCATATTTTCAATAATTTAAATAATATTTCTTACAAGGGGAGATTAATTTAGACGAGACGTCTTGTTAATATTTTCATTTTTCATAATATCTTTTATTTATAATAATGTTCTTCTCATAAACAGGGTTAATTTGGACGAGATGTCCTGTTAATCCTTTTGTTCTGTTTTAATTCACTCCATGTCATCTCACATTGTTTTATTTCATCTCATTCCATTTCATTTAATCTAATCTCATCCAACTTCTTTTTGTCTTACTTTTTAAATCTTTATTACAAATTAAGGTTAATTTGGACGAGACGTACCTTTAATTTTTATTCAATCTTGTTTTTTTAATTATTATTATTACTATTTAATTAAGTAGTTCGATTTGAGATTAATTTGGATGACACGTTCTATTGATCTTATTTCAAAAATTTCTTTGTTTGTGCTATTTGTTTTTTTTCTTGAGAAGTTAAATTAATTTTTTAGGCTATTTAATATGTGCGCAATAAATTTGAGGTAACCGTTTTATAACGGACAGTGTGAGGTGCTAATACCTTCCTCACCTGTAATTAGACTTCTGAACTTAGAATTTCACTTTTATGACCAGTGCTTTAAAAAAGATTTTTCTGGTATTTTACTTTAAAAAATATTGATGGCGACTCCTTGTTTTTCGAAAGGATTTTAAAATGGTTTATCTTTTTCGGTCGGCCTCCCGTCGTGATCTCGGTCGCGACACAAACTTTACATGTCAATTAAGTTGTGACAATCTTATCAATTAATTAATCCCAACATATATATTTTGCCATGTTATAAGGGGATGGAGGTTCTCACTTTGTATAAGTTCATTTTTTAAAATTTTAAAATATAAAAAATGTATGAAATTTTAAAGGTACCAATTACTCTTACTTCATTGGTTTTTAACTTTTATAATACACCACTCTCTAATATGAAATATTAGACCAAATATTTTACTGAGTAAAGCAGCGGAAGTCAACAACGTTCATGAAAAGGAAACGTGAAAAATGGCAACCAAATGTTTTGATACAATTATGACCATGCAGTGATAAGACAAGAACACTAAAATGAAACAAACTGAAGACACAATTGCACTCACACATTATTGAGGCTTAGCAAACAAAAGTTATACATGTATATATTCTCATGAAATATGTTGTGTGTAACTTTAGGTACCACAAGTATAAAATATACATTTTTTATTAAAATCACTCACAAACTAGGTGTCCCTGTGAGAAAAGACTTGTGTGGCAGGGAAGATTTATTACAGCACCAAGAGAAAAGTACAGAACCCTGAGTGATGTCGCAGAGTGTTCACTGAGTCCAAAATTCAAGATGACTTCAAGTCAAAGGAGAATCCAAATTTCCCTTAATTTCCTTATTGAAAAAACTTATAAGCCATTTTGCGAGGTGCATGTTTATACTAATTGCTTGGAGTAGGCTGTTATCTTTGAACAAATTCTAAGCGCCACTTACAAAATAGGTTGAACAAGCAATGTTAATGTGCCACTCTTGGTTTCAATATCTTGAACAGTATACCTATCTCCTGCTTGGTAAAACCAAAGTGCAATTCTCGGGATGTTTACAAGAATATCAATAAAATTCGGAGAGAAATAGGACTTTCGAACTTCCTGGTTCATCTTTTTCCATGTTGTGCTTATTATGGACCTTACATGCCGACGAGCTTCAGCTTCAGTGGCTCCACTTTCTTTCATATAGCATTCAGTCGATTTAGGAACATCACCTGTCTTAATCTCTTGCTGAAAATAAAACAAAAAATACTAAATAAAAAAAAACAACATATATATATATATATATATATATATATAATACATGTCAAGCAAAAATATGATATATCATATATGATATAATAAAAATAAAAACAATTAATTAAAACAAATAGATTTTATTTGGATGGTCAAAATTAAAACAAAAATACATATACAATTTTTAAGTGGTTATATAACTATTATCTAGATTTATTATGTTCTCATCTACTACATCATTGATTGAGACAGACACACATATTAGTGAGACCAGATCTATTAAGTTGGAAAATATGACATATAAGTCTAATGAAATTTTATTTTATGCAATTTTAAACTCATTGAACCCAAAAGATCATATATATATATATATATATATATATATATATATTAAAATAAAGTAGGATAAAATAATTTATTTTCATAATTTTAAACTCACTTAACTTAAATTATACTATATATTTAAATTTATTAAATTCCAATTTATCAAACTGAGGACAATTGTAAAGTAATTTAGTTTTATATGATTTTTTAAATATTTATATGTTTATTTTAGGATCATGATAACTTTCAATATTTTATTAAATTGTCCCTGCAGCTTGAGTTCTTGGATCCGTCGATTCAAAAGTATTCTATAAATTCAGAAGATCAAAAGAGATTGGAATGGTACTTGTGATGATGCAAGATCATTAGCAAGGCGTAAAAACATTCCTGAGGAGCGAATAATGTTGGGGTGTTTTTCTAAGCAGACCAAGTCTTTCTTTGTGAATGAATTTGAAATTGAGAAGTAAGTATGAACAAATATAACAGGTACACCAATGGAAATCCATGCATTCTCCATGTACTCTTCAAAAGTTGGCGTATATCCACTGTAGTACCACTTTGCTTCAATGAAATATGCTTTACATAAATCTGCCCACTTAAATATTGAACACAAAATATTAGTCGAAAATGTCAGTCACATATATAACCCCACGTGTCGTAGAGTAGATTAAGAAGAAATGATTAATTGAGAATATAGTAAATCAATCACATGTATTCTTACTGCTTTATTTAGGTAGGGAGCGATGCAGATCCCATTCCTTTTTTCGCTTTCCGAACACATTTCACTTACGAAGTTGTCGAGTTCAAGGAAACATGTTTTCATGTAATCTGGAAGACTATTCATGCCATAATTTTGATCCCACCTAAATTAATAATTATAAATCATTAACTAAATGGCGGTTTTTTTTTTAACTGTACAAAACCAAATATAGAGTTGCAAAATGCTAACCTGTCAATAGTTTCAGTGAAGCGCTCCAGTTCATCCAAGGTACCATACACATCATAAATATCATCTATTGCGGTTATAAAGGAATTGACTTTCGTAACAACTTCTCTGAAATATCCAAAATCTGGATGAAAATTTACTCCCAGGGTCCAAAGAAAATTCTCCACCAGCCTATCTCTACTAAAACTCAACTTTTCCACCAAGCCAATACTTTTCCACCACCTATTAAGAGGAAGAAAATTAGAGATTAGTCATATATAGAATTACCATCTAATTGAAGATTTAAAAATCATAATAGGTTTAGTAAACTTAATACTTAAAAAAAACTATATATGTACTAATTAATTAACTATACGTTAGGTAATTAACCTTGATGCTTGCTTCAATTCTTCTTGGTGGATGGCTTGAACAATATTGAAGTCCATCTTAGCAAACTGAAGTAAAGTGAAATTCATATTGTGACTATTTTCATATACATTGATGAACCACAGAGCCTCAAATCTTGGCACCCGCCAATGAAGTGGAATCTCTAAAGCGTGACTAATTAGGAGGGATAAGTAGTCATCACCATTCTTGCCAACATATTCTTTGAGAAATTCAGTGGTGAAATCTCTTGCTGCATCCAATATAGTTTCATCTTCAAATGAAAGAAATGAGGCTTCATACAATGACAACATTTCCTCAACTTCAACGAACAGGCACTTCTTGAAATCACCAATTTTGTGTAGAAAGCTGTGAAAAACATCTACAGTAATGATAAGAATATATTAGCTTTTTACGAGCTAGAAAAGGTTTTGGTTTTTAGTAATTTGGGCTTTGTGGTTACTTTACAATAATTGTGTTTTAAAAAATTAGGACTTCTATTTTGATATAGTCATGTAACTGATCACATATAAAAGTTGGTTTTGGTTGAGAATTGGGCTAAAGGGTTTTAATTTTTTTTACGTATAGAAAACCACTATTATATCTTAAGATGTCTAATTTCAGGTAATATTTATATATGGGTTTAGATAGTTTGTGTATATTTTCTAATTTTATTTGGTGATAAAAAAATACATTAACTGGTTTAGATGTATATATAACACATGATTATTTTTTTCTTTTATCTTTTATATAAAATATTTGTTTATTGGCGATCCTATACGGTAAAGTATATAAAATATTTATTTATTCTTTCCTTATATATCCCTATTAAATTTATATTTCCATTATTAAATTCATCTTTGCATATTAACTGTGTATCTATGAGAGGAAATAATATATTATTTAAAGGTGACGAATATCAACGAATCATGAGAGAGACATTAATTTCTTTTTCATTATTAGCCACACTTAATCATTTTTATGTTTGTAAAGGGTAAAATTGAATATCATATTATTTTTTTAAAAAAATCAATAAACGTAATGACTTTTTCTGTTTTTTATTTCTCATAATTTGAAAAAAAATGTCATTTTAGGAGTAAAAAATATTTATTATTTATTTTTATTATAATTTTCTTTTTAAATAAATGACTATAGTAAATATATGAAATAAATGAAAAAAAAGAAGGATAGGGCTAAATTAAGAAATTAAATAATGAAATTATATATTTTAATTTTAATAATATTTTTAAAATGTGTTTTTTTAAAATATTATTATACCTCCATATCATATTAGATGCGTGGTTAAGTTTATGTACACGTATCTAAAAAAGTACTACCTCCGGTTTCAAATATAAGCAAATATACCTAACTTTACACATATTAAGAATAGTAGCTGGAGGTAGTTATTTGCATTAATGTTACCACATATTTGATTTAATTTTCTAAAATACCCTTAGTATTATTTATTACATAAAAAATTAATGACCTTGGAAATATATATGATGAGGACATATTTGGTAAACAAGCATTTAATGACATTGGAAAAGTCTAATTTTGCTTATATTAAGGGACAAAAAATTCAACTAAAATTTGCTTATATTTGAAACCGGAAGTAGTATTATTTTAGCAGTTCGTATGTTAAAATTACCGAATTTGACTAAAATACCTGCATTAAAAAAATTTAAATAGCTAGTTGTACACTTGTATTAGTTTAAGTATGAGAGTTAATGTCGAGGTATTATAGGAAAATGGTGATACCAAAAGAGATATAATATGAGATGGAGGTAATATTCAACTATTGATTTTGATGATTTGATTAACAGTTTTTTAATAGTGATTTGGTTACCTTTAAATCAATTTTCAAAAACTTTTAAAATTTATGAAAAATATCTAAAAACAATTAAAGTAAACATGATTGAAATTAATTATATTTACAAAGTACTAACATATTTTATGCTTAAAAATTCAAACCTGTTGTTATATTATATCCATGTTGTCTTAAGAGTCTGAACTCAAGTGCTGTGACATATAAACTTTTCTTCTTTCTGAAAGAATGCTTGTTGTAAATGTTGTCCAATATGTTTTTGATTTCATTGTTGAAATGATAAGAAATGCCAAGCCTCTGTAAAACATCAATCAACTCAAGTTGATTAACATGATTTACTACTTTGTAAAGCATCATCCTAACTTCTTCCTTTAGCGTTCTTCTTTGCTCTTCACAAAATTTTTCCTGCGCAAATATGTGTGTATTAGCTTGGGTATTATATGTCAATTAAATATTTTTTTCAATGGTGTTTAATGAGTTCAGCACAGTTAAACATAAAATATCAGGCCTTTTACCTTTTTCAGTCAAGAAAACTTCAGTTTTTTCTTTTTTACTCGTGAAGTTTTAGAACATGCATGCATGTCACAGAAATACATTGAAGTAGAGAAATTGGGGAATGAAACAGAAGATTAAATGAAAACCAACCTTGTATTTACTACTAAGTGATTGGATATATTCGTAATCCCAAATTGAAGGTTGGAAATTTGATGATCGGCGAAGAATTTGAGTGTTATTATAATTTGTATTTGATGCCTTGCATTGAATTTGAGAATCCACACTGCTGCTTGCTAGAAATGATGATTTTTTCTCCACGGGAAACATTTTGGCTAAAGAAATTCTGGCTAAAGAAATTCGGAGTGAAGGTAGATGGATTGAAGCCATTGGCTAGAAATTAATGGAAACCAATTTTTGTACTTGGGAGGTGTGGTTGCCTCAATTTGTGAAAATTTGGTAATGCTAATTAGAATCACATATAACTTTATATATACTGCTCTCTGGGCTATTTGATTTCAATTTTTATATTCTGTTTGTAGTTTAGTTATAAAATTATTATTTTGTTTTTATTATTAAAAATATATATAAACTATTAAAAGTAATTTTTTATTTTTTTTTATATTTTCATATTCTTTTACAATTTTTTTTTAAAAATATAATAGTAATGTTGTAATTGAAATTAATAAAGAAAATAGAAAAAATAAAAATCACACAGACACATGGCTTAAGTCCTTGGGTCTGAAGGGGAATGTATCTTATGAGAAATGTGAGTGAGATGAACGAATTTGAGTCGTGCAATCATATAATGGATTATTTAGATTAATTATATGAGTTTTTCAAGAAGTCATTGACCTTTTAAGTGATCATATAACTTTAAAAAAATTGTAATCTCAACTAGGGATGTCAATGTGGGTTACCCACCCGCCCCGCCATCAACCTGGCAAAATACGAGGCGAGGTGGGTTTGGCCTCTTACTTACTGGAGGCGGGTTGAAATTTCTGGTCCGTCTCGTTTTGATGGCGAGGCGGGTTAGCCCATCAACCTTTAAAAAATTAAAATGAGTATTTGAAAAAAAGTTTTTAATAGGAGGTTAACTAATGGTTGGTCCACTTAAAATATAAATTAATAAAAATATTAACTTATTATTTTGAATAAGAAAAAGTTAATTAAATTTAAAAAAAAATAGTTTACAACTAAAATAAAAAAATTTGAATATAATCATATTAATAATTCTAACTCAAACTAATCAAAGCAATATGCTATGAAAAAATTAGAAAAATTAAAAAAAATTATAAAATATTATTAATGTTATATTATTATTTTATAAAATAAAATATTATATAACCCGCGGAGTCAACCTGCCCCGCAGGCCAATTTTGAATCCACTGTCTGTCGAATAAATTTGGTTAACTTGTCTCGTCTTGTTTTAGACGGATTGGCAGACCGCTCTGCCGGACTCAACCCGCTTTGACATCTCTAATCTCAACCATCCATATATAATTCTTTCCTCTCACTCTCACACAAGAGAACCTTTCTGATAAGATAAATATTGGTATTAAATGCACTCTAAAAATTTATATATTTAAAACATGATTTATCATTAAATTAAGGTCAAATCAACCTTTTTATCTTAAATATTGTTTTTATTTAGGGTTTTTTTTCCAATCCATTATAGTTATTTTTAATTTTTGCTTCAAGACAGCCGGTAAACCTGCTAGGTGGGGAGCGTGCACTCACTGCCAGGAGATGGCCCACCAACCCCGGCCCCCCGTTTTTTTAGCCGGTTTTCTGCATGGCAGGGCGAGTTGTCGGCTGCCACGCCCTTAGCATCAACATATCAAGGTGGCATTCAGTAATGTAACTCCTCCATTTTTATTTTTTTTCCAACATCTATGATACTCATGTCCCTTTCGTGTTGCACATCATTCAGAAACTTTCAACATATGCTGTAAACATGGATAAATATAAATAACTTAATTATATGAGATTTATAACACCCTTCATATATAATCGATCATCCTCTCGAAACTCCTAAATTTTTGGTTAACCTAAAGATCACCACGCGAATGATGTCTGCCTCGCTCGTTGTTATGTTTATGTACTTGAGCAGGGCTAGCAATAGCACATGTTACTTTTTCAGTTGCTTTAATACTATATTAAATTCGATATAACTGCAAAATATAATTTCTTACCAGTGTTTTATTAGAATAAATTCAATTATTATTTTTTAAAAGAATTCAAATATTTTAAAAAAAAGTGTATTTCAGGTAACCATTTGAAATGATGTGGCAAACTGTGAAGGTTTAATTATTTAACACAATGTCATCTATTGAGAACGAACAAAATAATAATAATAATAATTTATAGCGGAGAATTCTAAAAAAGGTATCCGTGTTCGTTTCGAATTTTTCATTTTTCGGTGATTGGAACCAAACCTGGCAGGTGATTTATACGTTACATAGACAAAGATTTATTGGGACAATGATTCTTATACACTTCCACCAACTCCAAAATAATTTCTTCTACAAGCAATCTACACGTGGTGAAATACTATTTTGCCACGTAATTGCTCGCATGCAACTGTTAGATCCGATTTAAAATAGTTGGTCAAGATTCAACCTCCTTCCTAGGAAATTAGAATTTGAAACATGACAACAATTCCTTATGCCATCTAATCCCTTACATGCAACCGTTGGATCGGGTTCAAAATAGATGGTTAAGGTTCATCTTTTAGTGCAACCAATTATAATTTGAAATAAGATAACAAATTATGAAAATAAAAGTGTGAAAATAAAAAAAAGAAAAATTAATATTGATTTAAACATCGTTAAAAAAATTTCGTTTACTCTATCTTAATTTAATTAGCATAATAACCAATCAAACAGCGGCAAATCTCTTTGTGCCACCAACCCCTCACATCCATCCATTATTGGATTTGAGATTATAATCAAGATTGGATTTGAGATGAACAGTGTCTTTACCAAACAATCAAAATGTGACATGCGGTAACACACTAACACATCTCTACGGCAAACTCACATTTAATTGGATTAACCATTCACAACATGTAGGGATAGAAATGAGTGTTATGTTATAAATATATTATATATATAATTAATTAATAATTAATTTAATTAAACAGATCAGCCTATTGATTTTTAAAAGCTTTTTAAAAAACTTATAGCCTAACTTGTTTAGTTAAAGGTCTTTTTAAACACCTAAGAGCATGTTTGGAGCATGGTTCCAACGGAGATTTTCTCCGTTAAATGAAAGCTAGTTTTTTATCCTAAAGATCAATAGAGTTTTGATTGTCTCAAACGGTATGAAGAATTAATATTAACCTTTAAATTTTTCACTTCAACTCAACTCCGTTTTTTCAACTGCAAGTCAAACATTCTCTAAATTTAACCTTTTAGTCCAACAAACTTGACCTTTATAGGCTTTAAACAGGATGGACTGTAGGCCCTCGATAGACGACCTGATGCATTTTCATCCTTAACATGTGACAGTTAAAAGTCATAAGAAACTAAAATTTAATTCTCACAAATCAAAATTTTCTTTTTCTTTAATGTCATTTAAGCAATTATGTGACAACCTTTATGCCATATAAAAAACCTAATTAATATCTAACTTTTAAAATGTGACGGATCCTTTTTGATAAAAAATTTTTTTGAAAAATTAACTCGAACCAAAAATCAAACCAAACATAAGAGAGAAAAACTAATTTTGCCGATGATGTATTATATATATCATTCATTTAAAATCTCGCCTATTGGTCTTAAGCCACCATTTCAATCGTGGAATTTAGAAGCGCGAGCAAATTTATCGGTGAATGTTCTTATTAATTACTCAGAATAAAATATTTCTAGCTATTATCTTTGAACAATTTCCAAGTGTTTATAAAATAGATTCAAAAACTAATGATAGGGTGACTCTTGGTTTCAATATCTTACCCATCTCCCGATTGGTAAGAGCATAGTGCCATTCTAGCGTAGTTTACAGCAATATTTACAAAAATCTGAGAGAAAGGGGACTTTTGAACATCATTGTTCATCTTTTTGCATGTTGTGCTTATAATAGAATTTACATGCTCACAAACTTCAGCTTCAGAAGCTCCACTATCATTCATGTAGCATTGTATTGATTTGGAAACATCGCCAGTCTTGATCTCACGCTGAATATAGAAGAGAAAAATAATAAGCAAATAATTAACATAAAAGCATTGATTAAGAAAATGTTAACCATTGTCATAGCTAAGAATATTGATTAAGAGAGTTGATATGTGTCTGGTACCAATCCAGAGGGTATCAACCCCGGGACAGTATTTCCTGACATAGAACATCTCCCGCAAGCATTTCACGACATCGGCTGAATCCCCACACGATAAGGATCAAAGTCAAGGAGAAAACAAAAGATTCGTTAGGTCACACTGGTTTCAGACCTACAGAGGATATTAACAATATATGTGATTCTGTTAACTTTATTTGTTTTTAGAGATTACATACTAACACATACCACGTAAGACATCCTCATTATCTCAATATATAAATATCACATATTTGCTTTTCATTAAGGCTTGTTCGCTTACCACGTTTGAGCTTCGATATTAATTTATCTAGTATTAACTTGAACGTCAAATGATCTTTACAGATGACACCTTATTTCACTTCTCAATGTGAAATACTGGTGTGTTAATGTCACGACCAGGATCACGGCAGGACAACCGACCCTGAAAAGAATTAAATCAGATTGAAATCCTTTTGAAAAGAAAACAATAACAACTAACTGGGGTTTGAGATCCTTTCGAAAGAAAACAAACAACGGTAAGAACAAAGAAAGTAGAGAGTCGCCACCAATATTTTTTAAGGAAAAATCCTGGGAAAACCTCTTTTAAAAGGACTGGTCATAAAAGTGAAATTCTAAGTTTGGGAGTCGAATTACAAGTGAGGAAGGTATTAGCACCTCACAACTGTCCGTTATAAAACGGTTATCTCAAATTGATAGCGCATACTTCAAAATAGCCTAGAAATTGTTTTAACTTCTTCATAAAAGGAACAAAAAAAATAGACGAAGAAGTTTCAAAATAAAGTTAAGAGGATGTCTTGTCCAAATTAATCTTAAATTGAACAGCTTGACTAAACAGTGACAGTAAGAGACTTGACTAAACAGTGATAGTAAGGAACTTGACAAAACAGTGATAGTAAGGAACTTGACAAAACAGTGACAATAAAAAACTTGACAAAACAGGGACAGTAAGAAACTTGACTAAACATTTACAGTAAAAAAGAGTAAAACAGAGTGAAAGTAAAGGTTAACAGGATGTCCCGTCAAAATTAACCTTAATTTGTAATAAAAATTTAAAGATTAAAATGAAATTAAATGGGATGAGGTAAAATAAAGTTGATTAAATAAAACAAAAGATTAACAGAATGTCTCGTCCAAATTAACCCTTTTTATGAGAGATATTATTAAATGAAGTATATTGAAAATACGAGAAGATTAATAAGATGTCCTTTTAAATTAATCATGTTTTCTTAAAAAATATTATTATATAACGAATAACAACAGGTTGAAATTTTGAAAAGATTAACAAGAAGTCTCGTCTAAATTAATCTTCTCATTATAGAACAGTGTTTCAAAATTAAATAGTAATGATATAAAATTAATCGAGACAAAAATTAATAGAAGGAGTGTGGGCCCGACAAGAATTACTCCTGCTCCTACGTATTCTTAAGTGTATTAAGAAATCAGGGTTACGTAGTTCTACTTTTGAAAATTAATTTTTGAAAGTATTTGAATTTTAATTAATTTAATTTTTAATAATGAAAGAAAATTCATGAGGAAGGAGAAATACAAGACGAATAAATTCACACGTGCATAAACCTTCAAAATCTTATAAAGTGCAAGTAGGCAAAGTATTTTTCACGACATCACTTATAAGATGCGATATTATATTTTTAAATTTTTAAATTGAACATAAATAGAAAAGAATATTTACTTATCCTAGAAAAGATATTTAAGTTCAAAGTTTTTTATTTTTAAATTACCATAAAAATTTATTATATATTTTTTAAAAAAAACAAAGATTTTTAACTTTTAGTATTTTTATCTTTTTTAATTTAACATAAATAAAAGCCATTTATTTATTTCTTATTAAAAAAAGTATGTTTAGATTTTAAGTTATTTTTTATTTTTAATTTAGCATAAATAAAAAATATTTATCTTTAATTTTTTATTATTATATTTTTGATTTTTTACTTAACATAAACAAAAATCATTTATTATTTTAGTTAAAGTTATTTTGAAATAAATCAAAATATTTTTGGGTGTTGAGTTTTTGTTTGAAGTAAAGAAAAAAAAGGCCTTTTGATGCTATTGGGCTTCAAAAAAGCCCACTACTAAGACACAAAAAGAAAAGAAAGGAGAAAAACAAATAAAAATGGGCTTCATTAGCTAAGACCCAAGAAGCCAAAAGAAACATAAAAGAAAAACTTAAAACTTAAAACATAAAGCAAAGAAAGGAAAACAGAAGCAGCAGCAACGGAAAGAGATCGAAAGAGAAGAAACCGGTGGAAGGAGGAAAGACTAGCCATCTTCTTCCTTCTTCTCTTTTCTTTTGCTGATTTTTTTTGTTATTATATTTTTTGCTGTTTTTGTTTTTGATTCTCTTTGGTTGTGGTTGTTGATGGTTGATAAGGAAGATGGATATATTGAATCTGATTTCTAAAAAATTCCTCCCCCTTTGGTTGTTCTTCTACGTGGGTTTTTAAACCAATTCTTGTTGATGCTTTTGTGAATTATTGAATAACTTTACAGTGCATGGTTCCATCTCTAAACTGGCCTTCCATGTTCATAGTGGAGTTGGTAACATTATTGAGGAATCATGTTCAAATCGGGATGACTTTCCATTGCAGTGGGAAACCAAGGCAAATGGGTTATGGAACTTTTTATTTTTTTAAAATTATCTTTTTAATCATGCTTTAGGAAAAAATGAAAAAATGGTGTTCACAACTGCCCCTCTTTACTTTCTTTTCGTGGAAATGACTCATTCATATCGTGAAAAGGAAGTAAAGATGTGGACATCATCTCCCTAGCCAAGATCTTCAAATCCATGTTTATGGAGGACTCAAAAGGATGTTAACTTTGGCGATGAAAGCTTAAAGAGATATTAACTTAGGCAATGAGAAAACTTAAAAGGGCCAATCCTCAGCGATAAAAGCTTAAAAGGGAGTCAGATTCAGCAACAAGAAAACATAAAAGGGCCAATCCTTGGCAACGGAAGCTTAAAAGGGTGCCGACTTCGACAACGAGAAAACACAAAAGGGTCAATCCTTAGCGATAAAAAGCTTAAAAGGGTACCAGCTTCGGCAATGAAAAAACATAAAAGGGTCAATCCTTGGCAATAAGAGTTTAAAAGGGTGCCAGCTTCGGCAATGAGAAAACATAAAAGGGCCAATCCTTGGTGCCAAAAGCTTAAAAGGGTGCCAGCTTTGGCAATGAGAAAACTTAAAAGTGTCAATCCTCAGTGACAAAAGCTTAAAAGGGTGCCAGCTTCGGTAACGAGAAAACTTAAAAGTGCAAAGAAATTTAAAGAGGTGCCAACTTCGGCAATGATAAATTTGGAAAGGGCCAATCCTTAGCGGTAAAAGATTGAAAAGGTGCCAGCTTCGGTTGTGCTAGCTTCGGCAACGAGAAAACATCAAAAGGCCAATCCTTGGCAATAAAGAAAAAAGGTGCTAGCTTCGGCAATGAAAAAACTTAAAACGGCCAATCTTGGGCGACAAAAGCTTAAAAGGGTGTCATCTTCGGCAATGAAAAAACATAAAAGTGGAATAAAATTTAAAGAGGTGCCAACTTCGGCAATGAGAAAACACAAATGGGTCAATCCTTGGCGACAAAAGCTTAAAAAGGTGCCAGCTTCGATAATGAGAAAACATAAAAGGGCCAATCCTTGGCGATAAAAGCTTAAGAAGGTGTCAACTTTAGCGTTGAGAAAATTTAAAAGGACCAATCCTTGGCGACAAAAGCTTAAAAGGGTGCCGGCTTCAGCAACGAGAAAACATAAAAGGTGTGATGAAACTTAAAGAGGTGTCAACTTCTGCAATAAGAAATCTTGAAAGAGCCAATCCTTGACAATAAAAGCTTAAAAAGGGTGCCAACTTCGGCAATGAGAAAACATAAAAAGGTCAATCCTTGGCGATAAAAGCTTAAAAGGGTGCCAGCTTTGGCGTTGAGAAAATTGAAAAGTGCCAATCCTTAGTAGTAAAAACTTGAAAAGGTGCCAGCTTTGGCATTAAGAAAATTTAAAAGGTTCCCTCTTTGGCGATTGAGGCGTTGAGACTCAACATGACTGTTTGCTACAACGACCTATAGAAAAAGGTAAGCATGCAAAGTGAAACAAATTGCTATCTGAGGATGCCCCCCATGGAACTACGCTCCCTATAGACTTGAGGTGACTCATGACTGAAACAGAACGAACGAGGTAACCATAGCTTTGGAGTGCATGTCTGGCCTAGTCTTTATAATGATTGCTTGAGGTGAGATCCAGTAACTAGAGCGCCTTGCTCCCCACGACTTTAAATAGTTATGTTTTTTATTTAATTTGTTAGGGGAAAGCATATGTTTTATCACATCAATGAAACTCTCAACTTGAACACATATCGAAAAAAGGTGAGATTTTATTCATAAGTTGAGCAGGTACAGAGAAAGGAAAGTAGGGAAAGAAAAAAGAAACAAACGGAGTCAAACAAGAAAGATTGATAATTGGGTGAAACAGGGAGGGTTTACAGATCCTCCAGAGAATCCCTGAGAATAATGCTTATCTAAACCCTACATCATGACTTCAAGTTCACCCTTCGACTCTGTCTCTGAGAAGGTGGTTCGACCATGACCCTCGTGCCCCAGTTTGGACTCGTATTGTTTGCATGGGAGACTTTAGTTACTCTATCGAAATCTTGACCTTAATTTTTGCCTGAGCCGCCTTTTTCAGGTTTTTAGCTCACCGGGTCGCTCTAAATTTTGCCTAGACCACATTTTCAGGTTTTCAGCCTAGCGAGCTTTTCTCTTTTTTATGACATTTTTTAAGGCTGTGTCCTTCACAATTTAAGCTGATTACACTAAGCCTGCTTGGCCTCTCCTGATTTAGTCTCATCCTTTGGGAAACAGATGTCACTACGAATAGGTAACTTTGCCTCAATAACATGCACCAAAGGAAACAAGTGTGTGCCTTTTTTGCTTCAATGATATGACCATTCTGAGTCTTCCTTTTGCCTTTTGTTTTCTTTTTTTTCATTCTTCCTTTTTTGGATTTTTGTATTTTTTTCTTATTTTTTTAATGATCCCCTCAATTCCTGTGTTTCGCTATAACCACTTTATTCGTTCTTAGTCAATGTAGCGAAGAATTTTGACGCAATAACTCAGCATGGTAGACCATTTCCTTGGTTACCTTGGCATAGGAAGTAATTATACCCCTTTAAGGTTAGGGTGTTAATTGTAACAAGGATGAAACATTGTCTTTGTTGTGTTTTTGACTTGACGACATTCGTGCCCCTCTTATAGAAAGGTAACGGTCTACTCGATGATTTGGACGTGCCCGGAAATGACAATGTAAGGGCATCAGCTTGCCCCGATGGATATAGGACGCCAACCATGATTCTTTTGTTTTTATTTGTTTTTTTGTGGTTTTTTTTACAAAGTATCTTTTGATTGCGTTTACATTTATGGGCATTGACAAGTTATCTATGTTTATATAATAAAATATCAAAATTCAAATTTAAATATACAACAAATATTTTCATATCCCAATACTTAAAGCCCAAACTGGTTTCCATACTAACTTATTTACCAGTTCAAAATCATCACAACATTTACACCAATCAAATACTATTTCGTTGCATACATAATAGGAATCGGTTCAATAATGAATGATAGTATTCTACTCTTGATTTCAAGATCTTGAATAGTATGGCCATCACCATGCTGATACATGCATAATGCCATTCTCGCAAAGCTTATAGATGTATCTATGTATTGTTTAGAGAATGAAGAATTACAAGCCTCTTTATTCATTTTCTTCCACGTTGTATAGATGAGTGATTTTATATGCTCACGAGCCTCCTCTTCGGAATTTCCTGTTTCATTCATGTAGCATTCAATTGACTTCGGAACATCCCCTGTCTCATTTTCACGCTACAAATTTCAAAAGACAAAAATATCAATTAGTGGAAATTAAGGTAAAAGTTTTGTAAAGAATAAGCATAAGATTGGAATGGTACTTTGTATGTTCCAAGGTCATTAGCAAGGCGTAAAATCACTGCTGAAAAACGAATTATGTGAGAGTATTCCTCTAAATAAACAAATTCTTCAATTTTGAGTAAATGTGGAATCAAAAAGTAAGCATGAACAATCATGACCGGGGCACTAATGGAAATCCACGCATTCTCTATGTATTCTCTAAGGCTTGGCGTATATCCACTATAGTACCACTTTGCTTCAACTAAATATGATTTACATAGATCTGCCCACTGAAAATTTCACAATTAAAATGAGAATTGGAAACATTCTTAATTGGATAATTTAGTGGAATAATTAATTACATGCACAATTTTCTTTTATCCCTAAAAACAAAAATAAACAAAGAAATTATAATTGTCAAAGAATAAGAATTTAGGTCTTGACACTTTGTATTTCAATGAGTATGGCTTAATTACACACATGTAAGTGTATATATTTTATAACTTAAATGAAAGTTAATTGATCATCTTATCTTGTTCACTTAAGCTACTCATAACAACTTTTTTTTTAGATGATTTTCCTTTATTTTTAGCTAGTTTTTAGGGGAGGGTTTGTCGAGTATCTCTTTTAAAGTTTTTAGCCTAGTTTGACTCAGTCTATTTAATATAAAGATAGTAGTAAGATTTTTCAAATAGGCCTTTTAATTAAATAGGTCAGGTATGGACTTCTAAAAAGATCTTTTTAACTTGTCAAGCCAACTTTTTTAGACTCTTATATATAATTTTATAAAGAAATATAATTTGTAATATCTTATAATTACACTTGATATTTTCTATGAATTGCATTTTATAAAATTAAAATTTATTAAAATCACATTTAATATACAAAATTATTAATTAAATGTATATTGTATGTAGCTTGTTAGCCTTTTAGAGATATATTAATATGTTTGATATAAACTCCTTGATTTATTTAATATATATTTATTTGTCATATCATTGATGATAATTTAAATCAGGATTTTATGCAGACTATCAAGATAAATCAAACTTTTAAATACGTAAGTCTAAAAAAATTACCTATGTTAAATTACATACCAGACTTAAACCTCAAAATTAAATATAAGTCCAAACCCAAACCCTATAAAATTTAGCTTAACATAACATAATCCTATTCCTAAACATATATATCAATTTTATCAATGACCAACCTATTATCTTAATTAAGTGATTATGTAACTAATCCAAATTCAAAAACACTTCCCAAACAAATAGATTTAACTAAGATGGAGGGATAGCAAATAAAAGAATTGCTTACTGCTTTCCTGAGGTATGGAGTAATGTAGTAGCCATCCTTTTTCAGGGTTTCAGAAGCCACATCATTGACCAAGTCATTGAGCGCATGGAAGCAAATTTCCATGTAGTCTGGGAGACCATTCGTTGCAGTTGGATCCCAACTAGAAAGCACAAACAAAATATATACTAATTCATTTAAAATATTTGAGTGTTGGGTTTAATTTATTTAGATTAGAAAATAATAATAACCTGTGAATTGCTTTGGTGAAAAGCTCTAGTTCATCCAAGGTACCATATACATCATAAATATCATCAATTGTGGTTATGAGGGAATTGATCTTTGTCATGACTCTTCTAAAGTATCCAAAATCTGGCTTGAAATCTATACCCACGGTCCAAATGAAGTTTTCCACTAACCTGTCCCTACAAAAATTCAATTTCTCCGCAAGGCCACTCTTTTTCCACCACCTTATTAAGAGGACAAGTATTAATTCTTTTAGAAATATTCACTCATCTTAACATATTTGTGCATAATAAGTGTCATCACCTTGATGTATACTTCAATTCATCATGGTGGATGGTTTGAAGACAGTTGAAATCCAATTTTGCCAACTGATGCAAAGCAGGACTGATATTTTGCTTTCCATCATTTACATTAATGAACCACTGAGCTTCCCACCTAGCAACCCTCCAATGTAATGGGTACTCCAAAGCATGACTAATTAGAAGTGAAATGTGGTTACCTCTATTCTGCTTCAAATATTCTTTCAGAAATTCTGAACTGAAACATCTTGCTTCATCCAATATAGTTTCCTCTTCCATTGAATAAAATGAGGCCTCATATAGTGATAACACCCCATCAACATCATCACACAGGCATTTCTTGAAATTACCAGTTTCATCTTGAAAACCAACAAAAACATCTGCAACAACAATAAACACATACATTAGAACATGTCATGTGATTATGTCACAATTATAAGTGTCGAGTCATGTAACATTATAAGAAACCTGCAGATATATCATAACCATGTTGTCTAAAGAGTCTGAACTCAAGTGATGTGGCATATAGATTCTTCTCCCTCTTGAATGTATCCATATTGTAAACAGTGTCCAATATATTCCTTATTTCATTGTTAAAATGATAGGCAATGCCAAGCCTTTGCAATACATCAATAAGCTCAAGTTGATCAAGCTGATTAATTTCCACTCTGCAAAGAATCATCCTTACCTCTTCCCTTAGCACTCTGCATTGCTCTACGTATTTCTCTTCCTACGTTGATTAAATTAAACTACAAGGTGTTAGCATTGAACATTTTTCATGAGAAATTGACAATTATGAAACACAAAGTATTAAACCTTATGTACATACCTTATATTCGCTACTTAATGATTGAATATAATCATAAGTCCAAATTGAAGGTTTGAAATTAGCAGATCTACGAGTAATTGCTTGATTTTCTTCTGAAACATTATATGATGCTCTGCACTGAGTTGAATTAGGAACATAGAAACTCCTAATTGCTAGAGATGAAGGCTTAGTCTCTAGAGGAAGAAGGTTTTTCCAAGTGAATCTAACTGGGAGTGAGGCAAATTCGAGCAGAGCCATTTGCTAGAAAAGGAAAAGAAATCTATATTTTGGAGATATTGTTGGCTTTAGGTGGATTTCGTTATGCTTGTTTGAATACCAATTCAAGCCTTTTATAAATCTGCGCAGACTAATTATTAGAGGATTATTGTTTTTTTTAAACAACAGTATCGCCATATATATAATTAAAAGCAATTTCTAGTTTTATTAGAAACAAAGTCAATATACTAATACAATTGGAGTACCAAATGGTACTCAGGAAACCAGAATTACAAGCATTTTCATGTTACAGCCCGGGGCGGACCGAGGAATAGTCGAGAGTGGGATGATAAATCTACTGAAATAGAAATTTATACAAATAGATCTAATAAATTTTTATTTTATTTCTTTTAATTTTATAATATTATATTTATGGGTGGCAAAACGGGCCTACGGGCCGGGCCAAAGCCTATATAGGCCCGTCCAAATACAGGCCGGGCCATAATAGGAAAATGGGCTCACGGGCCAAAACGGGTCAACCCATTTCTTTAATATAATTATATAAACTATTTTTTTATTTTAAATTAAACTATTTTTAAATATTTTTAAAAAGAATTAGAAATAAAATTAGATTTCACCTTTCTAAAACAAAGTTTTTATAATTAATCCAATTTATTTCATTAAATGAAAACAATAAATACAAATAATTAAAATTTCAACTAACTAAATATTAATATTATACATATAATATATTAATATATATTTTAATAAAGGCCCTCCGGGCCTATTCGGGAAAACAGGCCTCAAAACTTGGCCCGGCCCGTTAACCCGCGGGCCTAACCCATATTGTCATCCCTAATTATATTCATTAAACTTAAATCTGTCAGGTTAGGTTAACTAGTGCCTTTAAGGAAAAAAAATAGTTTTTTTTTCTTTTTTTAAATTATGTGGTAACTACAGGATTAGTAAATTTTAATAATGTTTTAATAAAAGTTTGTCAATAATTTTAAAACATGAAATGATGTTGAGGATAATTATAAGGTATATATTTATTTAGTTTTACGTAATTTTAATATTTATAGTATTTATATGTTATAAACTGATGATTATGATGGATATTATTATTAATTTTAAAAATCTTGTTATATTACTCCTATTATGAGTGTCTTAAATCTGCCACTTGTTACCGTCAATCCAACACTTACCAATTGGAAAACATGGGACAATTTAAAATAAAAGTTTCCTTGTCCAAAATAAATAAATAAATAAAAAATTCCATTGTTAGATAGCAGAGTATCAGAATATCACACAACTAAAATAGAGATAAGAAAATAGGAATTAAACACCAATAATTTTACGTGGAAAACCCTCAATTGATAAGGGAAAAAGCATGGGCAAGACCCGAGAAATATTTTACTAAGTGGAAGAAAAAAATTATTACAACTTCTCTCTACTCAAAAGGAGAGAACAATGATACTCTCTCTTTAAATAGGAGAACACTCACTGAGAGAACCTCACACGAGAACACTCTAAATTTTCTCTCTGAATTTTTGTCTCTAGATACTAGGAAATACTTCTAGTTTGGGATGATGAAACAAGTGAAATGAGTTGCAATTTATAGGAGAAGTCTCAAGGAAACTTGTGGTCACAATGCATCCTTGATTTTGATTGGCCAATGCAAACTTTAATTTTTCACCATACATTTACCAACCACTCCACTTAATTAATTGCCCACCATTATTGAAAAAGAAGCCACCAAATAATTTGGCCACAAAGCGGCTTTATTCACGACAATCTCCCACTTAAAGTCACTTTATGAACTTTTCAAATCTTTTCTCTTCTTGCCAATTTTCTTACTGCAATTACGTTTCTGATAGGCCATAGGAGAACCTGCACCATTTGAACTTGTCAGTGTTGATTGGTTTTGTCATAACATCTGCTAGGTTGTCTTTTGTATGAATCTTCTGGAGATCCACACTCCCTTCTTCTACTACTTCTCGAACAAAGTGGTATTGCACTCCTATGTGTTTTGTCTTAGAATGAAAGGCTGGATTTCTTGCAATGTGCAAGGTACTTTGACTGTCACAATACACCGTAATCTTCAGTTGCTTGTGCCCAAGTTCTTCCAATAACCTTTGCATCCAGATTGCTTCCTTACATGCCTGAGTAACTGCCATGTATTCTGCTTCTGTAGTTGATAAAGCTACAACAAATTGTAATTTAGATAACCAGCTTACCGCTTCTCCTACAAGTGTAAACACATAGCCTGTAGTAGATTTCCTTTTATCAAGATCACCTACAAAATCAGAATCAACATATCCTCTGACAGTGAACTCTGATCCTCCAAAACATAATACAACACCAGAGGTTCCCTTAATATATCTTAGGATCCTCTTTACAGCATTCCAATGCTCTTTACCAGGATCTGCCATGAACCGACTGACCATACCAACCGCCTAAGCAATATCTGGTCTCGTACAAATCATTGCATACATAAGGCTTCCCACTACTAATGCATACGGTACTCGAGACATTTCCATCCTTTTTGCTTCACTGCTAGGACTCATACTTGAGGATAATTTATAATTGATAGGAAGTGGGGTAGAAATTGGCTTACAGT
Organism: Clitoria ternatea; assembly: GCA_037962975.1. Taxonomy (NCBI): domain Eukaryota; kingdom Viridiplantae; phylum Streptophyta; class Magnoliopsida; order Fabales; family Fabaceae; genus Clitoria; species Clitoria ternatea. Next base: position 35,236,442 of record CM075675.1, on the reverse strand, counting down.
CTTGCATGTTGAAGCGCCGCAAAACTTTCAGTAAGTAGTTCTTTTGAGAAAGCCAAACCTTTCTATCTTTTCTATCTCGATGAATTTGCATTCCTAAAGTCTTGTTTGCTGGTCCCAAGTCCTTTATATCAAACTCCCTAGCCAACTGCGCCTTCAATTCTTGGACTCGATCTTTGTTGGGGCCTATAACTAACATGTCATCCACATACAACAACAAAATGATAAAATCATCTCAAAACCTCTTGTAGTATGTACAATGGTCTGAACACAGTCTGTTGTATTTGAGGCTCATTATGAAGGAATCAAATCTCTTGTACCAACATCTTGGCGCTTGCTTTAGACTGTACAAAGATTTGGTTAACCTGCAAACCAAGTTTTCTTTTCCTTATTCTTTAAAGCCTTCTGGTTGGAGCATATATATTTCCTCTTCAAGTTCTCCATGAAGAAAGGTAGTTTTTACATCCAATTGTTCAAGATGTAAATTAAATAAAGCACACATAGCTAACACAACTCTAATAGTAGTAAGTCTTACCACCGGAGAGAAAATCTCTTTGAAATCAATGCCTTCTTTCTGAGCATATCCTTTGACCACCAGTCTAGCACGATACCACTCCACTTGATCATTGCCATCTCTTTTGATCTTGTAAACCCATTTGGATCAAATGGATTTTCGATCTTCTAGAAGTGTTACAAGCTCTCATGTTTGATTTCTATGTAAGGCTTTCATTTCTTCCTGCATTGTTGCAATCCACAGAGAAGCATCTGAGCTGCTCACAACTTCCTGAAAGGTTGACGGTTCTCCTTCTTCTGTTAGAGGACAGTATGTATCATGGCTTGCCATCATATAGTCTGAGTGTCAAGATGGTTTTCTTATCTAACGTGTTGAGTATCAAACTTCTGTATCGTTGGTCTCATTTGGTTCTTGTTCTTCGTGCTCTGGTTCTGCTTCATAAGAATCATCTTCTTCAGACTTTTTATGTATCTGGATAGTTGTAGCTTCTTTAGAAGTGCTCTTATTTTTCTGCTCACCTTGCAGTTCATTATCTGTAAAAAATACATCTCTGCTAACAATAACCTTACGGGCAGTGGGATCCCACAGGCGATACCCCTTAACACCGTCAACATAGCCCAAGAATATACATTTCCTGGATTTTGGTGTTCTTTCCTGGGTGTTGTACATTACATACACAGGACAACCAAATATATGTAGAGAAGAATAATCTACTGGATTTCTTTTCCATACCTCCACGGGCGTCTTAAGACCAATAACAGTTGATGGTGATCGATTTATCACGTAATAGGCAGTCTTGATTTCTTCTACCCAGAAAAACTTGGCTAAACCTATAGTCTTCAACATAGCTCTAGTCCTCTCCAGGAGAGTTCTATTTATCCGCTCTGCTATACCATTCTGTTGAGGCATATGTGGCACTGTGAATTGCCTTTGAATACCCTCTTGCTTGTAGAATGCTATAAATTCACCATCTGTATATTCTCCTCCATTGTCTGTCCTCAAGCACTTGATTTTCTTACCAGTTTCAAGCTCTACTCGTGCTTTGAACTCCTTGAATAATGGAAACACATCAGACTTCTTCTTGATTGGGTACACCCATAATCTCCTAGAATGATCATGAATGAAAGATACAAAATATTTTGCTCCTCCCAGGGACATTTCTAGTGACTCCTACATCAGAATGAATCAGTCTAATATGCATTTGCTTCTAGCAGTAGACTTATCAAATTTTAATCTATGTTGCTTACTAGTCACACAATGCTCATAGAAAGGTAAATTTACTGATTTGAGCTCGTGAAGGAGATTATGCTCTGCAAGGATCTTCAAGCCATGTTGTGACATATGGCCCAATTTACGATGCCATATCATCGTCATTTCTTCTTGGCTAGTTAAAGCAACTAATGCATCTGCCACCTACAAAGTATCTCCCAGAAGCATGTATAGATTAGCAGCGATCTTCTCTGCTTTTATTACTACTAGAGCCTCTTTCACCACTTTCAAGATCTCACCTTCAATATGGGTCTTACAACCGAGGTCATCTAATTGCCCAATGGACAAAAGATTTTTCTTCAGTCCCTTCACATGGTGTACTCCCTAAATTGTGCGAACAGTACCATCATACATTTTTAATTTGACAGTACCAACTCTAGCAATTTCCAAAGCATGATTATTTCCCATGAACATGGATCCTTCTGAGATAGGTTCATAAGTGCAAAACCAATCTCTTTGTGAAGTCATGTGCCATGTTGCTCCCGAATCCATTACCCATACGTCAGTGAGCTGTCTTTTGCTTTTGGAACCAATCGCTGCTTCGCTGTACAGAATTTCTCCATCATCAGAGGTACTAGCAACACTCCCTTGAGATGTACTTGCTCCAGAAGATTTCTCTAGATTCTCTTGTTGTACCAACAATCTTTCTTCAGGTGCCCTTTCATGCCACAATTGTAGCTTTAAAGTTCTTCCTTCTTCGAGACTTTGATCTGCTATAATTCTGGCTCTCACTGGGGCCATGCTCTATTGATCTTCCTCTCATCATCGTCAAAGCTTCTGCTTGCTTTGAACTTTCTTCACTATCTTCTTTATTTTTGCGCCTGGTATAACACCCCTGATTTTCTGTACTCGAATCCCGATGTGATCGACATAATTAATAAAAATGGCGAATAAATTTTTCGCGTTTGAAAATATTTCTAAGACATCACCATGACCACATCATGACCCAAATCACAGAAAAACCAGAGGGTGAGATTATAAAACCTGAAGCTGGATCAATAAATAAATTGCCCATAACGGTATACGAAAATAATAGAGTTTACAGCGGAAGAAGAATGTGTATACCGGGCACACGCCTAGTCCCATATATGACGATATGAGAAAAGGCTCGGCAAAACACGCAATAGCATATCGTAAGCCTAATAGACATCCATCATCCTTTTACATAATTATATAAGCATGTAATGCCTAAGATATAATTACATATACATAAATATATTCATCTACATTCGGGGATCTTCTCCCGACTATCACAACCATCAATTAACATCATTCAATTTCAATCCTTCTAATACACATCAAATCATCTCTTACATTCTATAAATATATATATATATATATATATATATATATCATTCATCATCCATCAATTCAAAGGATTGTCTTATACATACTCAAAATCTTTAAATCATCTATTTCATCATATACCATTTAATCAATACACAAGAATCCATAAATGATGCCGGCCAAGGCACTTCCTCTACCACTATATACCTTTACCAAATCTTGATCTTTAAATCCAAACTTATCCCATGGCAACCTGCATCACGATGCTAAAAAGGAGACCACATGGGAGAGTGAGTTAAACATTCAAAATGACGAATAATATATATATTGTGATCATGTGTATATGCATACAACATCATGTGTGCTCTGCTATCAAAATATTAAATTATCATTCATTCATTACCTCATTATCACAATAGGCATACAAGCCTCATGAATCGCAATTCATATCGTAAATAAGCACAAGCACATACATAATCATATACACAATCACCAGCCACTTATCAACAAGGGCATTCATATTCATTATCATCATTAATCGTAAACAGTCACGCCCTTCATCACATTGGGCCGTAACTACAGATCGTCATATTCACATCATTTCGTTTATTCATATATTCTCTTACTTTTATGTGGTCTTCCATTATATTAACTTCTCATCTCATCAACACCAATACCATCATCTCAATCATCATCAATCATCATCATATTCTGGCATATCTCCATGCTATATGCAAATGCTCTTATGGCTAATGCATAGGCACAATGGAATAATCAACAACAAATGCGGATCCGACTGTGGGAATAAACACCAAGTTGTGGGTCAAGCATAGGTGTGCTACTATGCCCCTACTGCAGTAGTAAAATGTGTACTCATATCTCAAAACATGCATGCATCTCGACAACATCTTTTACTGGTACCAAACCGCTATCGCCCCTCTGTAGCACTAGTCACCCTGTGACTTGCGGATTAACATCGTGGCCTCAACTACCACAAGTGCTACGGGCCCCTCCCGAACACACATCGAGAGAGTCGTGTCCCGTCGGACACCGAGGTAAAATCGCTCACCATAGAGCCGCCCGCCCACTGGCCCCGCCACATAGGGTGCCTCGTCACCAAACTATGGACAGCTTCGTGACTCATACACCGAGTCACAGGGGAAAATCACAATACGCTCGTGCACTGAGCCGCCCTCCTACTGGGCCCGCCTAGTGGAACCCCCTAATATTCCACATAGACAGCGATGATATGCCATGGATGCAAAGCAAATGCAATTCAAATGCATCCTCACTCTGTGCATCCTAAATGCCACTCATCAAACATCATCACAATCACCAACACCACCATACACCTTAGTGGGTTTCGACCTTGTTGGTTTCATAATTATTATTTTCAAGTTTTAATGTGGCATTTCCATCTCAACATGTTTACGCATATATTTCACATCATACCCACAAGTTAATACTTGTAAGCAGCCACTATGGCATTTCAACATCACATATTATTCATCAATATTACCACACTTCATTTAGTGGATTTTCATCTCATCATTCATAATAATCCACACATGGATATCAAAGGGCATAGCAATCATCATAATATTAATCCACACACGTGGCAACAAGGTGTTACGAATTACATATACATATATAGCAACCATAATTTCCTCACACACATGCAAGTCAATTACTTGCACCCATCACAAGAATATCATAATAGTTCTCAATAATTATCAAATTGTCATTTCAATTAATTCAATACATATACATGGCAAGGCAAGCATGAGTATCCATCACATACAACAATCACTACTAAATTTACTCATGCAATTTGAATGTTAACTCCTCTCCTACCTTAAGGGAAGAGCCGAACCATTCCAATGCTCCAAGAGCTCCTTTGCACCCTTCAGAATACGATCTACATATTATACATATACACTGATACAATTAATAAGCCATTACAAGGTATTCCCTCATAGTTCTTAAATATTCACTAGCTTATCATAAAGCCCAACATCAAGTCCTAGATTTGATGAACACTAACTTATGCAACTGTATTAGGCTTCGGGAATTCCTTTCTCAAAACCAAGATCCTCTAGATCTAAAAGGGTTAACCATTCCCAATTACAACATGTTTTTAAAACACTATTTTTCACTGTTTAATTTGTTTAAAATAAAATGTTTGCTGTATCATTTTGTCCAATTTTCGTAATTTTTGTTTTCTTTTTACTGTTTCTGTTTAAGTGTTGTATTTTGTATGAATTAATTTAAATGGAACTTAAAAAAAATTATTTTTGTAGAATTGGAAAACTCCAAGAATTTAAATCATAATTCCTTTTCTATAAAAATTAAAAGTTCTATTTAAATTAATTAAGGTGTTTGTTTCTCTAAAAAAATAAAAAAAATAAAAAAAATTCTATTTCCCTTTTCCTCTCTTAATTCACGTTAATATACTTCTTTTTAGCAATAAACTAACGTGACTTTGGGTGTGTAGCTTGTCCAATGTTTCATGAATAATTTAATCCTTTCCTACTTACAACAAAGCTTCCAACGTGAATGGGTAACATGGTGCAGAATTTTTTTTCATAGTAATCTAATTTTGACATGGTCAAAATTAGATTCAATTGGTTCCAAGGTACAAAGCCATCCTATAAGGGTCCCATAATTCAATTTTGACTTAGTCAAAATTGAATACAACCAAAAATCATCTCCTTTTCACTCACTCATTCACGTTACTTCCTTTGCCCATTATTCAAAAGCACCAACAACAACAACTCAAGCCTTTGTCCATTAGTCCACATGGTCACTTGTTTCTTTGTCCATTGTGCCAATTATTTTGAATGCAAAGTTTCCACTTCTACAAGCTTTTAACGTGAAAGCTGAAGGAAATTGCAAAGTGCTAAATTCTTTTTGATTACAAGGCCCACATGCTGAATTATTTCTTAAATAATTAAGCATTCATTCACCTAAAACTACAAGGAGCATTTAACGTGAAAAAAAGCTGGAAATGGGACAACATTCAACATTTGGACAGCAAGCATTTAACGTTTTGGGCTGCTGGAATTTTGGACAGTAAAACAACAAAAACAGCAAGTAAAAACTGAAAAGCAAACAGCAAGTGAAATCTGACAGCAAACAGCAAGTGAAATCTGACAGCAAACAGCAAGGAATTTTTGAACAGCAACAGCATGAAACAAACAGCAAGAAGACAACAATAAATGGGACACTGAACAACAGAATAATGAAGGTAAATGGAGACAGCATTTAACGTGAATGGGTCTCCATTTCTTGCTCCATATTGCCAAGGAAAAGTGAGGGGACAAGGTGGAAGAATAGGCTGGACAGATTGAAAGAAAATAAAAATAAAAATCAGCTGAAACCAGTATAAATATGGGACAGCAAATGCAGAGAGGAGTCAGTTTTTATACCGGACAGTAGCAGTGAAAATTTGGAGGAAAAGAATATTGAGTCAGAAAATTAAACAAAAGAAAAACAGTGTGTGTAGTGTGGAATTTTATTTCTTTGTATTGTATTTTTATTTTGTGAAATAAGAATTGAGAGGACAGTGAAATTGAGCGGTTAAATTTGTATACGGTGGAGGGATCCGGAACAAAGATTTACGGTGGAAAATTTACTGGGCTTTTGGAGAAACCCGTAAGTTTTATTTACCATGAATTGTATGTTGTATTTCCTTTTCATTATATGTATGAATTTATACCGTATCATGTGTAACTAAATTTTTATCTTGGGAAAACGGGGGTACGATAATATTTTACGTTGATGTTATTTTGACTTAAAAGTAAATAAATTTCTGTTTTCCATTTAGTTCAAATTTTACTTAATGCTTTTAGTGATTCCTAACAAGAGCCTAAATGGTAAAACTATGTACTTACGGGTATATTAGTAAGTTTAGGTAATTAATAAAATCGAGAGATTTATTTTTACCGGAAAGCTTTGAACTAAACCTAAGATTTTTGAGATGCTTTTTGTGACCTCGGTAAAACCGTGAAAGTAATCAAAATTCTTTTGAGGAAGTAAAAACGGGATTTTCATAAAACGATAATGGGCCTTTCTTTAGATTAAGCAGCGCTTTCTGTAAGTTAGGTACATTAATAGGAATCCGAGAGGAAAATATTAATTGGCTTTTGGAAAATTCGCCTTGGAAAACTTAATTTGATTTTTGTTTATAAAAAGTTGAAATTGTCAACGTAGAATAATATCTAAAACCCCCGGAATCCCAAGATACTCTCTACTCTATTTTTCACCCACGGTAAATTTTTATTTTTACCGTAAGGTAAAAAAATTTTACTGTTAATTTTTATTTTTCACAAATACCAAAAATTGAAAATCAATTGTGTGGATAATTAAATTTTGATATGCCGGTACTTTGAAAACAGTCCCTGTGGAGAACGATAATCTTTTATATTACGCGACATAACCCGTGCGCTTGCGGGCCCTGTCACAACAACATCACATTCATCCCTCATCTAAAATGTCATCCATATTACCTTAATCATTCAAATGCCATCACAATCATTATGACTTAATATTCACATTCTTTTTTACATATTTCATAACAACACTTATTCATGGGTTTCACCATCAATGGTCCTCTACCATTTTCACTATCATTTTCCATCATCCAACAATTTATTATATATATACCTTTCTCCCATTTCATAATGTAAGGGTTTTCATTAGACCCCAATAACTATTACTAATACTCATGCTTATCAATCACTATCAATGGTCATTATTCATCATTAATCTCATTCTCTAATATCGTTAAGCATACATTTTACTCTCCTTTCACACTTCCCCCCAATTTATTAGAGTTAGGGTTTCACTAAAAACCCATCAACATCATTAATACCCATTTATTTCTCATCACCTCCCAACCTTAATCTTAAGTGCCTTATTAGCCACTCGTAAGGGCTTACATTTAAGCCACCCCATCTTAGGGTTTTCCACATTAATGCTCTCCCAACAACCCATATGCCATAAATACTCTCCCACAAATACATAGAACCCAACATCTAGGGTATAAAACTCATAAAGAATGGTGAAGAACTTACCTCACCCAGGAGCCAACATAAGCTTTCCATGGAGAGAAATCCACATGGAAAACAGAGTGGGAGAAGGGGGAGAAATTGGGTCCAGTTCAAGCTCCTCCTTCAAGCTTCCACAAGAAATGAAAATGGTGGAAGAGGAGAAAACACTCCACATGGCTGGGTTTTGGAGAGAAGAAAAGAGGAGATGGAGAAGGGAAGAAAACGAAGAAAAAGAATAGGGAAGAAGGGGAAAAGTGACGTGAAAAGTGGGAAGAAAGTGAGAGTTTATGTTTTTAATATTCGTTTCCCCTTAAAAATATCTCACTGTTACCTCATAATTAAAAATGGCAGCTTAATAATCCATCTTGCCATGTTATATTTACTTTAATATCCTTTTATGTCCTCAAAACCGAGTAAAAGAAGGGTCATTATACACAAACCGAGAGAAAAGAAGGGAGGTACAATCGGAACCGAAAGTAAGGAAGGGAAAAAATACAGACAGAGGTGTCACTCGCTCAAGCGACACCCACTTCGCTTGAGCGAGACAGCCCCATTCGCGTGAACCTTTCCTTTCGCACAATCGAAACAACTCCAATAACAATTTTCCACACTCACTCGCTTGAGCGAGGTATTAATTCGCTTAAGCGAATCCGACAGGAATTCTTCCCAGCACTCGGGTTTCTGTTGGCAGAATAACCCCCAAAATTGACCCAACATTCATTTGGTTTTCACTCGGCAAATTGCTTTAAAACCGACTCATCATACTCGGTTGCTCACTCGGTGAAATCATTCAAAACCGACTCCTAACACTCGGATTTTCACTCGGCAGAATCATTAAGGCCGTCCAGTTCTCACTTGGCTAATCACTCAGCAATCTATTTCAGATTCGAGTCATCACTCAACAAGTATTTCACTCGGTAATCTGTTTCCAGAACTGAGTCGCCTCAATCAGTCATTCCCTCGGTAAGTTCATTCTAAATCCGAGTACTTACTCACACGGGCTCCACTCGGTATCCCTTCACTCAGAATCAGGGGTTCTATTCACTCGGTAAAAATGGCTATTCCACTCGGAATCCATAAACTCTCCTCACTCAGAATATACAATCATATACTTAGAATATTTCCTATCTGAACCATCACAACAACCCTTCCCTCGAAAGAGGTTCGCTCGGATTTCCACCCAAATTCCATTCGAAATTACCCTGACCTCATCACCCGGAGAAATGCACTAAGCTATCTCACTCGGATTTATCCAATATTTGGTCACTCGGAATGTATACCTAACCTCGTTCACTCGGAAGAGGACTTCCTAAGACACCTCAATCGGATCCATTATAATCACTCTTCCTTCGGAAGAGGTTCACTCGGTGTTTCCACTCGGAAATACCCAAACCTTCCCCACTCGGGTTTTTACTCGTGCTTTCACTCTACAACACATGAACTAGTCTTCCCTAGGCAGTGTCCTTCTCGAGTACCTCTTACTCGGATCAATCACAAATCTTTATCACTCGGAAAATCCACATACTTAAGCCTCACTCGGAATTGAACATCAGAATGTACTCCACTCGGAACAGGTTACACTAGGCTCAGAAATTCCCCATTCGGGACTCCACTGCCTAGATCATCACATTCACGAGCCTTCCACTCGGTTTAGGCCCACTCCCTCACTCGGAAGGTCATGACTCGGACTTGAGTCACCCAGGGTTCACTCAAGAGTTTTACCACTTGGGCAGGATTCACTTATACACTCGTCCACTCACCATTCTAATGGTCTCGCCTGAGCGAAAGCCATTCCCTAAATTCTTCGCTCGGGCGGGTTTCGTCCAGTACCCAAATCGTTGATCCTCCCAACATCTTCGCTTGAGCGAACTGTCCATTCACCTAAGCGAAATCGGGCCAGTAGCTAGTTCCATCAACCCCGCTCGGCGAAGCCCCTTGTGGCCTGGGCGAAGCTACCCCAGGGGCCAATATACTGAAACAGGGGACTCTCGCTTAGGCGAGGTCCCATCTCGCTTGAGCGAGACAAACGGATTTCACCCAGAATTGGCAATCCTCATAACCTGACGCAGGAAATTCTCCTTTTTAAGTCAAATTAATCACAACCAAGACTTCATACGCGACACATGGAACATCTAAAACTCACTCTAAACATTCATACTCGGAATTCTTCATTATAAACACAATTGGATTCATCCCATGGTTCATACACCTTATAAAGGTATCATACGGCCTAATTGAGCATTCCTATTTACAAAATTTTAATTCCAACATATTATCCGTATTAAATTCAAGCTCATCTCCATATATATATATATTCATACTTTGCCACCATGGTTCCATATATTCCCACACATCATCATCAATAACCATCAACTTGCCATTCTCATTAATTATTCATTTTTGTAAAATTCGGGATGTTACAATTCACCCCACCTAAAAAGAATTTCGTCCTCGAAATTCAACATCAAATTCATGAAATAAGGCCATACCTCCGGCCACACATCAGCAAGGTTTAACAACACTGTAGAATAACATTGGACTCCTCAAAGTCCATCAAGACATGTTCATCTTACACCATCATTCTTAACAAAATTCCTACATCAAACACGTCATATATTATCAATTACAATTCATCTAACAGAGCTCGCATGTTCATACTCAGTATGACTAGATAGGCTCAGTACATTCACCATAAGCAGCTACAATCCCTACACTTGCCCGGCCTATGTGTTGCTGCATCCGACATACAGGAAGGCGTCCCAATCCTGTAGTGGTTACCACAAACACATAAGGTCGACACATAAGTGCATGCTGCCACAATGCCTATGGCATGTAAGACCATATCGGGACCAGTACTTCGTATTCCCATTGCTCATATTGGTCACACCTATTCAAACAATACCAGGCCATATATGACTCGGTGATAATCCTCACCAGTCCACAGCTTACATATTCACACTTCAATGTCATTCTACAATTAATGTGGTATAACCATGCCATATCACTCATCAAATATTACATAACATCACAACAAATCAGTGTATTAACCATAGATTTTCATTCATCATAAGGTAAATACCCATCCTTGGGTTTCATTCATCCAAATCCATGTTCAAATAGCCTAAATTGCTTGTCTCGCTTACACATTTGTTGGCTATAAATCAATTCGAACCTTAAAAGATTCACCAAACTCTCATCGAGTAGGCTACTTAATTGTACAATAAGCCTTCACATCAGGGATTCTCCTCATAAATCATAACTAAAGTCCAATAAATTAAACATATAATCCACATCATATCGCATCACCATGCGGTTTCTATCATCAATATAGCACCCTATAATTAAAATAAAGGGGGTTTATGACATGATCAAATCTCCATTCACCATTTTACAATCACACATGTCATCCATAAATTATATCATTCTCCAAAGTTATTCCAACGTTCATAATCTTTAAGGCACACAATTTAGCCCAAGGTCATTTCGAAAAATCACCTACTTTAATCATTTCCAACTATACCCCAAATTCAACATCATTATTCATCTATCATCAAGGGCTACCTAGCACCCATTGTGAAGTTCTCACACACCACAAAACATCATTAGATATGGCTCACAAAACAACATAGAGCCTAGACCGCCATAGGGTCTATTAAATTAATTCCCTACAACAATTGATCATGCAAGATCATACCAAGTCATCTAGGTCATCACACCTAGTTGGGTTATAATCAATTTAATTTATTCACTCAGTTTTCACACACCAAAATCGAGACACAACCCAATTTAACACATATTCGATTTCATATTTAATCACTTTTCACATATTCAAATTCCCAATCTAGGGAAATACAACGGATCACTTATATCATAGAACACGTAGGGTTCTTGTACAAGGGATATAAAATCCATCCTTCACAAATGGCACACCCAAACATTTATACTCGAACATATCCATACTAGGAAATTATTCGATATCATTCATTCATTCAACTCATCATGTGAGCTTCATTTTATTCAACAAACATTCCTTGGCTAAGCGCCACAGGCATAATGCATATAAAAGACCTGATCAACAATTCAATTTATAGGTGCATGTACACATCAAGGTCTCAACATATATAGTCTACTACCATATCCATTTCTTCTCAATATCTCCTATCCGTAGTCAACATACGGCATAGGTCCATCATTAAATCAATACATATATATATATATATATATATATCATATCCATGATCAACACATGGCACCAATTCATCATCATATCAATTCATATTTCATATCTCATATTCACTTCTCAATATTTCATTTCCATGATTAACATTCAATCATGGATTCATTGTCAAATCAATTTGCATTATATATATATATCAACATCAATACACAAATACAATATATTCGTCATTTGAAGGTAATAGGGTAAGGAACTTGGCCGGTCTTACACAACGCATACATCCATCATATATTGAGGAAATTCATTCATTCATATTCAATCTCATAATTCATTCACAATTATCAATGAGCAACTAGGCTCCACCAGTTAATCATACAACCTTAGGAATTAAAGACATACTCCCAATAAACAACAACCACGTCTTCTGAATTACAATCTTATAGAAAATCCTCATTGAGCATCAAACCCAACTCAACTCTAATGATTCATAATCATCCCTCGATAAGCAAGTATGCCCCATAATCAATTCATAATTCTTAGACAATTAATCATTCATAAGTCCATTTAGGGCAATCAATACTCAAACATGTCATTAAGCTCTAGATAATCATCATCCTTAAATCTATACAATCAACCATATTCCAATAATCAGCATCTCGCTCCAAAGATCACCATAAGTATCTCATCATTGAGCAATCATGCTTCAATCATCCATGATATCAAATCCTCACAGAGCAGTCATGCTCTGGCAATAACCAATAACTTCAATTCAGAGCAAAATATGCTCTGATACCAGATTATAACACCCCTGATTTTCTGTACTCGAATCCCGATGTGATCGACATAATTAATAAAAATGGCGAATAAATTTTTCGCGTTTGAAAATATTTCTAAGACATCACCATGACCACATCATGACCCAAATCATAGAAAAACCAGAGGGTGAGATTATAAAACCTGAAGCTGGATCGATAAATAAATTGCCCATAACGGTATACGAAAATAATAGAGTTTACAGCGGAAGAAGAATGTGTATACCGGGCACACGCCTAGTCCCATATATGACGATATGAGAAAAGGCTCGGCAAAACACGCAATAGCATATCGTAAGCCTAATAGACATCCATCATCCTTTTACATAATTATATAAGCATGTAATGCCTAAGATATAATTACATATACATAAATATATTCATCTACATTCGGGGATCTTCTCCCGACTATCACAACCATCAATTAACATCATTCAATTTTAATCCTTCTAATACACATCAAATCATCTCTTACATTCTCTATATATATATATATCATTCATCATCCATCAATTCAAAGGATTGTCTTATATATACTCAAAATCTTTAAATCATCTATTTCATCATATACCATTTAATTAATACACAAGAATCCATAAATGATGCCGGCCAAGGCACTTCCTCTACCACTATATACCTTTACCAAATCTTGATCTTTAAATCCAAACTTATCCCATGGCAACCTGCATCACGATGCTAAAAAGGAGACCACATGGGAGAGTGAGTTAAACATTCAAAATGACGAATAATATATATATTGTGATCATGTGTATATGCATACAACGTCATGTGTGCTCTGCTATCAAAATATTAAATTATCATTCATTCATTACCTCATTATCATAATAGGCATACAAGCCTCATGAATCGCAATTCATATTGTAAATAAGCACAAGCACATACATAATCATATACACAATCACCAGCCACTTATCAACAAGGGCATTCATATTCATTATCATCATTAATCGTAAACAGTCACGCCCTTCATCACATTGGGCCGTAAATATAGATCGTCATATTCACATCATTTCATTTATTCATATATTCTCTTACTTTTATGTGGTCTTCCATTATATTAACTTCTCATCTCATCAACACCAATACCATCATCTCAATCATCATCAATCATCATCATATTCTGGCATATCTCTATGCTATATACAAATGCTCTTATGGATAATGCATATGCACAATGGAATAATCAACAACAAATGCGGATCCGACTGTGGGAATAAACACCAAGTTGTGGGTCAAGCATAGGTGTGCTACTATGCCCCTACTGCAGTAGTAAAATGTGTACTCATATCTCAAAACATGCATACATCTCGACAATATCTTTTACTGGTACCAAACCGCTATCGCCCTTCTGTAGCACTAGTCACCCTGTGACTTGCGGATTAACATCGTGGCCTCAACTACCACAAGTGCTACGGGCCCCTCCCGAACACACATCGAGAGAGTCGTGTCCCGTCGGACACCGAGGTAAAATCACTCACCATAGAGCCGCCCGCCCACTGGGCCCGCCACATAGGGTGCCTCGTCACCAAACTATGGACAGCTTCGTGACTCATACACCGAGTCACAGGGGAAAATCACAATACGCTCGTGCACTGAGCCGCCCTCCCACTGGGCCCGCCTAGTGGAACCCCCTAATATTCCACATAGACAGCGATGATATGCCATGGATGCAATGCAAATGCAATTCAAATGCATCCTCACTCTGTGCATCCTAAATGCCACTCATCAAACATCATCACAATCACCAACACCACCATACACCTTAGTGGGTTTCGACCTTGTTGGTTTCATAATTATTATTTTTAAGTTTTAATGTGGCATTTCCATCTCAACATGTTTTCGCATATATTTCACATCATACACACAAGTCAATACTTGTAAACAGCCACTATGGCATTTCAACATCACATATTATTCATCAATATTACCACACTTCATTTAGTGGATTTTCATCTCATCATTCATAATAATCCACACATGGATATCAAAGGGCATAGCAATCATCATAATATTAATCCACACACGTGGCAACAAGGTGTTACGAATTACATATACATATATAGCAACCACAATTGCCTCACACACATGCAAGTCAATTACTTGCACCCATCACAAGAATATCATAATAGTTCTCAATAATTATCAAATTGTCATTTCAATTAATTCAATACATATACATGGCAAGGCAAGCATGAGTATCCATCACATACAACAATCACTACTAAATTTACTCATGCAATTTGAATGTTAACTCCTCTCCTACCTTAAGGGAAGAGCCGAACCATTCCAATGCTCCAAGAGCTCCTTTGCACCCTTCGGAATACGATCTACATATTATACATATACACTCATACAATTAATAAGCCATTACAAGGTATTCCCTCATAGTTCTTAAATATTCACTAGCTTATCATAAAGCCCAACATCAAGTCCTAGATTTGATGAACACTAACTTATACAACTGTATTAGGCTTCGGGAATTCCTTTCTCAAAACCAAGATCCTCTAGATCTAAAAGGGTTAACCATTCCCAATTACAACAACATCACATTCATCCCTCATCTAAAATGTCATCCATATTACCTTAATCATTCAAATGCCATCACAATCATTATGACTTAATATTCATATTCTTTTTTACATATTTCATAACAACACTTATTCATGGGTTTCACCATCAATGGTCCTCTACCATTTTCACTATCATTTTCCATCATCCAACAATTTATTATATATATACCTTTCTCCCATTTCATAATGTAAGGGTTTTCATTAAACCCCAATAACTATTACTAATACTCATGCTTATCAATCACTATCAATGGTCATTATTCATCATTAATCTCATTCTCTAATATCGTTAAGCATACATTTTACTCTCCTTTCACACTTCCCCCCAATTTATTAGAGTTAGGGTTTCACTAAAAACCCATCAACATCATTAATACCCATTTATTTCTCATCACCTCCCAACCTTAATCTTAAGTGCCTTATTAGCCACTCGTAAGGGCTTACATTTAAGCCACCCCATCTTAGGGTTTTCCACATTAATGCTCTCCCAACAACCCATATGCCATAAATACTCTCCCACAAATACATAGAACCCAACATCTAGGGTATAAAACTCATAAAGAATGGTGGAGAACTTACCTCACCCAGGAGCCAACATAAGCTTTACATGGAGAGAAATCCACACGGAAAACAGAGTGGGAGAAGGGGGAGAAATTGGGTCCAGTTCAAGCTCTTCCTTCAAGCTTCCACAAGAAATGAAAATGGTGGAAGAGGAGAAAACACTCCACACGGCTGGGTTTTGGAGAGAAGAAAAGAGGAGATGGAGAAGGGAAGAAAACGAAGAAAAAGAATAGGGAAGAAGGGGAAAAGTGACGTGAAAAGTGGGAAGAAAGTGAGAGTTTATGTTTTTAATATTCGTTTCCCCTTAAAAATATCTCACTGTTACCTCATAATTAAAAATGGCAGCTCAATAATCCATCTTGCCATGTTATATTTACTTTAATATCCTTTTATGTCCTCAGAACCGAGTAAAAGAAGGGTCATTATACACAAACCGAGAGAAAAGAAGGGAGGTACAATCAGAACCGAAAGCAAGGAAGGGAAAAAATACAGACAGAGGTGTCACTCGCTCAAGCGACACCCACTTCGCTTGAGCGAGACAGCCCCATTCGCGTGAACCTTTCCTTTCGCACAATCGAAACAACTCCAATAACAATTTTCCACACTCACTCGCTTGAGCGAGGTATTAATTCGCTTAAGCGAATCCGACAGGAATTCTTCCCAGCACTCGGGTTTCTGTTGGCAGAATAACCCCCAAAACTGACCCAACATTCATTTGGTTTTCACTCGGCAAATTGCTTTAAAACCGACTCATCACACTCGGTTGCTCACTCGGTGAAATCATTCAAAACCGACTCCTAACACTCGGATTTTCACTCGGCAGAATCATTAAGGCCGTCCAGTTCTCACTTGGCTAATCACTCAGCAATCTATTTCAGATTCGAGTCATCACTCAATAAGTATTTCACTCGGTAATCTGTTTCCAGAACCGAGTCGCCTCAATCAGTCATTCCCTCAGTAAGTTCATTCTAAATCCGAGTACTTACTCACACGGGCTCCACTCGGTATCCCTTCACTCAGAATCAGGGGTTCTATTCACTCGGTAAAAATGGCTATTCCACTCGGAATCCATAAACTCTCCTCACTCAGAATATACAATCATATACTTAGAATATTTCCTATCTGAACCATCACAACAACCCTTCCCTCGGAAGAGGTTCGCTCGGATTTCCACCATCAAATTCCATTCGAAATTACCCTGACCTCATCACCCGGAGAAATCCACTAAGCTATCTCACTCGGATTTATCCAATATTTGGTCACTAGGAATGTATACCTAACCTCGTTCACTCGGAAGAGGACTTCCTAAGACACCTCAATCGGATCCATTATAATCACTCTTCCTTCGGAAGAGGTTCACTCGGTGTTTCCACTCGGAAATACCCAAACCTTCCCCACTCGGGTTTTTACTCGTGCTTTCACTCTACAACACATGAACTAGTCTTCCCTAGGCAGTGTCCTTCTCGAGTACCTCTTACTCGGATCAATCACAAATCTTTATCACTCGGAAAATCCACATACTTAAGCCTCACTCGGAATTGAACATCAGAATGTACTCCACTCGGAACAGGTTACACTAGGCTCGAAAATTCCCCATTCGGGACTCCACTGCCTAGATCATCACATTCACGAGCCTTCCACTCGGTTTAGGCCCACTCCCTCACTCGGAAGGTCATGACTCGGACTTGAGTCACCCAGGGTTCACTCAAGAGTTTTACCACTTGGGCAGGATTCACTTATACACTCGTCCACTCACCATTCTAATGGTCTCGCCTGAGCGAAAACCATTCCCTAAATTCTTCGCTCGGGCGGGTTTCGTCCAGTACCCAAATCGTTGATCCTCCCAACATCTTCGCTTGAGCGAACTGTCCATTCACCTAAGCGAAATCGGGCCAGTAGCTAGTTCCATCAACCCCGCTCGGCGAAGCCCCTTGTGGCCTGGGCGAAGCTACCCCAGGGGCCAATATACTGAAACAGGGGACTCTCGCTTAGGCGAGGTCCCATCTCGCTTGAGCGAGACAAACGGATTTCACCCAGAATTGGCAATCCTCATAACCTGACGCAGGAAATTCTCCTTTTTAAGTCAAATTAATCACAACCAAGACTTCATACGCGACACATGGAACATCTAAAACTCACTCTAAACATTCATACTCGGAATTCTTCATTATAAACACAATTGGATTCATCCCATGGTTCATACACCTTATAAAGGTATCATACGGCCTAATTGAGCATTCCTATTTACAAAATTTTAATTCCAACATATTATCCGTATTAAATTCAAGCTCATCTCCATATATATATATATTCATACTTTGCCACCATGGTTCCATATATTCCCACACATCATCATCAATAACCATCAACTTGCCATTCTCATTAATTATTCATTTTTGTAAAATTCGGGATGTTACATCTGGATTCTTCTTCAAGAATAGCTCTGGCGACATCATCAAAGTGCAAACGACTAACAATATTATTATTTGTTATATTGATGATGAGCTGATCATAGGAATCTAGCAAACTCTGAAGCAGAAGTTTAGCACGCTCATTTTCTGGTATTGAAAAGTCTGACGCTGTAAGCTAAGCAAACAACGTATTCAGATTGTTGATGTGGTCCGTCACTGATGTGGACTCACTCATCCGAAGTGCATACAACCTCCTCTTCAAAAATATTCTATTGTGAAGGGATTTCACCTCATACAGTTTGATAAGGGTATCCCAAATCTCCTTTGCAGTTTCCTTTTCTGCAATACTTGACAAAACTGAATCGCCATTGCTAAATGTAAGGTGGAAATAGCATTGTCATCCATCTCTTTCAACTTTTCATCAGTTATACCAGTGGGTTTACCTTCAATTGCCACGGAACAATTTTCTTTTCTCAAAATAGCCTTTATCTTCAATTTCCACAGGGAGAAATTTCTCCCATTGAATTTCTCAATCTCAAATTTCACCGCCATTTTTTGACTAAACCGATTTACACAATTTCATCGTGAATAGTACAGTATACATGAACAGTATTGTATATTTTTACCGTACACTAGAATAATTCCAATATACGTTAACAATCACTGCAAAAGTATATAACCACGCGTGTGAATAGTATCCAAGAATAGTACCCATGAATAGTACTTATGAATAGTACCGTAGCGTAAACAACCAGTGGCTCTAATACCACTGTTAGGTACCAGAGTATTAGAATAATATCACATAGCTAAAATAAAGATGAGAAAAGAGGAATTGAACACATAATAATTTTACATGGAAAACCCTCAACTGATAAGGGAAAAACCACGGGCAAGACTAGAGAAATATTTTACTAAGTGGAAAAAAAATTATTACAACTTCTCTCTACTAAAAAAGAGAGAACAATGACACTCTCTCTTTAAATAGGAGAACAGACACTAAGAGAGCCTCATAGGAGAACACTCTAATCTTTCTCTCTAGATACTAGGAAATGCTTCTAGTTTAAGATGATGAAACAAGTGAAATGAGTTGCAATTTATAGGAGAAGTCCCAAGGAAACTTGTTGTCATAATGCATCCTTGATTTTGATTGGCCAATGCAAACTTTAATTTTTCACCACACATTTACCAACCACTCCACTTAATTAATTGCCCATCATTATTGAAAAAGAAGCCGCCAAATAATTTGGCCACAAAGTGGCTTTATTCATGACATCCATCACCTACGTCTAAACCACCTAACCAAAAAAATGTTCCTCGTCACAGAATTACCTAAATCATGGCTAGAACATGAAGCAGGCAACTGGGTCTAGCAACAAGTACAAAAATAGGGTAGACTGTGGGGATTTTTGGCCCATTTGGATAAATTTTAAAAGAATTTGCATGTTAAGGGTGCATCAGAAATAATTTAGTTGTTTAGGGTAAAAGGGATCAAATCATATTTTGAAAACGCGGGAGGGAAGTGCGTTTTATAAAAATGTAGGATCAGGGTACATTTTTTACTCTGACGCGCACAGAAACCAAGAAGAAAACACATCTTTGAAGTGCGTTTTTGACCATATGCATAAAATTCAAGGTTAAAAGGCATCTTGGAAGTACGTTTTTGACCATCTGTGAATTATGATAAACCTTTTATGAAATAAGTGCGATTTCAACCGAAAAAATTCATAGAAAATTTTAGAAAGCTTACTCTGACCAGATAAAAGATAGACATTATAGGTCTATCTCTCTATATTTTTTTAAATAAGTTTTCAGTTTTAAATTTTTATTTCCTTCTTTATTGTAGAAAATTACAAATTAATCATAACTATCTCGGTGATAGAATTAGATTAAAAACAATATAGCCCTTTTATGGTAACTTTGTAGATGGTCAAAAACGCACTTCCAAGATGCGTTTTTAGAATGGTCAAAAACGCACTTCCAAGATGTGTTTTCTTCTTGGTTTCTATGCGCGTCAGAGTCAAAAACGTACACTGATCCTACGTTTTTATAAAACGCACTTCCCTCCTGAGTTTTTAAATTATGATTTGACCCATTTTGTAACATCCTAGGTTATTTTTACATTTATTTTTATTTAAACAATTACCTCTTACGATAAATTTCTTCATTTTCTTGAAAATTAATCGATATTTAGTGAAAAAGCATTTATTTTTACTGACTTATTCAAGTGACAGCAGTCACAGTTAGATTAATTAAATGAGGTCATGAAAAGAAAAGCAAGTTAATTTAAACACAACGGATGGGAGAAAGGGTGTCGGGGCTTCTCACTTGAGTGAAGCCCCTACTCGTTTAAGCGAATGTGATGAATGTGATGAATGTGATGAATGTGATGAATGTGATGGAGTTGTGTAGTTGGTTTAATATAGTTACTGCATGAAATACACTATGTTTCGGTATGCTTACTTACAGGTGATGCTTGATGTGTATGTATCAATATGCATGTATAGTGTTAAATTCCGTTCTATATTAATTATAATGCCAAACACTCACTCTTGCATATTTTTTAGTAACCAGAGACAGGGAGGGGGAAGGAGCCATGGAGCCGCGCCAAGGGGGAGAACGGTGCCAGGGTCCGAGTGACTTTGAGTGACTCTTTATAGAGTCATATGTGTGTATAAAAACTTCGTAGTATAATTATTAGTTGTGTTTAATTAAGACCAGATCGAATGTAAACCTATATTTTAAAATATATTACTGTTATTTGCATATGTTTTCATGGTAACTCTTTGGGTTCACAGAACCATTTTTAGAGTGAAATTTTGGGAGTCCGGTTGCATGTCTTGTCTAATCCGGTGTGTGAAAGGTATTCGCTCAAGCGAATAGAAACCTCGTTTAAGTGAGAGTCCAGAATCTCGCTTAAACGAGTAGGGGCCTCACTCAAGTGAGAAGCCCCGACACCCTTTCTTCCATCCGTTGTGTTTAAATTAACTTGTTTTTCTTTTCATGACCTCATTTAATTAATCTAACTGTGACTGCTGTCACTTGAATAAGTCAGTAAAAATAAATGCTTTTTCACTAAATATCGATTAATTTTCAAGAAAAGGAAGAAATTTATCGTAAGAGGTAATTGTTTAAATAAAAATAAATGCAAAAATAACCTAGGATGTTACACATTTTACCCCAGACAACTAAATTGTTTTTGATGCACCCCTAACATACAAATTCTTTTAAAATTTATCCCAAATAGACCAAAAATTCCGACTATGAGGTTTATACCCAATTTTATCTAAAATTTATTTAGTTAGGTTATTTTTAGACTTTTTAAAAAGCTTATTTTATAAAATATGTCAGATTGCATGTTTTTAAAAAATATATGAAGCTTATTAGACCATTCGTTGGACTATTATGTTAAATACATATATTTAGTGTATTTATAATATAATACATATATAATTATAATATTTTTAAATAATGTATTTATAAAAATGTTTAATTTATAATATAACTTAAATAAAATATAAAATTCTTAAAATTGTGTTTCATGTGATATGCTTGGTTAAATAACTATTAGTTTTATATTAATGTATTATTAGATAATTTGTATCTTAAGGTCTTTTTAATTATTATATATTATTGTTTAGATTTTAGTATTTTTTTATTTTACAAGTTTCTAAAAATAGGTTTCTTTTTTACTTTTTTAGGTTAATAAGTTGTTAACTTACTCAAATTAAAAGTCTCATTAACTTGTTTACAAGATTCTTTAGCAAGTGGAGCTTAAAAAAACTATCGGGTCAAACCTATTATTAAATCAGGTCAGACCCAAATCTAAAAAAAAATGACCTATCATAAGTAATTAGGTTAGATTTTTTTGGTAAAAAATAATTAGGTTAGATTCAGACTTGGATTAGGCTAGAGTTTATAAAGTCCAACTTAACCTAACTTATTTCCACTCTTATTTAACAATTAGTATTTACTAGGAAAAGAATATCAAAACTTAGTGAGATTGAATATAATTTTATTCATGAATTAGTAATAACTAAGATTTTTTTTATCTTCTACGAAGTGTTTTTTAATTTAGATTAATTCAGGTTCTTTTAAGTATTGTTACCTATATTTCCCGTATTTTTACAATTGAAAATTTAGTATATTTTGTATCAAATTTTAGAAAATTAATAATTTTTTCACCATCTTTCTAATGTAATGAGTTTGAAAAGATGAAAAGAGATTATATAAATTTTCATAAATGCTTTTAGCCATATAAGTAAAAAAGAAAGTGTGTCTCACAATATCATAGCACATTTATTAATTGTGTCATTCATAAAGAGTAAAAGCAGAGTAATATTTTGTCAAGAAGAATACAAGTTAAATTTAAAAAATGAAAGGAATGAGAGTGGGAATGAATGAGCAACCTCGATTAATAAATACTAGATTTTAAGAGGTGTTTGATTTGTAAATTTTTTATTTTATTTTTAGAAGTTGTTAGGAATTTTTTATCTTCATGTTTGGTGTTTTTGTTTTAAAAAATATTTTAGAAAAATTAAAATTCTTAAAGTTTTATTTTTATTTATAATTTCCAAAAAACTTTCCTATCAAACAAGGTGGGAATCCTAATTCCAAAAGTTTATATATATATATATATATATATATATATATAATTATGTCCTAAATATAAATTTATTTAAACATTTTTGAATATTGAATTCTCATCCTAAATTATTAAAAATATTTTAATAATATCAAACATATTTATAATATTCCTGAAAAATATAATTCTTAAAAAATATAATTCCTAAAAAATATAGTTATTAAAATTAAAAAATATCTGTATAGCAAACACAATAGTGATAAACTTATAGTAGAAAATACTTTATCGTGGCTTAAAAAAAGTAATAACAACTCATTAGTCAAAGGCTTATTCTAAATTAACCAACATCGAATTTAAGTTTTAAAAATATAGCCGCTTAAAAATTAAAATTCGTTACGAAAACTTTTGCTTTCCGAAAATGGTACCTGTATAGATAGAATGGATCAAACCAATAAATCGAGTTTTTCTACAGGTCATGATAGGAGCAGGCCACGTTCTTCATGCATCTCACGCGACTAATTAATTAATATTTTCCACAACATAATGAGTACGTAACCTGATACCGTATAAGTTGCTTTATGGATGAATCAAATCAAAATGGACACTAGCTAATAGTGCTTTAAAAAAATAGCTAAATAAATTAATAAAAGTACAAGGATACCTTTAACTTATATACACCATATTTAAAGATACATCACAGTAGTCTCATACAATTAACCGACTTATTTTTCCATTAAAAAATTGAATAGGTAAAATCTACCGGAGCTACCCTTAACCATAACCAACTTTTGATTTTTACAAAATCTAACAGGTCAAACTGATGGTCTAAATTCATATTAAAACAGGATATTGTTCTGATAGGTCCATAATGACCAGCATATCACACAGTAAACCAGATCTTGGAATTTTCCCCCTACAAACCAATGTCCATACTATTAAAATGATATTTTCCAGATTTTGGAAAAACTGGACATAGAGCAAGCCACTTAGTATCAACCCCAAAACCTATATTACCTAATAGTGCATATCAAACCAAAATACATTAATTAAGATTATGTTTGAAAAAAGTATTTAAAAATTGGTTAAATAACTTTATTGGTTTCCTATCTCCTAGAGCAAAAAAGAAAATGGAAGTGGTTTTTTCTTGTATTACTATAATGTGAGCACTATCTATTACAAGGTAAATAAGATGAATAAATAGGAATCGTAGCAGCTGTGTAATTACTACAGAAGATTTGTAGCACAACTAATTATAGAAAATAAGACTAATTATAGAATAAATAGTAGATATACAGCCTATAAAAAAGGTAGGAGATGATCTTATTTATGATTTATTGTTGATTGGTGCTAATAATATGATAATCTGGTTTGATTTGGTTTTAATGCCTTTGACCCATCCTTTTTTTTCCAACGGCTCCCTCAATTGATTTCCATGATCTGTGATGTTGCTAATATCCTCCCTCAAACGATGCCGGGGTTGAAGGCAGAGTTTGGTCCGAAAGAAACTAAGTGCAGCCTTTGACATAGGTTTCGTGAATAGGTCTGTAACTTGATCATGAGTGGAGATGTAGTTAGTGACAAGTAGACCGAGTGCAACACGTTCTCGCACAAAATGGTAGTCCAATTCAATGTGTTTGCTGCGAGCATGAAAAATAGGATTAATGGTCATATGGAGAGCACTAAGATTGTCACAGAAAAGCGTCGGAGGGGAAGCAAGTGGTATGTGAAGGTCCTTGAGAAGGAATTGCAACCATGTGAGTTCTGCAGCAGTGTTAGCCATGGCGCGATACTCCGCTTCAGTGCTGGAATGAGAGATCGTAGGTTGTTTCTTTGCACACCATGAGATGAGATTGCTTCCAATGAAGGTGCAGTATCCAGTGTAGAGCGCCTCGTTGTGGGACACCCTGCCCAATCTGCATCAGAATAGGCAGAAAGATCAAGTGTAGTGTTGGAAGTAAACTCTAAACCAAGATCAATAGTGCCTTTGACATATCGTAGGATACGTTGAACCATCTTTAAGTGCATAAAATTAGGAGCATTCATGAATTGTAAGACATAGTTAACACTAAATGACAAATCTGGACGTGTGATAGTTAGGTACTGTAGAGCTCTAACAAGTCCGTGAAAGAAACTTGGGTCTTCCAAGAGCAAGGCATTAGAGGTGAGCTTGGTCTTTGCTTCAAGTGGTGTGCTCATGGGCTTACAGTCCACTATGTCGGCTCGTTCAAGGATGGTAAAGGCATAGTTGGACTGAGATAAGTGGAGGCCAGTGGTCGTCTGAGACACCTCAATGCCAAGAAAGTGGTGAATAGGCCCTAAGTCCTTCATAGCAAATTCAAGGTTCAAAAGTTGGATGAAAGATGCGACAAGGGTTGCATCAGATCTTGTAAGAAGGATATTATCTACATAAAGAAGAAGAATTAGTGAACCTTAATCAGAGTGAGAAATAAAAAAGAAAAGGATCTACTAAACTGTAAAAGAAACCATATTTAAGAAGAAAACCACTAAACCGGTCAAACCAAGCTCGAGGGGCCTCTTTGAGTCCATAAAGGGCCTTTTGAAGTTTGCAAACATGGTTTAGACGATTTGGATCAGCCATGCCTGGAGGTTGTTCCATATATATGTTTTCAGAGATCATACCATGTAAAAAGGCATTTTGGACGTCAAGTTGTCGAATGGGCCATTTCTGAACAAGTGCAATAGTGATTATCATTTGAATAGTTCTTAAAACATCCTAATATTTAAAACAAGGTTTCTAAAACCCAAATAAATTTTTTGTGAATTACTTTCAATTTCAAAATAGGATTTTTGAACAGTACAATAACCCTGTCATCATTACATCAACCTTCTAATGTGCAGTTCATCATCACATAACCTACCCATTTATGCAATGCAACAGTTTCATGGATATATCAAATATCACACACATATATATATATATATGGTGGGACCAACTAGGGTCTTCACAATATAACATCATCATCCACCATAACAATAAGCATATGCTTAAAATAAGTCTAGGCTTCCAGCTAAAGCCGTCAGTTACCTATTTAACTAAGCATTTATATATATACATATATAACAAAACAGGTATGCACAGGAGCCGGCCAAGGCTACTACAAAACAACTATGTGCATCATGTACCATACATATATATACATAATGCTCCATGCATGCTGAGTAACCTCATATATCATCGCTGCATCCTATATCCACTGTAAAAATAACCACAAATAGGGGTGAGCATATACATGTCAAATGACAGTTATTGAATTGGATCAAGTATCCAATTCATTAACATACATAATCATATTCAATACTACACAACCTCATCATATAACATACAATCTCATATTCTCATATAATCATACCATTCATGTTATTCTCAACAACATATATCAACACATGAATATACTCAATTATATGGATCCATTATTAAGTTTTAATTTTTATGTTGCAACACTGGCTCTCAGCCATAACTCAACTCTCAGCTGATCCGGCCGTTTTACTGGTACTAAACTGTTTGCCCTCTCACGTGACACAATCACTCTCAGTGACAACGGTAATGTCACGGGCTAAACCCCGAGCCCCGCTCAAGAGGTTTTGCCTTGAGTCCCACCCAAGGTCTTTTGTGGAATCCTCGAAACCACGATCATATTTCAAATTTATTCATCAATTTAAGCATCCCACGCTATATCAATTTGCATCTCATGCATATACTCATATTATCATCACATATCCTACTACATATCATGCATAGGAATCATAACAATTTCATAAATACAACATATATATCTCATGCCAAATTCAATATCAATAACATATGAACGGAAAATATCATAACACAGTTATATCACACATATTATAAATTCAAGATTTCTCAATAATAATAACAATACTATCCCGAACCCATTCATAAACTATGCATTTAAAATGTAAACGCTCCCCCTACTTGAAATCCTTAATTTCAAAACTCGAATGCTCCCCGAACGATTCGAGTCAATCGTTGATTTAAACTCGTGCTACTGTTCAAGCACAATATCTCCCAGTCTAGACCTCAAAACCAAGATCCTAACAGTCAGTACCTAGCACCACGGCTCAGAAACCTCATAGCAAAATTTCAGCCCGATCCAACGGTTAACGAATCGGAGATGGCAGTTTTTCTGAAGCTAGTCAGAATTCCTGTAAACTGGAACAAGGTCGCAGTTTGAACACTATTTCTTCACCTACAGATGTCAAACTGAAAATCTGAACGGTGCGAACGTAGAGGACGATGTTGAGAATACATTCTCAAAATTTCAAGCCGATCCAATGGTGGGATTGACAGAGATCATTAATGGAAGTATGCGTGAATAAAGAAAGAATTAGAGTGGAAGGCATGCTGAATTTGTTCTAGTAATAAGGTGATGTTATAATTGCAAGAAAGTGAGTAGTTAATTAATTAATTGTTGAGTGCAGCCGTGATGCAAAAGGAAATGAGTGAAGAAGTTTGCACTATGTTCTAGTAGAATTGTAGTGGTATGATAATAATAGAATATGTAGTTAGTATTGAGTGGGGACAGCAGCTGGTGATGGAATGGGAAACCATGAGTGTGATGTGTAGAACAAAGGAGGAATATGAAAATTGATATATGAAAGAAAAGGAAAGCTATGAGACAGATAAGGATTAACGTGAAATGATAATAGAAAAGACAAAAAGGCAATTGTCATAGTATGATAACATGGTGACATGATTATGGCATAGTGGCATGATGTTACCCAATTATTTTTAAGAACCAAAAATAAAAGGCGATAAATATAAATATAGAATAATTCGTGGGTTCAGAATCTTGAAAACTTTCTAATAGAAAACTTGTAGATCTTCTTTTTCCCTTCGATTTGATATATTGTTTGCGATGATCCGATATCGGTAGCCCGAGTTATGATCGAAATACGATAGGATGCTCTAATCGTCTTTGAATCAGGTAGGTGCTCAGAAATAAATTCACCAAAAATTCTCATTTGAGAATTGGGTTCCGTGCCCTTCATAACAATTGTATATATTTTTGATACAGATCTATATAAAAAATAACGAAGTGATTTGAATAACGGACAAGGGAGATATTTCCATTTTTCTGAGACCTGTCACCATAGTGATGTGATGAATATGGTTCCTCAAAGATCTCCATAACTGTACCGATCTGGGAAGATCTAGCTCTTGATGTCTGCACGAAAAATGTAGATAATTTTGTTACGGTGATTTTGACACCAAGTTTGTAAGAAACGGAGATCATATGAGAAAGTTATGAATTTCTGAACGAACCATGCGCAGGATAAAAACGTGAATAATCATGATTCTAATATGGATTTACTTAATCCTTGAGTTTGAGTATGACAGAGTGAAAATTTGGGATGAATCCCAGAAATAGAGATTGAAGATCTCTTCAAAACAAAGTGAACGAGACTAGAATCATTCCAATCAAGCATCATTTGAGAAAATTAGACCCGAAATACTAAAGGCACGCAAGAAAATAATAAACCACCGAGCCTTAATGAATTATTTTCTAAAATTTTCAAATTTAGGATGTTACAGTTCCAGGTTCAATGACGGGAGAAAATGTCTCGGTATAGTCTACTCCATCAACTTGATGGTATCCCTTTGCAACAAGTCGAGCCTTAAGACGATCTAAAGAGCCATCAGGTTTGATTTTGGACTTGAAAACCCATTTAGATCCAATGACATGCATATTGGGAATGCGAGGAACAAGTTGCCAAGTCTGATTTTTAAGTAGAGCTTCAAGTTCTTCATACATGGCAGCCTTCCAACCTGGATGAGCTACTGTGGATCGAACATTATGAGGTTCACGAGGAATGGTAGTAGAGGATGCGGAGGTTAAAATATACTTTGGTTGGGCTTGACAATCCCATTTTATGAGCGAGTAACCATGGAATGTGGAAGCAAAACTTCAGGCTCTTGGTTTTGTTGGAGGGACCTAGGCTCAGTGTGCGGTTATGATTGAGGGGGCGCAGGATCAAGTGAGTCATGTATAGACTGGGTTAGTGATTCGAATGATTCAAACCCAAGCTGTGGGGATTGGTTTGGTTGATTGAAAACATTAAATTCTAAACTTGGTTGAGCTTGATGGGGAGTCATAGGATCATTGGATAAATGGGATAAAATAGTAGAGGTTTGTATGACCGGAGTGTGGACGGATGCTACTGGTAATGGGCTTGAGCATGGTGGAGTAAGCGGTGCCAATGTTTCTCCTGGAGAAATAAAGGTGTTAGTATGTGGCAACCAAGAATCAAATATATTAGTTACATGTGGTTTTGGGGGTGGAACGCGTGCCTTGTAGGTAGTTTTGAATGGAAAAAATAATTCATCAAACACAACATGACGAGAAATAAAAAATTTCTTGCTGGAAGGATGAAAACACTTATAACCTTTATATTTATCACTATACCCTACAAAGACACATAAAACAGATTTTGGATCAAATTTATTACGTCGTGTGTCCCAAGTGTAGGGAAAACATTTAGAGCCAAAAACACGAAGTGAAGAATAATCTGAATATGTGCCATATAAAGTAAAGTATGGAGTGTCAAAGTTAAGAGCAGATGATGGAAGTCTATTAATAAGATACACAGCTGTAGTAA
This sequence comes from Clitoria ternatea, assembly GCA_037962975.1. Classification (NCBI taxonomy): domain Eukaryota; kingdom Viridiplantae; phylum Streptophyta; class Magnoliopsida; order Fabales; family Fabaceae; genus Clitoria; species Clitoria ternatea. The sequence continues at coordinate 35,206,554 of CM075675.1, read as the reverse complement.
AAGCTTCAACCCATAAATATAAGGGAGCACCACTGTGAAATAACATAGTCATACCTAGTTCACGAATTATTCTATGTCGTCTTTCAACCATACCTGTTTGTTCTGGGGTATATGGATAAGAAACTTGATGAATTGTACCTGTTGAAAGAAAATGAGATGATAGTTTGGAGTTGATAAATTCACCTTTTCCATCAGATTGAAAAATCTTTATTTTTTTATGAAATTGTCTATCAGCATATTGTTCAAAGGCTAAGTATATATTAATAAAGTTAGATTTATTTTGTACAGGAATAATCCATGTGTATTTTGAGAAGTCATTAACAAAACAAGCATAATATCGAAATTTCCCAATAGATAAAGTAGGAGCAGGTCCCTATAAGTCACAATGAATTTTTTGAAAGATGCTAGAGCTTGAATGCTTAGAAGAAGAAAAAGGCAATTTACTAAGTTTCCCTAATTGACAACTATCACAAAGATGTTTGGATTTTATAGTTCCAATAACATCAATCAACGCTTTATTCTTTAATAAATGTAATGTTGAAATTTGGGGATGTCCTAGACGCTGGTGCCAAATATCCGCTGAGCCCGATTTGAAGCGATAGGAGAAATGCAACTCGGGTGAAGTAGGGAGAACATATAGATCACCCTTACGCCTCTCTGTGATTACTAGTTGCCCTGTTTCTCGTTCCTTAACACAAAAATCAACATTATAAAATTCATAATTAACAGGGAATTGAGATGTTAATTGGCTTATAGAGAGTAAATTTTTTGTTAAATCAGAAACAAGCAATACATCATAAAGAGGTAGAGTGGTGTTTTTTTGCTTAATACAAGAGTCTCCAATACCAATAATTGGTAAAGAAGAACCATCGCCAATGAGAACAGAATCTGAACTAAAATATTCATGAATATTACTTAGCATACCTGCCTTACCTGTCATGTGGTTGGAGGCTCCTGTATCTAAGGTCCATTCTGTTTCAGCAATTGTGTTGTCTAAGGTGAGAGCTGCAAGAGCTTGTGGAATATCATGAGACTGAGTTGGCTTCTTGGGCACCCACCAACATATTTTTGCTATATGACCCATTGCTCCATAGTATTGGCATTTTTTCTTCTCGATAAAGGTCCCGTTCTGCAGGCGTCATGTGACATTCACCTAGTGGTGGAGGACGTTGTTGTTGATGGTTGAAGTTGAATGGGTCTGATTTTGATTCTCGATTGTTGCGCTAGAAATCCTCTCCCACTTGATGTGAACGGTTGAGAATTAACGTGATATCATGAGGATTGTCGTTGGGAGGCTGATTATGTTGACCATAGAACGCCACTTAAGGAGTGAATGAGGTAGGTATATCATCACGAGTTGAGTACCAATTGCGACGCTGGTCGTGACTTTAAAGTTGTAAGACAAGCTCTGAGTATGATGGCCTCAGTGGCTTTAACATGGTTGTGGTGAATGTTTCATATTAAGGACCAAGACTAGTCAGGAGGCAAAAAACTTTTTCTTTATCTGATACAGGTTTGCCAATTGTAGCTAGACTATCACATAGTCCTTTAAATGTACGAATATGTTCACCAATTGTTTGATTTTCGTCTTTGCGAAGGTATGTAACCTGTTGACGAAGTGTGAATTCAATTCTTGTGAATCTTTGGCATATGCATCTTTTAGTGCTTCCCAAACAGCATGAGCGGTGTCTATGCTAATGACAAGGCCCAACGCTTCTTCAGAGAGTGTTCCGATAATCCATCCTCAAAGAAGACGGTCTGATTTGCGCTAAATAGTGAAGGCTTTTGTTAATTTGGGAATGAATTGTTCTGTATTTGTGTTATCATTGGAATCTGGTGTTGTATATTGGGCGGGGGCAGGATCTTCATTGGTAAGGTGACCAACCAAGTCTTGACTTTCTACAAGGGCCAAGGCTTGTTCACGCCATAGAGGGTAATTTGTGGGAGTGAGTTTGAGAGTTATGAAGTTACCGACATTGAGAGATAGGGAGGTCATGATTGTAGGACTGGTGAAGTGCTCACATAAGCTTTGATACCAAGAGCAAAAAAGGAAATGGAAGTGGTTTTTTCTTGTATTACTATAACGTGAGCACTATCTATTACAAGGCAAATAGGATGAATAAATAGGAAACGTAGCAGTTGTGCAATTATTGCAGAAGATTTGTAGCACAGCTAATTATAGAAAATAATACTAATTATAGAATAAATAGTAGATATACAGCCTATAAAAAAGGTAGGAGATGATCCTATTTATGATTTATTGTTGATTGGTGCTAATAATATGATAATCTGGTTTGATTTGTTTTTAATGCCTTTGACCCATCCTGTTTTTTCCCAACGGCTCCCATAATTGATTTCCATGATCTGTGATGTTGCTAATACTCCTAAGTTGTTCCCAGTTTGATGATTAAGGATATTCGGGAACAATGAGCCACATATTTTTTTAGGATTAAGGGACAATAATGTAGATATATGAGTGTAAGTTTTAGTAGTTTGTATAGGTATATGTGTTAGGAAAACCTGTTTTAGTCTTAGTATACTTGTGTTGGGTCAATTTTGTTGTTTGTGAGTTTGAGGTTACAGGAAAAACAAAATAGATAATAAAAAAAACATCTTAACTATGAACTCAGTTATGTCAATAATTGAGTTCGTAGGTAGTCTATGAACTCGGTTGTTGCTTAAACTGAGTTCATACTTTGTTTCTGAGTCAATCTATGAACTCAGTTTAAGCAATAACCGAGTTCATACTCTTTTTCTAGATCAATCCAGAAACAGAGTATGAACACGGTTTATCCAGAAACCAAGGTCATAGATTGACCCAGAAACACAATATGAACTCGGTTCCTCTTATAACGAGGTCATACATTGACTCTATAAATTTGATTTTTAAGCTGAGTTGATACCTTTGTACCCTACGAATACGGTTGCAACGAACTCGCTCTCGCAACCAAGTTTATATTCTATTTTTAACGGAGTTTATAATCCTTTTCTAAGTGAATAATGGATCAGTATAGAACATATAGCATGTCTGTTGTAGGTGGCAAATCGCAGTAACATATAACAGAGTGAATCAATAGTGAGTTTTGAAGGAACTTGGAATAGGGAGAGGATACGCCAAAGTTGCATGACTCACCTGCACGTGAACGTGAGATCAAATTCAAAAGACCATGCAAGCGGTCCAATGATTGAAGGCTTCTCTCTAAGCAAAGTGGTGACACGATCACACACTTGTAATTATTGAATGTGAATTGAAATAAAATGGCAAACAAGGAACAAGCATATGACGTGTGTATATGGTTTGCCCACAAAGGCTGCGGGACAGTTCCGTCACTGTCGACACGTGCAAATAGAGCTGTGAAGAAAATAATGTTTATAAACACCGCTAGAATTAACAAGCTTGAATGGTGTTGTCTTCATAAGTGACGTTACAAGAATCTCTCTGTGTGGGCGAGGGATATGGTCGTGATCACGGTATTGTGTTATCACGTTCATGGGTAAAAAATTCACGCCTCCAACATGAGACATGCCATTTTATATTAATTCCTTTTATTTATGAAGGATTTTGACTCTCATGTTTAAATATTGCGTTAGTTAATGTCTCATATCATTTTTATATAAAATGAGGCGTGGGATTTAAAGTTTTATGCTACTTGTAATGTAAACTGGGGCGTGAGACTCACCTAATGTTGTTTTTATTTTTTTTATTCTATTAAATATGTATCAATTATTTAATTGATTGTAATTAAGATGAATGAACTTGTCATTAATATAAATGTAAAAGTAATATTTAATATTTAATTAATATATAAATTACAATTAATATAAAATGTAATAAATTGTTAATTATAAATTCAAGTTTAATAAACATTGTTTAGCCACTAACATATATATGGAAGTTCGTCCCATCACAATACTTTAGCACTTTTAAATTATATAACACAGAGAAAGAAACATAAATAAGTATTACAAGTATGAATAAATTAGTTATCTTATTCTTTCTGCTCTACCTCTTCATATAACTATTTTTATTTTCATCTTCATCTTTATCTTCTGAACCGTTTTGAGATTCAACCTTATTTTTTCATCAACGGTAGGATTAGGTTAAATTAGCGGACGCTCCTTCATTTTTGGTAACTGAATAACTAGACAAATCTCCTAAAGACCATTCGCCCATCTCGTCAATGATTCTGCCTCCTTTAACGATTTCACTGGTGATCTAGATGTCTAATAAGGAAGATTTTTATCATCATTTGTATCAATTTCCACACAGCCTCTAGACTTGGTTATTACAGCCACATGCAACCACGCTTACTTCCACACAAAGGGGATACAATACATGATAGGCTTGGCGTGCATTTTGCGCTAAAATAAATGGATCACAATGACAATAATATTTAGTTTGATTTATTTTGATTATGTCATATTGTGGATTAGCAACAGTCTCTATAGATGATAGGTCATACCATTCACAATTAAATAAAGGAATCCTTTTAAGGAACCCCTGATACTTCAACTCATATATCCTCACAACATTGCCATAATAATCATCCTGTCTCGAGTTTATTACCCCCTTAACACAAACACCACAGTAAATACCTTTTCTGTTACTACTTCAACTTTGAGTATGGAACATGAATTTGTTGTTGAAGTAAGTAAGGTGGCTAACATACTACCTATCTGAACCCATAGGTAATGATCTAAGTTGTTCATTGATCACCTTGTTGGAGGGATTCCCAACCTACATAACACATACAAATTCAACGGTTACACTCAAATAAATTTGGTGCATAATTAATGAGTTATTAAAGAAACTTTACATATTGTTTGAACCATGTTGAAAAGTTATCAAGTATGATTGATGCCATTGGATTGTCGACATGAAGATACTAAGGAAAATAACTGTTATTAGCAATGAATTAATGATTATGTTAATTAAATGTAAGTATTGGTAGTATACAAACTCACTCTAAAGTATGGCTTGACCTCAATGTAGTTGATCAAGACATGTAAGTAGAAAGAATTATATTCTAGATTTTTCATCCATAATTTTTCACCGTTGTCACTAGATCTTCCACCTTTAAACAGTATAAGATAGAGTTCTCATCAGCATTATCTTCCATCCTAACGGATCATTCCTCATGTTGGTTACAAATGTAGTAGTTTTTGAAGTAACGGGCGTTGAAGTAAGTTGCTTCATGATGTAGGTAAAAGGTAGTAATTGATCCTTCCACTCTTGTTTTATTTTTAACTGCATGCTTACACTTTGCCATAAACCTGTAAATATACCTAAGTCAAATATAAAATAAAAAAAGGATTAATTGATTGATTTATTAACTAGAAAGATTGTGTTAATTAGTTACCCCTCAAATGGGTACATCCATCTGTAATGGACTATATCACCTAACTTGTCTTCTCTTTGTAAGTGTACAACGAGATGTTCCATTGAGTAAAAAAAGCTTGGAGGTAGAATTATTTCCAACTTATATAAAGTCATTGGGATATGTTCTCCTTTAATCTTGTTAGGTTATCATATGTCAGTGTGTTGGTATACAAGTTCCTGAAGAATACACACTGATACGAGTATGTGGCTTCCATATATCATTAGGTAATGATTGAAATGCATTTGGAAGCAAACACTCCATGAACACATGACAATCATGACTTTTTATGCAATGCATAGATCCTTTGTTGACATCCACAGATCTAGCCAAATTTAAAGCATAACCATCAGGGGTCCTTAATTCTTTAATCCATTTGCATATTGTCTTTGCTTCAAAAGGTGTTAAAGTATGCTTGGCTCTTAGCATCTTCATTTTACCATTGTCTACATCTTGAAATTCTAAATCTATGCAATGGCACCACCTAGCAATCTTCAACCTTGTCTTTTCACTGTCTTTGATTTTACCAAAGACATTCATCACAGTGTTGAAGATATTATCAAAGAAATTTTTTTCAATGTGCATGACATATAGATTATGTCTCAGCAAATTATCCTTCTAATAAGGCAATTCTTAGAGAATTGACCTCTTAGTCTAATTGTGTAGAACACTCAAATCGAGGTTCTTTCTAAGTTTCTCCTGTGTTTGGATATGCTTTGGGTATACTTTTCAGGTTTTGATGATTCCAAAAAGACCATATCAATTGAAAAATGTATTGGTCAAGAAAAGACAAAAAAAGACACATTGCACGAAAGTTTAAAATGATTGTGATTCATGCATACTTAAAAAATAAAGTTAAGCTAATCGATTAAACAACATGATCAATATTTGGAAATGAATAACACTATGAAAGTAATTGATTAAGATAATTGATTATGAGCAGGATAATCGATTAGGCACATGATCAGATTTGGAAATTGAAACATAATGCAATTAATCGATTAGGATAATCGATTAGGTACATGATCAAATTTGGGGATTGAAACAGAATGTAATTAATCAATTAGGATAATCGATTAGGTTTAAATGAATTTTTGAAATAGAAACAGTATGCATTTAATCGATTAGATAATTGATTAGACAAAGAATAATCGATTAAGCTAATCGATTAGTGCGTGCCTTTGAACTTAAAAATTAGTTTTGATCAAACTAAAATCAAGAGATATTTTTCAAAAGGATTCTAATCAATTCTGAGCTCTAATCCTTATCCTCTAACGACTAGTTTCTCAACCAATGGCTATAAATAAAGGTCTAGACTCTCTTGAAAATTCACCTTATGCATTATTTATTTCATTGATCATTGTTGAGTTTTCAAAAAGCACAAAGTGCTAACATTCTTCTTCTGAGCTATTATTGTTTATTTCTTTGATTCTTCATTTCTCATATTGTTATATGTGGTATTAAGAGAGCTATATTTCTTGTGCTTTAAACTTGTTTCTTATGCTCTATCAAGAAAGCTAAATTAGTGATCTTCTTCACATTTTTTTATGCTTTAACTTGTTATTTGTACTCTATCAAGAGAGTAAATTTGTTTTCAAAATTCATTCACATATTGGGTTATAAGTTGTTTTCAAAGGAAAAGGTTGTAAATCCTTTGGTGGTAGCTTTTGAAAAAAAGGATTGTGAGAAAAGAAAAAAAGTGAGGGATAAAATCTTGATTAGGAATAAAGAATTGTTATTGGCTCATTTATAATATCTCAAATTCTTTTTTAGTGAAAAATCTTAAGTTAATTTACTTGGAGCCTGGACGTAGGGTAACCGAACCAAGATAAAAATTATGGTGCCGAAGTCCTCTTCTTCCCTATCTCTATTTACATTATAAGTTGTTATTTATTGTACTTTACTTTATTGTGCTTTTCATATAACGTTGAATCCATTTAAATTTGTATTCTTCTCTTACCTAACAAAATATTTTAATAAGAATTCAAATTTTTCAAAGGGTTTATTCAAGTCTTTATAACTCAATTCACCCACCCTCTTGAGTTATTGAGGCCACTTGGTTAACAAGTGGTATTAGAGTTTTTCTCTTGCAAAAAGGCTTAACACCTATGAGAGTTAAATGGCCTCAAGCAATCACTTTCCCGAGGGTGGTGCTACCAATAGGCCTCCCGCCTTCAATGGTGAAGGATATGCATTTTGGAAAGAAAAGATGAAAATTTTTGTCCAATCCTATAATCTCAAGGTATGACATGCTATTGAATTTGGTCATTTTATTCCCAAATATACTTTTGATAATATTGTATATGATAAGCCTATGGATTTATGGACTAGTGATGAAGAAAGCAAAGTTCAATACAATCTTAAAATAAAAAATCTTATTACTCTAGCACTAGGTCCTAATGAATTTTTTAGAGTTATTACATGCAATACTGCTAAAGAAATGTAGGAAACTCTTGAAACTATTCATGAAGGTACTAATGATGTTAAAGATGTAAAAATTGGTACACTCACTAGTCAATATGAGGGTTTTAAAATAAGTTCTGATGATAAAGTATTATGGATATGCAAAATAGATTTACTCTTATTATAAATCATTTACTCACCTTGGGCAAATCTTATAGCAACAAGGAACACATTCAAAAAGTTTTGAAAAGCGTAACTACGGAATAGTAACCAATGGTGACCGCATTGAAGCAAATGGCAAATCTCTACACTATGTCACTAGCCACCTTATTTGGCAAGCTTTAAGAACATAGGCAAGAGCTCAAAGATTTGAAGGCAGTCGAAGAAAAATAAGAAAAGAAGATCACTAAAAGGAAAAGCATAGCCCTTAAAGCATCATCAATAGAAGAAGAAGAATCTGAACATGAAGAAATTGATGATGAAGAATTTGGGTTGCTTGTAAAAAAATTTGGGAGATTCTTGAAGAAGAAAGGATTTCGAGGAAAAGTGCCAAATCAAGGTAAGAAACTATTTAAAGAAGATACTAATCCTCCTTCTACTTGTTTCGAATGTGGTAAGCCAGGACATTTCAAGATGGATTGTCTAAACCTCAAGAAAAAAGTCAATGACAACAAAGGGAAAAGAAGAGCATACATAGCTTGGGAAGAAGACAATGAAGACTCATTAGAGGAATCGGAGGAAGAAGTTACAAATCTTTGTCTCATGACAACACACTCCAAAAATGATGAGGTAAGTACTCTAAATGACTTTAGTGATGATGAAAGTGATATTGACAAAGATGAACTCTTAGAAGCATTTATTGAATTGCATGATAAATTCATCTTAGTAACAAAAAGGTATGCTTCTTCAAAAGAAACCATTTTAAAGCTTAAAAATGAGTTATAAGAAACTTGTGTAAAGAAGGAAAAACTTAGAATTCAAAATCGGGAGTTAGTAGCTTCACATATAACTCTTACTAGTAATGGAGATGAAAATTGCATGTTATTTGAAAAGTGCGCTCAACATGAAAAGGAAATTGATGACTTAAAGGGAACTCTTGAAAAGTTCACAAATGGAAGGCAAAATTTGAACATACTTCTTGGTAATCAAAAATAGAACAGGTTTAGGCTATGAAAAGTCACAAGAGGTAAGAGAATACAAGAATTTTTTTTGTATCTTCTAAAGAGAAAACCAAACCTATCTTAGTTTGTTCAAATTGTGGAAAAATAGGTCATACTACTTCCAAGTGTTTCAAAAGAATAAACATTGTGCCATATATGAATTATCACAAACCCCTTAATAATTATAAGCAAACCAAAAACCATAAAACACACAATATAACATGTTTTTATTATGGAAATCATGGTCATATTTCATCAAACTGTTTTATAAAAAGGTATATCCAAAAGTGTTCTAGAAAGGTATGGATTTCAAAGGAAACCTTAAACACCCATTTGGTTCCCATTACTTGATGAATTTCTGGTCTTGGCATTAATTTTCATACTTCATTTCTTTTAAATTGATTTAGTTAATCTTGCATGGCTAATATCTAATGTTCATCTATAATTGCTTCATCAATAGTTTTGGGTTCAATTTGTGAAACAAAAGCAAGGTGATTACAAGCATTTCTAAGTGAACTACGAGTAATTACCCCTTTAGAGATATCACCTAGAATATTATCTACTGAATGATGCCTTAGATATATCTATTCCCTTGGCTCGTTAGGTGATGATTCATCTTGTTGTTTGGGAGCTTCATCTTGCTTTGTTCCTTTTTTTTCTCTTATGTCCATCTCATTCATTAAACCTGCAAGATCATCAACATCTCCCTTTCTCGAAGACTCTTGCTTATCTTTGTTAAAGTTTACATGAATTGATTCTTCTATAGTGCAAGCTCATTTGTTAATAAAGACTCAATAAGCTTTACTATTTGTGGAATAACCAAGAAAAATCGCTTCATCAGACTTAGCATCAAATTTCCCTAAGTTGTCCTTTCCATTATTATGAACAAAGCATTTTCATCCAAACACATGAAAGTGTGAAATATTTGGTTTTCTTTCTTTAAAAAGTTCATAGGGGGTTTTCTTCAAAATAGGATGAATGAAACAATGATTTATGAAATAGTAGGTTGTGTTAACAACATCGGCCCAAAAACATTTTGGAATCATTGTAACATCCCCATTTTAATTATAGGCAATGGAACTAAATAAAAAGTCAACAAGTCAACACCTCCCTTAATTTAATTAACTAAGAAGTAATAGGATAATTAACGTGGAAGCATGGTGTCATGGGCAGGATTATCGCGTTTCCCCATCCCACCATACTGCACTCCGCGCGAGTATTTATTCGGGTGATGGTCATGCTCTTCACGCAGAGAACCCAGCGAGCTTCCTTCTTCGTTCTTCTTTTCTCTTGTTTCCTCTCTCTCTCCTTCTCTGCCCTCCAGTCCATTCCTGCTTCGAAGAGTCGAGTGACGGTGCTACAGTGGAGTGGAACCCCCCATACGAGAAGGGACGATCGTCAAGTGACGCAGCAGGGAGAAGAACCACCCCTCAAGCAGAAAAGTTCCTTGGAGTTTTGCGAGTGGTAGGGGGAGTATCTTCTATTTTAAGTGCATGGGTTATGAACATGTTCCGAATGATAATGCTTGCTGTACCCGTGCTCTGATTGTGTATTGTGTTGCATGTGAATGTGTACAATCCAGTTACATGATGAGTGAAAGACGAGTGTTGCATGTTAGCACCTTTCTCACAGATGTATGTGTTGCAGGATCTCAGTTTGCATGTTGAGTTGTGTTGATATGAATGTTTGACTGAAGCTACCCAGGTTATAGAAATGCATATGTTGATATGACTGCTAATAAATTGTTTGCGTGTAGGAAATGCCTTCTTTAAATGGATTTTGACACTGTCTTACATCGATTGCATGATAGGTTGTGATAACTTGAAATGCCTGACTGAACTTGCGATTTTTAGAATAATGCATGAGTTGAATGATGCTGTAAACCGATTGCATGTCTTGATTAAAAGAAATGTTATGGATGCTTGAATATGGATTGATACCGATTGTGTGAGGCTCATACGCTACAATGGAATGGTAACGGATTGCATGAAAGCTCTGTACTGAATCTTGATAATGTGTATTACTGAATGCATGGTATGTGTATGCTTGAATGCGAGAATGCATGCGTGAAATAAGTGTTGTGTGTCGAATCCGTGTGTGGCGCATGGAGTGCGTTGTGCTGGGAGCACGTAGTGTGAGACACTACCTTCGGTCATCCAGCGTGGGACGCTGTAAAATCCTTGAGTGGGACTCGGGGTGGCCCTTGAGTGGGACTCGGGCGGTCTGTGAACACCGCCGTTGGCGCTGTGAGCGTTGGTGTCACCTGTGGACAAACGGTTGGGTACCTGTAAAATGGCCAAGCAGCTGGGAGCTGATCTGATAGCTGAGAGCTATGTATAAAAGGTTGAGATGCCTACGTTGCAACGTCTGACCGATACACACGATGCGGAACCGAGTGAAACCTTCTGTGCTTATCATTGTTAATATTACTACTACTGTTAATGTTGTTGAAATTGATCTTAATCGTGTTGTACGTATATGTATTATTGTGTAATTGGCAGATAACCTGAGTCGGTATCTATCATTTAAAATTTAAGATGCTCACCCCTGCAGTGGCCAATTTTCAGTGAATGTCTCTCGAGATGAGGACCAGAAGCAGAGCTGGAACGCTGAGCGAAGTGCTGATACATCTGGAAGGCTTAATTAATGCGATGTCAGATTAAGCCTTGACTGGTTCATGTCGGATGTTAGTGTTTTTAGATGAATAGAACCTTATGGACAAGGAGAAATCTGATTTTGTGTTGTAAATGTTGACATACACTCTTATATGTATATATATGGATGTATGGTTTCGTATGTGACATGCTATGTGCTACCTTGTTTCATACTTGTGCTTTAATGAATACGCAGGGACGGCATGATTTAGCAGGCTATAGCCAAGTCTGAGTGAATTATGAATTGTCTCTAGGAAGACTTATGTCGGATACGTTTGGGCGGAGTCGTACCCCGCCCGAAGTACGGGGACAATTCGCCCAAGTATGAGGACTCGCGCTGGAGCGAGTAGTTGTTAGAATGGGACACCGTTCAATTACCTTTCCTCTCCGTCGTGATGCTAATGCAATCCAGGCACCGGTGTTGACCCCTGATTTAGGCGTTGTGGTTGAGTCCGCCCAGGCGTTGTCATAATTAGCTGAGTTGGGCGGAATAGGTTCAGGCCCTTCCTTCCTCCACAACCTACTACCGCATATGTACACTGTGACTTCCCGTTTTCCTGTGTGAAGTGCGAGCGTGAGGATTTACCGAGTGAACCCTTGTCCATATCCGATTGAGAAATTACCTTGTGTTTGTGTTGGAGAGGCGTTGTGCTGACCTCGCTAAGGCGGTGTCATACCTCGCCCAAGTAACTAGGACGGTTCGCCCAAGTGCCTGGAAACATGCTGAAGCAAGTAGATATCAACTTGAGACTCCGCCTATGTACCTCCCGCCTCCGTTGTCGCATTATTATGTCTCGTTGGGCGGTGTTGGACATCACCTGAGTGAGTGAACGTTGTGATGTAGTCCGTCCAGGCGTTGTTGTGCCTTGCCGAACTGGACGGCGGTGTAATCACTTCCTCCTTCCTTCACAAACTACTCCTGCATATGTATATCTCCCTTCTTCTTCCCTCACCTGTCCTCTGAAGCTGAACGTCCAGCGTTCTCTGAGAAAGGGTCAGTCCGTAGGAACGAATAGACGCTAATGTAAGGTTTACTTGAAGAGTTTCACGTCTGATGTTGCATTGCCACACGTCGTTTAGGCGGTGTGAGACAAAGGTTGAGCGGGTCACCTTCGCCATGGAGTCCGCCCAGGACACACATACCCCGCCTAGCCAGGTAGGATGATTCGAACTCCGCCCTTCTACCGAGTGCTACACGTGTGAATGTATTAACATCTTCCCCTTATCTATTTCCTCCTATTGAGTGATCAATGTTACTCGTGGAAGAGTTTCTCCTTTAGAATTTCCCTCCATCCGCTGTTGCATTATCACACCCCGCCTAGGCGGTATCAGACCCCGTCTGAGTGAGCCAATGATGTTACGTAATCCGCCCTGGCGCTGGTCTGTTACACTAAACCTACGAACCGGTTCCAGTCTTAGCCTTTCCGTCATTGCCATATGCGTATGAGTGTTTTTATTTCCCCCTTGCCTGCTTCCTTCTAAATCGAATAGTACGTGACTGCCTTTGTGAAAAATTTTCTCATATTTTTGGAATTATTAGTTGCAAGCAATAAGGTGTTACATTTTGGTATCAGAGCGGACCGAAAGGTCCAAGGCCAAGGTAAGTCTACCAAGTGTAAGTGGTTGTGTGTATGATCATGATTGTTGTGATGTGAATTTAACTTGCCTGGTACTCTGTTACTGACTCATGGGTGGGAGGAGTTGCTCCTCCTGACCCGACTAATTGTGTGACATACAAGAACACATAATGGGCTAAGTTACTAAATGTTAGACTAAATTCCGATTGGGATTAAGTAACTAGGAATACTTATCCTTGAATGTTGATTTCAGGATAAGGGATGGCACATCGCCAAAGCATGGAGACTATAGCTACGACATTCCAACGCTTTGCAGACGTGTTTGAAAGGCAGGGCCAGCCTCGAGCTGAGGAGGGCCAAGTAATGGACCGCTTCTTAAAGAGGAAGCCGAGTGAATTCTTAGGAGGACGGAACCCTGAGGCGGCGTTTAAGTGGACTCAGGAATTAGAAAGGATTTTTGGGGGTCTTCGCTGTACCGAGGCCCAGAAGGTAGAATGTGCAGTGTACATGCTGCGAGACGAAGCGGAGAACTGGTGGAAAATAGCCAGAAGCCGATTCCCCGAAGATGATAATCAACTGACATGGAACGATTTCAAGGCCTGTTTCTTAGAGAAATACTTTCCCGACACAGTGAGGAGTCGGAAAGAGCTGGAGTTTATGGAGTTAAAACAGGGCTCCATGACTGTGGAAGAATACGCGGCCAGATTCGAGGAATTGTGCCTATTCTATCCACCCTTCCAGCAGCCTGGGACAGAGAACTCTAAGTGTCTTAAGTTTGAGAACGGATTGAGATTGGATATTAAGAGGGCCTGCAGATACCACAAGATACAGAGTTTCCCTGCATTAGTGAACAAATGTAGAATATTTAAGGAGGATGACAAGGCCCATTCGAGCCAGAGCAGCAGAAACCACTATTCCCTGAGGCCCCAACGACCTCGTTTCAAAAAGTCGAGCAATGTTGGCAGGAACAAACCTTTTTCCAAATTTGAAGGACGGAGTCAACCTGGAAGACGACCAGTGGTAGGAGACGGAAGGTGTTTCAAGTGTGGAGGAAATCACTTTGCCAGAGACTGCAAGGATGATGGTGATGTAGTGTGTTTTCACTGCAACAAGAGGGGACACATCCGCCCCGACTGCCCCCAACTACACCAAGCAGACGTTAATGTGCATCAAGGAAGATTTCAAGAAAGAAACCGAGTGAACGATGACCAACGTCCTGGTGGCAGAGGCAACGGAGCCAGAGGAGACGGGATGCGAGGGAGGAATACCGGCCCAACAGCGACAGGAAGGATCTACACCATCAACGCTGAGGATGTTGCACCAGCAAGCGACCTAGTACAATGTAAGTGCTCACTTGGAATGAATACGCTTAATGTTGTTTTTGATTCGGGAGCCACCCATTCTTTTATAGCTGACGAGTGTGTAGAGCGTCTGAAGTTACCGACTGTATCTATGGATCGGATCTTGGAAGTAACCAGCCCGACTGGCACTAATGTGTTCACATCGTCAATGTGTAAAGACGTAGTGTTTGTGTTGTATGATCGGAGTTTCACCTTCGATCTGATTTGCATGCCCTTGAAGGGTCTTGACATCGTGCTCGGGATAGATTGGCTTTCCGCCAATAAGGTGTTAGTAGATTGTAGAAACCGAGAGATAGTTTTTCCGAAACAGCCCACTGAGAATGACACGGCACCAGGTATGACCCAATTGTTTATGATGCTTTGTCTAACCAAGGATGAGAGTGAGATCCGAGTGAACGAAATTCCGATTGTCTGTGAATCCACAGAAGTGTTCCCTGAAGACGTTCCGAGTGTGCCTCCCAATAGAGAAGTCGAATTCTCTATAGACTTGATCCCTGGAGCCAAACCGGTCTCCAGCGCACCCTATAGAATGTCCTCAACTGAATTGGCTGAGTTAAAGAAACAAGTGGATGAGTTACTCGAAAAGCAGTTCATTAGACCGAGCGTGTCACCATGGGGCGCACCTGTGCTACTTGTTAAGAAGAAGGATGGCAGCATGAGGCTTTGCATAGATTACCGACAACTAAACAAACTCACAATCAAGAATCGGTACCCACTGCCCAGAATTGATGATTTAATTGACCAGCTGCGTGGAGCCTCAGTCTTCTCAAAAATCGATCTACGATCGGGATATCACCAAATCCGAGTGAAGGACTCGGACATTCCTAAGACTGCCTTTAGGACTCGGTATGGTCACTACGAGTATGTAGTGATGCCGTTCGGTGTAACAAACGCCCCTGCTGTTTTCATGAATTACATGAACAGCATATTCCACTCCTTCTTAGATCGGTTTGTTGTTGTTTTCATCGATGACATCCTAGTTTATTCTAAGACGTCTGAGGAGCATGAGGGACATCTCCGAGTGGTACTCCAAGTGTTGAAGGAGAAACAATTGTTTGCAAAGCTTTCGAAGTGCGAATTCTGGATGGATGAGATCCACTTCCTCGGGCATGTGATTTCCGAGCGAGGCGTCTCGGTGGATCCTGCGAAGATAGCCGCTGTAATAGCATGGGAGAGGCCCAGGTCGGTCTCAGAAATAAGAAGTTTTATGGGCTTGGCAGGTTATTATAGAAGGTTCATTGAAGGTTTCTCTAAACTGGCATTACCCCTGACTAAACTGACTCGGAAAAACGTTCCTTTCGTGTGGAGTCCCGAGTGTGAGCACAGCTTCCGAGAGCTGAAGAATAAGTTGACGACTGCTCCGGTGTTGGCATTACCTGAGTTACGAGAAAGCTTCGTGGTCTATTGTGACGCGTCAGGACTCGGATTAGGGTGTGTACTCATGCAGAAAGATCGAGTGATAGCATATGCCTCTCGACAATTGAGACCCCACGAGCAGCATTACCCGACCCATGACTTGGAGCTGGCAGCAGTGGTTTTTGCGTTGAAAATCTGGAGGCATTACTTGTACGGGTCCAAATTTGAAGTGTACGGCGATCATAAGAGCCTCAAATACCTATTCGACCAAAAGGAGCTGAACATGAGGCAGAGGAGATGGATTGAGTTTTTAAAGGACTACGATTTCGAGTTAAAATACCACCCAGGTAAGGCAAACGTCGTGGCCGACGCATTGAGTCGGAAATCCCTCCACATGGCAGCAATGATGGCGAAAGAAGTAGAGTTGTTGGAGCGGTTCCGAGACATGAACTTGCATGTTGACACCCCTTCCTCTCAGAAAATGACAATCGGTACGTTGAGGATTGCCAATGAATTCTTAAAATCCGTGTACGAGCAGCAACAGGCGGACTCTTACCTAGCTGAAATGAAGAAAACTCAGGCCAAAGGAAAAGATTTATCCTTAACCGAGGGGTCAGATGGGATCTTCCGGGTGAGAAACAGAATATACATACCAAGCGAAGGAAGATTGAGAAGAATGGTGCTTGACGAAGCCCATAAAAGCCTACTCAGCATTCACCCAGGAACCACGAAAATGTACCACGACTTGAGGAGACAGTTCTGGTGGCCCGGACTAAAGAAGGATGTGGCGGAGTACGTGGCCCGGTGTATCACTTGTCAGAAATCGAAGATAGAGCACCAAAAACCGTACGGTGCAATGCAGCCTCTAGAGATCCCCGTGTGGAAATGGGACTCAATTGCGATGGATTTTATCATGGGATTACCCAAAAACCGAGCGGGCCATGATGCAATTTGGGTCATTGTTGACCGATTGACGAAGAGTGCACACTTCTTACCTGTAAATATGAAGTACCCATTGCATAAGTTGGCTCGGATTTACATTCAAGAAGTTATCCGACTGCATGGCATACCTACTTCCATCATATCAGATAGGGACCCTAGGTTTACGTCCCGGTTTTGGACCAGTATGCACCAAGAATTGGGGACGAAGCTTTGGCTTAGTTCTGCCTACCACCCCCAATCGGATGGACAATCCGAACGGACAATTCAGAGTCTAGAAGACTTATTAAGAGCGTGTGTGTTAGAGCACGGTGGAGACTGGGAGCAGTACCTTCCCTTGATCGAGTTTACATACAACAACAGCCATCATCACAGCATTGGCATGGCACCCTACGAGGCATTGTATGGACGCAGATGCCGAACCCCACTCTGCTGGTCGGAAACGGGTGAAAGTCTACTATTGGGACCAGACATCGTGAAGCAAACCACAGAGCAGATCCGAGTGATACAGGAAAGGATGAAAGCATCACAAGACAGGCAAAAGAGCTACCATGACAAGCGCACCAAACCATTAGAATTTTCAGTCGGAGACCGAGTGTTTTTGAGAACTTCTCCGAGTAAGGGAGTCGGACGAGCTTTAAAAAGTGGGAAGTTAAGCCCTCGATACATTGGACCTTATGAGGTGTTAGAACGAGTCGGCCCCGTGGCATACCGCATCGCATTACCAACCCACTTGTCCCGATTGCACGACGTATTTCATGTGTCTCAACTAAGAAAGTATTTACATGATCCCAGCCACACGATGCCTGACGATGAAGTAGAGATCAAGGAAGACCTGACCACTGTGACTACACCGATTGGAATCGTGGATCGATCAGTAAAACGCTTGAGAAACAGAAACGTGAGACTAGTGAAGGTGGAGTGGCAGCAAGGCAAAACCACCTCCTGCACGTGGGAATGCGAAGATGCCATAAGACAACAGTACCCCGAGTTGTTCATTTAGGTGAGTCACCGACCGAATTTCGGGGATGAAATTCTTTTCAAGTGGGGGAGAACTGTAACATCCCCATTTTAATTATAGGCAATGGAACTAAATAAAAAGTCAACAAGTCAACACCTCCCTTAATTTAATTAACTAAGAAGTAATAGGATAATTAACGTGGAAGCATGGTGTCATGGGCAGGATTATCGCGTTTCCCCATCCTACCATACTGCACTCCGTGCGAGTATTTATTCAGGTGATGGTCATGCTCTTCACGCAGAGAACCAAGCGAGCTTCCTTCTTCGTTCTTCTTTTCTCTTGTTTCTTCTCTCTCTCCTTCTCTGCCCTCCAGTCCATTCCTGCTTCGAAGAGTCGAGTGACGGTGCTACAGTGGAGTGGAACCCCCACACGAGAAGGGATGATCGTCAAGTGACGCAGCAGGGAGAAGAACCACCCCTCAAGCAGAAAAGTTCCTTGGAGTTTTGCGAGTGGTAGGGGGAGTATCTTCTATTTTAAGTGCATGGGTTATGAACAGGTTCCGAATGATAATGCTTGCTGTACCCGTGCTCTGATTGTGTATTGTGTTGCATGTGAATGTGTACAATCCAGTTGCATGATAAGTGAAAGACGAGTGTTGCATGTTAGCACCTTTCTCACAGATGTATGTGTTGCAGGATCTCAGTTTGCATGTTGAGTTGTGTTGATATGAATGTCTGACTGAAGCTACCCAGGTTATAGAAATGCATATGTTGATATGACTGCTAATAAATTGTTTGCGTGTAGGAAATGCCTTCTTTAAATGGATTTTGACACTGTCTTACATCGATTGCATGATAGGTTGTGATAACTTGAAATGCCTGACTGAACTTGCGATTTTTAGAATAATGCATGAGTTGAATGATGCTGTAAACCGATTGCATGTCTTGATTAAAAGAAATGTTATGGATGCTTGAATATGGATTGATACCGATTGTGTGAGGCTCATACGCTACAATGGAATGGTAACGGATTGCATGAAAGCTCTGTACTGAATCTTGATAATGTGTATTACTGAATGCATGGTATGTGTGTGCTTGAATGCGAGAATGCATGCGTGAAATAAGTGTTGTGTGTCGAATCCGCGTGTGGCGCATGGGGTGCGTTGTGCTGGGAGCACGTAGTGTGAGACACTACCTTCGGTCATCCAGCGTGGGACGCTGTAAAATCCTTGAGTGGGACTCGGGGTAGCCCTTGAGTGGGACTCGGGCGGTCTGTGAACACCGCCGTTGGCGCTGTGAGCGTTGGTGTCACCTGTGGACAAACGGTTGGGTACCTGTAAAACGACCAAGCAGCTGGGAGCTGATCTGATAGCTGAGAGCTATGTATAAAAGGCTGAGATGCCTACGTTGCAACGTCTGACCGATACACACGATGCGGAACCGAGTGAAACCTTCTGTGCTTATCATTGTTAATATTACTACTACTGTTAATGTTGTTGAAATTGATCTTAATCGTGTTATACGTATATGTATTGTTATGTAATTGGCAGATAACCTGAGTCGGTATCTATCATTTAAAATTTAAGATGCTCACCCCTGCAGTGGCCAATTTTCAGTGAATGTCTCTCGAGATGAGGACCAGAAGCAGAGCTGGAACGCTGAGCGAAGTGCTGATGCATCTGGAAGGCTTAATTAATGCGATGTCAGATTAAGCCTTGACTGGTTCATGTCGGATGTTAGTGTTTTGGGATGAATAGAACCTTATGGACAAGGAGAAATCCGATTTTGTGTTGTAAATGTTGACATACGCTCTTATATGTATATATATGGATGTATGGTTTCGTATGTGACATGCTATGTGCTACCTTGTTTCATACTTGTGCTTTAATGAATACGCAGGGACGGCATGATTTAGCAGGCTATAGCCAAGTCTGAGTGAATTATGAATTATCTCTAGGAAGACTTATGTCGGATACGTTTGGGCGGAGTCGTACCCCGCCCGAAGTACGGGGACAATTCGCCCAAGTATGAGGACTCGCGCTGGAGCGAGTAGTTGTTAGAATGGGACACCGTTCAATTACCTTTCCTCTCCGTCGTGATGCTAATGCAATCCAGGCACCGGTGTTGACCCCTGATTTGGGCGTTGTGGTTGAGTCCGCCCAAGCGTTGTCATAATTAGCTGAGTTGGGCGGAATAGGTTCAGGCCCTTCCTTC
Organism: Clitoria ternatea; assembly: GCA_037962975.1. NCBI lineage: Eukaryota > Viridiplantae > Streptophyta > Magnoliopsida > Fabales > Fabaceae > Clitoria > Clitoria ternatea. The sequence continues at coordinate 35,186,552 of CM075675.1, read as the reverse complement.
CTCCACAACCTACTACCGCATATGTACACTGTGACTTCCCATTTTCCCGTGTGAAGTGCGAGCGTGAGGATTTACCGAGTGAACCCTTGTCCATATCCGATTGAGAAATTACCTTGTGTTTGTGTTGGAAAGGCGTTGTGCTGACCTCGCTAAGGCGGTGTCATACCTCGCCCAAGTAACTAGGACGGTTCGCCCAAGTGCGTGGAAACATGCTGAAGCAAGTAGATATCAACTTGAGACTCCGCCTATGTACCTCCCGCCTCCGTTGTCGCATTATTATGTCTCGCTGGGCGGTGTTGGACATCGCCTGAGTGAGTGAACGTTGTGATGTAGTCCGTCCAGGCGTTGTTGTGCCTTGCCGAACTGGACGGCGGTGTAATCACTTCCTCCTTCCTTCACAAACTACTCCTGCATATGTATATCTCCCTTCTTCTTCCCTCACCTGTCCTCTGAAGCTGAACGTCCAGCGTTTTCTGAGAAAGGGTCAGCCCGTAGGAACGAATAGACGCTAATGTAAGGTTTACTTGAAGAGTTTCACGTCTGATGTTGCATTGCCACACGTCGTTTAGGCGGTGTGAGACAAAGGTTGAGCGGGTCACCTTCGCCATGGAGTCCGCCCAGGACACACATACCCCGCCTAGCCAGGTAGGATGATTCGAACTCCGCCCTTCTACCGAGTGCTACGCGTGTGAATGTATTAACATCTTCCCCTTATCTATTTCCTCCTATTGAGTGATCAGTGTTATTCGTGGAAGAGTTTCTCCTTTAGAATTTCCCTCCAACCGCTGTTGCATTATCACACCTCGCCTAGGCGGTATCAGACCCCATCTGAGTGAGCCAATGATGTTACGTAATCTGCCCTGGCGCTGGTCTGTTACACTAAACCCACGAACCAGTTCCAGTCTTAGCCTTTCCGTCATTGCCATATGCGTATGAGTGTTTTTATTTCCCCCTTGCCGGCTTCCTTCTAAATCGAATAGTACGTGACTGCCTTTGTGAAAAATTTTCTCATATTTTTGGAATTATTAGTTGCAAGCAATAAGGTGTTACAATCATACTTTCATTTATCATAGTTCTAGCAAATTCTTCCAAAGATCGATTCTTTCTTTCAACAACACCATTTTGTTAAGGTGTTCTCCAGGCTGAAAAATTATGTTTTATTCCGTTCTTTTCACAATAAGTTTCAAAATCTTGGTTTTCAAATTCTCCCCCATGATCAGTTTTGTAACATCCCTGATGTTTTAATGAAAATTATGAAATGGGAAATATTAGTGAATGTTTAGAAATTTTATTTAGTATTTATTTTGTCTGAGCCGGTGTCGAGGTCGGTATCTGAAATGCGAGCAGGCGGAGTTAAAAGAGCGGAAGTGTGGGAGAAGAGCGGACAGGGCTAGGCGGTCTGGTCCTACCGTTGTGGGGAGAGCGCCTCACACGGGGTCACATCCCGGATTAACTTCACACTAACTGAAACAACGGACGTGTGTGACAAATAGTCGAGAGCGGATGATATATCCGATCTCTCAAGTTGTAGTTCGGATTTCCGAGGTATGAACATTAAGTTAGGACGGCGGGGTCGATATTCATATCGGACCTATACTCTAGCGAATTATTAGAGGACTATGACTACGTGGGCGTTGAAGGGATAAACACGTGTAATTGATTTGATGACTAAGCAATAGTTTAAAATAGTAAGAATACAAATAAAATTAAGGAAAAGACGATCTTGCCCATGAACCATATATATATGAAGATTCCCTTCCTATCCTCTTCATTTTACACAAGTTACCTTTACTATCAGTTTGTTCCTTCTCTTCCGTTTGCCTCCTCTCTCTTACCGCTGATCTGCATGCATTGGAGTGAGACTCCATTTGTGTTTGAACTACAATTTAACCTCATTCCTGTGATCGAGACTTCCAGGTGAGTCTACTGATCCAATCCAATTGTAATTCCCTTATTTCTTTCATTCTTTGGCCGTTAAGAGCCATGCATGGCTATATTCGTGACTGTTCTCCACTCCCCTGGTGAGTGTGAGTTCAGATGTTGTCCATGAACTAAGGACGTTGGAGTGATGAAGCTGTACTTCATGATCCGTACGTAGTAGGCTCAGCAACGAAAGACTGAGTGAAGGAATTGAGATTGCAGAACCGGTGCTCAGAGAAAGAAATAGGCACAGAGAGCAGATCATCAAAGCGTGGAACCAGAGTAAGGGGGTGTTCGGGTTATAATTAATTAGAATAGGACTTACTTCTTATTCCGATCTTTGAAGTAACGTAAACAGACTAAAGGATAATGTTGCTAAACGTAATTGTGTGTTTATACTTGTGCATGTGTGATAGTGTACATTGATGAGTTGAGAATTGTGTTTGTGGTTGAGTTATCATGCATGATCTTGAAATATTTAATATTGACGTAATCAGTGTTATGCGACTCCGGGTTAGCAAGCAGGCTACCCGAGGGATGAGAAAATTGATATCTAATGTGAAATGATCAGTGTTCTGTGACTCTGGGTTAGCAAGCAGGCTACCCGAGGGATGAGAAAATAGATATTATTATGAAAGGTAAATTGTTGAATGATTATGTGGTATGGGATGGCCGACGGTATATGATAGCCCCTCATTTCCGGCTCCCGTAGTTTTCGTGCCCAGTTGAGCTACCCAGTGGTCAAGTAGGACCCAGTGGTCGAGGTGGAGAGTCAAGCAGGACTCGGTGAACCAAGCAGGGTTCACGGGGTGTCAAGTAGGACCCCCAGCTGAAGGCCAATCCTTTAGTATCCGGATACTAGGAGTCAGATTGCATGAGAGTCAGTTGTGATCATGATGTATGTAATGTGATGTATGTAATGAATGTGATGCATGTAATGAATGCGATGAATGTGAGGAAATAGATGGAACTGTGTGTTTGGTTTAATACAGTTATTGCCTGAAATATTCTATGTTTCGGTTTGTTTATTTAGAAGTAATGATGGATGTGTAAGTATAGATATGCATGCGTATTTGTTAAGATCCGTTCTAGATTAATTATTATGCCAAACACTCACCCTTGCATATTTTTTTTTTAGTAACCAGAGGCAGGGAGGGGGAAGGAGCCGTGGAGCTGGGCCAAGGGGGAGAACGGTGCCAAGGTCCAGATGAATTGGAGTGACTCTTTATAGAGTCTTATGTGTGTATAGAAACTCCATAGTGTAATTATCAGTTGTGTTAGTTGAGACCGGATTGAATGAAAAATATATTTCAAAAATACATTACTGTTATACGCATATGTTTTTTATGGTAACCTCGTGGGTTCACTAGACCATTTGCTAGAGCGAAGATTTGAGAGACCGGTTGTATATTTCGTATAATCCGATGTGCGAAAGGGGTTCGTTCACGAACAGCACCTCGTCTAAGTGAGAGTCCGGAATCTCGCTTAGACGAGTAAGGGCCTCGCTAAAGCGAGACGCCCTGATTCGCCTTTCTCTCATCCGTTGTACTCAAATTAAATTGTTTTCTCTAAATACCGATAAACTTTCAAGGAAAAGGATAAATTTATTGTAAAATGTAATCGTTTGAATAAAGATAAATGTAAAAATAATTTAGGACCAAGATCAGTTCTAAATACCAAATTAAGAATATCAAATCTAACTCTCTCATCAATTAAAAATTACTTCAAATTTTATATGTAGAATACTACCTATATTCCTAACATGTAACAAATATGAAATTTATATAATGATCTTAACAGTACAAACATAATCTCTTGGGCACAATAAGAAAATCAGATAGCGTGTATTTTCCAATTTGCTTTTTCGAAAACTTTCTATCCCCGCACACACTTAAATTCACTAATTCTGCAAGTTGTTAAAGAAAAATTATAAAACGCAAGATTCTGCAATTCAAAGTGGAATATGAAAAAAAATGGAGTGGTTGGAGCTCACTTAGTATTGAGATGATAACGTGCCAGTGGATTTATTTAAATATTAAATATATTAAATATTAATGTGTTTGCTTTCTCAAAATGTAAATGGCCATTCAAAATAAATAAGTTAAACACCCTTAATTCTTCCAACACACATCCATTTGAAGGGGGCCATTCCAAAAGTTGAAAAAAGAATGGCAATATCAATTATTAAATTTAGAAAACGATTAAATATAGTCAACAAAAAAAAGTGATTGAATGTTAATTAAAACAAATCACCACTAATACCAAATAATGGATCCAGAAAATCTGGAAGATTTTAGTAGGCTCACTGCTACAAGTGATAACAAACCTTTTGAAAGAACTACAGGTAAAGTCGGGCATATTATATGTAAAATGCTTTCGATTATATGTAAAACATATATAACTAGTAAAAAATATAAAATATTCAAAAGCTTACATGCAAAGAAAACTTTTACATGTATAATAACTATCGTAACAAAAAGATATTAATCTGTATAATAATTATATTAGAAGTTGATCCGGTCTTAATATCGGTCTATGAATAAGGCATTTCGTATAATATTGTAATCTGATACCGGCTTCTAGTATTGCGCATGAGACTCATGATCCAATACCGGTACGAGTCTTTCTCTTCATACCAATAGGTCAGAGCTGACTTATGCAATTGTGTGTTGAAAAGCAGCCTACAAAGTGACTGATATGAAGGTACAGTCGTTAGGTAGCCTCCTTGTCATGTGTCAACTTTCCTGCAAAGATTAGAATCATACTGACACTATGTACATAAAGCTTTCCAAGGCAAAACGACTCTTCCATTACTCTAAGGTATAAATACCTACAAATCAACAATGAAAATGTAGAACATTTTTACTCTAGCTTACGCTCTCTGAATATTCTACTAACTTTAGTGTCGGAGTGTCCCCACAACGTGTGAGGTTGGTGAGATTTTTTAAAGGATCACTCCAGACTTCTATTTCCCATTAGAATGGAAGTATAATACGGTATCCTCACTGAACACAAATACTATAATCTAAGAATTAATTTTCACACTGGACTACACTCCCTGACCTAAACCAGTTCAAAAGTTGTATATGAAATAATTTGTAATAAGTTAATAATATAATTTTAAGCATAATATATATATATATATATATATATATATATAATAAGTGTGTAAATTAATTAAGAGAGTGTTATTCTATTTTAACCTAAATCTTTATTTTCAACTGTGTCGAAAAATAGTTACACTAAATTCTAGTTCTACCTATCTTAAACCCAAATAATGTCAGTGCCAAACAATTATAAAAATAAAATAAAATCTTAGTCTCTCTAACAAATTACGTATTTATTTAATTAAATTTTGATGAATCCAAATCTTAGTCTGAATGAGGGAGCATGACAGTGAGTGCGTGACCCCGTCACTTGAGAGACTATGGCGACAATGGGCTCCGCTCCTTTTGTTTTTCTTCTCAAAAAGGACAAACACAAGGGAGCATTGGATTATTAAAGCTTCGGATTCCCATAATCTCATTACCAGGACCCACCCAACCAAATAATTCGTTGACAAGATTTTATCTAGGATTCCCAGATTTAATTAAATCAGTTTTGATATGAAAATTCATTCCGTTCGACTAATCAAATATTATGTAATTTTGACTGTATTAAAGATGTCAAATTAATTTAATTATCCATTAAGTATTTAATATATTTATATGTAACTCATTTAACTTATTCATTTATATATATATATAAAAAATTAATAGGTTAAATTATTTTTTTATTGGATGCGTCTATCATAAATTTTAATCCATTAAATTTTTTATTTCTTTTAATCCATTAGATTGTAGAAGATGGTATACTCAATAATCAATACTTCAGCATATTGCTGCCACCAGGCCTTTAAAACGCCGGTAATTTCCTAGTATTTCGTTTCCTCAATATTTTTTGTTACTGGTAAAGTACACAACAAAATAAAGAAGAAGAAAAAATTCCCATTTTATATTATTAGTCATTGGAATTATATTGGTCAGACATTATAATATTTGAAATATTAAAAAATTAAATTTAATCTTTGATTTTATAAGTTATTCATTTGAATCGTTTTATTTTTTACTGTCATTTTATTCTCAAAATAATTATATTGAACATTATTATATAAAATTAAATTCTTAAAAATTAAAGTGTTGATACATGCCATCTCTGAAGTCTGAATCTCAGGGCTAATTTAAAAGTTAATTCAGAAATCAATCACAAGCTTTTTTCCTGGGTCAATGACAATCTTTTGTTTTAGGCCAATGTCAACGACTATAGTCATGCTAAATGGTAGCTTGGCTTGCCATGGGCGGGTCTGAGACGCTGAAATGGACACGCTAATCAGCAATTATAACTTAAAAGCATAGCTTTTCTTTCTTCTATCATGTAATTTTTAAAATGGATGGTTAGATATGTGAGCACCTAATACTCAATAATTAAAAATAGGGAGAAATTTTTTTCAAAATTCCATGCCCGCCTTAGGACAAACCCCCATGATTCCAAGCATTCATAAATGCATGTCCTAGGATTCGGGATATCTGAATTGCACCGTTACATAGCTAAATGCATGAGTTAAAGGTGTCATGACAGGTTGGTAATCAATTACACCATCGATTACCCGCAACAACCTGTGCAAGTCTTCAAAAGACTCCCCTGGTAATCGGTTCTAAGGGCTTCCTACGTATCCCTGGTAATCGATTACCAGTATATCAGACAACAGAATTATATAGCAAAAAGCTTCTGAATCCAACTTCCATGCGCCCTAACTTCCACATTTGATATCCAATCATTACGAAATTTTGACATAACATAAAATACATCATTTATGACGCGTGGCAACCGGCCATACCTCAAAATTCCTAAAATCGAATGAGGTATGCACAAAAATAAAAAGTGACCATTTTAGGCCTTTACCATGAAACTTGCCATACCAATTTCTATCCAAATGGAACCATTCCAATTCACCCAAGTTCAAAATATCAATTACTCGTTATTGGGCTCATCCGGAGGTTCCAAAACCCTCCGGGCCTCAATTTGACTTATTTAGTTCATGATTATGCGTAATTACACTACAACAACATTATATTCATCAACTTTAATGGTGCCAACCCGTTTTTATCAAACTCAACATATCAAATGTGACATACTTGCATAATTTCCTGCCGATAATGCTCATTCAACATAATAGGTAATATGTACACAGTTCCTGGGCATATCACAAGTCAATACTATCATGATGGAACCATCCATGGCTTACAAAGTTAAAGCGTCATCATATCCGAACATTTATATCACAACCCACAATTTAGCATCACGATCCAAACTATATACATATATGATCTGTCCTGAACCGGGGTCAAGAGATCCGGTGTCTGGTCAGTCACAAATAGTAGATGATTATTTCTCTGAAGACCGGTTATACGAGTATCCGGTTTATATATCCGATGTCTCTGTATGATGAGAGCGGATTGGGCGTCCTGGAGGTCCTTCACACCGTCCTTACGCGTTGATGTGGGCGAAAGGTTGTGTCACCTGCAAAGATTCTCCGACGCTCAAGTTAGTGGTGATATTCCAAGTGAGGAATGCTTTCAGAGAGTAATTGTAAGTAGATAGAATCAAAAAAATCCTTCCCTTCGTTGATGAAGAGAGTTCATATACCTGATTGGCTCGATATTCGAGGATCCGTTAGTGGGGAACCACTAACCTCCAATAACGCCTTAAATTATTATTTTATTGCACACTTACCAGTATGATTGGGTCAAGTGGCCATTTTATATTGAGCATAGGGAGTATAGGCTAGAGTTAAGGGACAAATTGACCATTCCCGTGAGCAGATTTTGGCTCGTAGTGCAGGGAATTATTGATAGGTCCCTGTAGCAATGCCTTTTGTCTTCTGCATAGTGACGTACGTGTTATCCGGTGTCATGGTGTTATCCTGGACAACCAGTATAGGGAGAGCGTCTGATACGGAATTATAGTCCGGATGTATACCGATGACACCGGTTACACGTTGACGAATTGACAAAGACGTTGAGATATGTCTTGTAGAACGGATACCGGTATTGAGACCGGATCAATATATATCATCTACCATGATATAAAAGACATAAGAATCTATAACGAGTAAGCTAAGGCGATACCAACAAAAGCTATACATGTATATACAACTATATACCAATGATCTCCATGACCTTAACCTCTCCAACCGAGTAATCACCAAGTATCGTCTTGGTCTACATCCACTAAAAACAACCACAAATTTAGAGGTGAGAATATATATATGTTAAATAACAGGTACTGAACCAGGTCTAACCATAGTATTTACAAATACCTATCCAGTTCTACAACATCATGTCAACAAAGAAATCATCACAATCATCATCATTCACATTGTCATCAAACATAATTGCATTACCTTAATGCATCAAACACAACCACATATATCTTAAGTTGTCTGATAGCCATTAAACCTCAATAACTATATGCAAATGCATATGCATACGAATCTGACTCTAATGATGGAAATTACACTATAGTGTATAAATTTTCATAACATATAATCATATATTTTTATCGGTACTGAACTGCTCGCCCATAATGCAACACCAGTCACTTTTAATGACGGTGGCAACTCAACTAGGTATTGCATAGGGATGTAAATGCGGGTTACCCGCCTCACCTCGCCCCGCCCTGCTATCAACCCGCCAAAATACAGGGTGAGGCGGGTTTAGCCCCTATCGAAGGCGGGTTGAAATTTTTTTTTTTTGGTGAATAGAAGTATCATTCCATCAAGAGAAAAAGAGACAAAAGGGCCTAAAGGCCCAAAGCAACAGAGCAATACACTAAGCCAGTACAAACACAATAGAGATCAAGGCCTACTTGCACCACACACACCAGCCCCTTAGGCCCAACTTGGAAAGGTTATTCTCACCCAGGCAAAGGAAACCTGTACGAGTTGAACACAGGAGAGAAGACAAACTGAGAGGCAAAAAATGAAGAAAACCCCTTCGATGGAACCCCGGACTCAAGCAATCAGGGGGAAGGTTTCATTTGTATAATACAAGTGCTCTTCGCAAGGTCTGTGGAGGGGAAATCCACCAATTTCTACCAAGAATGCTCGATTTCGCCAGCCTAGCCACCGTGTGTGCTGCCGAATTTGAAGATCTCCTCGCCCAAGTAAAACCACAATTAACAAAGAATTTTTCCAGGTAAGAGATATCCATGATTATTGTCTCAATTTCACCTATTTTAGTATCTCCTCTGCAAGCTTAAATGAGATTGAGATTGTCTGACTTAATAATTATATTTTCCCATTCCAAATTACGTGCAAGAATCAAAGCATCCCTCAGAGCTAACGCTTCTGCATGAAGAGGATTAGGTGCCCAAAACAACACAGAATGACCGAAGATGATATCCCCGTGGTGGTCCCTTGCTAAGATGCCCGATGACGCTCTCTGCATAGGATCAAGCCAGGAGGCATCCGGGTTAATTTTAATTCTCCCCGGTGGAGGAGGCCTCCACTATAACATCCTTAATTTTAAAATAAATTTCAATAAATCAAATAAAATTTTACAAATAATTCAAATTTCCAAAACAGAATTTGAATTAAACAATTACAAAAATCAATTTTACAAAAGTCGACCGGCTCTTTTAAGTTTACAATAAAAAAATAAAACACTCAGTATTCTCAGGAGCCGGCCAAGGCTTCTGCCAAAATACACTCCGAGCAGCTGAGTGACTTCTCATATCTTGGTTGGGCCCTTTATTCACTGTAAAAATAACAACAGTAGGGGGTGAGCATAAACATATCAAATAACAGTTATTGAATTGGATTAAAAGTCCAATTAATAACTATATTCATAAAACAAAACCGATCACATAATTATTCATAATAATTATATACTCATATTGCTCACAATAACAATACCGAGACATATATACTCATCATAAAACAGTATGTTATTCTCAATAACACATAGATCAGTGCATACACACAAGAATTAGTGCATACACATGCTCAATCAAATGGATCCATTAAGTTTTTTAATTTGTGTTGCAACACTGGCTCCCCGAGCAATAATTCAGCTCCCGACTGATCCGGCCATTTTACAGGTACCAAACCGCTCTGCGCCCATAATGTAACACCGAGTACCACTCCCAGAGTGATAGCAGTAACTCTACTCAGTGCTACGGGTCGGCCTTGAGTCCCACTCAAAGGCGTCCGTGGTATAAAGGAACCACCACAAGGTCTATACCTTCATCAGGCCGTCCTCAACTGGACCGGCAACACAGGCCCCCTGCAGTCCTATGTGCGTCTGAATACAATTGATATATCAAATAAATATCAATCATCAATCTTATATCAACATCATCTCATGCTATCAACCGAGCAAATCATCAACATAATCATCACATAAGTATCCCATGAAAAGTTCATGGAAACCATTCTCATCATTAGTCATATACATATATATTGTAACACCCAATTCAGGATGTTACATATATAATCAACATCATCTCATATCATTCCACTCAGTATAACAATAAGCATATCATGCAGTTATATTTATCATGAAGAGTTCATGAATATATTTCATATCATCATCATCAGTCATATTTATATATATATATATATATATAATCAGCACATCAATATGAATGGAAATATGAAACATAAAATGTCATATAATCGGGGTCTCACACCATGTTCCAAACACATATCATATATAATAATGACACCTCAAATCCATTGATAAACCATCTATTTGAGATGTACGCTCCCCTTACCTGGAATTAAAGAGATCCAGTAGCTTTAAAATCAAGTCTCTGTCCACTAATTCCTACTGGAATTACAAATCCTGCACCAGTCCCAAGCTTTCCTCGTAAAGAGAAGGAAATGAAGACTTGATGTTCTTCCTCGTTTAATAGTTCCAGTAAAGATTGGAAATAAGAGGATGATAATCTCACTTTCAAAAGTTCTTCCATTAATTTAGCAATGGAAGTATTTATATATATATATATCTTTCATGTAGAAGAGACGTGAATGAATTGAAGTATTCTGACACACGTCTCTTTAAATGATAAGAAAGGATTAAGATATTTAATGAAAAGGGGACAACACATTAAAAAGGGTCCTATTCTTAGAAAATATCTGAGAAAGGATTTTGCTAGAAGATGGAAGAACAAGGTGATGTGGAAAGTATCTATAGTAAAATATTTATTAATTTCAGACTTGGTTTCTGTATATTTCGACTTAGTTTCCTCATTCTGGACATCTCTTTCCGAGAGGACTTATCAGAGCCTCTTTCCGCTCAGAATTCCTTCATTCGGTAATGGCCTACTCATAACTGTCTTATTCAGAAATATATCAATCAGACATCTCACTCGGTTATACCTCTTTCCGAGTCAGAGTCTTACTCTTTCGTCATTCAGAAATTTCTTAACTGAAGGATTACTCGGATATTTATTCTCCTCAGTACTCAATCGGAATTCAGGTCTTTGTCCAGAAGCATTCCTCCTGAAAGACTCGCTCGGTGCCATCTCACTCAGAAGTGTTACAGAGACACTTCACTTAGAAAGTCGCTTCATTCGGATATACTCCACTCGGGAGTTTACCACTCAGAAACATCTTGGTCCGAGAAGTACCTATTTGAAATCAAAACTTATCTTATTCGAATAAGCACTTCTCTCGGCGACTCATTCGGAAACGTTCCTCTCGGAGACGTTTCACTCGGATTTGCTTCACTCGAACGTGTCTCAATCGAACACAGCGTTATTTCGTTCAGAAATAATTCTCTTAATGATGTTTCACTCGGAAACATCTTAACTTCACTTGGAAATGATCTCCTGAGTCATGTTTCATTCGGAATCACATCCATTTCACTCGGAATCAAATTCATTTTACTCAAAAAATCTGATTTTTGACATTTTTCTCTTGAAAAATTCTTGTCTTTGATATTTTTCTCTCGGAATTTCATTCAGAAATTCTTCTTTAATCCTTTTTAAATTATTTTTCTAAAAATCATAAAAATTAGGATGTTACATCCACGAAGGCTGCAACTGCTGAGAAGGTACTTTAGGATGGATAGGCTTATAATTCATGTTAAAATTGTAAAATTCATTCATACTCTGATGTATCTTGTAAATGATCTGATTGGGGTCTGGGGGATGGCCGTGAAAAATGAAATTATTTCTAGCTTTCCACATAAGCCAAAGAGTAAAAAATAATTTGGTAGTAAGGAACTGATAATCATCATTGCTTCTGGAAAAAAGTTAAAGTTTCTTGTCAATCCATTGGATCATTGAAGAAATTTGCTCGTCCCTCGGATGACATTGAATATTGGCTCTAAACCACACTGGAGCTGTCCAGTGACAAAACAAGAATACATGCTCTATAGATTCCTCCTTTTCTAAGTAAAGTGGACAAAGGGATTCCTCAATGATCCTTTTCTTCTTCAGGTTTTGTTTTACTGGGAGTAGATTGTGACACACCTTCCACACAAACACTTGAATTTTCTTAGGGACCTTTGAAATCAAAATAGATTTCCAAAGATTCAAAGTAGGAGAAAAGGATGTGGAAGGTCGGGAATCCATCTCATCATTTAATCGTTTGATCATCCTATATCTTGATTTGACAGAATACTCCCCATTAGGGGTGTAGGGCCACCTCAATGAGTCCTCAACCTCACACTGACTAAGAGAAGTCTGAAGAGCTATAAGCCAATACTCTGATGCTAAATCTCCGAGTCATTATTTTGATATGTAATTATCAGAAGATTTACGCTTTGGCAAGCGCACCAGTCGTTAAAATTGTATTATATTTGATTGTCCCACAGGGATTGTGGTAAGTACCTCAATCTCAGACTAGTACAAGCTGAACCAACACAAGCACAGAAAGTTCATTCAGTTTTTATTGTTTTAATGTTTTCTAGTTGTTTTTGTATTTCCAGAAACAGTGTTAAGATGAAATGTGAAAGGTGATTAATAGAAAATAGGTTAGGATTGCTTCAGTTCACAAATTCATCAAGAAACATGCAATTAAAGTATAATCAAACTTCATAATCCAGAGGACAATCCGCTTGTGGTTATTCCCTAATTCCTTAGGTGAAAAACACTAATCCTTAAGCATTGGACCTTAATTCCTTAAGTGCTCAATTAACCTAAGAATCTAATGCGAAATTGGAGGTTGAACTCTAACTATTCACCTAAATTGATTAGGCCTGAACTAGTTAGAAAGCTGGAAGTTAAAGAAGAAGAAGAAGAAGAAGAAGAAGAAGAAGAAGAAGAAGAAGAAGAAGAAGAAGAAGAAGAAGAAGAAGAAGAAGAAGAAGAAGAAGAAGAAGAAGAAGAAGAAGAAGAAGAAGAAGATGATGATGATGATGATGATGATGATGATGATGATGATGATGATGAAGAAGAAGAAGAAGAAGAAGAAGAAGAAGAAGAAGAAGAAGAAGAAGAAGAAGAAGAAGAAGAAGAAGAAGAAGAAGAAGAAGAAGAAGAAGAAGAAGAAGAAGAAGATGATGATGATGATGATGATGATGATGATGATGATGATGATGATGATGATGATGATGATGATGATGATGATGATGATGATGATGATGATGATGATGATGATGATGATGATGATGATGATGATGATGATGATGATGATGATGATGATGATGATGATGATGATGATGATGATGATGATGATGATGGAAAGGGGGTGTTATCGCCGCGGGTGTGGGAGACAAGGCAATGGAAGAAGAAGAAGAAGAAGAAGAAGAAGAAGAAGAAGAAGAAGAAGAAGAAAAAAAGAAGAAAAAGAAAAAGAAGAAGAAGATGATAATGATGATGATGGAAATGGGGTGTTATGGCCGCGGGTGTGGGAGACAAGGCAATGGAAAATTTCTCTTTTCCTTCAGCATGAAAACCGAGCTTGAGAGAGGGGGAATGGAATTGAGAAAAGTGAAATTGAAATATTAAGGAAATGAGGGTGGTTTAGTCCTTTCACACGTTCTGTTAATTTTGAAACTAATCAAGTAACTTCTGGTTACCCGAAACGTACCCGTATTAATTCTTAAAATTAACGTAACTGCCCCAAAGTAATTTAATACTCCCAATTTAATTATTTGGTAAATAGAATTAATTAATAATTAAATTCAGGATGTTACAGGATATCTATCCACAGAAAAAGTTAATGAATGATTTAGATGAACTTAATTAATTAAGGTTATGGATTGGATGGATATTTTAAAATTTTTTAGATAAATCATAAATAGATTAATGGATAGATAAAGTTCATCCATTAAAGTTTAACTTAAATCTTATCTAAATTATCCATTTGACACCCCTAGATTGGATCGATTAGAATGTACTACAAAATTTGATCTAATCCAATAAATATCAATTTGGATTGAATTAGATTTCGGTTTTTAAGGAAACCTTAAAAATAAATCACATGCTAAAAAAAATCATCATGTTTTAAAAAGAATGAATTATGTCTTTTTTTTTGTTTAAACACTCAGTAAAATGAATTATAGACCTTAACGGAAGTGATGTTGGGCTTTCAGTTTTTGGTAAACGTAAATGAATAAATGGATGTTCAAGATTTTTGTAATACATAAACTTTGGTCGATTTCTTAAGAACCGAAATCTAATTCAATACATAAACTTTTGAGATTATTAATTAGTTTAGTTTGATTGAGTAATTTATTTTGGATTGAATTGGACAATAAACCCCAAATTATCCCTTTTGCGTTGGGTGAATGAACAATCTTCATGACTCATCTCTATCTTTTATTCCACATTTGCTTTAACTTTTCCTTCACTCATTTTGTTTAATGTGTCATTTTCTATTGCTCCACAAATGTCATGCTTACGCTTTGTTTGTATAAAGAGATGGAATGAGAGGGGAAAATATAAAGAAAATAAAATGAAAAATATATTATTTAAATAGATAGAAATAAAAAAATATTTTATTTTGAAAGATGGAAAGAAAATAAATAAAAAATCAAATATATAAGAAATTAAAATATATATTGTATTTTTATTGTAATAAATTTTAATATAAAAAATTATTTTCTAACTTTTATTGATGTATCATATAATTATTTTAAATATCATATTGTTTTAAAGATATTAATAAAAACTAGTAGCTTGGCCCTGTGATGCATTAGGAGATTATTTTTTTTGTATACATATATGATTTGTTTAGTATAGGGGACAAAACTTCTAGTATGGGAACTCGATATATCTCTCTATCCTGTATAATTGTTGTGAGTCCATTCAACTAACACACTAGTACTTCACGGTGATGGGTGAATTAATAGAGTGTCACCTACAAAAACACTTTGACATTTAAGTCAATACAGGACAATTAATACTAGCACTACAACTAAAAAACACTTTTAACATCGGTTAAAATTGACTTTTAACACCGAATTTTGTGGGGTGTTCAGTACACGGGTATTAAAAGTCAAGACTATTAACAACGAATATTTTATCCATTTATCCGGTGTTAATTACAACTTTTAACACCACTCTTTTGAATCATCCGGTGTTGTTTATTTAATACAACACTAGATTTTTTTAAAATATTCGGTGTGAAATATTGTTTTCCATACCAATTAGTTCTTGTACCCTTTATATCTGTTGTTAATTACTCTTTTTAACATCAAATGCTTTAGGATATCTTATGTTAATCTTATCAAATTTAATACATATTTCAGCTTTTAACCAGTGTTAAAAGTTTCTACTTTCTTTTATTCTTTTTTTGAATTAAAAGACAATTTAATAAAAAATGGGTTAGTAAAATCTTCCCAATTCTAACATCAACTGCCCAAAAAAATTTGTACAACATCACCAATAAAATTACAACATATTTCAAACAATGAACGTATAATGGGTACAAATCTATCGTGTTTGAAAGCAAGTTACAGATAAATCATTATTAATATAAGTGTAACTGCTCATTTCACACAATCAAATACTAAATTAATGTGCAGAATAATGCACGACCAATATAAATTACAAGTCATTTTCAAAAGACATACATAGGAACAAAGCTTAATATAAAGATAAATCAACCTTATAATCCCTTCATCATCCTTGTCGGATACTTTCTTGAACAAATTGTAGTAAATGTAAGGTATTTACAAAGTTAGGTATATTAGTCTTTTTTTCGTAAAGTACGGGAAAAACTGACACAAGTACAAATGTTTCTGATACATTCTACAAATCTTATGACCGATATATGCTTCCAGCTATGTCGTGAACTCCATTCAATACTGGATTTATTGGATCCTTGTACAAGGAGTTCTATATTGTTTCCCTGTCTATAGGCTTTGTAGCAGTTTTCTGATGATAAGTTACACCGAGTGCACTTGCTTTGTGAGAGCGGTGTTGTGTATGAGAATTTAAGTATCAAGCCAAGATCAATATATCTAATAATTAAAAAAATAAAATAAATGTAACAAAGCTAATATAAATATATTTTAATATAAGTTATATATATACATAAAATATAGCATAAGTTGTTGGTAATGTATACACAACGGGGAAAAATATTAAAAATGATACCAATTTAAGTTAAATTTCTAAAAAAATCTCTTTGCAGGTAATAATTAAAGTAATACTACTATTTTATCATCTTTTTGACATAAAAACTTTGGAACTCTTTATGCCATATTTTTTAAGGTCCTTCTTTTATAATTTTACAATTATGCAGCAAATCCATTTATCTTTAATGTATTTTTAAAATTTTTAAATTATATTATATCTAAAATTTAACTTTCGGAATTTCTTTTGAGTTAAATGCGGGACATTATACCATATTTATATATGCATTACAAAACTCTTTTTTATATACATTTCCTCCAAATTATTATTATATACCAACATCATATTTGGACACATAAATATGATAATTTGAACATAATTTTCACTAAGAATTATTATAAATATATAAATATAACTTGTATAATGCAATTGGATTATCAAACAATCACATTGACATACTACAAATCGAACTAAATTTAAAGCTATAAAACTTTAAAAAATCTTCAAAGAAATAACCTTTTTATAACTATTGTGATTTAAAAAATTATCAAATTCAAATTTCCTTTTCAAATTCAAAAATGGTCCAACATTGTGGTTTTTTTCCGTATTGCGTTCTTTCTTAATCATTGTCTTTCCAGCATTTCAATCGTAGAATTTTATGTCTCTTACTGAATTTTCAAATTGCAAATATTAATTCTAGTAATAGTCTTTTATTTCTTATAACAATATTAAAGGAAATAAAACTATAAAAATAAATTTTTTAATCTCTAAGTAGAATAAAAATTTATTCAATAAAAAACTATAGCATAAAAGTTTATTCGTGTAATCTAAACACCAGTATATATTATATAAAATATATAGTCTAGTAAGTATATATTCATATTTTACAAATAACAATACATATCTAATACAAAAATGTTAACCCAAAAAATATATAAATATAAATGTATAAATATAAATATTCTTCCTCATAAATTATTGATGTATCAATATTTAAATACAACTTCATGTGAAATAACTTATATTAATTCAAACATGAATAAACATTGATATAAGACAAATTTTTAAAATGTAAGTCACAATCAAAAATGACCAAAGCCTTCCAACTATCATTATATAATATATAAATATAAAAAATAAATTTTTCTCCATGTAAGTTAAAAAAGTATTCAAAAAATTTATCGCCTAAAATTTTATTCATATAACTCAGATATATATATATATATATATATATATATATATATATATATATATATATAAATATGTGTGTGTGTGTGTTTGTGTGTTATACATAACAATACATATCTAATAAAAAATGTTAACCCAAGAAAAACATATAAATATAAATATATAAAGGCAAATTTCATAGACTACCCTTGAGGCTTAGGAATATTCCATCCAGCCCCCACAATGTATCTAAAAATTACATTCTAACCCAAAAGTTATCGTCGTCCACTCTATTGACAGAAGCTTTGACCATGGTTGAAAACAATGACCTAGGTTTATTGCCTTAGTTAACGTAACACTTTGGAAAGTTAGACTTCATAAACATGTTACTTGATTGGCGCAAAGGAAGCTCTTCCTATTCCCGGTGTCGTTTGTTTTCATCTCTTACCATTCAATGTAATTAACACGCCAGGTATGTTTATTCTTCATTATTTTTTACTTATTCATAAGTGTTTCCTCCCCTATTTTGTATATTTTTTCATTTCTTACAAGTAGAAGTAATTATGGGGATAGGTTATTGGTGGGGTTCCCTTTAGGGTTTTGCTTTAATTGTTGAGCATTTGTTGCATAAGATAAATCTTGGGGATAATCTTTATTAAAATTTAGGTTTTAATGTGATTTCCATAATTGTTGAGTGTTTTATTGTAGCGCATTAATGGTGAACATTTTTGTTTGTTTTGTGATCTGATGTGAATACCGACCCCATAAACTAACTATACCGGATATTATTAAAATACCAAATACTTGCAAGAAACAAAAACAGAACTACACTGACCTTTAGGAAATGTCGGTGTTAAGATCTTTCAGTACAGAAAATATGATAATGACCTCGGTCAAAAATGGCAACTGAGCAACTTGTGTCTGCCAAAAGCTGTAGATCCTGTCCCTTGACACAGGTCAAATCACCACTTGCTATTAAGGGAAAGACTATATAAAGAGCTCATTCATTAAGTCATAACACACACTAAGCAAACGATTGAACCAATTACCCTTTTTCTTTAAATCCCATAATACATTTTTTCTCTGTTATAACCATACTGACTTAAGCATCAAAGTCCCTTTTGCAGGTACACCTTCGGTGTGGTCACAAGGACAGCGGTTGGAATTGACCCTTTATTTCCTTAACGCGAAGAGCTTGGAGTTCCCACTGAACCCGAGTTTACAATACCGGACTCCTACTGAGACGGTGTAAAAAAATGAGAGTGAAACTTTCAACACCGGTTTGGAAGTCAACAACTTTGACCCCGTACACTGGTCAGAACATTTTGTATCTGTCATTAAGGCATTTGTTTCACTATTTCCTTGACAACAAATGGGTGAGGCACTAAAGACTTGCTTTGACGTTGGTGTTAACTAGAAGGATGACCTTTTATTGAAAAGTATGACATAGATTACCTTCGTCACATGGACTTGCTTACTGAGGTGTATGTTGTCATAAGGTTGGATTGTCAAGTCAAACTTACACTTGAAGAATCATTACCCAAAGACTGGATAATCCCTCTTGTTAATGATACCAATATGATGAAATGACTTACTAAAAATGGAATTGAATTGGTGATAAGATACACCTATATATGGATAAGCTTTAGAAAAGTCTAACATCTACAACAAAGCAAAGGGGGGAAATTTTATCTCCAAGGGCGATCATGGTAAAGCTCCAATTATCAAAGAGGAATTTGATACATTGTTGGATTTTCTTAAGTTGGTATTTTCATATGATGATTCTTTGTCCCCTGAAGATGTTAATGACCCTAAAGATGTTAATGAAGGGGCTGTTGGAATAAATATCAGCAAGGAGAATGAAGTGGGTGTTGAATTGTTAAATTTCAATCTTGATGCACCTGTGTCATTGATATGCTGTTTTTATAGTTCATAGTAAAACTTGTTAGCCAAAACTTGGTATTGTGGAGAAGTGAAGTGGAGTGTTCATATAAAGAGAATCAAGTTTGTATAATATGAACTCAATGGAATGTTTGTGCCAAGTTTAAACACAGTGATTGTTGTATAGTATAGATGTCGTTCCACTGAGAAGGTGTAGCATGAAAATCCTAGTTTTGAATTGAGTTGACAGAAGATTTTTTATGTTGATTTGTTGTGCATGATGCTGAGTGAAAAAGTGAATAAATAACAGAGAGTAAAATTTCAAAAGATAACAGTAAATGGTTTTTTAGGAAAATCAATTTTGTAAAACAGGGATTGGTTTCATCACATCTCACCTTCTGTAAGTTACATAAGTTTTTAAGTAAGTAACTTGAAAAGATAATTTCTACGTCACAATCAAAATCATTTGCATCGATCCCTCGACTACAAAATTCATAAGAATGATTTCAAACCGCTGATCCCTCAGTCACATTGAAATCATTCCAGCATTATCGATCGATTGTTTTGACGTTTATTGCGTTAGATGCCATCCCTGGCTACCTACTCACAACAAGTATTTCATTTGGATCTGCTTTCAAAAGTCACTTCCCAGGATACTTGAGAAAACTTAAAACAAGAAAATAGTGATCAAGTACTTTCAAGCATTAAACGCAGAAGGAAATATAGAAACTTATCAAATCTCATTATACACACAAAAACTTACAGCAGCATTACTTCAGGTTTGAATGGATTACAACCAATCCCATAAGGGAAATTTTAGCTACTCATGCTATGCATTTTCACCTAAGAAGATTTTGCAATAAATACAGAGTAAAAAATGTAGGAAAAGTGCTTGATAAAATAAAGAATATGATCTCTTCGATCCAACTTGATTATTCTTGATGTTGTTCTCTGCTTGATTTATAGAGGTTATGCTCCAGCTTCCCTTGCCCACTTGCATAGAGCCCATGAAGCATCTTTCAGAGACATGTAGAAACACAAGAAAGTGGGTGAGTTGGCATCGCACCATTGGTGAATAAAAAATTGGAAATCCCATGCTGCATGAGTCACGCTTAAGCTTGATTAATCACGCTCAAGCATGGAAGGTCTGATGCTCTCTTTTTATTTTACGCTTAAGCCAAGTTCAGCCACGCTCAAGCGTGCCAGCCTGTCCAACTCACGCTTGAGCGCCTCCTTATCTCGCTCAAGCGTGAGGAAGTTCCTGATACTCTTTCATCTTCGCTCAAGCTGACTTTGTCACGCTTGAGCGTGCACTTTCATTTCAACATATACATTTCACGCTCAAGCCACGCTCAAGCGGAGTCGAGCTCACGCTCAAGCGGCTCCTTCCCACGCTTGAGCGTGGAGGGGTCCTGATGCTTTGTGCTTTCTTTAATCCACGCTTAAGCGTGGAACATGTTGCGTTCAGGCGTCCCTTTTGTCTTGTGCTGGTGTTTCTTGGTTTCTTTAGGATTTTTGTCACCTTTCTTCAAATATTTTGATAAATCAAGCTTGTGTTTACACAATATGTTATTTACAACAAAATCATGCTTTATTACTTACTAATCTAGTTAAATTCTTTCCAAAATGGGTTTAATTAAAGTATTAAATCAATGTGAAATAACATTTATCAAACTCTCCCCAACCTAGATTTTTGCTTGTCCTCAAGTAAAAGAAGTTTGGAAAGGACATCAAGCATTCAATAAGATCAGATTCAGTTGCAGACAAAACTTTAAAAGACAATAATCTCAGTTTATACTTAGACAAATAACCTCCTTAATACCAATTCTTTGAAATGTAATGCACCATTAATTTGTTCATAAAGCAGGTAACCAATTGCTATAAGAATAAGGAACTCTCATTATTTCTCACCAGGTGTGTGTTGCACATTCATCATGAGAACTGCCTAATTAACATTGCCGGTCATTTCCAATCAAATCAATTCATAAGATAAGTAAGGATCAAAAAGGTCTTTTCATGGTTGTAATGAGGATGGGCTATCAAGAATTCTTGGTTTTTCTTGGATTCAAAGTGCATGCATGAAGAAGAGCATATGTTCTGAGATTTTTCAAACTCTTATAAGACTTCTTCCTTTGTGCTACAGAATTCTTTGTTTCTCTTTTTCTAGTTCTCAATTTTTATTTAAATTTTTGGAGAATTTTACTATCTTTTTCAGCCTCAGTTTCTTTTATCACCCTTTTGGGAAAAGTATTTTATGCTCTTATCAAAATTTAAGCATGCTGATAAGGTAAGATTTTATTTCTCATACTTGGGTTAGGGTGTTCGAATAAAATTTTTGGCACAAAAATGGGCTACAAAAAAATAGGACATATTTTTAAAGGTAGCTTTTTGGCTCTGGGTTATTTTATTTTCAAAAGTTGCCTTTATCATTTCCTTGCTTAATTTCTTAAAAAAATGTTAATCAAAAAATTAGGCAATGCAATTTGACAAATTCTAATGAGACTCTCATTGTTTAAATTTCTCACTTCTCACCAGGTTATAAGGCTTACTTCCTTTTTCTAACAGAAAAGGGTTCAAGCATGTAAACAATCAAAAGTACATTCATTCCAATTCCTTGGTTCTTAATTCAGCTATTTTGACTTTGTGAAAATCAGTGTTACTGTCTAAAAATATTTTGTTTCTTAGAAACTTTTCTTGTTCAAAAAGTTAAATCTTGGTTAGGTTTTTCAAAGCTGTTGTTTTCAAAAATGTACAATCATAACATAAAATCACAAAAAATTCCAAAGCATGCTGCAGTAGTATCAAACTAAAAATTCAAAGTAAAACTGATCCGGTCTGGATACCGGCCCCCAATGTTATGACGTCAGACTGATCTCATATAAGGAGAACCGGTGTCACGGTTCATTATTGCCAAACCGGATATCCGGTCTCCCCTCATCCGCTCTTGTCTCATCAGCTGTTCCATTCGTTTTCTCTACAACGGATGATCGTTCGTTCTCACCAAACGTCTATATAGCTGTTAGACCCTCAGTCACAGCGAGATAAGAGTTCCTAATAACTTATCAGCGAAGATACTCTATGTGGTAGAATATGTCATGTCAATGGCCTCAGAGAGCAAGTACATGTGTCAGCGAAATATGCGGAAAGGTGATTATCCTCCATCCCTATCACGGGATCGTACCCTGATAATTGACCTACCCCCCTGACACACTCTGAGTACTGAACCACTTTGATTGATACACTTCACACGCTATCAGAACCAAGGGGCCCACTTGCACCCAACGATTCATTTCCTACGTTCAACTATAAATAGCTCATTTCAATACACATGCAAGGTTACGTTGTCCTAACTTACTCTTTGCTATTATACCGCTTGAGCATTCGCTGAGTTCATATACTCTTCTAACTTGAGCGTCGGAGAATCTTCGCAGGTGGCACCACCTTTCGCCCCCACTTCAACGCGAAACGTTGGTGTGAAGGATCTCCAGGACAACAAGACCGGTTTTCTCCCACTGAGAGACCGGATCACGACACCGGATACCCGTGATACCGGTGTACAAACCCTAAAACACCTGTATTCTTGTGGCTGGTCCCACACCGGATCCTAGACCCCGGTTCAGACCAGTTCATTGGCACGCCCAGTGGGACTCGATAGAGTTATTCCCATTTTCGTAGAAGTTTGGTTGTCGTGATGGAAGGTGATGGACGAGATTTCGTTGATGGTCATGTAGAAGATGTAACCCACCAACAGGCTGGAAGGAGACTTGTCTTTGAGACTCCTGTAACTCAAACCCGGAGGATGGTGTAAATGCAAACCCCTGATCCTCGTGATGAGGTTATCAGTCAACTCAGGGAAGAACTGATGGAGTTGAGGCGGGAGAAAAGAGAAGCGGGGGACAGGGCAGCGTCCCATGCAGAGGATGCTCATCATGCATCAGCGAGGGATAGATCCACAACCCTCCAATATTCGAAAATCCCCATGTACGAAGAGAGGGAGCAGACCCAAGACTCTGGGGACAGAGTCAGTGCCAGGAGAAGGGAGCAGGCAGTGGTAACTTCTGGGACCTACAAACTCAGTGTTCCTTTCTCAAGGAGACTGATGAGTATTGTCATCCCGAAGCATTTGCAAACGACTCAACCACTGTCGATCAGGAAGTATAATGGAGAAACTGATCCAACTAAGCACGTGGATGCTTATGTGTATAAAGCCATGTATTTGGGAGCTGATGAAGACGTCATGTGCAGGATGTTCCCAAGGACACTGACGGAGGAGGCTCTCAGCTGGTTCAAGAGTCTACCCTCAG
The DNA here is from genome assembly GCA_037962975.1 of Clitoria ternatea. NCBI lineage: Eukaryota > Viridiplantae > Streptophyta > Magnoliopsida > Fabales > Fabaceae > Clitoria > Clitoria ternatea. Next base: position 35,162,709 of record CM075675.1, on the reverse strand, counting down.
GATCCATAGATTCTTGGGAGGAAATGGCAGCTGCATTTGAAGGCCATTTTGTCATCTCCAGGGATATACCAAGAACTTCTCACACTCTGGCCCAGATAAGACAAGGAGAGACTGAAACTCTTAAGGAGTTCTTGAAGAGGTTCTATAAGGAGGCTGTTTTGGTCCCCAACCTCACGGAGGCCATACAACTCCATATCGTAGAGGAAGCTCTGCAACCTGGATCTGCATTTGCACTATCTTTGGCAAAAAGCCCCCCAACGACCTTCGAGGAGTTCCGAAGGAAAGCTTCAAAGTACGTGGGTATAGAGATGCATCTGGAGGCAACAGGAGCTAGAATGAAGCCCCCAGCACCCACTCAGCAGCCACGGAGGGAGAAGGAGAAGGTGAGACCCGAGAAACACACCTTTAGAGAGGACTTTGTAAGCATTCGTCCACATCAATGAGACAGGCACGTCTTGTCGTTCAATAACTACGCTCCCCTGAACGCCAGACACTCCCAAATCATGAGGGAGGTTGGGTGGCCAACGTTGAACGTTTTTGGTATAAGGAAACCACCCCCAGTCAAGAGGGGTGGTAACCCACATAAGTATTGCACGTTCCATGAGCAGATAGGTCACAATACCGACGAGTGTAAGGCGTTGAAGAATACGGTGGAGACTCTCATTCGGGAAGGAAAGTTGAAACAGTACTTGTTCAGGGAGAAACCTGTAGACGAGCCTCAAAGGATGGACAAGAGGGGCAGAGATCCTGATGATGAGGATGATAACACTCATAACCCAGTCAGGAAGTTCACTGCAGCTGAAAAGCAGAAGGGAGTAGTGATCACTGAAGGAGCCCAACAGAACAACATGCCTCAGCAGCAGAGGCAGGGCAGACGTAAAGTGATTGAGATGATAGCTGGAGGATTTACTGGAGGAGGAGCATCAATCACAGCTCGGAAGAACCACCACAGAATGATTCTGTCTGTCCAGGGCAAACCAAGAGATAACCACCCATTTAGGGACGGTGTGGCAGCCCCAATGGTGTCATTCATGGATGATGACTTTGGCCCAACAATCCCAGGAGGTGACGATGCAGTAGTTATCATCGCAGTCATAGCCAACAAGGATGTCAAGAGGATCCTCGTCGATCAGGGAAGTTCCTGTGATGTTATTTTTTATAATTGTTTCAAAAGAATGGGTTTCAATGATGCAGATTTACAGCCTTACACGCAAGAACTCACAGCGTTTAATGGAGCTAAGCAACCCACTAAGGGATACCTTGACACCCTAATTTCCTTTAAAGGAGACCCTGGTGCAAGAACGGTCAAGTCAAGAGTGCTGGTGATTGATGTGGAGTCTCCCTACAACGGTATCATAGGCCGTCCTACACTAAATGCAATGGAAGCAATCGTGTCTACTCCTCACCTCTTGATCAAATTCATTGACAAGGACAACGGTGTGTCCTCTCTCCGCGGAGATCAGGAGATGGCTCGGTACTGTTACAACCTGAGCCTCAATATGGTCAAGTTGGAAGCATTCAACAAGAAGAGGAAGCTGAACGACGGAGGAACAGCGGCTGGGTCTGTTAGTCTTATTGACTTGGACCCAAGAGCGGAACTGAAGATCGACCCTCTTCATCCCTCAAAGCCCACACCGGACGGTGGTTCCAGGGACGTCGTTTTAGGGGATTCCCTAGAAAAGGTCACGCACATCAATGATAAGCTGGAGTCAGCCATGGAGCAACGCTTGTTAGCCCTCCTGCAGGAGTTCAAGGACCTTTTCGCATGGATAGCAGCAGACATGCCTGGGATGGACCCTAATTTTTGTTGCCACAAACTTGCTGTGTACCCTGAAACGAGACCGGTGGCCCAGAAGAAGAGGAGGTTGGGACCGGAGAAACAGAAGGCAGTATGTGAAGAAACTGAGGAGTTGTTGAAAGCGGGCTTTATAAGGGAGATTCGCTATTCTTCTTGGCTTTCTAATGTAGTCATGGTGCAGAAAGCTAATGGCAAGTGAAGGATGTGCACAGATTATGTGGATCTCAATCGTTGTTGCCCCAAAGACCCATATCCCTTACCAAACATTGATCGCATGGTAGATGACTCATCTGGTTACCAGTATCTTAGTTTCATGGATGCTTATTCTGGGTACAACCAGATTTCGATGTGGGAAGGAGATCAAGAGAAGACGGCTTTTGTCAATGACCGCGGTGTTTTTTGCTACACTGTCATGCCATTCGGATTGAAGAACGCTGGCGCTACTTATCAGCGCATGATTAACAAAGTTTTCGAAGGGATGCACACCAGGCTGGTCGAGGTGTATATTGATGATATTATAGCCAAAACGCCTACTGGAGGAGACCACATTGAAGACCTGCGCCAAGTTTTCACTAGGCTGCGTCAGTACAACATGAGGCTAAACCCCTTGAAGTGCACCTTTGCCGTTCCAGCTGGGAAATTCTTGGGATTCATGTTGACCCAACGAGGCATTGAGGCTAACCCTGGGAAGTGTCAAGCAATCCTGGACATGCAGAGCCCTAAGAGCCTGAGGGAGGTCCAATCGTTGAATGGGAAAGTAGCCGCTCTAGCTCATTTCATGCCCAAGATGGCGCACAGATCTCTCCCCTTGTATAAGGCGTTGAAGAAACACAAGAGTTTTGAATGGGGAGAGGAGCAAGAACAAGCCTTCCAACAGCTCAAGGCCGTTCTCTCAAGTCCACCAATACTGGTTAAGCCTGACCCTGGTGAGATTTTGATTTTGTATTTAGCAATCTCTGATGAAGCCCTGGGCGTGGCTTTGGTGAAAGAAACCCCTGAAGGGCAGAGGCCGGTGTACTTCACCAGTAAGACGCTCCAGGGGGCGGAAGGTAGATACCAGAAGATTGAGAAAGCCGCTCTGGCAGTTGTGTGGGCGTCACGACGGTTAAGGCCCTATTTTCACGCGCACCCAGTGTTGGTGAGAATGGATCTACCTCTCCGTTTAGTGCTTAGCAAACCAGACCTCGCTGGAAGGATGATCAAGTGGTCCATTGAGTTGTCTGAATTTGAAATCTCTTATGAGCCTCAAGGAGCCATCAAGGTGCAGGTATTGGCTGATTTTGTTGTGGAGATGACTGGGGCGGATCCAGCCACACCTCGAGCACATTGGACCATCTATGTTGATGGACCGTCAAACAGTAAAGGCTGTGGGGCAGGTGTTGTGGTGGAAAGCGACGATGGCGTGCACTTAGAGATTTCCCTCCGTTTTAATTTCAAAACCTCCAATAACCAGGCTGAATACGAAGCATGTTTGGCCGGTCTTCGAGCGGCGATTGACATCGGAGCATCAGCAGTCACGTTGTGCAGCGATTCTCAACTGGTAATTTCGCAGATCCAGGGGGAGTACCAAGTTAGGGAGCCGCAACTTCAGCTATACTTAAATTGCGTGAATGAATTGAAGGGAAGATTTGAAGTTCTAGAGTTCAAGCATGTGCCTAGAGAGGAGAACACCAGGGCGGATATTTTGTCAAGGCTCGCAAGTACAAAGCAGCCCGGTAGCACAACGACGGTTGTTCAAAGCACTTTGACATCACCTAGCATCCCTCTATACCCCTCCCTGAATGCTGTAATGGTGCATTATCCTTACGAGGATTCTTGGGTCATCCCCTATATTCGCTACTTGGCAGATGGACAACTCCCTACCGATGAGAAAGAAAGGAGACGAGTGAAAAGGGAGCTGCCATATTTTACTATGGTTGATGGTGTTCTCTACAAGAGGGGGTTCTCTGTCCCATACCTTCTCTGTTTGAGAGAGGATGAAGTTCAAGCAGTCTTGGAAGAGGTGCACGAGGGGCAGTGTGGGCACCATGCTGGGGTCGGAGCTTAATGAGAAAGGTCCTCAGGGCCGGATATTGGTGGCCCACTGTGAAACAAGACTCTACAGATTTTGTGAAGAAATGCGATGCTTGTCAAAGATTCTCCAACCTCCATCATACACCGGCCCAAGAACTTTCTTCTTCCGCTGTGCCTTGCCCGTTTTACCAGTGGGGCCTTGATATTTTGGGTCCGTTCCCCACAGCGCCTGGAGGTATCAAATATTTGATTGTGGGGGTAGATTATTTCACCAAGTGGATTGAGGCTGAGCCAGTAGTGCATATTACTTCTGCGCGAACAAGGCGTTTCGTGTATGAAAATATCATAGCGCGATTCGGGGTGCCAGGGCGGATTGTGACTGACAACAGCACCCAGTTCACAGACAAGAAGTTCACGGATTTGCTTGAAGGACTGGGGATAATCCAGATATTTTCATCTGTCGAACACCCTCATACCAATGGCCAAGCGGAAGTAGCCAATCGAGAAGTGCTAAAAGGGTTGAAAAAGCGTTTGGGAGAAGCGAAGGGAGGATGGACTGATCACCTGTGTCATGTTTTATGGGCATACCGCACTATGCCTCATTCGTCCACTAATGAATCCCCATACCGGTTGACGTATGGGGTTGAGGCGATGATTCCAGTAGAGCTGCAAACAAGATCGGCCCATGTAGAGTATTTTTCAGCTGAAGATAATAATGCCAATCTGGCATCAGAGCTGGACGTCCTCCAGGAGTTAAGGGAAAAGGCCTTTATCAGAGACCAGGCAGTAAAAGCAAAGGCAGCACTCCGGTATAATAAACGTGTCCAATACAGAGCTTTCAATACCGGAGATCTTGTTTTAAGGAAGGCGAGTGTGGGGAATAAATTTGCTCATCAAGGAAAGCTAGCGCCGACGTGGGAAGGCCCTTACAGAGTTTCTGAGGTGACTGGAAAAGGGTCATATCGATTGGAAGAGCTTGATGGAACTCCAATCCGTAACAAATGGAACACTCAGAACTTACGTGTTTATTACAGCTAGTTGGTAAGGCGGCATGTACTCTTTTTCCTTACTTGAGTTTTTTCCCATTGGGTTTTCTCAAGGAGGTTTTAACGAGGCATGACCCCAACTACGCTCTCTTTGTAATGTACTTTCAATGTTAATGAGAATAGAGTTTGATTGCCCTATCACTCTCACTTCTTTTGTATGTTGTGATTTGTAGCCGTAGCTTAATACGCATACACCTCAGGATGGATGAACTCAACTACCAATTCCGTAGCTGACGGTGTAACTCCTCGAGGGACTGATGAAGACCCCTCAGGACGGATGATCTCAATCACACATTTTGTGTATTGACGATGTAACTCCTCGAGGTGGAATGGGTTGTAGGGCTGGTCCTTTTTCAAGGCCACAAACCGAACTCCATTCGAAGACTACATGGGTTGTACGGCTGGTCCTTTTTCAAGGCCACAAACCGAACCCCATTCGAAGACTACATGGTTGTAGGGCTGGTCCTTTTTCAAGGCCATAAACCGAACCCCATTCGAAGACCACATGGGTTGTAGGGCTGGTCCTTTTTCAAGGCCACAAACCGAACACCATTCAAAGACTATATGGGTTGTAGGGCTGGTCCTTTTTCAAGGCCACAAACCAAACCCCATTCGAAGACCACATGGGTTGTAGGGCTGGTCCTTTTTCAAGGCCACAAACCGAACCCCATTCGAAGACTACATGGGTTATAGGGCTGGTCCTTTTTCAAGGCCACAAACCGAACCCTATTCGAAGACTACATGGGTTGTAGGGCTGGTCCTTTTTCAAGGCCACAAACCGAACCCCATTCGAAGACCACATGGGTTGTAGGGCTGGTCCTTTTTCAAGGCCACAAACCGAACCCCATTCGAAGACTACATGGGTTGTAGGGCTGGTCCTTTTTCAAGGCCACAAACCGAACCCTATTCGAAGACTACATGGGTTGTAGGGCTGGCCCTTTTTCAAGGCCACAAACCGAACCCCATTCGAAGACTACATGGGTTGTAGGGCTAGTCCTTTTTCAAGGCCACAAACTGAACCCCATTCGAAGACCACATGGGTTGTAGGGCTGGTCCTTTTTCAAGGCCACAAACCGAACCCCATTCAAAGACTACATGGGTTGTAGGGCTGGTCCTTTTTCAAGGCCACAAACCGAACCCTATTCGAAGACTACATGGGTTGTAGGGCTGGTCCTTTTTCAAGGCCACAAACCGAACCCCATTCGAAGACTACATGGGTTGTAGGGCTGGTCCTTTTTCAAGGCCACAAACCGAACCCCATTCGAAGACTACATGGGTTTTAGGGCTGGTCCTTTTTCAAGGCCACAAACCGAACCCCATGCGAAGGCTTGGGCGCAGTAGGCTGGTTCATCCAGAAAACCACGCCGAACCCCGAGTAACGGGTGCAGTAGGCTCAGGATTAGCCCTGATCCGAACCCCGTGTTGAAGGCTTGGATTTTAGGATTGCACCAAACTCCAAGTACGGTTAGTAGGATCGAACCGAACACCGTGTGAAGACTTGAGTTGTAGGACCGAACCGAACCTCAAGAGAAAGGTGTAGAACTTACCCTTTGCAAGGCTGTACCGGACTTCAGAGGCAACCTCCGTCCTCGACGTTGAAGTATTCATTACAGAGCGGTTGAACGTTCATGTATCCGCTCTACATCTTTGAGGTTAGATGAACCTTTCAAGCTTGTTAAGAAGTTAAAGGTAACTCTTACAATGAAATTTCCCTTCCCAACGTACTTGCACTTGGGGACAGGGCATACTTTAACTTAGTTATCGCTTACTTGTTGCAAAGTTATTATTTTAATCCGATGTGATAAAAACGCTTTTAACAACGGTATAGCTAGACAAGAGCGACTTTGCAGAGTATAAATAAGGTTAAAGTATTATATATATTGTTAAGTCATTTGGCAATCATACACTGGACATAAACGATAAATGAGAAACAAGGCAAATTTTATTTCTTGAATGAAGAGGTGTATAGGAATTAAAGTATTCAAAAGCTGGAGCTGATCCCAGAACACAGCCATAATTGAAAGCATAAAAAATTAAGAAGCAGGTTGTTGATCCTCCCGAGTAGGCACCTCCGTCCTCTCCCTTTCAAGTCCAGCAGCTTGGGCCTTGTCCGCTCCGGCCTCAGGATCAGTTTGGGCAGCTTCTTGTGTCTCATCCTCAGGACCATAGGTGGGCATTGCAGGTTCCATGCTCTGACCCTCCGGAAGTGGAGGCAGTTCGTAGAGAGAGTCGCGAGGGACTTGGTACGAGCCGTCTTTCATCACTTCGACAAGTTTCCCCTCGTGGAACTCATAGAACGGATCCAGTCCGTACAGATTCAATTTTGCCTCAGGGTTTCGATAGAATACTTGACAAAGTGCCAGCCCAAAAGATTCGTAAGCTACCTGTTTACATATTTCCAAGGCCTTGGCAGCCTTGGTCTTAGCAGCAGTTAACTTCTTATGGAGCTTGGCAAAATCTTCCTCCGATGGGCCAGTGCTCGTACCTCCCTTCCTCAACTCCTCAAGCTGGGCCTGCATCTCCTTCCGAAGGGCCTCCCACTCCCCAAGGCTCTTGCTGTGTCCGTCCTCCATTACTTTGAGATCGTCAGCAAGCTTGGCCGACCTTTTCTTCTCCAGTTGTAGCTCTTCTTCGAGGAGCGGAATGGATTTATTCTGCTGTTGAAGCTCAGCAACCTGCCGTTCTAGAGCCTTATTAGCAAAGTGAAGTTGGCTCGCCTCTTCTGTCTTCCTCAGAAGTGTTTCCTTGGTGTTCTTCAGTTCAACCTCCATACTTCTACGAATTTCAGATTGTTTGGCCGCCCATTTCTCCTTCACAGCGAGTTCGGCTTCGAGCTTTTCAACTTGCTCCATATAATCTGCCCTTTCGCTCAGGGATTCAAGGAGGCCGGACAGCTTATCCAGCTGCCAACGGCCGGCCTTACAAGCTCCTCGAACTTCAGCAGCTTCGAGCGAGGGGCGAAGGCAGTATCTAGCCTTTGGGAGAGTGGGGGGCATCGACCCCTGAAACCATAAGTAAGGGGCAAGAAAGGAATCGCGTGGAGGGTCGAACGCCGGAGGAGGGCCACTCTCAGAAGTCGGGGCGGATGTGGTTTGCGATGTCAGGGCAGAAGAGTCAGGAACGGGCTTCTTCCCTTTATCTTTTTTCATCCCAGATTCTTCAAGTGTTTTCTGGCATTTCTTCGCAGGATCACCAGAAGAGGGTTTTTCCTGATCCGTTGTCTTGACCAGATGCCTCTTTTTCTTCTTTTTCTCTGGGACGGCCTCCTCATCGCCCGCCCCAGCGGCCTCCGTTTGCTTTTCTGTCTCTTCCTCGTCAAAGAGAGGAACTTCCTTACCCACTGCAGAGGTCAGGGGAATGAGTGGAGCTTTGGTGGTGTTCCTTTTCGCCTGAATCTCATTCTCCTCGGAAGAGGAGTCATCATCAGCCATCATGGTCCTTAAAGACAACATTTCGGGGCAGGCTTTTTCAATTTGTTCTGCAAAACAAGAAAGGTTGAGTTAGCACGTGAGAAGAAGATAATCAAAACAGAATAAGTATACAACACAAATACAGTAAGAGCAGATATTACGAAGATAGGTGGTTCGGACGTCGTCCTCTGCCAGGAGGAGCCTGCAGGAAAATCCTTTGAGCGTTTTTGAGGCCGTCTGCATGGCGCTAAAAACCTCGACGGAATGAGAGGAGAGTTCACTCTCATCAGTGTAATAAGCACGGCTCATAAGAAGAAAATGCTCGTGCGTCCAACTGAGGGGGAACTTGGTGAATCCCTCCTTGTTACGCCAGAAGACCGGCTTATTGGGCTGAATACGGACCCGCGTGTAGTAATGTTTGAAGGAGCGCCCATCCACCTTCGCGGATTCGTGTATGATTTGAAGTTTATCACCCTTGAGTCACAACAGAGCGTTATGAACCCAAGGCCGCCCTTCTTGTTAGCACGGCGGACCACTTGGCAATAATGGAATAGCTTGGCCACAGTGGCGGAGAAGTTGAAGTGCTCTCCTAGGATTTCGAGAGCCCGCACTAGACCCCAACCGTTGGGATGCAGCTGTGTAGGGGCACAGTCCAAGAAGCGCAGGACGGCCATCTAGAATTCCGTCATGGGGAAGCGCACCCCGAGCTTCAGAAACACGAAGTCATACATATAGACCGACCTCTCATCAGGGACGATATGGCAGACTCTCTCAGAGGGACGGGGTGCCAGCACAGCATAGCGTGCTTTGTACTTCTTATCTGAGTAAATCTTACAGTGGAGAGGGACCGTGCGCTCCTCTTCACTTGCGTGATGTGAGGGGATCTCCAGGAATTCCTCTTCCACCCAGCAGTAAGGTCTTTCCTTATTGAGCTTTTCCCAATTCAACCGGTGTGCCACAACGTTGACACACCCTTCTGCGGTTCGGAGAACCAAAGTTTTGCCGGACCCAGGGATTTCCGTGGTTGTGGATGCACGATGGAACGCGTACGTACTGTGGTAAAAAGCAACATCGTCAGAGAGGTAGCCTTCATCACTTGACCCTTCATTAGAGCGGTTGGTAGCCCTCGAGTCAAGGGGAACCTCAGAGCGGTGTTGAGAAGAGGACGCTCGTGAGGAAGATGTTTCAACCCTCTCTGAGCGACGAAGCCCAGCCACAGGAAGATTCACTGGAATCCTTCCACCACGGTGGCTAAGGGGGGCTCGAGAGCTAGAATTCCCCCTGTTCGAGGGACCAGCGTTGCCTGCTCTAGGGCGCATGGTGGAAGCAAAATGATTAAAATTTGTAGGGAGATGAAGGAAAGGGAGGTTACCTAAAAGGAAGAGGAACTTTGTGAAGTTTGAAGGCAGCAAGGAAATCTCCAAGAAATTTGAGCAGAGTTTCACTAAGCTTGAAGACAGAGGTGAATTCCCAAATTTTTAAGAGTCCCTTTTATAGGTAACGAGGAGGCACAGTGCTCTGTTGGAAGTCACAACGCTTGCTTCAAAACGCAACCCTTCGAATTCAAACGACGCCGTCGTTTCATTGTGTTCAAGCGCGAAAATGGTAACGTTTCAGCAAACATTTTTACAAAATAGGCCCCCCTTTTGTTTGAATTCAGGCCCAATAAGCCCAATCGACGGTTATGCTCTTGGGTAATGATGGCTCGTGCGTAAAAGGCGCATTTAATGTCCAATCATTTTAGACGCATTTAATGCATTTCAACCACTCTTCGAATACCAAGGGTTTGATTCCCAAAGACTCTTGGGATTTCCCTCACTATTTTATGCTGTCTGAGTCCGTTGTGTGTAGCATCAGAAGAGCGGCCACCCAGTTGGCAGGATGGATGCCTCAGAGCTTCCAGGTAATTCCCAGAACGTTCCACCGGCATCCAGACTTCTCAAGGGTTGTATAGCTCATATGAGCAACTTAACAGTCCCTCATACAAGCTAGGGGACAGATGATCCGGTCTGGATACCGGCCCCCAATGTTATGACGTCAGACTGATCTCATATAAGGAGAACCGGTGTCACGGTTCATTATTGCCAAACCGGATATCCGGTCTCCCCTCATCCGCTCTTGTCTCATCAGCTGTTCCATTCGTTTTCTCTACAACGGATGATCGTTCGTTCTCACCAAACGTCTATATAGCCGTTAGACCCTCAGTCACAGTGAGATAAGAGTTCCTAATAACTTATCAACAAAGATACTCTATGTGGTAGAATATGTCATGTCAATGGCCTCAGAGAGCAAGTACATGTGTCAGCGAAATATGCGGAAAGGTGATTATCCTCCATCCCTATCACGGGATCGTACCCTGATAATTGACCTACCCCCCTGACACACTCTGAGTACTGAACCACTTTGATTGACACACTTCACACGCTATCAGAACCAAGGGGCCCACTTGCACCCAACGATTCATTTCCTACGTTCAACTATAAATAGCTCATTTCAATACACATGCAAGGTTACGTTGTCCTAACTTACTCTTTGCTATTATACCGCTTGAGCATTCGCTGAGTTCATATACTCTTCTAACTTGAGCGTCGGAGAATCTTCGCAGGTGGCACCACCTTTCGCCCCCACTTCAACGCGAAACGTTGGTGTGAAGGATCTCCAGGACAACAAGACCGGTTTTCTCCCACTGAGAGACCGGATCACGACACCGGATACCCGTGATACCGGTGTACAAACCCTAAAACACCTGTATTCTTGTGGCTGGTCCCACACCGGATCCTAGACCCCAGTTCAGACCAGTTCAAAAACTATATAATGTCAATCAGAAAAAAAATTAAAGTAGCAGAATGAAACAGTTAAAAACTAAAGCATGAAAAACTAAAGTATTAAATTCTTCACCCATCCTCAGAGGAATCATCGTCTGCTTCCTAGTCCCTTTCTGGAGGTCCTTATGAAGAAGGTCCTGGCCTATCTTGTGAAGTCTCACCCCCTCCCACAAAAGGAGGCCTGTCCCCAGGCTAAGCAATGAGGGCTTCAAATTGGGCAGGGTCCATCCAGGGATTGGGTTATCCTGCAGGGATACTGTGATATAAGCCATTATGAATATGCATCAAACCTCTATGATCAGTATTTTGCTGTGCCAGAAAGTGGCTGATTTGGATCTTCACGAGGTGGATGTTCTGTAAAACCATGGCTGTTTCTGTGCTGAGAGGAGGAGGAGTGGGTACTGATCCTGCCTGTGGTGGTGCTAGCTCTGGCTCTTGTTAGGCTTCTTGGGTGCTGCAATATCGCTTAATGAATCGTTTATCAATGGATGGCCTGATAGGTTTGAGGTCTTGTACCTCAATCCCATGTGCTGCACAAAAGTCAGTAATAAAAGCAGGGAAGCCTAAACTTCCTTTAACCTTTTGCCCTACCTGTGAGTATTTTTTATCAGCTTTTACAAATTTATGAATTTCATCAGAGACTATCTGTGCTAGATCAACTGAGATGTCATTTTGTAAAATGCAATATAATAAATAACACCTGCTGAAAATGAGATCAGAGACATGGTATTGGGTGCGATGTTGGCAAGCATGAAAGAAGTCTATACTTGAGAAGTGGTAGTCATGTCTTTTCTTAGAACTCGCAGTGGGTTCTCCCCTTGCCCCATCTGGAAGTGACGACCTGGACTGCATATAACGGCTTCAAGATCATTGATGGCAATGATTTGGTTTCTTGAAACCATGGCAGCATAGTCACAAATTTCTCCTTCTCCTAGTTCCATGATGCTGCCCAAGTAAAAGTTGATTTCGTCCCTTCCATAAGAGAGCCAATGGCCTCTCACGTATGTTCTTCGATGTTCTACCCCTCCTCTTGGCCATGCATTGGCGTAAAATTCTTTCATAACCTCTGGGTCATAGTTTTCTCTTAGGTAACAGATTTTTAGCCAGTTCCTTCTTCTGATAATATCTAAAAAGGCATCATATTCCCCTAGTCCCAAATCCACTTTTCGCTCTGGAATAAATGTCCAGTTCTCAATGTCTTCATATCTCTTTCTTCGCTCTTTGTCCCTGAATTTTTGTCCAGAAGTTGGCTCTTCGATGCGTGGTCGTTTCCCTTTATTTCTTCTTGAAGACCTTGGTGGAGAAGTGGTTGGAGGGGAATTAGGTGCAACCTGCTTAGTTCTTGCCATCTGTAATCACATAAGAGGAAGAATATAGTTTGAACATTACGAGCAAATAATCCTCTTAACAACACAGCATAGCATTGTAAATCGAAGACCAAACATGTCTAAAGGAAAAGTACTTCATACCAAATATGCCTATTATTAGCAGGGTAACACAACATAGCACTTGGTACTTTTATCAGACAGTTTGTGTGCATTATTAAAACAACAAAGTTTTTATCATGCTTTCAACAATTGAACAATCTAAATTTGATTGATCACTGCCAAGTACATTATACCTTTGGATCACAGAAGCATGCAAGATAAGGAACTTGTTTTCCATAATTAAATTTCAACGAAACCATGTTTTTCAGTTCAAAACACTTCATTGTGGGATAAGAAGAGGAATAATCAAAAGAGAAGAAAGATAGGGGGACGTACCTTTCGTTAGCAGAAATGGGTGATGCAAGAAGATGAAAAAGCTTTTCAAAATAACAAATGCAAAAGTGGGAAATTGTTAGGTGCTTCAATGAAAACTGAAGGGGGAGAGTAAATGGGTTGTGGGAGTTAAATTGGGGTGGGGCGGTTACAGAAATGAAAATGAGGAGTTACAAAACATTCCTTTATTAGCATCAGGGGCAGTTTTCAAATTCCTCGCTTAAGCGTGGGTATATCACGCTTAAGCGTGATCGTGGTATTGGGTACGCTTGAGCCTATTGCCTCCACGCTTAAGCGTGGTTATCACCTTGTTGTTATTTGTTTCCTTGCTTAAGCGAGAGATGACCACGCTTGAGCATGGTTACTTATGGGGGGACCCCTGATACTTTTAAATTATTCACGCTTAAGCTGGGAGTATCACGCTTAAGCTGGGAGTATCATGCTTGAACGTGACTTTAAACAGAATGCCCATGCTTGAGTGTGGGTTATCACGCTTGAGCGTGATTAATATCTGATGTTCCTTGATGCCTCTCGCTTGAGCGTAGGTACATCCGCTTTGAGCGTGGCCCTTGAAAATTTTAAAAAAGTCTGTCTTGCTTAAGTGTGAATTGTCTCGCTTGAGCATGATCAGGTTTGAAAGTTTGCCATTTCCCCTGGTAGCTTTGCCACGCTTTAAGCGTTGTTCCAGCTCTTGAGCGTGAAACATATTCTGAGTGCCTTGCCGTATCTCGCTTGAGCGAGAGTCTTCACGCTTGAGCGTGGTGATCCCTTGATGTTTTTTCTCTCCTAACTGTCTTTCCTCGCTTAAGCGTATCTTTTCACGCTTGCTCCTTTGAACAGGTCAAGCTTGAGCATGATTAATCAAGCTTAAGCTCCCTTCATGTTTGCCATTGTTTGAAACTTGATTTTTACATTTGCTGGATGAGTGACCTACAAAATAAATAAGAATTTCAATAACATTTAAAGTAAAATTAACATGAAAAGAAAGCATAAAAGATTGGGTTACCTCCCAATGAGCGCTTGTTTATCGTCTTTAGCTCGACGCCTGAGTTCGATCATGGATCCTTCAGTTGAATAACGGTGGCGACCTTCTCCACCTCTCCTCCTAAATAAGGCTTCAGTCTTTGTCCATTTATAACCCAGGTTCTTTCAGACTTAGGGTCCTGTAATTCAACAGCCCCATAAGATTTCACTTCTTTCACAATGAATGGTCCTGACCATTTGGATTTTAGTTTGCCTGGGAATAGTTTTATCCTTGCATTGAAAAGGAGCACAAATTGCCCCTGGTGAAAACTCTTTTTCACAATGTGCTTACCATGGTAAGCCTTCATTTTCTCCTTATAAATCCTTGATAATTCATAAGCATGATTCCTCCATTCCTCTAACTTGTGCATCTGAATTTTCCTTTCTTCAGCTGATGCCCTTGGGTCATAATTGAGGACTTTCATTGCCCAGAATGCTTTGTGTTCAACTTCTACTGGAAGATGGCAATTTTTTCCATATACCAACTGGTAAGGTGAAAATCTAGTTGGTGCCTTGTAGGCTGTTTTATAGGCCCATAAAGCATCATCCAGCTTCAACAACCAATCCTTTCTACTTAGGCTAATTATCTTCGCTAGTATCCTCTTAATTTCTCTATTGGATGCTTCTCCTTGGCCATTGGCTTGAGGGTGGTAGGGGAGGTTACTTTGTGCTTGACTCCATAATGTTCGAGGCATCGTTGGAGTTGAGAGTTACAGAAATGAGAACCTCTGTCACTTATCAGTACTCTTGGAGTGCCAAACCTGCTAAAAATGTGTTTCTTAAGAAATTTGATGACGGTCTTGGCATTAGCTTTAATACATGCCATGGCTTCTACCCACTTTGAGACATAGTCCATTGCCACAATAATGTACTCATTTGAAAATGAAGTTGGTAATGGCCCAACAAAATCTATGCCCCAGCAATCGAAGACTTCTATTTCCAGGTTGGTAGTTAATGGCATCTCGTGTCTTCTTGATATGCTACCTGTCTTCTGGCATGCATCACAATGCTGCACAAAAATATTAGCATCTTTGAACAATGAAGTCCAATAAAAACCTGATTGGAGGATTTTAGTTGTTGTCCTTTCCCCATTAAAGTGTCCTCCATATGGTGAGTTGTGGCAGTGCCATAAGATGCTGTTAGCTTCTTCTTGGGACACGTATCTCCTCAAAATATGGTCTGATCCAAGTTTAAACAGGTAAGGATCATCCCATATGAATTGTTTTGCATCCTTCAAGAACTTTTTCTTCTGTTGCCATGAAAGATCATCAGGCAACACTCCAGCAGCCTTAAAGTTTGCCATGTCTGCAAACCATGGCCTTTCTTTTATCATCAGTAGCTTTTCATCAGGAAATTCTTCCTTCACCTCTGGTTGGAGCAGTGTGACTTCCTTGTTAACAAGGCGAGATAAATGATCTGCAATAAAATTTTCACTGCCCTTTTTGTCTTTGATCACTAGATTGAATTCTTGCATTAGCAAGATCCATCTAAGTAATCTGGGCTTAGAGTCAGATTTATTCAGCAGATATTTAATAGCAACATGATCAGTAAAAATGGTGACTGGGGAACCAATTAGATAAGGTCTAAACTTTTCCAGACCATACACTATTGCTAACAGCTCTTTTTCTGTTGTTGCATAATTTATTTGGGCATGGTTCAAAACTTTGCTAGCATAGTGTATAACATGAAAATTTTTTGCCTTCCTCTGTCCTAATACAGCCCCAATGGCATAATCACTAGCATCGCACATTAGTTCAAATTCCATCTCCCAATCAGGAGCAACTATTATAGGTGCACAGGTTAGTCTATGTTTTAAAGTTTCAAATGCATGTAAACAAGAATCATCAAAAACAAAAGGAGTATCTTTGTTTAAGAGATTACTCAAAGGCTTTGTAATTTTTGAGAAGTCCTTGATGAATCTTCGATAGAATCCCGCATGGCCCAAGAAGCTTCTAACTCCCTTCACATTCCCTGGTGGTGGTAGTTTCTCAATTACTTCCACTTTGGCTTTGTCCACTTCAATGCCTCTTTTGGAAATTTAATGTCCTAGCACAATTCCTTCTATAACCATGAAGTGGCACTTTTCCCAATTTAAAACTAAATTGGTTTCCACACATCTTTTCAATACTACCCTCAAGTTTTTCAAACATTGATCAAATGATGGACCAAAAATAGAGAAATCGTCCATGAAGACTTCAATGTATTTCTCCACCAAATCTGAGAAAATGGCTAGCATACATTGTTGAAATATTGTAGGAGCATTACATAACCCAAAGGGCATTTTTCTATATGCAAACACCCCAAAGGACATGTGAATGTTGTTTTCTCTTGATCTTCTGGTGCAACTGCTATCTGGTTGTAGCCTGAGTAACCATCCAGAAAGCAATAATATGTTTATCCTGCTAGTCTCTCCAGCATTTGATCCCTGAAAGGTAGAGGAAAATGGTCTTTCCTAGTTGCTGTGTTCAGTTTTCTGCAGTCAATGCACATCCTCCATCCTGTGACTGTTCTTGTAGGGATCAATTCATTTTTGTCATTTTGTATGACGGTGATTCCTCCTTTCTTTGGAATAACCTGCACAGGACTCACCCAAGAGCTATCAGAAATTGGATAAATTATACCAGCTTCTAGTAATTTAATTACCTCCCCTTTCACTACTTCCTTTATGGTTGGATTCAAGCGTCTCTGTGGCTGAGCAATTGGTTTGAATTCTTGTTCCATGTAAATGCAGTGCGTACAGTAGGCTGGACTTATTCCCTTCAAGTCTTCTAATTTCTATCTAATTGCTGTTGAGTGCTCCTTCAATACTTGAATCAATTGCCTTTCCTCTGTACCTGTCAATTCCCTATTAATAATAATAGGTTTTTAGTTATCATTATCAAGATAAACATATTTCAAATGTGGAGGTAAAGTTTTTAGCTCCATTTTTGGTGGGACAACTTCTTTTGCTTTCTCTGACAGCTTCTCATAATGAATTGCTTTTTGAATGGTATGCTTGTCCTCCTTCGAGTTTTCCCCATCTTCTTCCATTGTTCCTATCGCTTCAGTGTTTAACTCATCCAGTGGATCTTTGTTGAGCCATTCACTGGATTGTTCTCTGATGGCTTTTTCTTCAATGTCAATTTTGAAGCACTGCTGCTTTTCCCTTGGATACTTCATTACATCAAACACATTGAAGTTTACCTCCTCATCTTGCACTCTTACCTTTAGTTTACCATCGCCCACATCAATAATCACCTTTGCGGTTTTCATGAAAGGCCTTCCCAAAATGAGGGGCACTTCTGCATCTTCTTCAATGTCCATGATGACAAAATCTACAGGGAATATGAACTTGTCAACTTGTACTAGCACATCCTCCGCTATGCCATATGGAAACTTCATGGATCGATCAGCAAGTTGGAGAGTCATTCGTGTTGGTTTCACCTCGAGATCTCCGATTCTTTTCACCATTGAGAGGGGCATTAGGTTAATGCTAGCTCCCAAGTCTAATAGTTCTTTTCCTACTGGCAAAGTACCAATAGTTACTGGAATTGTGAAACTCCCAGGGTCCTTTGTTTTCTCAGATAGTGCTTTTTGAATGATGGCACTGCATCCTGCGGCAAGTTCCACTGTTTCTTTAGAAAATCTTTTTTTCTTTGTTAAGAGCTCCTTCATGAACTTTGCGTACGTTGGCATTTGCTCCATGGCTTTGACAAAAGGTATGTTTATTTGTAACCTTTTGAAGATGTCCATAAATCTTGCAAATTACCTCTCCTTTTTATTTTTGAAGGATTCTTTAGATACGGTAAACTTTTCAGCTGTGGTGCTGGGTCGTCTACCTTCTTCTTTCCTTCTTTTATTTCTTTCTTTTTTTCTTTTTCATTATCTTCCTCCTTTGTTTCTTTTTCATAATTTTTTTCTTCCACCTTTTCTTCCTCCTTTTCACCATTTTCTTCTTGTTGTCCAATGACCTTTCCACTTCTTATGATTGCTTTGCATTGTTCCTTCGGATTTGGGTGGGTATTAGCTCCAAACTGAGAGTTATGATGTTTTGCAATTTGTCGAGCCAATTGCCCCACTTGAGTCTCCAGGTTTCTTATTGAAGCATCAGTGTTTTTTTATTGGTGATTGAGACCTGCATGAATTTTTCTAGAGTGTCCTCTAGTTTTGATGTCCTTTCTATCAAGGAAGGACCTTGTTGATAAGGTTATTGTCTGTTGAAAGTGCTTCCTCTTGCTTCCATCCACTATTTTGATTATTTCTCCATCCCTGTGAAAAGTTGTTAGAATAAGCATTGTTATTGAAGTTACCCTACTTACCTTGGCTATTCATATAAAGGATGGATTGGTCTCCCTGTTCTCCTTGACGGTGTCCATTCTGATGTTCTCCTCCATAAAAATCACATCTCATTTGTGCTTGTTGGTTTCCTGCAGAGGATTGTACAACATGTAGTTGTTGAGGGAGTTTTGTCATTTGCTATGTCAGAGCTTTAATTTGTTATGTCAAAATTTTGTTTTGAGCCAAAATGGCATCTGTTGTATTGAGTTCCAACATTCCCTTCTTTTGGACTTGTATTCTATCATGCTGAGCTTGGTAATCCGTGGATGATAATGCTTCAGTGACTCTTGTAGCTTGCTCTACATCCACTGTCATCATAGTGCCTCCAGCTGCTACATCCAATATCATTTTGGTGTCTGCTTTAAGTCCACTGTAAAGGATATTCAATTGGGCAATATCTTCTAAGCCATGGTTTGGGCATCTTCTCAGGAAAGATTTGAAACATTCCCATGCCTCACAAAAAGGTTCATCATGGCTTTGTTTAAATGTTGTAATATCTGACTTAGCCTTGATAAATCTAGATGGTGGGAAAAATCTGTGTAGGAACTTCTCTTCTACTGTGTCCCAATTGTTCAGGCTTTGATTTGGGTGCGACTGGAGCCATTCTTTAGCTTTACCTATGAGAGAAAAAGGAAATAGTCTTAGATATGCTGCTTCAATTGCTTCCTGTTCAAAGCCCATTGTTCCTACTAATTCATAGAATATGGCTAAGTGAGTGTCCGGATCTTCACTGGACATTCCATGGAATTGGTGGGAACTAATTAAACTAAGGAAGGCAGGTTTCATTTCTATAGCCCTGATTGTATTTGTTATAGCAATGCTTGAGTAGTGTCTGGGTCCTTATTGTAGAGTGTAATCTCTAAGTGTTCTCCTTGGTGGGTTTTGATTATTGCTGTTAACATCCATTGTATCAGAGGAAGTTTGTCCTGCGTGGAAGTTTTGCTTGGCTTTCTTGATTTTCTTGAGGAACCTGTCTATCTCTGGATCAAATGCAAGTTGTTCTTTTGTACCCTGTCCTCTCAAGATCATAGATCAAGTACTCAAAATAGCTAAGTTACCATACAAAAGAAATTGAAAACAATTTTATGTACACTGTCTTGTCAATTCAATGCTAAAATGTTCAAACTTAAATTACCTCCCTGGCTGCAGCGCCAAAACTTGATATGTTGTTTTTATAGTTCATACTAAAACTTGTAAGCCAAAACTTGGTATTGTGGAGAAGTGAAGTGGAGTGTTCATATAAAGAGAATCAAGTTTGTATAATATAAACTCAATGGAATGTTTGTGCCAAGTTTAAACAAAGTGATTGTTGTATAGTATAGATGTCGTTCCACTGAGGAGGTGTAGCATGAAAATCTTAGTTTTGAATTGAGTTGACAGAAGATTTTTTGTGTTGATTTGTTGTGAATGATGCAGAGTGAAAAAGTGAATAAATAACAGAGAGTAAAATTTAAAAAGATAACAGTAAATGGTTTTTGAGGAAAATCAGTTTTGTAAAACAGGGATTGGTTTCATCATATCTCACCTTCTCTAAGTTGCATAAGTTTTTATGTAAGTAACTTGAAAAGATAATTTCTATGTCACAATCAAAATCATTTACATCGATCCCTCGACTACAAAATTCATAAGAATGATTTCAAACCGCTGATCCCTCAGTCACTTTGAAATCATTCCAGCATTATCAATCGATTGTTTTGACGTTTATTGCGTTATATGCCATCCCTAGCTACCTACTCACAACAAGTATTTCATTCGGATCTACTTTCAAAAGTCACTTCCCAGCATACTTGAGAAAACTTAAAACAAGAAAATAGTGATCAAGTACTTTCAAGCATTAAAAGCAGAAGGAAATACAGAAACTTATCAAATCTCATTATACACACAAAAACTTACAGCAGCATTACTTCAGGTTTGAATGGATTACAACCAATCCCATAAGGGAAATTTTAGCTACTCATGCTATGCATTTTCACCTAAGAAGATTTTGCAATAAATACAGAGTGAAAAATATAGCAAAAGTGTTTGATAAAATGAAGAATATGATCTCTTCGATCCAACTTGATTATTCTTGATGTTGTTCTCTACTTGATTTATAGAGGTTATGCTCCAGCTTCCCTTGCCCACTTGCATAGAGCCCATGAAGCATCTTTCAGAGACATGTAGAAACACAAGAAAGTGGGTGAGTTGGCATCGCACCATTGGTGAATAAAAAATTGGAAATCCCATGCTGCATGAGTCACGCTTAAGCTTGATTAATCACGCTCAAGCATGGAAGGTCTGATGCTCCCTTTTTATTTTACGCTTAAGCCAAGTTCAGCCACACTCAAGCGTGCCAGCCTGTCTAACTCACGCTTGCTCCACGCTTGATCCACGCTCAGGCGCGCTCGGGCTCACGCTTGAGCACCTCCTTATCTCGCTCAAGCGTGAGGAAGTTCCTGATACTCTTTCATCTTCGCTCAAGCTGACTTTGTCACGCTTGAGCGTGCACTTTCATTTCAACATATACATTTCACGCTCAAGCCACGCTCAAGCGGAGTCGAGCTCACGCTTAAGCGGCTCCTTCCCACGCTTGAGCGTGGAGGGGTCCTGATGCTTTGTGCTTTCTTTAATCCACGCTTAAGTGTGGAACATGTTGCATTCAGGCATCCCTTTTGTCTTGTGCTGGTGTTTCTTGATTTCTTCAAGATTTTTGTCACCTTTCTTTAAATATTTTGATAAATCAAGCTTGTGTTTACATAATATGTTATTTACAACAAAATCATGCTTTATTACTTACTAATCTAGTTAAATTCTTTCCAAAATGGGTTTAATTAAAGTATTAAATCAATGTGAAATAACACTTATCATTCATATTTAGTTGAAAACCTTAGTGATGAGGAGGAAGTGTACATTGGCAGAACCTACAAATGCAAGTTCTACATTAATCAAGTTGGTGATAAGGTTGTCCTTAAGAAAGAGGTGTTATTTCCTAGTGTTGACACTTTTCGTGAGGTGCTAAGAGACTATGTTATAGAAAAGGGGTTTGATATATTTCATGCTAAGAACGAGAACACTTGGATAAAAATTATGTCCCAAGGGTCTATATTCTACCTTCGCTCTAGTTTGCATCCTAATGGTAGTTTTGAGATCAAGCAGCTAGACAAGACATATAGCTATGTGAAAAACACCATGAATCAAGAGGCTTCTGCAAAGTGGATTGCAACAAAGACGGCTCCTTAATTTCAGGTTGATCCTGACAATAACACAACATGGGGAAGCACCTTATAACCACATATGGTGTTAAATTATCATACTTATAGATTTACAAAGCTAGACGTTACTGATTTTCTAATGGAATGACCAAATTGACACGCCTATTAATTATTTTTAATCTTTTTTATCAACACAAATATTTCTTTATGGTGAAATTTATCCAACTTATTTGATTCACAAGTTTAATTTGGGACGTGAATTGAAGTTATCTTTAGACTCTTACATTGATAGGTTTATGGTGTTAAGGTCTATTCAAGTAAAACAAATTTAGAGTGGAAAATTAAGATGGAGTAGAAGAGAAAGTGTAGACGATGGACAAATTAAAACAAAGCGAGATGAAAATTATTATAGCCATATAACAAGAAAAACAACACCAATCACACCTAAAACTGTAGGAACAAAGGTCCAAAATAGAACCACCATGCAATATAGAAAAGATGCAAAAATTTAAAGTTGAGAGACGAACTGGTGCTCGTAGATCCTTTCGATTTGTCAGTAGTCACGACGATGGATGTGTTAGGTGTTTTGCTTTGGATACTGAAGCCTTTTGAATTCATTCCCCCCCAGTTTCTCTGTTCAATTTCTTTTTATGCTTTCCCAAAAAATTGCCAACTTGAAAGAAGTTACCATTACATGAGATGTTACCAGTACATGGGAAATTACCCATGTCTTCATATCATGCAATGCCATATGTCTTAAGGCTGACCAACCTTCAATAATTGTCCCAATAATTTAAACAAATATGTGTTCAGCCTTTAACTACTCATAGGGACCAATTTGGGCGTAACTTGAAAGGTTGTCCACTTGAAACCTACCAACTTGATGATATGTCTATGTGGGTTCTTTATCTTTCTCTTATTTTCCCCAACTAAGGTTTTTTAATTACCAATGGGACACTTTAATATTAATTTTTATTTAGAAGTTGTCAATTTAATTTAATCGATCAATCTCCTTATCAAATAATTGACACAAAAATGTATCTCAAAAGATCTCTTTTCATAAAATTCAAGAGCGCCCATGTAAGTCTATATTTTATTTAAAGACTTAATTTTCTTATCTCTAACAGATGCCCCCTAAAATATTATTTCTCAAGTAATGAGAGAGTTAATATTTTAAAAAAAATTCAAATATTTATCAAACTCTTTAAAGATCCAATCTAGTTATTACATACATTTTTCTTTCAAAAGATCACAAGTGACGGAAATTTAACTTTGAAACATATATGTTCAATTTAATTGATCCAAGACCAAATTACAGTATCCACTACGTTATTTGCCAACTGCTTTTACAAATCAATTTGCCAAATTTCAATTTGGCATATATATATATATATATATATATAATACCTGATAGCACATTAGCTTTATAGGCCCAATCTCCATTGACTTATCAAAGGCCTAATTTTAACATATCACACACACATGGATTATGACTAGTATTTACCCAAAATTCAAGTTAGGAATTGTTTTCCACTTCTATGCTCCAATTTCATTCACTATCGCACTCACACCCTAATTGTACTACCTTATAACCCTTTCATCTTCTCCCTAACAACTGTATAGCAGTGTCGTCATCATCATTCCTAACCGCAGGTGCCATTGCGTGTCGTCTTCACCACTCACGCTACAACTTCTTACTTAGAAGCCTACTCACGTGACAACTTCTCTGCCTCATAGCTTTATCTCTCTAATTAGTTCACGGTTTTTCTCATAACTCATCAGTTCTGATTTCATGGCTTATTCATAAGTTCCATTTGCTTTTTCACTAACCAGTGTTCTTAGTTCGCAAAGGCCCTATCTTCCTGACCCCGAAAGAGATGATGAAAGTTGTTTGGCATGACCAAGTACTGATTCCCTTCATGATTAATGATAAGAAACATGCCATTTTAGGTCCTTACATGCCTACTCTGGTTGATGATCTAAAATATCTTTTTCCGTCACCCATGACTAATCGCATACTTGCATATAGATATTTTATCAAGACTAATTTTTGTGAAAATTTCAAAAATATTTTCTGTTCACACCTTCCTATTAGTAAGAAATTTTATCTACCATGAAAGAATAGAGAAAAAGAAAGGTCACCTGTGGAAATAGATAGGAATATATGATTTTATAAAGTTAAGCATATATCCTCTGGCCTACTATTGTCCTCTAGTTATGGCCTCATTCTTTTATTGGAACCGTACTATATACTCACATCTTTGAAGTACCTGCGAGAATGATTACCCCTGCTCTTTTTAACATAGCTGTCATATGTGACTTAAAGCCTATTGGGATTGAGTATTCAGGTTTCCTTCAGTCTAACTCTGATGATGCATTGCCAAACTTCACAAAATATACATATCAACTTTTTCTACAAAATAACATGTCTACCTCTAAGCATGTCACAAACAAGGAACATATTGCTTTTTTATTATACTGGTTGTCTATGTTTGTGTTTTATTCCAAGACTTTACAGGTTCCTAAGGCTTTTTTACCTATAGCCAATAACTTAAGCAAATTAGTTCTGGCCACGCTTTATAGGTCATTAAATGAGGTTGTAGCTACTTTGTTGGATCCATCCCTCATCAACTTGATCAACGGACCCTTTTGGCTACTCCAATTATGGTTTAATGTTATTCTTCCAGACCGACTTCATCTGACAACACTATCTAACATCCCCGTGGATATCACAGGGTATCATCTATCCTACCAGAATGAGAATATCAATCAAGGTCTTCATCTTCTTGATCAGTTTAAACAACATTTTGGTTATTTTCACAACTTAGAAAACTATTCCTCTGATTTCTCCTTTTGTCTCAAAATGCCAAGGTCCTAATTGGCTTGTTCGCCCTTTCCTTGATGAAGATCTTGTCACCCAACAAGAGACCATGCACATATAGACAGAGTTCTTGACTTACTCTTTATTGACAACAAATGTATTTGTCAATGACCCAAGAACCTTGGTGTACCAACCTTATTTAGTGGCTAAGAAATTTGGTCTCACACAGACTATACCTTTTTTCTTTTTTAAGCACTTGAGTGAAGTGAAAAATTAGTATAGCTCTAAAAGTTCATTTGATCTTGAAACACTTTTTAAGAGGTATAAAAATAGGCCAATCAAATTGACTCCTGCCTCTTTTGAACCATCTTATTTCACTACTCGAAGCTTTCACAACTGGTGGCAATCTTATTACACTTCCTTTCAAATTTCTTTGATAAAGTGCTATAAGCGTATGACCTCCACCATTCCAGCAAAACCTTTGAAGTCAACTGGTAAATTATGATTACTCTTTTACTTTTAATTATTAGTCATTCTCTTTCCTCATTTTATAAATCTAATTGTGAATATTTCTTAAATTTATTTTATAGCTTGGAAACATTGCAAGATGAATTTTTACATTTCAAGCGCTAAAGAAAGTGTCCCATTATACCCTCTGAATTCTAGCAAAAAACATACTTCTCCATCTTCTTTGAAACTAGTATGTGTTGCCCAAGTGGCCTCAATTACTCAAGAAAGGGTGAATTGAGTATTAAAAATTTTGCTTGGAAATGCTTTTGAATATGATTCTTTGCAATTAATTTGCTTAATGTAAGTAATAGTGATGATAACAAGTTACTGCAACACAAAATTAAGCACGCAGTAATTTATCGAATAGTTAGTGTGCAGAGATTAACTTCAACTAGAATAATGACTTTAATCAAGATTTCAGTTCAAGAAATTTATCAAACAACTTATGTGCACAAATGTAAAGAGTTCAAGGAAGAGAGAATTTCAAACCAATGTACTAGTTCCACCAGTTCCACTTGTGGTGTACGTCTAGCCTTTAAGCAAACCACTTGAAGGATTCCACTATTGAAGATTTGAGATACAAGCTTTGAGCAACTGCAGCTTTCTAGTGTCCCACACTCAAGAACTCAATCCTCACAAGCAAAGGAAAACCCACTCAATCTCACAATCTCTCAATAACCCAAAGGTTGAACCCCAACCTTTGATACAACTCAAATTTTAGGTGTAGATGATAGGTGTTACAAGAATAACTCTAAACTAGAGTGGATATACAAATTAAACGCATTCACAATGGTAACTCACTAAGATATGCAAATTTTACAACTAGAGTTGTAGAAAAAGAACTTACAAAGAGGATTTTAACTCAATAGATTATAAGCTATTTGATTTCACTTGTTTGATGCATTTAAGAGTTGAATTCATGAGTCATTTATAGGCGTGGAAGAACTTCTAGCCATTGTGCCACTTGCTTCTTCGAACATCATGGAGTATGGGCTGTTTTCCTTAATTTAAGAGGTTGTTTAAAGGTGTTTCCCATCTTATGAATCGATTCCCTTTAGCCATGAATCGATTCAATGCATTCTATTTGGCAATTTTTAGCTAGTTTACAAGTATAAATCGATTCAGAGATGTTCAAGGGGCATGAATCAATTCAACGATCCCTTGAATCGATTTAAGGCATTTTGTTTAGGTATTTTTGAAGTTTCCACTCGTGTGAATTGATTCACCTAGGCTTGAATCAATTCAAGCATTGTTGTTTTCCATTTTCCATGAGTTTTTGTTGTTTGTAAGGCTTGTGTTGAGGCATGGCTTGTTTCCTTGATCCTTATGCATTGATTTCATGGTTTGTCCTTTAATTGAGACTTGTTCTTTATATTTGATCCTTCTTGTATGTTTGTCATTATTAAAACACATTCTCCCCTAGTTGTTCATCAAGTACTTTCTATTCACTCTTTGTTCTTGAGTGTTGTTCATGTTTGTGCTTGGGCCTTTCCTTTGTCATTATCAAAACCTGTTTCAACATATAAACTCATTCTCCCTTTTTTGATGATGACAACTAATGTGCATCTCTTGGGGTGTTAGTTTAACAGTAAATTTATGACAGCTATGCAACTCCCCCTTATTCATGTAATAGATGCCGATCGGTACCACTTGTTGCCTAATGAAATTTATAGGTTCTATTAGTATGATGAATGGAGAGGTTTTATTCTAGTTTTACTCCCCCTCAATCTGTACTATATTAAATCAGAGCAAAATATATAATTGTTAAGTTTTAATTCTTGATATCATTTGTTATACTGTCTATTTACCAATGTGTGGTGCAACTCAGTTCTTGATACCACTTGTTATAAGTAAGGTCACATGCATTTTTACTTGTTTTAATATACATTTGTTATATAGGAGAGAGCACAAACATTTTTAATGTATTTTTACTTGTTTTAACATACATTTGTTATATAGGATAGAGCATAAACATTTTCTCCCCTTTTGGCATCATCAAAAACACACAGTACATATAGGAAAGAAGTGATAACAGCATTGAACTCAAATCATAGTGTATTAATAGAAGATTTAGGTCTGAATACCAAGCCATAAAACATAAAAATATAAGTCTAAGATCAAAGGAAAGACAACCATAATTTAAGCAAAGATCATCCTAAAAAGAAACAAAGTAGCATAATCAATCTAGGGTGGAGGAAATTGTAATGCAACGATTTGTTGAGCCAGATCTTCATATTTGGCGTTGATGTCGGTCTCTATCCTGTCAAAGCACTGGTCAATGTGAGCTGTGAATTGAGTAAAGAGTTCCTCATTGGAGGGTGCAGCAAGCTGTGCTGGTTGCGATTTTGGTTCAAGTGAAGAAGGTGCTTCATCATCATCATTATCATCATTGTAATCATGACGTCGTCGACAGAGGATCTCCCAAACACCATGATACTCATGCAGACCCAATTTTGTGAGATGTGTGTGGCTGATTTACCCCTTTGGACCAACTAATTCTTTGACTTCATTTTTGAGATCTACTCAAAAATGATGAAGTAGTTTGGTGATAAGGACAGCATAGGGAAGACAGGTGAGGTTTTGGGCATCTAGTATATGTTGCCTTACCAATTTAATCTAGTTGATTTCCTTTTGGTTCACCATAGCCCATAATAGAAGAATTTGTGCTTCACTTACTCAGGCATTGTTACTTCCTTGTGGTAAGAGGATCTTGACCAAGCAGTAGTGGAGTAACCGGTGTGGAATGTTCAATTTGCCAACAGTGCTAATGGTGGATAGTGAGAGTTTGAGAAAGACACAAGCATCGTTGAGATTATAGTCCCATTCAGGAGTTGGATCTCTGCTAAAGAAGTTTGCATCATTAAGGGGAAGTTTGCCCACTAAGTTCATGACCATATCATCAAGAACAATGGTGACCCCTTTCACCTTGGCAATACATCGAGCATCTGATATGCGCAATATGAAGTAGATGGCTCTAATTAATTCTGGGTATATGTGATGTTCCTCTAGTGCCACAAAATCAAGAAGTTTTTGTTGTGCAAGGATCTCAAGAAAGGAAAGCCCAGAATATTCAAAGAATGGCATATCAAGCTAATGAGGGGGAATGAGGAGTTTTTCAGAAAAGTTTTCCAAGTACCTTGATAACTCCTTTTGAGTGTCAAACAACCTTGAGAGATTGAAAATTTGAGGAGCAGAGGAACCTTGAATGTCGGCTCTTCTCTTTCTCTCTGGGTGTGAGAAGGAAGCCATGGATGTGATGGGGTTGAAATGAGGGGTTTGGAAGAGAGTTTTTTATAGAGAAGGAGGGGGAAAACTAAGAGAGAGTGTGGATCGATTCAAGGGTCATGGTGAATCGATTCAAACGGTTCTGATGTGGAAATTTTGAACAATCAGTGGCATAAATTGATTCAAGGTTTCACGTGAATCGATTCAACTTGTTCTATTTGTGGAGAATTTGGATAATCAGGTATATGAATTGATTCAAGGTTACACATGAATCGATTCAAGCTATTCTGTTTTGTATAAATTTGGCACCCAGTGATATGAATAGATTCAATACTTTAAAGAATTGATTCAAGGCTTAAGAAATCAAAAATCGTGATGCTCCTAAGCCTTTGAACTTATATGAATACACAAAATTATCATTGATGCAAGGATTTCTTTAAATTAAAGGAGTTAAAGTCATGGAAATCATTTGTTCAAGTCTTATTAGTTTTTTTCAAGTTCAAGATCATACATTCACATAATCAAAATCATATACCATCAACAACTTTATGCTTAAACATTAAATTTATTAAGAACAAGTATAGGAATTGATTTTTAAACGCAATTAGAGATTTCCAAAATTCCCAATTCCCTTCTAATGTTTATAAATTGATATTTTGCAAGGAGTTTTATAAAAATATCAGTTAATTGCTTAGTTGTTTCAACATGTTCAAGTACACAATCACCTTTCAACATATGATCCCTAATAAAATGATGTCTGATCTCAATATGTTTGGTTCTTGAATGCATGATAGGATTCTTTGAAATATTTATGGCACTAGTATTATCACATCTAAGAGGCACATGGTCTAAAACAACACCAAAGTCTAGAAGTTGTTGTTTTATCTAAAGGATTTGAGCACAACAACTCCCAGCTACAACATATTTTACCTCAGCTGTGGATAAAGCAACACTTACTTGTTTCTTATTATGCCAAGATACAAGGGAACTACCAAGCAAGTGACAAGTACCACTAGTACTTTTTCTATCAAGTTTACATCCTACAAAATCAGAGTTAAAATATCCTACAAGAGTACATTCAGTACCTGTAGGATACCACAAACCAACATTTTGAGTTCCAACAAGATATTTTATTTCGTTTTATAGCTATAAGGTGAGATTATTTGGGATATGCTTGAAATCTTACACACATACAAACTGCAAACATGATATCTGGTCTATTAGCAATTAAGTAAAGTAAGGTCCAATCATACCTCGGTATTATATGAGTTCAACATCCTTACCTTTCTCATCCTTGTCCAAATAATATGATGTGCTCATGGGTGTGGCCATTTCATTTGCCTTATCCATGTCAAATCTTCTAAGCAATTCTTTGTAATATTTTGATTGACTAATGAAGGTTCCTTCTTTTGTTTGCTTGATTTACACTCTAAGGAAGAAAGTGAGTTCTCCCATTATTGACATTTCAAACTTATCCTACATAATCTTGGTAAACTCTTTGTAGAGATCTTCATTAGTAGCACCAAATATGATGTCATCAACATAAACTTGAACCAATAGTATGTCATTTTTCTTGTGCTTGATAAACAGTGTAGTATCAACCTTTCCTCTTTCAAAATTGTTTTCTAAAAGGAATTTCCTCAATCTTTCATGCCAAGCTCTTGGAGCTTGTTTCAATTCGTACAAGGCTTTTCTAAGTTTAAAAACATGATTTGGGAATTTGTAGTTTTCAAAACCAAGAGGTTGATCCACATATACTTCCTCTTATATGTAACCATTTAAGAAAGTACTTTTGACATCCATTTGGTAAAGTTTAAAGTCCATACAACATGCAAATGCTAATTGTAATCTAATTGCTTCTAATCTAGCAACAGGAGCATATGTTTCTTCATAATCTATGCCTTCTTCTTGATTATAACCTTTAGCTACTAATCTAGCCTTATTCCTTGTTATTACTCCGTTTTCATCAAGCTTGTTCCTGAAAACCCATTTAGTTCCTATTACTTGATGGTCATTAGGTCTTGGCACAATTTTCCAAACTTGATTTCTTTCAAATTGATTTAATTCTTCTTACATTGCCAACATCCAATGTTCATCAATAATAGCTTCATCTATGGTTTTAGGTTCAATTTGTGAAACAAAAGCCAAATGATTGCATGTATTCCTAATAGTATTGTGTGTACTTACACCTTTTGAGATATCACCTATTATGTTGTCAATTGGATGATTTTTTTGAAATAATCTGTTCCTTTTGAATGCTTGGTTGCTGTATGTCTCCTTATAAGGTTTCTTCTTCTTCTTCATTGTTGATTCCTTCTTTATCCTTGTTGTCCAAAGCCATCTTCTCAAGAGTTTCTGTAAGTTCATCAACATCTTCCTTTCTTGAAGGATTTTGGTTAATCTCATCAAATTTAACATGAATGGACTCTTCTATTGTACCAGTTTCATTTTTAAAATACTTGATAAGCTTTACTAGTTGAAGAATATCCAAGAAAGATTGTTTCATCAGATTTTGCATCAAATTTACCAAGGTTATCCTTTCCATTATTTAACACAAAACATTTGCATCCAAACACATGAAAATAAGATATGTTTGGTTTTCTTCCTTTGTAAAGCTTATAGGGGGTTTTCTTCAAAATAGGCCCTATTAAACATCTATTCATAACATAACAAGCGGTATTTACTACATCGGTCCAAAAGTATTTTGCAATATTATTTTCATTTAACATGGTTCTTGCTAGTTCCACTAGAGATCGATTTTTCCTCTCAACTACTCCATTTTATTGTGGAGTAGGAGCTGAAAAATTATGTTCAATGCCATGTTTTTCACAAAACTTTTCAAAAGGTTAATTTTCAAATTCTCCCCCATGATCCATTATAATGGATGCAATTTTTGAATTTTGTTCGTTTGGGATAACTTTAGCAAGTTTCTTAAATGCATGGTATGCTTCATTCTTATGAGCGATGAATAATGTCCATGTATATCTAGAGTAATCATCCACAATCATAAATCGATAATAATTACCACCAAAGCTCTTGGCCTTAGAGGGTCCAAACAAGTCCATGTGCAAAAGTTGTAAAGGCCTATTAGTTGAAATAATATTTTTAGCTTGAAAAGATGCCTTTACTTGTTTTCCCTTTTGACATGAATCATAGAATTTGTTTTCAAATTTCAGCTTTGGTAAACCAATCACCAATTCTTTAGAAACTAGTTTGTTTAAATGATCTATGTGAATGTGGGATTTTCTTCTATGCCATAGCCATGTCATCCTCTTTAGTTAAGAAGCATTACACATCATTTGAAGACAAGCAATCAAGATCAATCATATAGATGTTATCGACTCTTTGACCAATGAACTTAGATTTCTTTATTTACCTTAATCTTAATTATGCAACAATTTGATTTAAATACAACTATATACCTTTTATCACATAACTGACTAATGCTAAGTAAGTTGTGTTTAAGTCTTTCAACATACAAGACATCATTGATAGAGGTTGAGGAGTTTTTACTGACATTTCTGATACCAAGGATTTTTCCTTTGGTATTGTCTCTATAAGTGACACAACCTTTTCTTCTAGGAGTAAATGAAGTAAACTTACTAATATCTCCCGTCATGTGTTTGGAACACCCACTATCCAAATACCAATGAGTGTTGTTACCTACAAACCAAATCAAGTTAAAGCTTTTGGTACCAATTTTATGTTGGGTCCTTGTAGGTTAGTTTGTGGTAATGTTCCTTTAGGAACCCATATCTTTCTCACAACCTTTGGTCCTAATCTTTTAACATTGCAATTTGACGCACTATATTCTTTGAACTGGTATGATCCGGGATCAAAGATCCAGTTTGGGACCAACCATAAGAGTCAACTATAAAAAGTGTCTATACACCGGTACAGTGGAAATCTGGTATTGTTACCTAATATCTCACTGGGAGATACCAGTCTCAAAGTCTTGGAGATCCTTCACACTAAACTTTTACGTTGAAGGGGGGCGAAAAGTGGTGTCACCTGCGAAGATTCTCCGACGCTCAAGTCAGTAAAACCAAAATAAGAATTCAAGTTTTGAAAGCTTAAGTTAGGGAATGTAGCTAACATACCAATATATCAGAAATGGCTATTTATAAGCATGCATGAAGAATAAAGGGTCAGGTTGAGCCAGGGGACAAATAGTACATTGTACAGTGTACGGTTCTGACACACGACACGAGAAGAGCCGCATCTCCGGCGAACGTCCCTTGCAGCTGTACCTTGTACCTTTTGTTGGGTGACATGGAAGTTTTCCAGTCTGTGAGGTGCTGACCTGGACAATCCAGTGTAGAAGGGCATCTGATACAGATATACAATCCAGAGGTTTTACATGCAACGATAGTAGCATAGTGATAACGGATGAAATTATATCCTTGTCCATTTGCCGGTATCGAGACCAGATCAACCTTTAATTCCATAATGATTGCATTTTAAGAAAGGTGATAATGACTTTCTAGGAGTTATAAAGAAATTTTTGTAATATTTTTCTTTCCTAGAGGCATTAAGTCCTAGTTCGGTTTTATCAAACATACACTGTTGTTTTCCAAGTAAAGCATTTAAATTATCCCTACCATATGTGAACCTTTCAAGGGTCTTGTTTAGGTCTAGGACTCTTTCTTCTAACTTTTCACATTTTTTGGCAAATTCACAAGGTATAGTTTTAGTACAAGGTTGAACATTATCATTTTTTTCTCAATGTTTCATTTTCTTTGCCAAGTTTATCAATATGTTTTTCAAGAGTATCAATAGTTCTTCTAGACAACATGTACTTATTTAAGATTTTAATAAATTTATCATACAATTCTTCAAAAGCGTCAAATAATTCATCTTTGTTTAGATCATGAATATTCACCTCATCTTCTTCTTCTTGGTGATTAGCCATTAGACATAGGTTAGCTTCTTCATTGTCTGAGTCATTGGAGTTGCTCATATCATTGTCATCCCATGCTATGTAGACTCTTCTCCTTCCTTTTCGGTCTTTGTTTTTCTTCTTGAGATTTGGGCAGTCCGCTTTGAAATGACCTTCCTTTCCACACTCAAAACAAGTAGGTGAGGAATTATTTTCTTGGGAAGGAGGTTTCTTACCTTCATTAGAAAAGTTCTTTTGGAATCTTTTGCTTCTCATGAATCTTACAAAATGTTTAACAAATAAGCTTAGTTCTTCATCTTCTTCAAGATCACTTTCTAACTCCTCTTCATCAATTGATGTGGTCTTAAGAGCTAGCCCCTTTTTTTATAGGTTTTCTCTTCTTCCTCCGCATTCTTTAAGTCTTTAAGTTCCTGCTCTTGTTCAAGTAATTTACCAAACAAAGTAGCAAGAGACATTTCATTTATATTTGGGGATTGTTTGATGGCGGTTACAAGAGGTTGCCATTCTCTAGTGAGACTTTTTAAAACTTTATGAATAAGCTCCTTATTAGTATAGGATTTACCAAGAGTAATAAGATGATTAATGATTAATGATTGAGGTAAATCTCTTTTGTAATTCCAAAATGGTTTCTTTGGAGTTCATTCTAAAGCTTTCGTATTAACTAGTGAGAGTACTAATTTTAGAGTTTTTTACATCACTAATTCCTTTATGGGTGATTTGAAAAGTGTCCCATATTTCTTTTGTAGTTTTACAAGTTACAACTCTAAAGAACTCATCCGGGCCTAAGGCAAGGGTGATGAGACTTTTATCCTTGTAATTGTATTGGACTTTTCTCTCTTCATCACTAGTCCAATCATCCATGAGTTTTTCAACTTGCTTACTAACTACAATATGCGGTACAAAAGGGCCATTTTCAATAGCATTCCAGATTTTCAAATCAATAGATTAAACAAAAAATTTTATCCTTTCTTTCCAAAAGGTGTAACCTTCACCATTGAAAGTGGGAGGTCTATTTGTAGCCTTACCCTCAGGAAATAGATTATATGAGGTAGAGGTTATCTTAATCTCTTGAAGTTGTTAAGCTCTATATACCAAGAGTCAAGCTCTGATACCACTTGTTGACCAAGTGACCTTAATTACTCAAGAAGGGGTGAATTGAGTATTAAAAATTTTACTTGGAAATGCTTTTGAATATGATTCTTTGCAATCAATTTGTTTAATGTAAGTAATAGTAATGATAACAAGTTACTATAACATAAAATTAAACACGCAACAATTTATCGAATAGTTGGTGTGCAGAGATTTCAGTTCAAGCAATTTATCAAACAGCTTATGTGCACAAATGTAAAGAGTTCAAGGAAGAGAGAATTGTAAACCGATGTACTAGTTCCACCACTTCCACTTGTGGTGTACGTCTAGCCTTCAATGAAACCACTTGAAGGATTCCACTATTGAAGATTTGAGATACAAGCTTTGAGCAATTGCAGCTTCCTAGTGTCCCACACTCAAGAATTTAATCCTCACAAGCAAAGGGCAACCCACCCAATCTCACAATCTCTCCATAACCCAAAGGTTGAACCCCAACCTTTGATACAACTCAGATTTTAGGTGTAGATGATAAACGTTACAAGAATAACTCTCAACTAAAATGGATATACAAATTAAAGGCACTCACAATGGCAGCTCACTAAGATATACAAATTTTAAACCTGGAGTTATAGAAAAAGAACATACAAAGAGGATTTCAACTCAATAAATTACAAGCTATTTGATTTTACTTGATTGATGCATTTGAGAGTTGAATTCATGAGTCATTTATAGGCGTGGAAGAGCTTCTAGCCATTATGCCATTTGCTTCTTTGAACATCATGGAGTATGGGCTGTTTTCCTTAATTTAAGAGGCTGTTTAAAGGTGTTTCCCATCTTATGAATCGATTCCCTTTAGCCATGAATCAATTCAATGCATTCTGTTTGGGAATTTTTAGCTACTTTACACGTATCAATCGATTTAGGCACTTCTTGGATCGATTCAGAAATGTTCGAGGGGCATGAATCGATTCAACCATCCCTTGAATCAATTCAAGGCATTCTGTTTAGGTATTTTTGAAGTTTCCACTCATGTGAATTGATTCACCAAGGCTTGAATAGATTTAAGCACTATTGTTTTCCATTTTCCATGAGTTTTTGTTGTTTGTAAGGCTTGTGTTGAGGCATGGCTTGTTTCCTTGATCCTTATGCATTGATTTCATGGTTTGTCCTTCAATGTTTGAGACTCGTTCTTTATTTTTGATCCTTGTTGTGTGTTTGTCATTGTTAAAACATATTTTCCCCTAGATGTTCATCAAGTACTTTCTATTCATTCTTTGTTCTTGATTATTGTTCATGTTTGTGCTTAGGCCTTTCCTTTGCCATTACGTTTATCATTATCAAGACCTGTTTTAACATATAAACATAGTATGTTCACTATTTCTTTTGCTCTTTCTCTTTTTTCTTAGTTTTAATTCTTCCTTGTTTGCAGGCTAAGAAAGTTCCTAGACTTAGCTCTGGAAATACTAAACTGAAAACCAAAGCTCAAAGGTTTTCTGCTAGGTTATGAGTTAGTTCACATGCTAAAAAGACTTTCAAGGAACCATTTTCTGAACCTATAGTAAGCTCTATCCACTACATATTCCGCAGCCCAATTAATGTTAATCTTGTAATCAATAGCTTTATCACATTTTAGGAATTACACACTTCTAAATCTAGCTTTTCTGGTGAACAAAATGCTCACATGTCTTCCTATTGTACAACTCCATCGATTTGTCTTCTTCATAATCCTTTTTTCCTTTTATTTGCCTTTGCATTTTCTCATCACAGTTATATATATATATATATATATATATATATATATATATATAGGACACCCCTGGGGGAACTAAAGACACATTACACTGCAACGGCTCTTCTCTGCCTAGAGATTTTATACCTTTTAGTCCTCAAACTGCATGCCAAAATTCTCCAGCAACAGCTACTGAAGAAACTTATCTTGCCTAGACTACATCCAATTCTATTGATATTTCCAGATACCGGCTGCTTTAGACAAAAATTCCTTGTGCATTGTTGAGTTATTTTCTTTCGGACACTTTTATTTTCCTCTATGACTTCTTCAATAGACCCAATTGGGCTCTCTGACAAGGATCAAACAACTCTTGGTGTTGCATTTAGAAACTTGGAGTCTTATTTCCATCTACAGTCTCTTTCCACATATTTGGCTAAGGATGCCACTTTACAAGGAAAAATCCAAGACACTTTGGCCAAGCTTGATTCGTTTTCCTCTCGTTTCAACAATGATCAAAGAAAGTTCTTCATCAATTTTTCTAAGCTGCTTGATGTCATTTGGCCAACCTGAGTAAAATGCATAGATGTGCTAATCAAATTGACTCACTTGAACAGAAAAATGTCGCCTCCTTAAAACATTTGCAGCTATTTCAAGATACTTTTTCTACCACTAATCTTGCCTTAATCAAAGAAAATACTCAGCTAGCCTCAATTGACTATCAGATTAGTTCACTTCAATAATGACTTGAAAGATTGATGAGTCAACGACAAGTTCTCCTAGATTCTAAGAAGAAACTTAGGGAGACACATGCGGAAGTTTCTCAAAACATTAGATTTTCTTCCTTATCAAACCTTGTTGTTTTGGCTCAGCTTGAAGAGCTACACAAGGACCAGACTACTCCGCTAGAGGAATCTCATGTCTTAACGAAAAGTTTTTTTATCTTTACAATATCTTTCTTTGGCTAAATGTATTTTTCTAGTTTTTTAAGAAAGTCTTTATGTTAGTTTATTGTCATCTCTTCGATGTACTTGTAAACTATAACACTTTTATATGCAGCTACCTTTCTTTACATTTATCTGATGCAAATTTGAGTCATTGGTGCTTTATACTTCTTTAAATATTTTCCATTAATTGACAAGATACGGTTGCCTGAATTGATTTCTTTTATGGAATATACATTATTTAAGAACTCTTTCTCAATTTCAAACAGTCCTTTACAATTTGGAGACCATTTCCCATACTATCTAGATTTTTTTTCAACAGGTAGAATGACTTTCCATACCCAATCCCCTACTTTAAACACCTTGGAGTTTACCTTTTTGTCATAATAGTGAGTTATTCGCTCTTTTTGATGAATGATATTCTCCAAAGCCAAAAGGAATTCTTCATCTAGATTACTGAGTTCATCATACATTAAATTCCAGTAGTATTGTATCGGTAGCTCAAACTATCTTTATAACCTGATGGACTATAGGTTGATTTCAATTGGTAACACTGTATCATGCCCATAAACCAACCTGTAAGGGGTAGTTCCAATAGACTGTTTTGGAGAATTATGATATGCCCATAGGATTTAACTCAATGTTTCATGTCAACTCCTAGGCTTTTTCCCAATATGCTTTTTAATCAAATTTATAATGATCTTATTGATAGCTTCTACTTAACCATTGGCTTATGCATAATAGGGAGTTGAGATCATCATCTTTATATTTCTAGATTTTGCATATTGTTGAACCTTACGACCTATAAAAATAGTACCTTGATTTGTTGTTAACGATTCAGGAATACCAAATCTAAACACAATTCTTTCTTCAATAAAAGTAATAACCTCTTTTTGGTCTACCTTTTTTAAAGGAATAACTTCCATCCATTTGGTGAAGTAATCTACAGCCACCAGAATATGCTTATGCCTCTTGGCAGAAGGTGGATGAATTAGACAATTAGATCTAGTGCCCAACCTCTAAAAGGCCATGGCTTAATGATTGCATGAAGTTCGCTTGTAGGTGCATGTTGGATGCTTTTGTGTTTTTGGAAATCCTCACAAGCCTTCGCATCTTAAATACAATCTCTGATCATGTGAAGCCAAAACAGATTTTGTCTTAACAACGCCCATTTCATCTTTTCTTCAGCTTGATGAGCCTTACAAATGTCTTCGTGTACTTTAGCCAAAGTTGTATATGTTTCCATCTCACCTAGACATCTTAAGAGATTTCCATCCACACCTTTTTTGAATAATGCTCCACCAAGAATCACATAATGCAGGGCCCTGAACTTTATTTTTCTGTCCACTTAAGCATTAGGATCGTTTAACTAATCTATGATTCCTTTTCTCCAATCATTTGGAGATATGATATCTAGATCAAATACTCCTCATCCTTCTAAAGGTAATATTTCTTGAATCTCGATTAGCTTATTTAAAGAATCTTTTGACAGTTTATAACCCGAAGCCATTTATGCTAGCTCATTGGCTTCCATATTATCTACTTAGGGTATATGTTCAAATTATACCTCATCAAACATTTCTAACAACCTGAGTGCTCTAGTGTAATAATTCAATAATTTATTATTAACACACTTGTATTTCTACATTAACTACTTAATTATTAACTCTGAATCTCCATAAGCCTTTACACCTCAAGCATTTAACATCAATAAATCCTCAAATCTAGAAATTACAACTTCATATTCAGCCTCATTATTTGAACAAGTAGGTTGTATTTTGAAGCATATCCTTGTAGGAATACCTTTAGGAGACACTAACAACACGCCAATACCAGCACCTTTACTATTTTTGGAACTATCAAAATATAATCCCCATGGTTTAACATCTACATAGCTTATTTCAGCTTGCATTTCCCATGGAGTATGATTTGCCAAAAAATCAACAACCACCTGACCTTTTATCGCCTTTAACGGTGTGAATTTCAAGGAAAATTCTGTTAAAGCTAATGCCCACTTGCCTACTCTATTATGTAGTATAGATTTTGACAACATATGCTTAATAACATCAAAGTGGGACAACACTATGACATCAAAAGGCTTTGTGTAATATTTCAATTTTGTGAGGGAAAAATATAGACACAAACAAAGCTTTTCAATTGTTGTGCATCTAGTCTCTGCATTATTGAGCGCTCTACTCAAATAGTATATTGCCCTTTCTATGCCATTTTTATCCCCTCTTGTACAAGCATGCTACCTAGAGTTTCTTCTACAGTAAAAATGTATAATTTCAAGGGTTTCCCTTTGACTAAAGGTGTAATTATTTGAGGATTAGCCAAGTACTGTTTCATTCCTTCAAAAGCTTATTGATGTTCCTCTTCCCACTTGAATTCTTCTTCTTTTTTTAGCTTTAATAAAAGAGAAAAGATTTTTGTCTTTCCCGGCAAATGAGAAATAAATCTTCTTAAAAAATTGATTTTTCCAAGCAATGATTGAAGTTGCCTTTTGTTCACAAGAGGTGGAATTTCCATAATTGCTTTAGCTTTGTTCTTATGGACTTTAATCCCTTTCTTATGGACTATAAATCCAAGGACCTCTCCAGTGGTAACTCTAAATACACACTTAAGTGGATTCATTTTTAGAGCATGTGATCTCATCCTCTCAAAGGATTGCCTCAGGTGAGCCAAATGACTTTCCTTACTTTCTAACTTGATGACCTTATCATCAATATATACTTGAATGAATTTTCAAATTAAATCATGGAAAATAGTATCCATTGCTCTTTGATATGTCGCTCCCATATTTTTAAGACTGAACCTATTCATATATTCCTAATGCCCCAAGGCAACGAACTACGGTTTTAGGCACATCATCTTCTGATAAGTTTGGATAATACCTAGTTTATAGTATATTATTTATCCTGGAAATAGTCTTTTTCTTTGCAAGTTTAATAAATATTTGTAAAAAATTAGTAAGTTAGGATCCCAATGATAGAAAATCACATTTGCTAATCATGTACTATTTTAAAGAACAAAATGAATAAAACTCACATGAGAAACAAACACAAACTCAGACTTAGGAAGAAACATGCGATAACACAAACTCTCTCATCATTATGTATTCTAACAGCTAAGTCTTTGTTTCATGATTGCAGATTCTAAAGCCTTAAAGTTTGGAAGCACCAAGACTTAATGCACGAACTAGCACACGCGTGTACCAGACTAGACAGACCCGTGTTAGCATTACCCTAATACCAGACCCCAATACCGAAGTCGAGAACATCTTACATATTTAATTTTTGTAAATGGGCCTGATGGACCTATAACCTTATATGCTTTTTAAGTTTATGTTTTTGGGTGAGTAGAAATCTATAAATAGGGCACGAGCCTCCATAATTAAGGGACTTCCATTTTTTATTCGCTTGACCTATTCCTAAAAAACTTAGGGCAGCGGCGAAGATAACTTGAAAGAAGTTTTTGCACGCGGGTAGACAGAGGAAGGGAGAATTACGAAAGGAGAAAGACTGGCAAGAGCAGTGTTCTCTCTTAAGGGGTTTTAAGTCTCTTTCATGCATTTTTTGTGTATAAATTTGAATATCATTATGTGAAGTACACCTCATTCAATGAGTGGTTGAGTCCTTATATTGGGATTTAAGGGTATTTTTATAATGTGTTGATTTTACAGTCTGTGTTTCTTATTTACAAAATAATTTATTCTCTTTTGTTTATGTTTTGGGCATTACGATTTTAAGACCTAAAGATAGGCTTAATCTGATCTCTAAATAAATTGAGATGGATCAAGAGAGGAACCTTTTTGTTCAATAAACATAAATTGAACCTAAGAATTAATCAAGGAAGGACTAAGAGGTGAACCTCTTTAAATCTTTTGAAGATTTTAAGAATTTTCATTAAACGTAATGGGTTTAATCTATGGATTGAACATTATTTTCCATAAATTAGGTACTTATTGGAACTTTGAGAAGAGAAAGCTAATAAATTAGAAAAATTCATCTTGAAAAGTAAGGTTTTATAAATAAGAACACTTACAAATAAATACTGAATATTTGAACCCCTTAAATGCCAAGTTTTACCATATTGATTTTCCTTCTAAGTTGCTTTTGCTACGGTCTGGGTCTGGTATTATGTTTTATGTCTATTACTTTTGAGTTTGCTCTGTTTTTAAGTCTATGAATTCTTCTTATGGACTTACCTTTAAAGGCTTGCTAGTTTGAATAATTAAGCCCCCAAATCATTAGTACTTGAGCACACAGTCCCTGTGGAGAATGATAAATCTTTTATATTACGCGATACACTCGTACAGTTGTGGGCGCTGTCATCTTTTGCAATAAAAATCAGATTAATCTAGAATAACCATCAAGCAGACTTAAAATCTCATTGCCAACAGTTATGTTAATTAACATGTCTATTATTATAGGATATTCATCCTTTGGTCTGGCCTTGTTTAAATCTCAAAAATCAAAATGCATACTCTAAGAGAGCCATTTTTTTTAACCACTGGTACTATGTTTGAAACCCAATCCACATACCTAGTGGTGTGAATAAATTTGGCTTTTAGTAGCCTTTCAATTTCTTCTTTAATTTTATGCACAACTTCAAGGGCAAACCTCCTTGGGGCCTATTTTTTTGCTTTCTCTTTAGGATATAATGGCAATCTATGTTCCACTAATTCCCTACTGAGCCCTGGCATTTCTTCATAATTCAAGGCAAAACAATCTTTAAATTCTTTCGGCAACTTGATCATATTAGTTTTCAAGTCACTATCCAACAAAGTACTTATGTATGTTGGTTTTTTATTATAATCATCACCTATGTTTACCTCTTCTAATGGATCTTAGGCTTCTATTTCCCTAGTGTTCTCCACTAGTGGTTTCTTAAAACCTAGAGATTCATCATCATAAATATAATCTAATCTTTCTACACCAAGTACATTAAGTAGATTGTTTTGCTCATTCACATACTTTGTAATTCCCTGTACATTGCTTAGGTGAATGTAATTTTGCATCTTTTCAATGGTTTACATAATCACATCTCTTCCCTTAATCTCATCTGTCAATTTTCTAAAAATAAGATATGTAATAATAAAATTTAAACACAATGTAAATTTTACTGCATATATACATATAGAATAAAAAGCTTTCTCCTAATATGTTACACAAAAAGGACATTATTGAAAGGAAAATGCATGACAACCATTAGATAACAAGACACTTATTTTTTTACACTATATACAACAAAACTTAGCAAAATCCAACCCTAAAAAACTAGTTGGAACCATTTTATAGATCCACTTGACCTCGAACACAAGTCAAGTTCTTTCTCTTTTCCAAATTTGGTTTTGGCTAATAGGAAAAATGATCTTTTCCCATTCTTCTTCCTGCTCATTATGTGATTCTTTAGGCACCATTATCCAGTCATCCCCTTGCTTTTGGTTAGCTTTTTCTTTTGCTTCTTCAATAATCTGAAAACTAGTTTGAGATATCTCTACTCTAATTGAGTTCACATGGCTATGCATGTCGGACTCATGTAATTAAAGTGGTTGTATAAAGGCTAGATTCTTCTAAAAAAATAGTAGCAATATTATT
Organism: Clitoria ternatea; assembly: GCA_037962975.1. Taxonomy (NCBI): domain Eukaryota; kingdom Viridiplantae; phylum Streptophyta; class Magnoliopsida; order Fabales; family Fabaceae; genus Clitoria; species Clitoria ternatea. The sequence continues at coordinate 35,120,511 of CM075675.1, read as the reverse complement.
CACCTCCAGGCCTAAAATAAGCATTATTTTCCATTACCGTCTTTACATTGCCATCTTCATTCCAAAGAAAGATCTTTTGGTGAAGTGTAGAAGGTATTGCCCCTACACCATGAATCCACTCTCGGCCTAACAACAAGTTGTAATTAGCCTTAGATGGCACTACAATGAAGAGAATGGTCCTAGAAATAGTTCCTACTTGTAAATTCAAATCTATACAATTGGGTGAAGTTGATGACTTATTATTAAAATTTGTAATCACCATATTATAAGGAATTAGCTTGTCTTTATTTTTGCCCAACTTAGGTAATAAGTGTTTTGGGATTAAATTTATTGTTGCCCTCCCCCCCCCCAATCTATTAAAACCTTATTCACTGTTTTTCCTTCCACTTTAGCTTTAATGAACAGTGGCTTCAAATGTTATTTCAAATTAAGTGAAGGCATTTCAAATATAGTTTAAGCAGAAAACTTTTGGGTTTTTTTCCTTCATATTCAAGTGGCAACACAGACACCATACCACATATGTCCTCCAAGTCATCTTCAAAACTAGTTTTGAAGTTCTCAGAATATAAATCATCTTCGTTTTCATACATCCACATGGATTGTTTCTGCTTTTCCATTTGAACTTCAATTCCTCCTTGCACCACTTGAGTATAAGGAACAATAGAAGTATTCTTCACTCTAAAGTTTTTGAAACTCTTTTGGATTTGCTAGTTTTTCTTCCATTGCGGTTTCTATGAAGTTTTTGCCTAAACTTTCTTTTGCTTTTAGAACCAGCTTGCCATCTCTAATGGCCCTTTCCTAGCCGACACTTTTTGTCACTTGAAGTTAGTAGCTTTACCACCAGGTGTAGTGGTTGTAACTCTAACCCATTTGTTAGGGACCATTGGTTGGACATAGTGCTCATTTTCCCCATACATCCCCATAGTTAGCTATGGGTGAGCCTCGAGTTGTTTAATTTCTTTAGCACTCAGCTTGTACACTTACTCTTCACCTTATTGTCTCTTGCCTTTTTTGTAGCCACTTTGTCAAATACCGTACAACATCTAGGACATAGTGAGACATCACCATCTTCCTTTTTCTTCTTAACAAGGAAGTCCAACAAAGTTTCCCCAGCTTCAAGATAAACTTTTTGACCACTATTAAATTTTTTTATTGCAGCTTGTATTTGCTCTCGAGCATTACTTGATTGTACAGTATCAACCATTAGCACTTAAGCAGCCCTATATTTTAGGTCAACCCATCAAAATTTCAACAGGCTCTACATAATTCATATTAGATTGAAATGGATCTATGTCCACTTTTATAGGCATTTTGCCTTTGTCTTCAAATTTTATTCTGCCTTCTTTAATGGCTTTTTAAATTAAATCCCTTAAACACACATAATGATTAGTCCAATGATCAAAAGCATGATGATACTTACAATATTTTTTTCCTTTTAATTGTTCAACTAGGGGGATATTGTGATTATATTTCAATACAATTTGTTTATCTCTAAGTAAAATATCAAAGATTTGGTCTGCTTTAGAGATATCAAAATTATACTTTTGTTTCTTTGTAAAAGTGTTATTTTTATCCCTATTAACATATGGCCTTAAAGAAGAACATACATAAGGAGGTCCAGGTTTGAGTTCAGTAATGTTTATTTCATTTCCCTCTTCATCCACATCCTCACCATATGTTTCATCATCGATTTCAACATAAGCTACTTTATCTCTTCTAGTGGATCTTTCAAACCTCCTATTTCTTTCTTTTTCAAGTTTTAATTGTTCAATTTACCTCACCTTATGAGCTAATTGGGCCATATATCTAAGTTGTTGGTTAATCAATTTTTTCCTAATTGAATAATCCAAACCACCTACAGCCAGTTGAAAAGGTTCATACTCAAACACTCAAGTATGACACCTCGCCTTCATTTGGTGAAATCTGTTCAAGTAATCATCTATAGATTCATTGTGAAACCTTTTAACATTAACTAAGTCCATTAAACTCACATTATTCTTACCCATAAAGAATTGTTCATGAAAGTTCCTCTCTAATTGGTTCCAATTATTAATAGAATTTAGGGGAAGAGTTGTGAACCAAGTAAAGGCATTTTTAGTTAAAGAACTTGGAAAGTATTTTATCTTCAAACATTCATTATTAGCAAGGCCTCCACACTCAGTTTGATACCTAGCTATGTGCTCTAATGTAGATTCTCCTACTTCACTAGCAAACTTGGTGAATTTAGGAACTTTCCAACCTGCAAGGAGTTTAGTTTGCATTATTTGGTTTGACAAAGCTAACACAAAATATGGCTAATTAACTTGGCCCACATTAAAGTCATTCCTAACTAGGGCTTGTTCAACCAAATTGTTGATCACTTGATGTTGCCCCCTCCACCCCCACCTGAAACATCCTAACAAATTTAAATAAAATCCGAAACAAAAGGAAATTTTTCCCAACAATTCTAAACGGCTAACAGGGGAAATTCAGACAAGAATCTGACCCAAGAAAGGAAAAACCGAGTCGGAATGCCCCAAGTTGGCAAGACTCCCTCACCGTTCAAACAATGGACAGCGGAGGAAAGCGCCTAAGCGAGTCACGATCGCTGGAGCGAAACCCTTCTCGCTCAACCAAACAGGGCACTCGGATAATCTCGATCACTCGGGATTTAACTCAAGTCCACTCGGTATTCCACATCACTCGGTATCGGAGCTTAAGTTCACTCGGTAATCTTATCACTCGGAATCCGAACCTGAGTTTACTCGGGAATTATTCCCTCGGCCATTACACTCGGAAACTATAAATTTTTCCTCGCTCGGAATATTTTCCCCAGTCTCGCCTAAGGATTCTAAAGCTTATTCACTCGGTAATACTCTAGCTCCTTTCCACTCGGAGAGTTACTAATAAGTTCTTACTCAGGAAGTTTTCAAGTCAGTTCCCATTCGGATTACATGACCTCACTCACTCGGATATCATGGCCTTATCCATAATTCTCCCATAACACTCTTCGACTGATCCTTCTAGGGAAATAGTTCCTTAATGAGTATAATTCACTTGGAATTAGCCCAACCTTTCTTCATTCGGAAGAGGGTCTCCTATCTCACATCGCTCGGATTTACCTTAACTCTCACTTACTCAGAATCGCACAAGGATCATTCATTTAGTAGAAAATAAATGTACACCACTTAGACATTCATCCACATCATTACCCACTGAACAAGATAAAACACATAGCATTATATATATTGAAATATGTTCAGTTTTACTCTCAATATCGAGAGAGTTCCAAATCCTACACATTAAAATAAAATGTTAAACCAAGAGCCGGCCAAGGCTATACAAAATCATCTTTACAATATATATATATATATATATATATATATATATATATGTACATCTCCAATGTACAATGCACTTCCCAGCAATCGGCGCTCTCCCATCATTCCACTTTCCGAGCAACATCCACTGAAATATGGCCACAATAGGGGTGAGCTTATACATATAAAATGACAGTAATGACTCGGAAAACCTCTAGAATTTCACTATACAACATTATCTCATTAATCAATCTATCACATGCACTGTCATTAAATATATCCACACACAGCATCATTCAATCAGAATTTATTCAAATACACATAGCCATATTAATCATATTCCCATACATATGCATATAACCAATTGAGCTCATCAAAAGTATAATTGTGCACACATAACTTTTCAATCGAATCTGATCGGTTTTATTAAGTTTTATGTTGCAACATAGGCTCCAAGTCTTTTCCTTAGCTCCAAGCTGATCCGGCCGTTTTACTGGTACCAAACTGTTTGCCCTCACACGTAACACAATCGCTCCAAGCGATAACGGGAGTGTTACGGGCAGCCCCGAGTCCAACTCGGTAAGCTTACCTTGAGTCCAACCCAAGGTCTTTAAGCGTCCAACGCTTAGTGCACTCGGCACTGCCCCAAGTCCAACCCAGGGTCTTTTTATACTGCACTCGGCACTGCCTCAAGCCAACCCGAGGACTTTCACCAAGCGTCCAACGCTGGTACACGAGTGTTTCACTCGGTGTTGCCTTGAGTCCAACCCAAGGTCTTTTATTACTTCTTTCATGCATATTCATAAGCATAACAGAGGCATTTCACTCGGTATAACCACATATCACATGCATCTCATGTATTCATGCTTTCATATATAAAAATCCACACAGGAATCAACAAATAGTCCCACAATACACACTCGGTATTAGCAATATCAATGTCATATGCCACATGCTGTTAAATGTTAAGCTTCACACGGGACTTAGCATGACAAATCTTAACGCATGCACTCGGCCAACACAAATCCAGTACATTTTCATGCATTCACATGTTTACTAACACATATTTCATGGACGGAGAAGGATATAACCTTACGTGACTCAACTATCATACACACACACCCGGTATTCGAAAGCTATCATCATATGATTCACACAATCAACATATTCACAACCATAAACATATCATACAGTACTTTCACCCGGGATCCGTCCATAACTATGCATTTGAGATGTAAAGCTCCCCCTACCTTCTGAAAAGACGTAAGAAACTCCTTTGTTTTTAGTGCTAATCCGTGCTCTATTTTTCCAACACTGCTTTCATTGCTCCCACGCTTCCACAGTCACTCTCTCCTGCTCAGTAACCGTCGAACCCAGTCAAACATCATACACGCAGCTTGGAAGACTGGAAGCTGTTCCTCTACCGAACAATCCCTCCTTACCAACAGTGGGGAACCTCAAGTCCTCCACAACACCACAGTCGCAACTGACGAAGAAGGAGAAGAATGAAGATGAACGAAAAAGAACGAAGAAGAAGGAGAAGAAGAGTCGCAGAGGAAGAGAAGAAGTCTCGTAGAGATTTTGTGAGAATGCAGAAGTGGTTTGAGAGTTCTGAGCATGTACCAAGGTAATGAGGAGAGTGAGTGGAAAAATGTGCAAATGGGGCCACCATCCAATCATGGGTCATATCTCATTACTCCCATCAGCATCAAGTTTCTTTTATTTTACATTAATTCTTAATTAACAATTAATCCTATTTTGCAAATAAATTTTAATTTTAATTTGGTCATTATTTTAATAATTAGGATATTACAATTCTCCCCCACTCAAAGAATTTCGTCCTTGAAATTCGAACGCAAGCTTACCTCAATAAAACAGCTCAGGATATTGCTGCCTCATGGCATCCTCGCGTTCCCAGGTATATGAAATACACCTGTTTTGTTGCCACGCTAACTCGACCAGTTGTACATCCTTGCTCCTCAAGCGTTTTACCGACCGGTCCATAATTCTAGTCGGTACAGCCACTGTGGTCAAATCCTCTTTGATCTTCACTTCATCATTTGGCATTTCGTAAGTGGAATCAGGTAGATACTTCCTCAACTGAGACACGTGAAACACATTATGCAAGTTTGACAGATGAGTGGGCAATGCTAATTGGTATGCCACAGAGCCAACCCTCTCCAATATCTCATAGGGTCCAATGTAACGGGAACTTAATTTCCCACTCTTCAAGGCTCGTCCGACCCATTTATTCGGTGAAACCTTCAGGAACACTTTATCGCCGACCGAAAATTCAAGCGGCTTGGTCCGCTTATCATGGTAGCTTTTCTGTCTGTCCTGAGACGCCTTCATCTTTTCCCTTATTACTTGAATCTGTTCAGAAGTCTGCTTCATAATTTCTGGTCCCAACAATAGGCTTTCACCGGTTTCCGACCAATAGAGTGGGGTTCGACATTTTCGACCGTACAATGCTTCGTATGGTGCTATACCAATGCTGCTGTGGTGGCTATTATTATATGTAAATTCAATCAGAGGGAGATATTGATCCCAACTACCACCGTGGTCCAACACACATGATCTCAGTAAGTCCTCCAAACTTTGTATTGTCTGCTTGGACTGCCCATCCGACTGGGGATGGTAGGCTGAGCTCAGTCGGAGTTTAGTGCCCAATTCCTGGTGCAAGCTTCCCCAAAACTGAGAAGTTAATCTTGGGTCCCTGTCCGACACAATAGAAGATGGCACGCCATGCAGTCAGACAATCTCTCGAATATAGATCTGGGCTAACTTCTGGGAATACTTCATGTTCATGGGTAAGAAATAGGCTGATTTCGTTAATCGGTCCACAATGACCCAAATAGCATCATAACCCGCTCGGGTTTTAGGCAATCCCATTACAAAGTCCATGGCAATTGAGTCCCATTTCCACACAGGGATTTCAAGAGATTGCAATCCACCATACGGTTTCTGGTGTTCAACTTTTGACTTCTGACAAATAACACACCGAGCCACATAATCGACCACGTCTCTTTTCAATCCGGGCCACCAGAAATGCATCCTCAAGTCATGGTACATCTTTGTAGTGCCCGGGTGAATGCTTAATAGACTTTTGTGGGCTTCATCGAGTACCATCTTTCTCAACTCTCCAGCACCCGGCACATAGATCCTACTTTTCATTCGGAAAATTCCATCTGAGCCCTCGGTTAAGGATAGATCCCTGCCTTTAGCTTGAATCTCTTTCATCTTGGCCAAGTAGGAATCTGACTTCTGCTCCTCATACACTAGCTTCAGGAATTCATTGGCAATCTTCAACATTCCGAGCGTCATCTTCCGAGACGAAGAGACATCTGTATGTAAATTCATGTCTCGGAATTGCTCTAATAATTCCATTTCTTTCACCATCATTATTGCCATATGAATCGACTTCCGACTCAAGGCGTCGGCCACAACGTTCGCCTTACCCGGATGGTACTTCAACTCGAAGTGGTAATCTTTTAAGAATTTCGTCCATCTCCTTTGCCTCATGTTCAACTCTTTCTGATCGAATAGATATTTGAGGCTTTTGTGGTCACTGTAAACCTCAAATTTGGAGCTATACAAATAATGTCTCCATATTTTCAACGCGAATAAAATAGCTGCCAACTCCAAGTCGTGAGTCGGATAGTGCTGCTCGTGTGGCCTCAATTGACGAGAGGCATAAGCTATCACTCGGTTCTTCTGCATTAGCACACATCCGAGACCGAGTCCCGACGTATCACAGTAAACTACGAAGCTTTCTTGCAGATTTGGCAATGCCAACACTGGAGCTGTTGTCAACTTAGTCTTTAGCTCTCGGAAACTTTTCTCACACTCGGAACTCCACATGAAAGGAAAATTCTTCCGAGTCAACTTAGTCAGGGGCAACGCAAGCTTAGAGAACCCCTCGATAAACCTTCTATAATGTCCGGCCAGACCCATGAAGCTTCTGATCTTCGAGACCGACTTAGGCCTCTCCCATGCCATTACAGCTTCCACCTTGGAAGGGTCTACCGAGACACCTTCCTCGGAAATTACATGTCCGAGAAAATGGATCCTATCCATCCATAATTCACATTTCGAAAGTTTTGCAAACAATCGTTTCTCCTTTAATACTTGGAGTACCGATCGAAGATGTTCCTCATGCTCCTCAGGAGTCTTAGAATAAACTAAGATATCATCAATAAAAACGACCACGAATCGGTCCAAGTATGGATGGAAGATGTTGTTCATGTAATTCATGAATACAGCAGGGGCATTTGTCACGCTGAATGGCATTACAACATACTCGTAATGACCATACCGAGTCCTAAACGCGGTCTTGGGAATATTCGAGTCCTTCACCCGGATCTGGTGGTATCCCGACCGTAAATCAATTTTTGAGAAGACTGAAGCACCTCTCAATTGATCAATCAGATCATCAATCCTCGGTAATGGGTACCAATTCTTTATAGTCAGCTTGTTCAGCTGTCGGTAATCAATACATAGCCTCATGCTGCCGTCTTTCTTTTTGACAAGTAATACCGGTGCGCCCCACGGTGACACACTCGGTCGGATAAACTGCTTGCCGAGTAACTCATCAACTTGCTTCTTCAACTCGGCTAATTCAGTCGGAGACATCCTATAAGGAGCACAAGAGACTGGCTCGGCTCCAGGGATTAAGTCAATAGAGAATTCAACTTCTCTATTTGGAGGAACACCCGGCACATCATCCGGAAACACCTCAAGAAAATCACAAACAATCGGAATATCATGCACTCGGGTTCTACTCTCACCCTCGGTCAAACAAAGCATCACAAATAACTGGGCTATACCTTGCACTGCGCAATCATTATCGTTCTGCCTCGGGAAAATCACCTTTCGGTTTTGGCAATCCACCAGCACCTTGTTGGCTGAAAGCCAATCCATGCCAAGTACGATATCGAGGTCTTTCAAAGGCACACATACCAAATCAAAAATAAAACTCCGATCGCCCAACATAAAGGTTACATCTTTACACATCATTGATGTCAACACTTTAACGCCAGTCGGATTGGCTACCTCCAAAGTCTGATTCATATACACAGTCGGCATTCTCAACCGTCTCACACAATCATTAGATATAAAGGAATGGGTAGCTCCTGAATCAAAAACTACATCGAGAGTATGAATACCGAGTGAGCACTTACTTTGCACCAAGTCGTTAGCTTGTGCAGCTTGCTCAGCGTTGATTGCATAAACCCGTCCAGCAGCTGGTTGCTCATCATTTCTCTCTCGGTTATTTGGGGCAAACATCATATTACCCCGAGCTCCATTGCCTCTGCTTCCATTCCCTCGGCCGCCGTTTCCGCGACCCCTTCCACGGAAACCTCCACGCTGTGCATTAACATTTGCTGGTTGCAGCTGGGGGCAGTCGGGACGTACGTGCCCTTTTTCATTACAATGGAAGCATACAACATCTCTTCCAACATCACACTCTCGGGCAAAATGGTCTCCACCACATCTGAAACACTTCCCATTCCCAGGCCGACCACCAAAGCGTCCTCCACGATTTCCCCGTCCTCGGTATTTAGAGGAGGGTCCGCCTCTTCCAACATTACCCGGCTTCTTAAAGCGAGGTTGTTGCGGCTTCAAGGATGAGTCGGTCCTGCTGCTCTGTCCCGGGTGGACATTCTCATCTTCCTCAAAAATTCTGTATTTGTTCACCAACACTGGGAAATTCCGAATTTCCTGGTGTCGAAAGGCTCTCTTAATCTTGGGCCTCAATCCGCTTTTGAACTTAATGCACTTGGAACCCTCGGTTTCGGGTTGCTGAAATGGTGGATAGAACAGGCACAGTGCTTCAAATTTAGCAGCGTATTCCTCAACAGTCATGGAACCCTGCTTTAATTCCATAAATTCCAATTCTTTTTGACTCCTCACAGTGTCAGGAAAGTATTTCTCCAGGAAACTTGCTTTAAAATTCTCCCAGATCAACTGGGTACCTGCATCAATCAATCGGGCCCTGGCGATCTTCCACCAACACTCGGCTTCAGCTCGCAACATGTATACGGCATAGTCCACTTTCTGGGTCTCAGTACATTGAAGGCCACCAAAGATTCTTTCTAACTCCTGAATCCATGCATAAGCCGATTCGGGATTGAATCCTCCTTCAAATTCACTCGGCTTCCTCTTCAGGAAGCGGTCCAACCGTTGGTCGTCATCAGTTCGAGGCTGGCCCTGCCTCTCGAATATGTCAGCAAAACGTTGGAATGTCGTGGCTATGGCTTTCATGCTCTGACGGTTGGCCATGACTTATCTTGAAATTAACACCACTTTCAAGGATAAGTTTACAGAATTACTCACTACCGATCAAACTTCAACCCAACATTCAACAATTATAACACATTACTATACAATCCTGAAGCATCATATAATTAATTGGACCAAGGTAGGAACAATTCTTCTACCCTCAAACAACACCTCATAGGCACATGGCCACTCAAATTGTACTTAAACATGGATCAAATCCATCAGATGCTGCAATTAATTACGACACTCGGTCATAATGCACCCAACCGCTTACTAAGAGTAAGCATACCTTGGCCTTGGACCTTTTAAGTCCGCTCTGATACTAAAATGAAACATCCTTACAAAATTAAATGAAATCCAAAAAAAAAAGAAAATTTTTCCCAAAATTCCACATGACTAACCGGGAAAATCGGAGCAAGAACCCGACCAAAGAAAGGAAAAAAAACGAGATGGAACGCCCCAAGTTGGCAAGACTCCCTCACCGTTCAAACAATAGACAGCGGAGGAAAGCGCATAAGCGAGTCACGATCGCTGGAGCGAAACCCTTCTCGCTCAAGCAAACAGGGCACTCGGATAATCTCGACCACTCGGGATTTAACTCAAGTCCACTCGGTATTCCACATCACTCGGTATCGGAGCTTAAGTTCACTCGGTAACCTTATCACTTAGAATCCGAACCTGAGTTCACTCAGGAATTATTCCCTCGGCCATTACACTCGGAAACTATAAATTTTTCCTCGCTCGGAATATTTTCCCCAGTCTCGCCTAAGGATTCTAAAGCTTATTCACTCAGTAATACTCTAGCTCCTTTCCACTCGGAGAGTTGCTAATAAGTTCTTACTCGGGAAGTTTTCAAGTCAGTTCCCACTCGGATTACATGACCTCACTCACTCGGATATCATGGCCTTATCCATAATTCTCCCATAACACTCTTCGACTGATCCTTCTAGGGAAATAGTTCGTTAATGAGTATAATTCACTCGGAATTAGCCCAACCCTTCTTCATTCAGAAGAGGGTCTCCTATCTCACATCGCTCGGATTTACCTTAACTCTCACTTACTCAGAATCGCACAAGGATCATTCATTTAGTAGAAAATAAATGTACACCACTTAGTCATTCATCCACATCATTACCCACTGAACAAGATAAAACACATAGCATTATATATATTGAAATATGTTCATACTCTCAATACCGAGAGAGTTCCAAATCCTACACATTAAAATAAAATGTTAAACCAAGAGCCGGCCAAGGCTATACAAAATCATCTTTACAAAATATATATATATATATATATATATATATATATGTACATCTCCAATGTACAATACACTTCCCAGCAATCGGCGTTCTCCCATCATTCCACATTCCGAGCAATATCCACTGAAATATGGCCACAATAGGGGTGAGCTTATACATATAAAATGACAGTAATGACTCGGAAAACCTCTAGAATTTCACTACATAGCATTATCTCATTAATCAATCTATCACATGCACTGTCATTAAATATATCCACACACAGCATCATTCAATCGGAATTTATTCAAATACACATAGCCATATTAATCATATTCCCATACATATGCATATAACCACATTGAGCTCATCAAAAGTATAAGTGTGCACACATAAATTTTCAGTCGGATCCGATCGGTTTTATTAAGTTTTATGTTGTAACATAGGCTCCAAGCCTTTTCCTCAGCTCTAAGCTGATCCGGCCATTTTACTGGTACCAAACCGTTTGCCCTCACACGTAACACAATCGCTCCAAGCGACAACGGGAGTGTTACGGGCAGCCCCGAGTCCAACTCGGTAAGCTTGCCTTGAGTCCAACCCAAGGTCTTTAAGCGTCCAACGCTTAGTGCACTCGGCACTGCCCCAAGTCCAACCCAGGGTCTTTTTATAGTGCACTCGGCACTGCCTCAAGTCCAACCCGAGGACTTTCACCAAGCGTCCAACGCTGGTACACGAGTGTTTCACTCGATGTTTCCTTGAGTCCAACCCAAGGTCTTTTATTACTTCTTTCATGCATATTCATAAGCATAACAGAGGCATTTCACTCGGTATAACCACATATCACATGCATCTCATGTATTCATGCTTTCATATATAAAAATCCACACAGGAATCAACCAACAGTCCCACAATACACACTCGGTATTAGCAATATCAATGTCATATGCCACATGCTGTTAAATGTTAAGCTTCACACGGGACTTAGCATAACAAATCTTAACGCATGCACTCGGCCAACACAAATCCAGTACATTTTCATGCATTCACATGTTTACTAACACATATTTCATGGACGGAGAAGGATATAACCTTATGTGACTCAGCTATCATACACACACACCCGGTATTCGAAAGCTACCATCATATGATTCACACAATCAACATATTCACAACTATAAACATATCATACAGTACTTTCACCCGGGATCCGTCCATAACTATGCATTTGAGATGTAAAGCTCCCCCTACCTTCTGAAAAGACGTAAGAAACTCCTCTATTTTCAGTGCTAACCCGTGCTCTATTTTTCCAACACTGCTTTCGTTACTCCCACGCTTCCACAGTCACTCTCTCCTGCTCAGTAACCGTCGAACCCAGTCAAACATCACACACGCAACTTGGAAGTTGTTCCTCTACCGAACAATCCTGCCTTACCAACAGTGGGGAACCTCAAGTCCTCCACAACACCACAGTCGCAACTGACGAAGAAGGAGAAGAATGAAGATGAACGAAAAAGAACGAAGAAGAAGGAGAAGAAGAGTCGCAGAGGAAGAGGAGAAGTCTCGTAGAGATTTTGTGAGAATGCAGAAGTGGTTTGAGAGTTCTGAGCATGTACCAAGGTAATGAGGAGAGTGAGTGGAAAAACGTGCAAATGGGGCCACCATCCAATCATGGGTCATATCTCATTACTCCCATCAGCATCAAGTTTCTTTTATTTTACATTAATTCTCAAGTAACAATTAATCCTATTTTACAAATAAATTTTAATTTTAATTTGGTCATTATTTTAATAATTAGGATGTTACACCACCCCTCCTCCCAAACATTAAGTTGTCTCACTCTTTCAAGTAGGTGATCAGCATTTCGGTTTCTATTAACCGATACTGCATTATCTTTGATTTAAATTATGTTGATATAACGGATTTGGACACTGCACAAAATTATGCACATGTTGTGTAGGAAATGCAATTGCAACTTGATTAACAATGGGATCTTGAGGAGCCCTAAGGGCTGTGGGCATTCTTTCCATTTGTCTTTCTAAATTTTAGTAGTTGGCCCTTAAAACATTAGATAATTGTTGCATTAATGCATGAACCATGTCATGATTACTCTTATCCGTTTGTTGCCTTAGAGAGTTTAAAGCAACATTTGTTAAGGGATTAGACATAGCCTTTCCATTAGAGTTCAATGCAAGCATCATGTAGTTTAAAGGAGTTGCAGCCACTCCACTATGAGGGACAATGGTAGGCATGTCACCAATAGTTACCATTTGCTACCTTGTAACTTGAGAAGCATTTTAAGGGACAAAACCATGAGTTAAACCATATAGCGGAACTGCATAATTGCTGCCACTTTGTTCAACTCCATTCAGAGGAACATATGGTATCACTTCATTGACCATAGGATTATCAGGCAACGTGACATTCGGAATTATGTCACTATGGCTTCTATTTTTGACGTGAGCTGTCGTGGCCCCGTCAAATTAGTACATTAAAACTAATTAATGTAGTACTAGGGTGTCAACCTAGGTCGGTCTCTCAAGGATCAACACAGAAATTTAGGAAAAATCAAGTCTTAAACTAATTTTTAACAATTAAAAATTAAAAACTAAACAACTAAAAATTTTTACAAACATAAGTTCACTAACATACAAATGGGGGGGGGGGTTTGATTGATTTTTGTTGTCACAATTAAAATTAAAACAAGGTAAATAAAGGATTTAAAACAATAAATAACAAGCGATTGATTTTCTTGGAGTATTGTAAATAAATTTATCCTTGGTTCACTAAAAATAACTTGTATACTTATTAATGTTAATTTCTTAGCTCAATTTGAATTGATCAACTAAGCGTCTTTTTCAATTCACAATTCCTTTACTTTCATTTAAAAATGAATATTTGAATCAAGCATCCTAATTAAGCAAAAGGAGTCAAGATCTTAAAATCTAGGAATTATTGAGCATACATAAGAACATCGCCTATATACATAATCTATTCTCAAATTATGGAATTAAGCAAACCATAATTATTAAAAGTGATTATGAAAATATTCATTAAGCATGCATATTTCCTTAATCCATTCTAATTTGAAATCTTATTTAACTCCATTTGAATAACTAAACCGATTAAGCATACAAATTCAATTAAACAAAATGGAATTAAATAAGTAGAGAATGATTATGAAGAAATAACATTAATAAAAGCATACTATATTAAAATTAATGACCTCAAAATTACATTACAACATTCTCCAAGAAAATCAATCTAAGGGTTTTAGCCCTCCATAATTACAACTACAACAATAAAACTAACCCGGAAATGGAGAAGTTGCTGGAGAAACTCCAACAAAGAAGAGAAGCAGAGAACGTGTGAAGAAGGGAGATGAAGAATGAATGAAGAATGGTGTGTTACAAGCCTTCCTCTTGTGCCTATTTATAGGATTTCAAAAGCAAACTTTTGCCATAATTAATTCATAATGGAAGATGCACTCTTGAATTTACAATTCCATGGTGCTCCATGATCAATTTGAGTGCCTTGCCCACCTTCCTCAGTGCTTTGTCCACCTTCCAGAAGCTTGAAAACGTGTTTCTGGGCCAATTATTCACTCATGAATCGATTCATTGGTGGGAGGAATCGATTCATGCTTCCAAAATGCACTCCTGGGCCAATTTTACACGTATGAATCGATTCATTTAGGGAAAGAATCGATTCATTGCTGTTGGAACCCGTATGAATCGATTCAGGAGGCTTGTGAATCGATTCAATTTGCAAAATTTCACTTCCTGGGTGCTTAACTTCGTATGAATCGATTCAGGAGGGGGATGAATCGATTCATCCCCCTGATTCTCCATAAATTGCATACTTTTTCACCCTTTTTGAGATCCTTTTGAATATTTCTTGGTTCCTTTGATCCTTAGGCACTTTGATCTTCATTTTGGATTGGAATTCTTGAGTTCTTTGATTTATTTCCCTTTGGCACAAATTATCAATCAAATATTACATAAAGATCAAATGATAAAAATGTGTTAAAATGCAATATGTTACACACTAAGTGATGGCAAATTATACACATTTAAAATGGAGAATTAGAGATAAATCATGCATCATCAAATACTCCCACACTTATTCTTTTGCACTCCCGGGCAAAATCAAAATAAAAACAAGTATCACAATTTATTTAAAACATTAAATTGAAAACAACACACAGAATTGGCATGCTTGTCATGAAATCTTAGAAATATACAAAGAAACAAGAGTTTTCAACATGAAAGATACAGAGCATCAAGATATATATAAAAATCATTCAAACACTTAGGCATGTAAAAATTAAATTAAACTGAAAAGAAGATCATAAGTGATAGAACCTCACAAGACATACTCTCAACTCTCAAGTGTTTAAGGTTTGTGTATACACTCAAAATAATTCCTGAAAAACAAACAGTCTAAAAATTTGGCAAGTTTCTTAATTCCTCAATCAACACAAATGCATGTATAGATCCACAGGGCTTTCACAGGGTTGCAATGTGGCCAAGGTTAAAATGGATGAAATATATATATTATATATATACCAAAAAGAATAATGAAGCAATTAGTTTTACTGGCAAACAGTGAGGGTAAAACATTTATTGTATGGTATTTGGTAAAATTTTTTTTTTTTTTTTATTTATGAGATTGCATAACACTTGAAACAAGAGTTGCAATTCCTTTTTGCACACTCCCACACTTATTTGAATGCCTGTTTTGACTTGATTCCAAAGCTTCAATATATTTCTTACGGTAGGTATATTTTTGGTTCTTCATCCATGGCTTATTTGAGCTGTAACAAGGAAACAGTTAAATAGGCTCAAAATGGCTAGCAAGAGATGATTTATTCATGGTAGGTTTATCTGGCTTAATGGCTCAACTGAACAAAATGCCTGTATCAAAATACATTCATATGAGTTTCAAGTATCATCAAGAAACAAGACAAAAATTAAGATGTAAGCCTTCAGGAATTAATCACACATGAAAGGATTAAGATGGTTTAAAGTGATCCATCAAATTTTAAGGCTCAAAAATCTCACAAGGTATAATTCTATCATATATGATCATCTATCAATTATCATGTCATTCTCAACATACCAAAAATGTTTGAGTTCAAATTATAACATATCATTAAGCTCATATCAAACATGAAAGAATTTACTTGTTACTCATGCATATCTTAAAATTCCAATAAAACATGCCATTTTAAAACAAAAACACACATAAATTTATTTATTTATTTATTTATTTATTTTTTTTATTTTTTTTTTTTACAAAAAATTTTAATCACACAAAACAACATAAATGATCCCACCCCCACACTTAAATCATACATTGTCCTCAATGTAAGACAGAGCATACAAAATAGACAATATAATGAAAAAGTAAAGAGATGGGTAAGAAAAACTCCCTCAAGGTGGATTAAACTCAAATACCACATCCTTTTGAAGCAGATTGGATAGTGGTCTAGCCTTCTTGTGCCTTTCCAAATTTTGCAGCAATTTTTCTTCTTGATTTTCATCAAGAGAAGTAAAGATTATCACCGGAAGCTCCTCATCATTTCCCAAGTATGAATACTTGGGATTTTCAAGTAAGAAATTTAGCTCCAGATTAGGTGCCTGCAAAGTAGATGGAACTAACAAAACAGATTTGGATTCTTGCACCTCAAAAATTTTGTTAGAGTCTTCTTCAAAATCTGCATTTAGAACAGGTATTTCTATAGACTCTAAATCAGCAGTTATGTATTTGTCAATTTCAGCACAAATATGACAATTCTCAGAATTATTGCATGCAAAACAACTGTATGAATCATCTATGCATTCCAAATCAACATCAGAAAAATGTTCAAAAACTAGTTTATCAATAATGTCAATTTGGAAAATAGAATGATTTTCAGAAGGGTGTTTCATGGCATCTAGAATGTTAAATCTTACCTTCGTGTCACCAAATTCCATAGAAAGAGTTCCAGCATGGACATCAATTATAGTTTTGGCTGTTTTCAAAAATGGTCTTCCCAAAATGATAGGAACAGGAATTTGAGGCATACCTTCTTCCATATCAAGTATGAAAAAGTCAGCAGGGAAAACAAGCTGTTCTACCTGAACCAAAACATCCTCTATAACTCCAGCAGGATAGGTAGTGCTCCTATTGGCTAGCTGAATTATTACACCAGTAGGTTGTAAATTTCCAAGAGACAATGATTTGAAAACAGACATAGGCATAACATTTATTGAAGCTCCTAAATCTAACATGCAATTTTCAAATTTGTTATTGCCTATGATACAGGGTATAGAAAACGTACCTGGATCCTTGCATTTCTCAGGGATATTTGAAACTTCTTTACTAAGCAGTGCAGATACATTTCTTCCCATGTTTATCCTTTCATTCCCTTTGAGTCTCCTCTTGTGAGTACATAGTTCCTTCAGAAACTTAGCATACTTGGGGACTTGTTTGATTGCATCAAGAAGAGGTATATTTATTTCCACTTTCCTGAAAGTATCCAAAATTTCTTTGTCCACTTCTTCCATCTTCTTGCTTGGAATTGCTTTTGGTGGGAAAGGAAGAGGGATATGAGGTGGGATTTGGGATGGTTGCATCTCAGATTTGCTTGTGCTTGAAGAGGGCACATCATTCTCAACCGTTGTGGGCACATCTTTTTGTTTTTCAGGTTCCTTAGGTATGGGTATTTCAAGGTTCTTACCTGATCTTAACTGAATTGCGCTCACATTTCTTGGATTTACAGCTGGTTGAGATGGTAATTTGTCAGAGTTTTGAGATTGTAACTGGCTTAATGATGAAGCCAATTGCCCGATTTGGTTGCTTAAACTCTGGATGGTAGCATCATTCCTTTGTTGATATTCTAAGTTCTGTGCTGCCATTTGTTTCACCAAATCCTCCAAAGAAGGGCCACTTGTGGATGGTTGAGGTGTGGTTCTTTGGAAGGTTGGTGCATTGTTTTGGGGATTTTGTTGTTGGTTTCCCCATCTCAAGTTTGGATGGTTCCTCCAACCTGGATTGTATCTATTGGTGGAAAGGTCATGGTTTTGTGGTGGTGGAGGTCTATCATGGTAGATGTTACTTGCATAAGCTTGAGGACTATTATTATCCTTTTCTTGTAGAGAAGGACAACAATCAGTGGGGTGCTCTTGTGAAGAGCAGATTCCACACACTTTAGCAGTCATGGATTTTTGATTTACTGCCAATTGTGTGACTAGAGTGGTGAGAGCATCAAGTTTGCTCTCCAATTTTATTCCAGATGAACTAGAATTGGAATCAAACATGGGTTTAAAAGAATCATTTCTCACACCAAATTGTTGAGAGTTGGATGCCATTTTCTCAATCAAATTTCTTGCTTCAGCAGCAGTCATATCTCCTAGAGCTCCTCCACTTGCCGCATCAATCATGTTGCGATCAACGTGGTGTAAACCTTCATAGAAGTACTGAAGAAGAAGTTGTTCAGAAATTTGGTGGTGAGGGCAACTTGCACAGAGTTTTTTAAATCTCTCCCAATATTCATAAAGACTTTCTCCAGAGAGTTGCCTAATGCCAGATATGTCTTTACGGATTGCAGTTGTTCTAGAGGCAGGAAAGAATTTTTCCAAGAACATTTTCTTTAAGTCATTCCAACTTGTGATTGATCTTGGAGCAAGGTAATACAACCAATCCTTAGCAACACCCTCTAAAGAATGAGGAAACGCTTTAAGATAGACATGGTCTTCTTGAACGTTTTGGGGTTTCATTGTGGAACACACAATGTGGAATTCTTTGAGGTGTTTGTGCGGATCTTCACCCGCAAGACCATGAAACTTAGGCAACAAGTGTATAAGTCCGGTCTTAAGAATAAAAGGGACATCCTCATCAGGATATTGAATACACAAACTTTCGTAAGTGAATTCAGGAGCAGCTAGTTCTCTAAGAGTTCTTTCACGAGGTTCAGCCATATCAGAAAAACTAGCAGTACTTTCAACAGATTCAGAAAAAATACTATCACTATCAATATCAACAAAATTATTATTAAATCTAGCTTCTCTAACTAACCTATGAAAAGTTCTTTCAATTTCAGGATCAAATGAATATAAATGCTCAAAAGTTCTTCTAGTCATACATAGCATACAACAAGATATTAGATCATGATGAGCAATAAATCATAAGAATCCTAAATCATGCAAAAGAAATAAAACAAAGAAACAAACAAACAAAAAGAGGAATTTTTTTAAATTTTTTTTTTTTTCAAATAAAAAAAAATTAATTTAAAACAAGAATTTTTCCTAAAGATCGTTGATCCCCGGCAACGGCGCCAAAATTTGACGTGAGCTGTCGTGGCCCCGTCAAATTAGTACATTAAAACTAATTAATGTAGTACTAGGGTGTCAACCTAGGTCGGTCTCTCAAGGATCAACACAGAAATTTAGGAAAAATCAAGTCTTAAACTAATTTTTAACAATTAAAAATTAAAAACTAAACAACTAAAAATTTTTACAAACATAAGTTCACTAACATACAAATGGGGGGGGGGGGTTTGATTGATTTTTGTTGTCACAATTAAAATTAAAACAAGGTAAATAAAGGATTTAAAACAATAAATAACAAGCGATTGATTTTCTTGGAGTATTGTAAATAAATTTATCCTTGGTTCACTAAAAATAACTTGTATACTTATTAATGTTAATTTCTTAGCTCAATTTGAATTGATCAACTAAGCGTCTTTTTCAATTCACAATTCCTTTACTTTCATTTAAAAATGAATATTTGAATCAAGCATCCTAATTAAGCAAAAGGAGTCAAGATCTTAAAATCTAGGAATTATTGAGCATACATAAGAACATCGCCTATATACATAATCTATTCTCAAATTATGGAATTAAGCAAACCATAATTATTAAAAGTGATTATGAAAATATTCATTAAGCATGCATATTTCCTTAATCCATTCTAATTTGAAATCTTATTTAACTCCATTTGAATAACTAAACCGATTAAGCATACAAATTCAATTAAACAAAATGGAATTAAATAAGTAGAGAATGATTATGAAGAAATAACATTAATAAAAGCATACTATATTAAAATTAATGACCTCAAAATTACATTACAACATTCTCCAAGAAAATCAATCTAAGGGTTTTAGCCCTCCATAATTACAACTACAACAATAAAACTAACCCGGAAATGGAGAAGTTGCTGGAGAAACTCCAACAAAGAAGAGAAGCAGAGAACGTGTGAAGAAGGGAGATGAAGAATGAATGAAGAATGGTGTGTTACAAGCCTTCCTCTTGTGCCTATTTATAGGATTTCAAAAGCAAACTTTTGCCATAATTAATTCATAATGGAAGATGCACTCTTGAATTTACAATTCCATGGTGCTCCATGATCAATTTGAGTGCCTTGCCCACCTTCCTCAGTGCTTTGTCCACCTTCCAGAAGCTTGAAAACGTGTTTCTGGGCCAATTATTCACTCATGAATCGATTCATTGGTGGGAGGAATCGATTCATGCTTCCAAAATGCACTCCTGGGCCAATTTTACACGTATGAATCGATTCATTTAGGGAAAGAATCGATTCATTGCTGTTGGAACCCGTATGAATCGATTCAGGAGGCTTGTGAATCGATTCAATTTGCAAAATTTCACTTCCTGGGTGCTTAACTTCGTATGAATCGATTCAGGAGGGGGATGAATCGATTCATCCCCCTGATTCTCCATAAATTGCATACTTTTTCACCCTTTTTGAGATCCTTTTGAATATTTCTTGGTTCCTTTGATCCTTAGGCACTTTGATCTTCATTTTGGATTGGAATTCTTGAGTTCTTTGATTTATTTCCCTTTGGCACAAATTATCAATCAAATATTACATAAAGATCAAATGATAAAAATGTGTTAAAATGCAATATGTTACACACTAAGTGATGGCAAATTATACACATTTAAAATGGAGAATTAGAGATAAATCATGCATCATCAATTTTCATTATAGCTACTTGAACTATTGCTTTGTTCATTATTATTCATATTTCTCCCTGACGTAACTTGTGCGTCTTCACCATTTCCTTCATCACTGGTGATGGGAGATTGACCTGAACCTCTTTGCCTGCTGTTAGCCATTCCTATGCTTTTTCCACTTCATAACAACATACACTATTTAAGTTATGTTCAAGTTATCTATTTCTTAACAGACACTATCTCAAATTTTGTCCTACCAGACGTGCCAATTTATTTATGGTGAAATTTGTCAAACCTTTTAATTCACAAGTTCATTTAGGATGTGAATTAGAGTCCTCTTTAGGCTTTTAAATTGATAGGTTTATGGTGTTAAGGTCTTTTCAAGTAAAACAAAAATTTGAAGTGGAAAATAGAGATGGAGTAGAAGAAAAAGTGTAAACAATAGACGTTAAAACAAAACGAGATGAAAATTATTATAGCAACACAACTAGAAAAACAACATCAATCACACCCAAGACAATCTGAATTTCAAATAAACAAAGATCAAGTGTGAAGAAATGAGATAACGGTTGATGCAAGGGATACAATCACATAATAGAACATACATATAAAAAATATAGCAAAACTGCAGGAACAAAGGTCCAAAACAGAACCAAGATGTAATAAAGAAAAGATACGGGAATTTAAAGTTGAGAGACGAACTAGTGCTCGTAGATCCTTTCGATTTGCCCGTAGTCGCGACGGTGGACGTGTAAGGCATTTCGCTTTGGATACCAGAACCTTCTGAATTCGTTCCCCCCAATTTCTCCATTCAATTTCTTTTTTTGCTTTTCCTAAAACTACCAACTTGAAAGAAGTTACCATTATATGGAATGTTACCACTACATGGGAAGTTACTGATGTCTTCATATCATGCAATGTCAAGTGTCTCAAGGCTAAACAACCTTCAATAATTGTCCCAATAATTTAAACAAACAAGTGTTCAGCCTTTAACTCCTTATAGGGAGCGTAACTTGAAAGGTTGTTCACTTGAAGCCTACCAACTTGATGACATGTCTATATGGGTGCTTTTTCTTTCTCTTATTTTCCCTAACCAAAGTTTTTTGATTAGCAATGGAACACTTTAATATTAATTTTTATTTAGGAGTTGTCAATTTAATTTAATCGATCAATCTCCTTATCAAATAACTGATACAAAAATGTAACTCAAATGATCTCTTTTCATAAAATTCAAGAACGCCCATATAAGTCTCTATTTTATTTAAAGACTTAATTTTCTTATCCTTAATAATATTATATTGAATAGAGAAATGAACGATAAAAAGTATACGACTTAGTGATATCCATAAAAAAACACAAAAAAGGAGACATGGAATAAAACCCGCAATTTTGATTTTAATATTTTAATTAGAAAACAATTATTCATATTTTAAATAAATTGAACTTTTGTAAATGAGGCAAATCAAAATGAATTGGGATTTGGATTGGGTAGCCTTTAACATTTTGAAATACAAATAGCTCTCAGCATGGGTGATGTCCAAAGAAAAAATGTGAAAAGCTATAAAGGAAAATATGGTTAAAGGCGTTACTCCTTAATCAAACCACGTAAATCAAGTGCATCATTAGTTCTCCCAAAAAAAAAATGTGCATCATTCAATAAACTAAAACCATTCCAAACACATACTTTCTAACCCTCATTGATAATTTGCTTTTTAAGATTGCATTATTTTGATATATAAACCCATTCATAATGATTAGAATTTGTACAATTCGTTATAGTTTACCATTGAATCTATCTATAGATATTCGTATGCCAATCTTTAATCATACTACCTGAATATATTACTCCCCCTATTCAATTTATATCTGTTCAGTTATAAATCTATCACAATATTTAATTTTATTTTTTAATTATATTCTTATGACTTTTAATTATTTTATTTACTTAATTAAAACATCAAAACATTAATTCATCAATAACTATAAAAAAGAGTATTTTAGGAAGAAAAAAAAACAACAGAAAATAGCTCATTAATAGCATTTCTTAATCTAAGGGAAAACACTAAACTGGATAGGTAAAAAAACAGAATAGAAAGAGCAGATGTTATTTAAAGTTATACACCCATAGTGATAACATCCTACTTTACCATACAACTAAAAAAAACCGGAAATACAGCTTTTTAAATCAAAATTCTAACTAGTGATCTAAACTCAGTTCTTGAATAAAAACAAATATGTAAAGGTTAAAAATATATACTCAACAATTTAAATTTTTGTCAAAAATACATCCAAGTACTTATTACCACATCCGAATAGAGACTGCGTTTCTGGACCAAAAGAATAAATAATTTAAAAAAAAAAACGATACTCATTGTTCTGTTTTATCTTTTTTTTGGTCAAGAGACTCATTGTTCTCAAGAGCTTTAGTGTTTACATACCCCATCTGAAGGGAAAATATAAAATAAAAATCAATCATCCTTGAAATGTCAACTTGTAAAATTCATTTCTGGTAATTCCAAAACGTGAAACCAGGATAACGTTTTCTTTGTTTTATTTATAAAAATCAGATCAAAACCAAATTCTGAAAACCTAAGCAGCTACTAATGTTTAACCTAACTCAACAATTGCGACTTCGGCAACACAAGACTGGCGTTCAATTGTGAGCTCCCACCAGGGCCATGTGCTCTATGAGATCCAACACTCGGTTGCTGCAACGTAAATAAACCATTAAATAAAATAATTCACGGATCAGCATGTACAAAGATTCTATGTATGCAAATAAACGTGTAAATGCATTTACAAGCAAATACACATACCTGTAACCCCACTCATTGTCATACCACGTAACCAGCTTAACAAATGAAGCACCAAGAGCAATACCGGCCTTAGCATCAAAGATACTTGACCTGTTAAAGAGAAATTCATTTTACATAAGCAGAAATTCATCTTTTTCACAACATAAAAATTTGTTTGGAGGGCATAGAGGAGGAGTTAAGGTGTCAACCTGGGCACCACAAGTCCAACCAGAAAAGTAATTTAATGAAGTTTTTTTTTTAAATGTAATATAGCAATATATAATTTACCTTGAATCACCAACGAAGTCATTAGAAACAACATCATCTTCTGTGTACCCAAGGATTCCTTTCAGTGGTCCCTCTGAGGCATACCTTTGTTTTTTTTCAGCAGTAAAACCGAAGAGTTGGTACGGAACAATCCAAACAGGAGTACAAAAGCCAGGGTAAGAAAACAATATACATACTTTATCGCTGCTTTAACATCTTCATAAGAAGCATTCTTCAGAAGCCGACAGGTCAAGTCTACAACAGAAACATTGGGAGTCGGTACACGGAATGCCATCCCAGTAAGTTTTCCATTTAGCTCGGGAAGAACTTTCCCAACAGCCTGTGATTTCATAAAATACAAACCCAATTTGTTACATCTATAATGAAAATAGTAAGAATACAAACTGTGTTGATCACATCCATATCTTACCTTTGCAGCACCTGTTGAACTTGGAATTATATTTTGACCTGCCCCTCTTCCCCCTCGCCAATCCTTCATAGAAGGGCCATCTACAGTCTTTTGTGTAGCTGAAAAATGAAAAGAATCATATGTTACTGATACCACAGGTGAACATATAATGAGATAGTTTAACGAAAAGAATGGAAAAAATAAACTTCAATTAGACTGTTGTCAGAATAGACCTGTTGTTGCATGCACAGTTGTCATCAAACCTTCAACTATACCAAACTCTTCATGAACCACCTGATGAATAATTAATATAGGAAAAGTTAGATGGTTCTATTCAAATTTCCAATAAAGGAATAAGAGAAAGACAGAGAGGCAAGCAACATGTTTAAATGTTTATATGGATTGTTTCATTTTCAACTCAGGTTGCCCCATATGATATACCCTCATGTTGTTCAAGTACGTATATATTGATTATATATGTTGTCCCATATGATACACTGGGTCAAATATTTTTCATGCATGGCTTACAGATTCAGGTAGGACATCAATTATCTATGACTTTTATGATCCTACTACCTCAGTTTTTATACTTTACCACAACCCCTCTGGTAAAAAAACATCGACCTATCTCCGAAGAAGAGGATTAATGATCAAAGAAGGAAAATGTGCATATTAGTTGAAGCACTAAAAACTGATATCAGGACTCCCCTTGCAGGATGTGTTACAGAAGCACTAAGATTTTTATAGCCCGTATAGTATTCCTTGCTCTTTAAGGAAGAGCAATTGCCATTAAGCCTTGAAGTTTGTCAATTGGCTTTTACACCATCAAACTAGACATAAAAAAGTTATAAATACTCGTACAATCATACCTTGGCAAGAGGAGCAAGACAATTTGTTGTACAGCTTGCATTAGAAACAATGTCCATGTTTGGCTTGTATTTCATTTCATTCACTCCTACCACAAACATTGGTGCATCTGCAGATGGCGCTGATATTACAACTTTCTTGGCACCACCCTATTGTATAAAAAGATAAAGATCAAATTAAGATTTCAAACTTGAGAGAGTAGGACAGAAGGAAGAGAAGAGATGAATAAGAGAAAGAGACAACACTTAACACTCAAGCAATTGAAGTACCTTCAAATGTGATGAAGCTTTCTCCACTGTTGTAAAAACTCCTGAAGACTCAACAACATAATCAGCCCCAAAATCACTCCATGGGATTTCCGCAGGATCTCTGAATACAAAAAATAATGTGCATGTTAATCTGATTTCATGGAACTCTTTTAGCACGTGTACAAGTATTGTAAACCAGTAAAATGCATATTTTTAACATCCGTTTCAATTAATAGAGCTCAACTCATCGTACCTTTTGCTCACAACCTTAACCTGCTTCCCATTAATTTCCAAAGTAGAATCATCTAAAATCTTAATGGTCCCCTTGAATGGACCATGAGTAGAATCATACTTGAACATGTATGCCTACAAAAGAAAAATGAGTGATATCGCAAAACACAAGGATGAAATACATGGAGTAAAACTAAAATGCAAATTATATATGTGTATATATATATATATCAAAAACCATGCACCCCACCATAAATAACTTGAGTAAATCATACAACATAAAAGAAAATCAAGCAGAAGAATTCACACAAAAATTTGAAGTACAATGATACAAAATAAACACCAATTTCTCTCAATGTTTCATAACATCTATTGTCATTGAATTTACTTAACAATGCAAGTAAATTTTATCATCTGATGACTGAACCCTCTATAAAACAAAAATAAATATAAGAGTGAAGCACACAACTTCACTCCTCTTGTCCAAAGCCACCATAACTATCTACTACAGTATACCAAATCTAGAAACAATTTAGCCCCAATATTCCCATGTAGCCAACAAATGTCAACCTACTTCTGGCTAGATGTTGTCTATGTTTTAATCTATCTCTATTCTATAGTCTCTAACTCTTTTATATTAAAAGAGTAATTAATTAACAAAAAAATCAGGGGATGAGAAACCAGATAAACTTCTCCTACTTAGTCCCAAAATAAGAAAGTCCCCGTAATTTATGGTTCCACTTAAAATTCAGCAATACATAGTGAAGGTGAACAAGGAAATAATAAAAAAATTCAATTGTATTTTGTGTGTTTGGTACATGTTTATGAACAGAATGCGGATTTGATTCTTTTAAAGATTAGACAGGGCTTCAGATGACAAAACAATTTGAACATATCTCAAGATACATACAATACTACAAAGGCAATAGGCATAAAACAACATAGACTATAGTTGCAGAACATGAACATCCCAATCGAATCAGTATAAAAGATGCAAGAAGAAATTATGCCACTAGGGATTGGGAACATGGTAAGTCTGAGCATTAAACTACACAAACCAAAATAGGTAATGTTATGGCAACATAGAGAGCAAAAAGAAAAAACTTTGAGATTGATGTATATAATACACCCATCACCATATGTATACATTAACACATGCCAGGAAAATAGAAATTTAGGCATTTGGCATACTCTATATAATGAGCACAACACCCAGACTATGAACATAACACACTATAAGCAAAAATAGTAGGGTAATTACACGTACATACCATATATTTAGCATCAACAAAGGGATCATTAATTGCCACAACATCAATATCATCCCGGGAAGTAGCTACACGTAACACCAACCTTCCAATTCTACCAAAGCCTGCACATTTCAGCATTAAGTATATGCACATCTTCTAAACACAACCTGAACTATCCTTAGAATATTTTTGACATTTTAAAAAAATTCACTTGCTACATCATAACAACATTCTAGATGACAACTTTTCACAGGTTCTTTTGGGATTAGCCAACTGATATGCAAATTACTAAGTCCAATCTAAAACATAGGTTGAAGTAATCATGATTTACTGTTGTTTCTCATTCACAACTTAATTATGCATACACCTGGAAACATCTCCCAGAGCTCCTATAAAACCAGGATTTCACAAAATATCACTTGAAATCTTTCAGGTTAAAGCAATACACATTCCAGTCAAATAAGCCAATACAATACATGGTGGGATTATCTTCTATTATACTACATCCATCCCTTAATATAAAAACCTCTCAACTAATTCTAGTTTTTAAAAAAAGTTGATTAATATAATTGAAGTTATTTAATTTGTCTACACATAGTACTAGTTTTTCAGAAGTGCCCTTACAATTATCAAGACTAACAAATCTTGCTCTCTTTCTACTTAATGAATGTTTATATTATTAATGACTAATATAGGTATTCTAATAAAATATCAATTAATGCTATTGACTTTTGATTGGGTTCTTATATTAAAGACCAAAAAAATCTCTCAAGAAGTTCTTATACTAGGACAGAGATAGTATTTGATCACCTTCATCAAACATAACCCGTGATTGAGGAGGCTACCAATTTCATTTAAAACAATTAAGTAATGTTAACATAAGCTACAGAAAAATGTCATTTCAAATATAAAATGTCAGCAATCATTTTGAATGTAAAAATTTGAGCAATTCTTATTCGGGTTCCAACTAAAGTGATAATAATTACATCCTAAATAAAACTGCAACAAATTGAAAAAATGGTATGGAAGGAAAAGCTTAAAAGAACTCATCATCTATGATGGAGTATTTGGTGCAAAATTGAAAGTGCGTAATATAACTAAATACTGCAAGTAGATACAAGATACTACAAAGAGAACTCTTGTAACAAGAAAGTCACCATTTATTCCAACTCCTGTCTTGCCAGTGCTCCTTGATTCTACGCAGAGCATACCAATCACAAATTAGAATTTTAAAATTGCACGCAAATCACCCTAGACTAGACACAATAGTAGTACTATTCTTACTCTGTGTGGGAAGAGGGATTTCTGTTGCTGTTGCTTTAATAGGCTGGATGCTACGGGCACTGCAGTTTCTGTGCAAATACCAACACATCAGAACCACGAACAATAAAACCACAAGCTAATAACTAAATAAGCAAGCGCAAGAAAGAAAAAAAAAAGGCACTGAATCAAAAGGTTTGGCTACTCAACCGTAATACTAATGAATCACTTGGAATAGAAGTACCAAATACGCTGTTGTCTAATCCTTTGGATTTTAAATTACAACTTGAGGTATTGCTAAACACCTGAATCATACATATATAGACACATTAATAAGATGTTACATCCAGAGAATACTCAAAAAAAAAAAAACAAGAAAGAAAAAAGGAAGAGTATGAATCCTGAAGTGGTTAGAAAAATTGGCGAGTAGAATATGAAAATGAAACTCTTCTTAACAATCAAGGATTCACAAGCAGAAAAAGTTTCCTCAATAGCTCCGATAAATTTTATTCTATTTTATTTTTGCCGAAAATGCTATAATCATTTTCCCACCTGCCCAGTTTTCCAAGCAACCAAACAGAGACTTTCCACCAAATCCAAAACCAAACTTCGACAACTAAACAAGACAACAAATAAAGCAAAACATATAAACAACTAAATAAAACATGAGAACAGTCCAAAGTTTATGTAGAAAACGCAAGGACCGAAAAACAAATAGGAAAAAAATCTGAAGAACGTGGGGAAAACGCCGGTTATAGTAACCAAACATAGTTCATCAAAACCAAAACCAAGCGTAAATCCTGAGAACTAAAACAAACCAAACACATAACCGAACAGCTCATGATACAATGTTTTCAGGTGTTTTCCGAGAAAATGCAGGAAAACGAAAAAGGAAAAAGAAAATGCGAAAAATGAAAATCGCTAGAGAATCGACAAGGCGCATGAAGAACACGACGAGGATAAAGAGACCTTGACGGAGGAAGAAGAGAGGTCGGAGCGAGAGGGAACGAGAAGTGCAGATCTGAGAAGAGACGAAGCAGCCATTGAAGAACGTTAAGGGAGCAAAAACCCTAGAAAAATTTGAAGAGTGTTCTTCTGGTTTTTGCACCAACGACCGCAAAGAAGGAATAATAATATTAATAAGAATGAGAAGAACGCGAACACGGTACTCTTTCTTGTGTGTTTCTTTAAGCGGAGCTTCTTAAGGAAAACTGCCAAATACTCTTTCTCTCTCAACGTCACTGTGTCACTCACTTTTTCAAAAGGCTTGTTATCATCTACGGGTAAGCCCACCCATAATAAAAACCCTTCCAATTTTCTATCGGAGTGATCCATTCTTTTTGTTTTTTAGAAAAACAAAATAGTTATTTTTTTCACCATTAATCAAAAATACATGTTAACAAGAATATATTTTATATTATTTTAAATTTTTGTTGACTATATTTGATCACTTTTCAGCATTTAAAAAAAACAATTAAGATTGTTCTGGATGCTAATGCTAGTATTTTTATTTGTCATTGATTTTATTTTGAAGAATAAGCTTTTTCTTAAATTAGTTAAAGAGTTTTTTAACAACAAGAAACATATTTGTTTTTTAATTTTAAAACAAATTTATTTTTGATTACTTTTAAAGTTCGGGTGTTTTGCAAAACAACGGATTATTTGACGAAATTGTTAGAGTAGGAATAAAAATATTTTTTGTTGTGAGAATTTTTTTTTGGGCAAAAAGCTTCTATAAGAACCTTTTAGATATTTCTTTGGTCTTTTATTTTTAATACAAGAACCTCATTAAAAAATTAATAATATTAATTATTTTTTATTAAAATACTTTTATTAGTCATTAATGAAATAAGTATTAATTAAATAAAAAATAAGATTTGTGAGTATTTATAAAAATAAGAGAATACATTTAAAATACTAGTATAATTTGTAAAAAAATTAAATAATTTTAAATATATTAACTGACTTTTCTTAAAATTAGAATTAGTTAAGAGGTTATTAGAGTGGTAAAATTATTTAAAGTTATCATACTGTTTTTATTTCGTTTTTAAAAAAAGTCTATTTTATCCGAATACCATTTAAAGCACAATCAATCTTTATAAGTAGTTATATTTAATTTTTAGTTTTTCTTTTCTAACTCTACATCTCATTAAAGTTAAATTTACACAAGTAGTATTTTTAAATGAAAACTAAAATTACTATATCCAAAAAGATAATATTTTCAGTTTAATATGGTATAATAATTCTGCAAATAGTCCATTTTTAGTTCTCACTAAAATTCTCGCTCTAAAAAAAATTCCTTAAATTAAAAAAAATGTTATTTTCCCTAAGTCTCTCACTTTAAAAGAAACAAAAATGTTTATCTTAAAAGGATCAAAATGACACATTTCTTACCGCTCAATTACTAAAAATTATTTTTTTATATAATTTTAGAGATTAAATATAAACACATGAGGAGGAGAGGAACGATGAATACTACTAGTATAATAATAAAAATAAATTGATGAATATTCGTTAATATTTGACGGTGGATGATGCATAAATGGAGGGTTAGGATGTAGAGGGTTCTGAAAATAGAGTGAGGGTGAGACATAGGGAAGCATGTTTTCATAAGGGTGACCCTTCCTCGAAAGACACGTAGGACAACTATTTTCCCTTTCCTTTTCTTTATATATTATGTGTTTGGCATTTCCTCGTATTTTAATTTTGAGATTTGAAGCTGGTCCTCTCCTCCTGTCACCGCCTTCAACTGCACCATGTTCGCGTCTCGCGTTTTTCTATGTCCCTCCAATTTTTATTTAATGTTTTTATTTTTTATTTTCAGTTTATTATTTTCAAAAATTTATACAAAAGAAAATAATAATAATAAGTTATTTTCAATATTTTCTATATAAAATTTTAAAATAAGAAAAAAATTAATAATTTTATAATTGAAATCAAAAATAGAAAATGAAAATGAAAACTAAATATATCTTTAAATTTTGGAGAAAAATTAGAGAAAAAGGGAAAAGCAAAAAGTTGATTTCTAAAAATTAAAAAACATTTTTTTCCTGTATTTCTTTTTTTAACGTTCAATTTTTTAATCCAAATACAGAAAGAAGGTTGAGGTAGGAATAGAGAAATATTAACTATGTTTTTAACAATATTGGTTAAATTGCTACAAATAATTTTTTTGATAAAACTTATTATGAATATATGTTATCATAATTTTTAATATATATTAATTTAATATTAAATTGTATTTTTAGTTTTTTAACTGATAGTTTTAAAATTAATGTGCAACAAGTTTTCAATCAATATGCTCGGAAAAAGTAAAAGTATTCTTTACATGTGCCACAACTTTATATGTTGTTTGTTTTGAGGTGGAATAAATGAGGAAATTTGAGCGGAGAAAAGAAAGTTTATTTTTGTTTGTTAGGAAGAAAAAACAGGGAAAATAAATAAATAAAACGTCTTTCAATGAAAATTAATTTATTCTTTATATATGAAAATAATACAATTAAGTGAGATTTTTATTTAATAAATGTTATTGAAATTTTTAAAACATTAAAAATAATCTTTATATATTAAAATTTATTATTATAAAAATTAAATTTTTATACATAAAATTTAATTTTTTACAATTAATTTATTTTCATCCTAATAAGATTTCAATATCGGCCAATGGGTAAAAAGGTCATTTGACCTAAAGCCGTTTTACAAGATCGTCATCTCACGTAATATTGTCATCTAATATCGGCTTCCAGCATCGCGCGTGATGTGAAATCATGGGAAGATGAAATTCTATGGCAAGCACATCAATAGTTAAAAATATAGAATATTTGTATCGTCTCATGGGTATGTTAAGTATTACAATCTCAAGAATTCGCTAGTTGAACCTTACACACAAAGCCATTATGTTTTTTGGTTTTCTGAATTTATATTGTTTTGTGAAACTTTAACAATTGTGTCACTTATAGAATTATGTCAGCAATTAATCTATACTAAACAAATAGATTGGAATCGAAATTAGCACACCACAAATCATAAATCCACATGAACTCAGCATCAGACACAATTAAAGCAGAATTCAATTTCACATATGGATAACTCCTAATCCCTTAGGTAATTACCATTAATCCAACCTAGACTAACCTTAATTTCAATTGAATTTAATGTGAAATTAAGGCGAACCCTGGCATTATCCAAATTCCTTAGGTATAAGTAACTAGGTCAATAATTATGAATAAGAAACTCTTACCATGATTCCTCTTTAATGAGAACTTCAGAATGGGCTTGGATTTCCCAATCCAAGGGTTAAAGATAAACAATTACTATGTTCAAAACCTACTCCACTTACATCTTCAGCTTCACTTACTTAAGAATCAGAGCCATGGAGGCTTCATTCAATCTCAATCCAAGGGAATTACTCACACATGAATGAGAAACAAAATGGAATACAGAGGATGAAGGTTAAGGATTAAAGCATTTAGTGGGATAAAATATTTTAAGAGAGAAGGGAAATTAGAGAATGAATTGGAATCTGAAAATTAGTTATTAGTTAGATTGGGATCCCCCTTAGCTTAGTTACATTACTTATATATATATATATATATATATATATATATATATATATATATATAGCTTTCTACCTAAAGTCCTAAGGTGGTGTTTGGTACAGGAGATCTTTGAACTTTCTTGGGAATGTTACTTAAAACATTTCCTTACCCATGTTTGGTATGAGATAAAAAAAGATATTCCTAGGAATGTGAGATTCCCAAGACACTTAATTATGAAGGAATTAAAAATTCTATTTTCCCATTTCAACAGGTGGGTATCCTATACATTCCTGGAAATAAAAAATTTTAAGACAAAATGCCCTCATTTTCTTCCCAAATCCTCATAAAATAAAAAGATCCTCAAGTAAATTTTTTTAATACCAAACATGTGAATGGGAGAAACTAAAAAGATTCCCGGGTAAATTTTTTTAATACCAAACATGGAAGATAAGTTACCCAAGAAACACATCCTTGGGAAACATATTCCCAGGAATCTCACTTAAAAAGATCTATCATACCAAACAGCACCTGAGCTAAAATATTTATAGTCAATGCTATTAATAAAAGTACAATAAATAGTCAACTTAAATTAACTAAAATACAGAATATGTATAATCTGGAAATAACTAAGTTAAATGCTTGTGCCTTGGAGGGTGTTCATACGTTAAGCAAAGTGATCCATGAAACAGCAAATGAGTGTGTGAATGTGGGATTCACTGTATGGACGTTGGTGGCCTGACCTTGGTCTAATGGTGATGAATTATAGGCGTAAGTCCTGGCGTAAGGTGAGCGCATGCACGCTTGGTCCCTTGAGTGCACCTGATGATGAGCGTAAGTATAGGCGTGTGTTGGGCATTTGAACAAGATGCCTCTGTTGGGTGGCACTTGGTTTGTTCATGTAACCAACGTGAGCATATGCTCATGGGCGTGCTCACATGTGGTGTGGCATGGTAATCTTGATGATACGCATAAGTATGGGCATTTTATGGAGCATATAGATACTAGTGTGACTTGAAGGCATGAAATTGAGCATGGCACCTAGCGTGGAAATAAGCGTGCATACGCCAGGCCTCTGGAATGGTGCTTGGCTCTTGGCATGGTTATGCTTGATTGCTTGTAAGTACTTCTTTATGCCTCCTCTACCCTGAAACATGCAATAAATACAAAATATGTAATGATTGAATAATGAACTTATATGAAATGAAATGATAATGATGATGAGGTAAGTAGATTGTGATGGTAACCGTGTTAAGAATGTTATGTGGTTATGAAATCCTTGATGATGGTAATTAAGTGGAAGCCCTTAGTGATGGTAACCAAGAGGCAATGATGATATCATTGATGTTTGTCAAAATATGTGCATAAAGCTAGTCACAAGACTATAAGGGGCCTGTGAGGAGGCCTGGATAAGAGGGCGACATAACCCTATGGCGGTTCCCTATGGAATCCTAACCACTCTAGATTAGGCTATAGAGCTAGAAAATATTGAGTTGCCAGAGTTACTTGGAGTGACTATGTTATAGATGGGCCTGCGATTTAGTATTGGTAAAAATATAAATATATGTTGAATTCTTTTATAATGTAATATATCTCATCATTAGAGTCAGATCCGCATACAGTATGGTGACATTGAGCTAGGTGAGCTGCAATACAGTCGATGATGATTGTTGTTGTTAGCAATTGTATATGTTGTGAATGTATTAAATGGCAATATATGATATGTATATTATGTGGCGATGTGAATTGACTAGAATAATGTGTGATTGTGTGATCTGGTCAATATTTGTCATTTAATATATGGTTGCTTACTCCTTTTGCATTATAGCGAACTTTGCAGTCAGTGAAACTTGGAGGATGTTGATGATGCTAAATGCACCTTAGGCTGTTATGTATAATGTCCCCTCGGGTTAGAAGGGGTCCTTCCAATAACCCATCATCCCTTTATTATAGCGGATTATGATTCTCCATGATCCCATCACAAAGGGTTAACACTACCTATTGGATTCAGGCACATAATTACCTGTCCCTCATTAGCTCATTGTATAAATATAACTCTCATTGTTTTTTAAGTAACACATTAATGCTAATAAACTTTAATCCTTAAAGAATATTCCTCTAGGTTCTTTGCACATCCTAGCTTAGTGTGAACATTTTGATGCCCACCGTGGGGCTTGGTAAAATGGTACCCTCACAATCCTAGAGTCACAATAGCATGACATGAGATTCCCACCACCCCACTACACCCACTAAAAACTTCATGCAACGATAGTGATGACCCACAACAATCACAACCGTCGGGAGGACGACAACGCATAGCAGCACCAGACGGATAAGGACGATCAGATTCAAAAATTGATAAGTGTTGTAGAAGCGTTATGTTGAGAAAAAAGTCTGGTCAAATATATAAGTTTTAAGTCCTATTGGACCAGACCCCAAACTTGATGGTTTGTTTATATCGATCATCAAGTATTTTCGTTAATGGAATAAAGTTTGAATTGTTCATAACATTTATTTTAGTGTATAAGTAATTTCAAGATACGAAGATTAGTTTGTAAAAATAAAGAGGGGGCATATGTGTTCTAAAAAGTCTGGTAGAATAACAAAAGTCTGATAGAAGCGTCTTGATTAAAGAACTCTCCTTCAACGTTCAAAATTCTATTTTGGTGATACTTCGAGAGAAATGATCACATCATATTTGCATGCTTATCATCAAAGAACAAAATCAACATAAGCAGCGGCTGTCAGCGTTGTTAGCCAAGGCCTCAACGCTCAAGAGGGGGGGGTGAATTGAGTGTTTCAAATTTTCGCGCGGAATCCCCTGGGAAATGGTTAGTAATATACAAATGATGCAATAATGAAGATACAATAACTTTTATGCACATATCACACTATAAGACACTTGATGTGTAATGGTAATATAAAGCTTAGAGTGTGATAAACAAGCAAGTTATTGGTTTGAGCAATTTATCAAACAGTTGGAGTGCACAGGTTTATTACCCAATAATGTGATGTTTCCTATAAACATTTAGCTTATTTAAGTTATCAAACACCTTGTGTGAATGTGAGAAGTAATAGCAATCAAGTATTCATCACACAAGACTTAATAGGAAACAATGTATTAGATATTTGGTAAGTTATAGCAAGTTCCAACTTTGAAGATCTTCACCAAATATTAACTCAAGCAAATTATCAAACACTTGACATGCAGAGTTAAGTATTCAACTTGAACAACAACTTGGATTCAGATATTCAGCTTATGCATTTCAACAAACAGTTTATATGCGCAGTTGTATAAAGAGTTCAAGGTAGAGAGAAATGGAAACCAAGTTTAACGAGTTCCACCAACCCGGTGTACGTCTCGCCTTCAAGCAACCCACTTGAAGGATTCCACTATTGAAGATTTGAGATACAAGCTTTGAGCAATTGCAGCTTCCTAGTGTCCCACACTCAAGAACTCAATCCTCACAAGCATAGGGCAACCCACCCAATCTCACAATCTCTCAATAACCCAAAGGTTGAACCCCAACCTTTGTGACCACTCAATCCTAGAGTGAAACAACCACTCAACCTAGAGTGAAAAACCTTGGTGTTTTGGTGTTTGATTTACAATCAATAAACTCTCTCAATAGAGTAGATAAGCAAATGAAAGCTCTCTCTAATTATAACTCTCAACAAGAGAGGATATGCAAATTAAAGCTCACAATCTAATAACTCTTAAGCAATATGCAAGTTTAGAAATAAGAGTTGCAGTTCATACAAGAGAAAGACTTAAATAAAAGACCTCTAGATGAAGAATGTTAATGCCTTGTGTTGTGCCTTGGTCTCATCCTTCTCTTGCTTGAATTCATGCTCCATTTATAGCCATTTGGGAGCTCTTAGCTGTTGCACAATATTCCCAACGGATACCTTAGCATGGGCATGAAGTGGGAGTGAAGAAATGAGCTGGAGTTCCACTTAAAACTTTTTTTCTACCAGCGTAATCGATTACACCCTCGCGTTGTAATCGATTAGCTTCAAGTCAGAGACTCCCTAATCGATTATTTCACTTCCTCTAATCGATTAGCATCTGTACCTGATGCATTTAATTTGATTTCGCATCTGCCTAATCGATTAGCATGTCTTGCAATCGATTACCTTAATTCCAGTGGCTTCCTAATCGATTGTGTGGCTTCCATAATCGATTAGCCATTATACCTGATGCTTTTAGTCCCATTTCTATTTGTTGTAATCGATTAGTCTCAAGTGCATAATCGATTACCTTAATTCCAGTGAGTACCTAATCGATTGTTTAGCTTCCATAATCGATTAGCATCTGTTCCTGATGCATTTAGTTTGTTTTCGCAGCATCCTAATCGATTAGCATGTCTTGCAATCGATTATTTTGATTCTTTGTGAGGCATCTTCATCTTTTTATTCTTGGCCATTGTCTTTGTGCTTGAACCTTCTTGTTTCTGAACCTTTGCCATTACATCATCATCATGAATACTTTGTCATTCATCAAAACTACTTTGCGTACTTACATATGCAACTTCATTCTCCCCCTTTTTGATGATGACAATTAATGTTCCATATGGTTTGTATTCATGTGTTGCAAATCCATCATATTGGCTTCATGGTAATATCCTTTCTTCCTTTAGGAGGCTTTGCCTTAGTCTTCACGTTTGTTATTATCAAAACCTGTTTCAACATTTAAACACATTCTCCCCCTTTTTGATGATGACAACCAATGTTCATCTCGTGGGGTGTTAGTTTCACAGAATAATGACAATCAATGGTTATATGTATTCTCCCCCTATATGATGTAATGAATGCTGGTTAAGTTCATTGTTTAAGTGTTATTCTCCCCCTTAATCTTATAACTTATGCCAACTGTTTTAAACGTATCAAATGATGGGAACATGATATCTCTCCCCTTTTTAGCATAAATGGAATCCTATTCTTTTTACTAATCCTTCCACTAATCTCTCCCCCTTTGGCATCATCAAAAAGATCATCACCTTAATATATTCTATGCCATCAACATATAAACTCATGTATTTGAATAAGAGAGATTAAGCATTTCATAAGAGAGATTTCAAATCAAATCTCATAACATGATCAAAGATAAGTACCATTTTAGTGCATCTAGAGTCAATAAGCAATCACATAATTTATTCATTAAGTAAGCATATGATTGATTGCTAACTTATTCTAATCATATAGTGAGTATCATTTTCAAAAACGTCACATGATTCTATATCATTTCAAGTAAGCACATAATTGAGTAAGAGCATGAATGCCATAAACATAATCATAGAGAAGTGAAATCAATTATACCAATTTGATCAAGTATGATATCACTTGTAGTTTAATTTAATCAAGTCTGATACCATTTCTTTACATTTTAAAGCATATGATCTCTTTCTAATCGATACCACTGTTGAAATAATAGATACCATAATATGAATAGATACCACTTCAAAGGTTAGATACCATTGCATATAACAATCCACTAGTTAATCATTTCATTAATATGGCTCGATGCATTTCTAGGTATCAGAGTAGTATCATAGAAGATTTTTCAACAATGTATACATATATCTAGGTATCAGAGCAGGGATAAAGTGATATATTCAGCTCGTGAGATTTGTTATTCATACCACTTGTTAATATGATTTGTATAATTCACAGAGTATAGTGGTTGAGTAAACAAATCATACCTTGGTATTTTGCAAGTTTTATGCCCTTTTTCACATCCTTGTGTGGCATTTTGCTTCATCCATGTTGAATTCCTTGAACAATTCTTTACTCGCCCAGTTTGGTAGTTTGATCTTCCATTTTGAGTCATCCTATATAACCTTAACAAACTCTTTGCAAAGCTTTTTGTTAGTACATTGAGTCCACAAGAGTTTATACCAATTTTGGGTCTTTGATGCAGTATTTGTTTTGGAAAGAGAGTTTTCTAAAAAAGATTTGCTCAATTTTTCATACCACTTGATAAAGAGATAACATATCATCAATAGATATCACTTGTTAAAAAGAAATGTTATAAAATTCCCCTTTAATCATGTAATTTAACAAGGATAAATATAGATGTTGATACCACTTTATTGATTAACATAATTCATATGATTCGGAGCATAGTGGTAGAGTGAGCACTAACTTCAAACATAGGCAAATAATCAAGTGTAACAATCTTTCCCTTTCAATGGATACCACTAGTTGATACAATTTCATTTATGTCTAGATATCAGAGCAAAGATGGAGTGATTAAAACAATTTGTTGGCTTACTCATGCAAGTGTATTATAACATATGCCAATATATTCACTCTTTTCCATATGACTTTTGTATCTCAAATAATCTCTTCTTATCTTATGCCTATGATGTTACATATAGGTCTAGTCAAGCATTCACATATGGCATTTATCAAATATGTAGGAGAAAGCATTTTGCATAGATAATTAGTAACGCATATAGATAAGTCACAAAAGCATCTCATGGTTATCGTGTGTAATGCAAGTCATACTCTCATCTATGTCATACAATTTGTTATCTAGATATTATGCATGATACCACTTGATGGATTTGCTAATTTAAGCTCTTGATATCAATTACTAACATTTAAGCATTCAACACAAGATTTTTAGCAATCATCATCGTTCATAATGTTATTCAAAAATTCTTTTCAATCTCAATGATGCATATTTTTCAAACTTCTTTTCACAGTCAAGATCATGCATCATCAAACATACGACATAGTAAGAATTATAATGTTGATCGAGATAGATACCACTTGCACATACATGGTATATGATTATAGCATGCATTATTACTTATCATATCATGCATTGTTTCTTAACATATCATCATGTTCATGCCTATGATGTTATACTCATAACGTTAAGGTCTAGGCAATCACTTGTTGTAACATACATACTTTATCTCTAGGAGCATAGATACAACTTGTACACGCAATATGTGTATTCATTATCAAGGCATAGTGACAAGCGCATAATCAAGATTATGTCCTCATGATCTCTTCCTCTTACTAATTCAATTCATACCATTTTTAAAGGAAGATGTTTGTTGTTTAGATGCCACTAGTTAACCAACATATTAATGATACATCATCAAGAATTCATATTCAATAAAAAATTCATGCATCATTAAGAATCAATACAATAACCAAGAATTCATGATATATCATCAAGAGTTCATGTATCATCAAGGGTTTAAACATTATCAAGATTCATGTATGTTTGTGCATATTCATCTTTAATCTCAAGATTTTCATGTACCATGTTATTCAAACAATCATTCATCAAACTCATGATCAATCATCATCAATCATTATGTACAAACACTATTGATCCTAAGATTTTCATGAGTTGAAGGGGTCCTAAGATTATTCATTCATCATCTCAAAACTTAACACCTTTCATGCTCAAGCATGCATATCAAATCAAGGTAAGATTTTCGTATATCAAGATTCATTATGAATGAGTATTCATATAAATTGTATGATAAGTACTTACACCTCTTGTTGTATCATCTTTAGTGTTTGTCCATTGGATTTTGTCTTGGTGCAATCCATCTTGTGTGAGTCACATTGAAGCTTCTTGACTATCTCTTTGTTTGAATGGTAATTATAAGAGCTTCAATTTCCTTCTAGATGTATGATGAGTCATCATAATCTTGGCTTGCTTTATTCTTCTCCTTTATCTTTTGGAATAGATTTTGAGATACTTGATATCTCCTTAGGCCATGAGATTTGGTCACCCATCAATGAGAAGTTGTTGCTTCAAAGTTTGCCTACAAGATTTCAAAATTTTAAGGTACCCTTTGAGATTTGGGTCTTTCCTCGTTAGTTTGGGATTTCAAGATTGTTTTGGAATCCATACCTTTCTTGTATGCTTTTGACGAGATTTCTTTATAAAACAACTAGAAGATATATGACCATACATTCCACAATAAAAACATGTTGCATCCAATGAATAAGTCATGGTATGATGGTAATGGTTCCTATTATGTTCTATGTGCTTTCTTTTAAAACAATTAGACAATGAGTTCCCTTTTCTTTCATGGTTTGTGCTTCTAAGAGAGGATTTGGATTTTTCTTTGTAGGATGCAAAAAGGTTCTTGTAATGACCTATTTTTCTTCTATCAAGTGTATGCCTTTGATTTACAATAGGTGCACTTAGAGGTATTTGACTATGAGTGAACTTGCTAAGTGCTTCTTTTAGTTCTTTATTCTCATTTTCAAGAAGCATACATCTATCAATAAGCATACAATCATTATTATCATTGCAAGTCCTAGGAGATACATTTGAATCTATTAACTCATCATTTTGAACTCTAAGATTTTCATTTTCTATAAGAACATCATGCAATTCATTTTTAAGAGTCAAAATGGTTTGTTTAGAGCATGCATATTTCTTTGATAGCAAAACAAATTTTTCATGCAATTCTTCAAAAGCTTCTATCAATTCATCTTTATTGATTTCATCATCATTATCATCACTAGAAGCATTTAATGAGTATACCTCATCATCTTGGGAGTGCTTTGTCATTAGGCATGCAATTTCTTCTTCCGATTCGTTGGTTTCTTCTTCTAGACTTATTTCGCATTCTTCATCTTGAATAGAGATGGTACTAATCCTTGCATCTTTATCATCATTAGTATTTCCATAGATTGTTTCAAGAGTTTCCCACATTTCTTTGGCATTATCACAAATAATAACTCTAGAAACATCATTAGGTTCTAATGCTAATGTGATAAGAATTTTAGCTCTAAGATTAAATTGTACCTTCCTTTCTTCTTCCATAGTCCACAAGTTCATGGGCTTCATACATTCTATATTATTGACAATATGCATAGGAATGAAAGGACCAAATTGAATAGCATTCCATACCTTGAGGTCATAGGATTGGATAAAGATTTTCATCCTTTCTTTCCAAATAGCATAGTCTTTGCCATTGAAGATTGGAGGTCTACTTATTGTGCCATTTTGTGGAGATGCATCATAAGAGGTAGAGGCCATCTTGATCTCCTGCAGCTGTTAAGCCTTGTGGCAAGAGTCAAGCTCTGATACCACTTGTTAGCCAAGGCCTCAACGCTCAAGAGGGGGGGTGAATTGAGTGTTTCAAATTTTCGCGCGGAATCCCCTGGGAAATGGTTAGTAATATACAAATGATGCAATAATGAAGATACAATAACTTTTATGCACATATCACACTATAAGACACTTGATGTGTAATGGTAATATAAAGCTTAGAGTGTGATAAACAAGCAAGTTATTGGTTTGAGCAATTTATCAAACAGTTGGAGTGCACAGGTTTATTACCCAATAATGTGATGTTTCCTATAAACATTTAGCTTATTTAAGTTATCAAACACCTTGTGTGAATGTGAGAAGTAATAGCAATCAAGTATTCATCACACAAGACTTAATAGGAAACAATGTATTAGATATTTGGTAAGGTATAACAAGTTCCAACTTTGAAGATCTTCACCAAATATTAACTCAAGCAAATTATCAAACACTTGACATGCAGAGTTAAGTATTCAACTTGAACAACAACTTGGATTCAGATATTTAGCTTATGCATTTCAACAAACAGTTTATATGCACAGTTGTATAAAGAGTTCAAGGTAGAGAGAAATGGAAACCAAGTTTAACGAGTTCCACCAACCCGGTGTACGTCTCGCCTTCAAGCAACCCACTTGAAGGATTCCACTATTGAAGATTTGAGATACAAGCTTTGAGCAATTGCAGCTTCCTAGTGTCCCACACTCAAGAACTCAATCCTCACAAGCATAGGGCAACCCACCCAATCTCACAATCTCTCAATAACCCAAAGGTTGAACCCCAACCTTTGTGACCACTCAATCCTAGAGTGAAACAACCACTCAACCTAGAGTGAAAAACCTTGGTGTTTTGGTGTTTGATTTACAATCAATAAACTCTCTCAATAGAGTAGATAAGCAAATGAAAGCTCTCTCTAATTATAACTCTCAACAAGAGAGGATATGCAAATTAAAGCTCACAATCTAACAACTCTTAAGCAATATGCAAGTTTAGAAATAAGAGTTGCAGTTCATACAAGAGAAAGACTTAAATAAAAGACCTCTAGATGAAGAATGTTAATGCCTTGTGTTGTGCCTTGGTCTCATCCTTCTCTTGCTTGAATTCATGCTCCATTTATAGCCATTTGGGAGCTCTTAGCCGTTACACAATATTCCCAACGGATACCTTAGCATGGGCATGAAGTGGGAGTGAAGAAATGAGCTGGAGTTCCACTTAAAACTGTTTTTCCACCAGCGTAATCGATTACACCCTCGCGTTGTAATCGATTAGCTTCAAGTCAGAGACTCCCTAATCGATTATTTCACTTCCTCTAATTGATTAGCATCTGTACCTGATGCATTTAATTTGATTTCGCATCTGCCTAATCGATTAGCATGTCTTGCAATCGATTACCTTAATTCCAGTGGCTTCCTAATCGATTGTGTGGCTTCCATAATTGATTAGCCATCATACCTGATGCTTTTAGTCCCATTTCTATTTGTTGTAATCGATTAGTCTCAAGTGCATAATCGATTACCTTAATTCCAGTGAGTACCTAATCGATTGTTTAGCTTCCATAATCGATTAGCATCTGTTCCTGATGCATTTAGTCTATTTTCGCAGCATCCTAATCGATTAGCATGTCTTGCAATCGATTATTTTGATTCTTTGTGAGGCATCTTCATCTTTTTATTCTTGGCCATTGTCTTTGTGCTTGAACCTTCTTGTTTCTGAACCTTTGCCATTACATCATCATCATGAATACTTTGTCATTCATCAAAACTACTTTGCGTACTTACATATGCAACTTCAAGCGTACCTACTCCTGCGAACTCTGATCATAAGTCAGAAATCTCATCAGAACATCTCAGAAAGCAACCTCTCGCTCAATCAAGAATAAGTTCACGAATGGTTTTATGCATGAGAAACTATTCTTTTGAAAATACTAAAATGTGATTCAGACCTCTCTCAAGCTTGAATTCAACTTCAAGGTTTAATCTTAAGAAGCTTAAGGCAAAATACCTTCAAAGGATTTCCAACGTCTATATTTACTTTCAAGAAGCAATAACGGATATATCTTTCAAGTCATTATAAATATCAAGGAAGTTTGAACATAAAAAATATACAAGAAATATCTCAGAAGAAAGCTCTTCAAGCTATCATTCAATCTTACTCTAGTTTATTTTCTTGTAAAAGGCAAAGACCCTCGTTACTTTCTAACTCTGCTTCTAATAGACTCAAGGTCTTATGTCAAAAACACTTAGTGCTCAATCTCAAAATTGTCTATTATTTGTACACTAAGTTCTGAAAACATTTCTTATTCTTGTTGTTTTTATAAGTCTTGTAAGTTACCAGAACAAGTCTGTATTGGGAAACACTTTGCCCTGAAGAGGCTTTTGAAAGAATACTTAGGTTAAGCCAAGAGCGACTTGTTGAAAGAATACTTGGGATAAGCCAGAAGTGGTTGGTGTAAAGAATACTTGTAGCACGAGTCTGGTGCTGATATTGTAAATGAGATTTTTACAATAGTGGAAATCCTTCAAGTTGGAAGGGACTGGATGTAGCATTTGAGTTGAAGTGAACCAGTATAAACTCTGTGTGTTTATTGTCTCTTACTCATCTTCGTTTGATTACTTGTACATTTTATTTTAATACAAAATTTAGGCGAAAAAAAGTCTAAGACTTATTCAACCCCCTTCTAAGTCTGACTCTAAACCATCACGTTACAACACATAGTGGCGAAATTATGAAGGGAGAATGAAGATTTGTACGCACATAGGATAGAGGAAAGAAAAGCCTCAAGTTATCACAACAGCTAGACTACCAAACAAGGGGTGGGTGGTCATGACACGCAATCCATAAGAGGCATTGAAAGGCATGAACTTGTTAAACCCTATACTACACACCCACTGGCGGAGGAAATAATGATTATACCGACCCTGCAGAACTACAAACTCTAACCCATGGAAAAGTACGATGAGAGATAAGACCCAGAGGAACACCTCATAATGTTCACCACAACCTTGCTAATCATCGGCACATTTGACACCTTGCTCTATAGAACATTCCCGATAATGTTAATGAAATCTACGCTATGATGGTTCTCACATATCCCTTCAGGAGCATAGCAAGCTTTTCGGAGT
This sequence comes from Clitoria ternatea, assembly GCA_037962975.1. Lineage (NCBI taxonomy): Eukaryota > Viridiplantae > Streptophyta > Magnoliopsida > Fabales > Fabaceae > Clitoria > Clitoria ternatea. The sequence goes on along the minus strand of CM075675.1, from coordinate 35,075,673 downwards.
TAACTAAGAAGTTCCTGAGTCAGTTTGCCACCAGTCGAGCGATGCAACAAACCTCTCATAGCTTGGTAAACCTAAGGTAGCTCCAGGGCGAAACCCTTAAATAATACATGGCCCGTTTTAACGAGCAGGCCATCCAGATACAGGACCTCAGCTCTAAGGTCGCCTTACATACGATACAAATAGGTCTGTATCTGGGCAAGTTCTCTAATTCTTTAGCTAAGAAACCGCTTTTGGATATGGATGATTTCATGTAGAGAGCTACGTGGTATATTAGCATGGAGGAACATAAAGCAAGGCGCATAGGAACATGAACACGAAGCCCACAACCAAACAAGGAGAAACACCTTGAAATTTACTCAGTTCCCAAGTACAGTAATTTCACTCCCTTAAATAGCAGGAGAGACTGAATCATGCATGAGGTTTACAACACCGGTCTACTGAAACTACCACCACTAAGGGAAGATCCTAAAGGCTCGGATAGGACAAAGTTCTATGAATTCCATTACACCCTCAAGCACGAGACAGAAGACTGTCGCTCCCTCAGAAATTAAATTGAGCATCTAGTCCGCCAAGGGCACCTTGGGAGATTCATTGATCACAGAAATGGAACAACATAGGAAGACAGTCGGAAGAGGGAAAAGAAGTTCCAGAGCCAGGAGAAATTGTAAACAAGAGGCCAACCACATCAAGAGCGTGCATGCTCTCAATCACAGAGGCCAAATAACAAAAAGAGATGATGGGAAAATGGTCATCCACACAATCTCTAGAGGATTTCCAGGGAGCTTAGCAGATACTCGACGAAAGGCAAGGCATGTTAACACTCTGCAAGGGTGTACAGGGTCGGAGGTTATAACTTTTGATAGCTTGGACTTCCCCAAAGGAGGTCCGAACAAGGACGAACTGATGGTGGTAGATATGGAGGTAGTCGAGTGCATCATAGAAAGAGTGCTCGTAGACTAAGGAAGCTCGGCAGATATCTTATACTAGAAAGTGTACCGGAAGCTCCAACTATCACTAACTAACTCAAAAGGTATGACGGTGCGCTACTTAGCTTTACTGGTGAATCCGCGCAGGTTTTGGGTTACGTAAAGTTGAAGACCATCTTCAGAATCGGGCCTGACAGTAGAGCCATATTGGTGAAATATTTAGTAATGGACTTTCCCAGTTCCTATAACTCACTTTTAAGTCGACCGTCGTTGAACTCCCTGGGGGCCATAGTTTCCACGCTACATTTAACCATGAAGTTCCCATTCGGCGATGGACGAGTCAAAGTAGTGCGAGCAAACCTGGAGGTTACCCAGGAATGATATTACGAGAGTCTCCGACTCAAAGAGATGTTTATAGTGGAGGAAGATATGGAGACAAGGTTTGACCCTCGAGACGACAAGCAGTACGAGAGACCCCAACTAATAAAGTCCTTGAAGCTAGTCCAAATTGGCTCAAACCCAGGCCAATGCACGTGAGTCAGTGTAGTGCTCGATCTGGCTATAGAGGTGTTGTTGATCAACTTGCTAAGGACTAATATGGACCTTTTCATATGGAACCTAGTAGATATGTCTGGCCTCAATCCGAATGTCATATACCATTCACTCAATATGGAGCCAAATGCCAAACTTGTGGCTCGGAAACCCAAAAAATTGGAGCCAGATCGATGAGCGGTAATTAAAAAGGAAACAAACAAGTTGGTAGTAGTAAATTTCATCTGGGAGGTAAAATACCCTACATGGTTGTCCAACATCGTTATGGTGAAAAAGCAAGCGTCAAATGGAGAATGTGTGTTGACTTTACATACTTAAACAAGGTATGCCATAAAGACTTTTATCTTTTACCTAATATTGATTGGTTGATAGATGATGCTTTAGGGTATAAAATTCTGAGCTTTATAGATGGCTACTCAGGCTATAACCAAATACGAATGGACCTAAAAGACGAAGAGAAGAAAGCATTCATTACCAGGGGAGCAAATTTCCATTACAAGGTCATGTCGTTCAGATTAAAGAACGCAGAAGTAACTTACCAACTGTTGGTAGACAAAATCTTCATAAGAAAATCGGCCAAAACATGGAAGTCCATCTAGATGATATGGTAATGAAGACGAAGGAGACACAGATTACACTAAAGACCTAGAAGAAACATTCACCAAACTCCCGAAGCATAACATACGCCTTAACCCCAAGACATTTCTAGGCTATATGCTGACCCACCGAGGGATAGTAGTAAATCTCGACCAATGCTGCATCATACTAGAGATGAAAAGCCCTCAAAGCATCAAGGAAGTTCAACTCCTTACAGGAAGAATGACGACCTTGTCTATTTTCCTTTCCAAATTCTTTGAGAAATCAATGTCTTTTTTACAAAGTACTGAAGAAAACCAATGAATTTGCATGTACCAAGGAATGTAAGAAAGCCTTCCAAAACCTAAAAGCCTATTTAGCATCGCCGCCAATCTTAACCAGACCTAACCTAAGTACAGAGCTTATAATATTTGGTGGCTGGGATACAAGCAGTCAGTTTGGCCCTTGTTGAAGAAGAAGGTCCCATCCAATGCCTGGTATATTTCACCAGCAAAACCTTGCAGGGTGCCGAGACACGATACCAAAGGGTGGAAAAATTTGTATTCAGCCTGACAATAGTTACTCAGAGATTACGATCCTACTTCCATATCCACCAAATTATGGTCAAGACTGATCAACTATTCAATAAAATACTCCAAAAGCCAAAATTGGTAGGATAAATAGTGGCATGGGTGGTAGAGCTCTCGGAGTATGGACTTTGCTACGAACCAAGAGGTCCCATCAAAGCATAACTCCTAACGAACTTCCTGGTGGAATTTGGGGATGACCAGGAGACTTATGACACCAAGCATTGCCTTATGACCCTCTTAGTAAATAGGTCATCCAACGTCAAAGGAAGTGGAGTTGGGATTATACTAGAATCACCAACTGGTTTAGTAGTTGAAGAATCGTTGAGGTTTTTATTTAAAACCAGTAATAACTAGGTGGAGTATGAAGCCTTGATTGTAGGATTGCAGATGGCGCTTGACTTAGGTGCAAGGTATATATAGGTGAAGACTGATTCCCAACTGGTAGCAAGGCTAGTAGAGGGGTCGTACCTGGCAAAAGACCCTACCTTAGCCAAATACCTTCTCTGTGTGAAGCGAATAACAAAAGACCTCCTCAAGCTCTTCAAAATTTTACATGTCCCTAGAGTGGAGAATGAGATAACAAATTTACTCTCCAAGTTGGCTAGTACAGTGAAGGCAGGTAATTTGAAAATAATTATACAGGTTACCTTAGATGAGCCCACCATAAAGGAGCTAGAGCAAGTACATAAAGTTACAGTGGCTACAGAGGAAAAAATAGGATAACCCCAATCATGGATTTCCTGACATGAAGGGACCTCCCCCCTGACCTAAAAATATCTATGAAGTTATAAGTACACGTGACCAACTACACCATTTTGGGAGGACAACTGTATAAAAGGGGGTTTACATTACACATGATACGGAAACTTCATTTGGGAATTTGTGGCCATCATGGGGGAATCTACCCTCTGGCTGCGTGGGTAATCTGAGTGGGGTACTTCTGACCGACACTACATGCAGATTACTCTGAGTTTATCAAGAAGTATGATGCATGTCAAAGAAATGTCAATCGAATCCATAGCCACTCAGAGCCATTGCATAGAATCCTTTCCCCCTGGCCCCTTAACACTTGGGGCATGGACATTCTTGGACCTTTCTCACCTGGAAAAGGTCAGGTAAAATATCTCCTAATGGCAATAGTCTTCTTCACTAAATGAATTAAGGCGGAGCCTCTCGCTACCATCACTGCAGCCAAAGTCCATAATTTCACATGGAAAAACATAATTTGTCAAATTCTGTGAAAATATGGGCATTGAAAGGAGATTTGCATCTGTTGAGCACCCCCAGACAAATGGCCAAGCCGAAGTAGCATACGAGGTGATACTCCATAAGTTGAAACAGAGGGATATAGGAAGAAGATTTACCAGGGGATTTATGGGCCTATCACACAACCCTACACTCGGTGATTCACAAAACCTTGTTCTGACTTACTTACGGTGCGGACGCTATGATCCCAGTTGAGCTCGGAGAACCCTCCACTCAGAGAATGACTTATAACAAAACGAGGCTGACAGAGGAATGTGGGAAGACTTAGACCTCAGCCTAGAGGAGCGTGACGTAGCCTTCGTGAAGATCCAAGCTTCCAAGCATAAGTCCACCTAGAAGTGGAATTCTATGCTCAGGCCTTGCCCCTTTTAACAAGGAGATCTAATCTTAAGAATTGGAAACAACAACCATAGGCTAAGAGAAGAGGAAAAGTTTGTAGCTAACTGGGAAAGCCCGTACTGAGTCAAGGAAGTCATCAGAAAGGGCGCATACCAGTTGGAAGAATTGGGAGGTAGGAGCATTTATCAAACATGGAATGCAACATACCTAAAGATGTATCACAGTTAATGTAAGCTAACGCCATTGGGTGCTCTTTTTCCTACCTGGAGGTTTTTCCCATTAGGTTTTTGCCCCGGGAGGTTTTAACGAGGCCCACATTCAACATTTAATGAAAATTTCACCTTGTTCTAAGAAGTGTCTTAAAATTACACTAAGTAAAGAAAACCCGAGTGAGATATGCTCACTTGGGGGAAAACGATTCAAGAAAACCCAGGTGAGACACACTCATTCGGGGGAATGAAATTTATTATTAAAATTATGCTAAGTTAAGAAAACCCGAGTGAGAAATGCTCACTCGGGGGAAATGATTCAAGAAAACCCAGGTGAGACACGCTCATCTGGGGGAAACAAATTTGATTCTTAAAATTATGCTAAGTCAAGATAACCCGAGTGACATACGCTAACTCAGGGGAAACGATTCAAGAAAACCTGGGTAAGACATGCTCATCCAAGGGAAACAAAATTTATTCTTAAAATTACTCAGGGGGAACAATTTGAAAACCTCCAAGCGAGGTACGCCCATCCAGGGGAAGCAAAACTCATCTTTAAACCTCTGAGTCAAGAAGCATATGACAGAAAACTCGAGTAAAATGGTAGAGAAAATAAAAACATACAGCAATAAACATAGACAAAATATATCTTCATTAACATAAGGTACATTTACAACTTAGCATTTTTTCATTAAAAAATCAGTTAACTAAGGATTGGGCTCAATTGTGGCACCCGAGGCAGCACCATCAGAGGCCTGCTTAGCACTTGCGCCTGAAGTAACAACTGGCATAACACCAATAAGTTTGGACTTGGTCTCAGTGGTGACTCTGTCTTGATTGGTAGGAGGAGTAGGGTGAGGGTCGACTACATCATCATCTGAGTCTGGGAGGTCAAGAATTTGGCCATCCACAACCACCTTAAAGGGGTCAACCCCCTCCTAAGAAATTAGAACAAATGGATTCAAAATAGTAACCTGCTCCTGAGACAACTCAAAGGCAGCGTCATACCTTTTGGCAACCTCCCTTTGTAACATACCCATACGAGCCTCTGCCTTGGATGCCTCCTAACACTTCTGCTTAACAGCCTTCAGATCCTCCCGTGAAGAAACAAAAGACTTTTGAGCCTCTTATAGAATTGCCTCAGTATCCTTCTTCTTTAGGGACAAGAGGCAGTAGAATTCTTCCACTATACCTAGCTGTCTCTCCCAATACTCTAACTTTTCTTTAGCACCAGAAAACTTGGTCTCACCAAGGGCTCTCCCAGACCGGGTGATCTCTAAAGCTTGCTCCATATTCTTCATCTTATCCCGCAGTGAAGGCACCTCCTTAGCCGCCTCCAAAGCTCCAAGCAACTAGGTAGCCAAAGCCTTTTTTTCTTTTGTCAAGGCCTGCATGACTTTCTCTTGAGCGCCGTGGTAGCCTTCCACATACTGTCCCATAACAGTAACACAGAGGCTAAACATCTCCATGGATTCATAGATTGTTATGGGGTTCAATGCCATAAACTTATTTTTATCCTTCTCATACAACACACTACGATCCACAAACTTAGGGATTGGAAAGCGAACATCCCAGAATGAGCGACCAGGGTTGCATTCCATGTTTAGATTGGTTCATGAATGCCTCCCATATACGCCAGAGTCCTCAACCTAACTCGGCAAAGGCACAACAATCTTCTTCACAGAAATAGGACCGCTGGAAACCCTATTTTAGGGAGTAAGAGAAATGTCCACCAACTTAAGACTCTCAGACACCATAATCATATTTGTTTGAGGGTCGGGTAAAGTTTGAGCAGTATGTCAAATAGAGTTCTAAGTAGAAGGTTGAGTATATCCGACATCAGGCACTGTTGACTCTTTCTTTGTGTGTTGATAAAATATTAGAACGACGGTGGAAATGGGGACATCAGTTGGGATCGAGCCGTATTTGGCAGAAGATGAAACCCCCTCATACAAGCACCGTCTAGAGTAGTATTTGAGGGGGCACCTTTTGAAGACCCTGCTTTCTAGTAATGCTTCCTGAGATCCTTAAGAGACATCTAATGGGGATCCATATAACCTACACATAAGGACACATCAGCAAAAATGAAGTCAATAAAAAAATACGGTGAAGAGGTCTCGCACTTACGTATCCAAGCGTCCAGGGCTTCGGGGTCAAGAGATAAGGCAATCATCCCCTGGGAGTTGAAGTATAGCGCCACATCCTTGATGATATGAACATGGAATCCTCTTGCTTGGCAACGGATAAATCGTATCAAGATACTTGAAATTGAACTGGGACTCAGGTCCAGAATAAAGGAAACAAGGGGAAACCGTCGGGATAATGAAGGAAATCTACCCCAGGCAAATCTAAACCCACCTTGATCTTGAAAAGGAAACCCCTTAAAATTTTGTAAGATTGGTCGAAGACTCGTATCAGGTGACGAGTAGAGATGTCGTTGAGAGAAACCCATCCAACGGACACCCCCGCTTTAGGGATCTTCACATTGAAAAAGTAAAAGAAGAGTGGAACAAAAAGGGTGCGACTAAAGTGCCTGCACAAGACTTCAAAAGCTTTTATGAAGGCCTACCTATTTGGGTGGAGGTAGGTAGGAGCAATGTTCAAAGCATTTAAGATGCCAATTTCGAAGTCAGTGAAGCGAAAGAACAAGTAAAGACGAGAGAAAAAAGTTTTGTAATCGAAGATGAAATCTAATTCGTGTAGGTTTGTGCGAGAATGACAAACCCGACAAGTGGGAGAACAATACACACACTCCACATTAGGTGCTAAGACAGAATGGTTAAACGTTCCCTCTTCTAACAACTTAGCAACAAACTCCTCATTTTGAAGGGACAAAGGCATGGACAACACCTCATCCCTCACCCAAGTGTACGAAACCCTAGTGGAAGCATCCATAGAATTCAAAAAAAGAAGAGGTGAATAAAGAAGAAAAAGGATAAGGACACTAACCTGTTAAATGAATAGGAATGAGGAAGACAAAAAACTAGAGGTTAGGAAGAAGATAAGCCTGAAAGCCCTTCTATGAAGGTTCAATGGAAAGTAGCAAGGAAGCAAGTACAGCAAGAGAGCAGAAACAATGGGAGCGGAAGTAAAAGAAAGAAATGAGGGAAGAAGAAAGCTTTATAAGGATAGTCGCAACCTTTCAGATCAAATGATAAAACAGTGGAGGATTCATAAGTCACAACCATGAGTCATAATCCTCTAAGCGGTACAAATGCCGAAAAACTATAAATCCCATTAGTGATACAACATGTCGTATCCCTAAAACATGTATTTAATAGCCCATGGATACAAAAACATCACAATCATTAAGGTTGCACATAGGTGAACTCTACAGGGAAATGAAATAACGATTACCAACTCTCATACATGTGGCGTATAAAGACTCATAGAAACCCCTCCAACGCACCCCCTCCAGACACAAGGGGCCCTTCAAGCTCCCGTCAAATCCATGTCTATGAAGGAGCCTCCCACTTGGAATATGGCTAAGAGTCACATGACTCGGATCTTTTAGTCACTCAATTCGACCTTACATTCACCTACTAGGATCTCTTAGTCACTCGGCTCAGCCCTACATTCGCTTACTCGAATCTTTTAGTCACCTGGCTCGATCTTACATTTACCCACTCAGACTTCTAGTCACTTGGCCCACTCTTACAGTCAACGCTCGTGACTAAGGGGCTCTTGTTCCCCCTTGGGTTAGAGGGGGTCCCACTAGTACCCTCCATCCCTTTATTATAGCGGATTGCAACTCTCCATGATTCCATCACAAGCGGTTAACATCACCCGTTGGATTTGGGCTTGAAATTACCTATTCCCCATTAGCTCGTCGTATAACTATAACTTATAAACTCTCATTGTTTTTAAGTGACACATTAATGCTAATAAACTCTGATCCTTAGAGAATATTCCTTTGGGTTCTTTGCACATCCTAGCTTAGTGTGAACATATATATAATTGTATAGCTTTTGTCTAGAATGGTAATGTTATGCCTTGGTTGGCATTGTATAGCATTGATAGTTTGTATAGGTATCTAGTAGATGCATCACTAGAGGTATATGTAGTTATTTAATAACATATATGTCGTGTTGAACATAGTAACGCCATGAATTGATTCATGTGCTTTTGAAGTAAGATTGCATGATAAATAAAGCGGTGTAGAATCCATATGAACTGCCATGTCTAGGAATTGTATAAGCATATATAGTTAATGTGTATAAATTGTAATGAGCAGGAATTGTTTAATATTGAATTTGATGATGGATTGTAATTGCACTACATGGAGATGCATGTTGAATTATGCATAAATTAGGTGAAGATGCACATTGATGTAGATGTGGGTAAAATGAATGGATTGAATAATGTAAAAAGTCCTAATTAAGTATATTGGTGCATATATGGTGTGGTTTTAATGCCAAACTTTCCAAATTGTGATTTCACAAGCCATGTAAAATGATCATTTGTAACTAAAAGCTTCATACGCGCATAAAACCTAATTGGATGGGTATTTTGGCATAAGATTTAGACCAATAGCTAGAAAATAAGGTGTATGTACTATGTACCAAGTTAGGTGAAGTTTGGACAAGGTTTGGGTAGGCCTAGGGGCCGACAAAGTTGGCAGATTTATCATCTAGTTGGCTCGCCTAGGCGAGTGTCCCTAATATGTTGATGTTGCTCTCACGTCCTATGTAGGACATGAGACTAGATTGGTGGCTTGCTTAGGCGTGTAGTGCTCGCCTAGGTAAATGGGCAAACTTGAATAGGTTACTCTCAAGTTTGAATAGGACCTGAGAGCCATTGGTGGCTCGCCTAGGTGAGCAGGGTGGGAAATTGGGTGGCTCACTAGGGCGAGGCTACCTTGTCTTAATTGGTTTATTTGCCCGTTTAATGCCTAATTGTGAGGTCCCTTAATATTGCCATGGGCTCGTTTGCATGCCCTTAATGTGAAAAAAAAAATTAGACCTTGAAAATTGAAAGAGAAAATATGGTGTCACATTTTAATGACATCAGAGTTGAGCTATTTTGGCTTACGCTTGAATTAGAATTTAGGTGTTACAATAATATTATTTGATTTGACCATATTATTATGTTGCGATTCAGTTTAATTCAATTGGAATATATGATAACATCTTACTCAATCAAATACGGTTCAAATTGTATCGTTTTGTTCACTTTTATATTAATTATATTTTTCACAAAATCAAATATAAGACATATAATTACAACCCGATAAAAACCAAAAGTGACTACTTAAAAAACATAATTATCATTATAAAAAATGTCAACATAATGAAAAGATCACAAAATAATATGTAGAGTTATCGTAAGTTAAAATTATATATATAATTTAACAAGGTAATATAGATATAGAAATAATATATATTAAAAATTAAAATTTAATTTTTAGAGGTAAATTTAAAATCTAATTTAAGCAATATATTATAATATAATTTTTTTAAAATTTTAATTATTTTAGATTGATTAAAGGATTTCTTCACATGCTGATTTTAGCCAAAATATTGATTTAAGAAATGCAAAAACAGAATCTGATTTGTTAGATATATATTCAACGCAAACGTGCGCGTGTTTATGACATGTGGAAGAGAGCAGTCACTTTTGGTACTCCAAAGGCCATGTTTACCCTTTGCTAACACGAAAAGTTACGAAATTTCTCCGAACGCAACATTGTTGGTATACCATAAGGAATAAAAGATAAGTTTTTTTTTTATCGAGATTATATTAAACATACTTTAAAAATTACGATGAACTATATTTATATAAATTTTAAGTAAAGAAATTTATTTTTTATATTTTTTATAATGTGTTTACAAAGTTGAAAAGTTGGAAAAAAAAATTTATATAACACTGAATCCACTTCTTTATTATTTTATCATTTTCATTAAAATGACAATAATATGCAAAGAAGTCTTGCGTTGGATCAAAATAGACGAGTTCAATTTTTTTTATATTTCTATATTTTTTATATTTTTCTCTAACTCATTTACACGTTGAATCCTATACATGTAGCTTTGTCTCTCTCTCTCTCTCTCTCTCTCTCTCTCTCTTTCTCTCTCTCTCTCTCTCTCTCTCTCTCCCACAAGGCATTAGATGGTCTTATTTCAAAATGGTTAGATCGAGTATCATATAAGTGACATGGATCCATAAGCATGTAATTTTAGTATTGTTTGATAGACATATTTTTAGTTTGAAATAAGCTATTTAGACTACGATAGAATATGATCGAAATGATAAAATTTTCTCTAATAAGATTTAACAAATTTAAAGGGTCCTAGAAGATGTGATCTTTTAATTTCTAATTATAAATTACAAAATAATAAATTCATAATTAAAGATTAGGATTTAGTAAAAATTTTAAATATGAATTACAAAATCAAAAATTAGAAACTTACAAACTAAATATGTAGTTAATTATTATATAATTAATTTAAGTTTGTTAATCATAAAATTATTAATTTTTAACTATAAATTACAAATAAATAAATTATAAATTTATAAGTAGAGCTTATGGTTTAATAGAAAAATTTAAAATGATAACTATAAATTACAAAATAAAAAATTAGAAACTTATAAATTAAATATATACTCAATTATTACTTAATTAATTTATATTTTTCTAAATATAAATTATAAAATAAATGAATTATAAATTCCTAATTAGAGTTTTAATAAAAAATTAAAAAGTTTCTGATTATAAATTACAAAATAAATAATTATAATATTGCATATTAAATATGTAATCAATTATTACATAATTAATTTAGGTTTATTAATCATGAATTTTTTAATTTCTAGTTATAAACAAATAAATAAATTATAAATTCTTAATTAGAGTTTGGGGTTTTAAAATTTTAAATGATACATGTGTTGTAATTTAGTGGTATATTGACAACGCAGATTTTGACATATATCGTTTGTGGATGTATGACAGAGTATGTCCTCACAAGAAAAGTTTAAAAAGTGAGTTTATTAGAGGGGTTATAGAGTTTATTAATAAGGCTTTAAAGCAACCATATTACAATTTAGAGGGTGGTGTAAGATGTATAGATGTTGTAAAGTTTTAAGTAAAAATGGAGTAACATTTCACTTGTACGAATTTGGTATTAAGCTCAACTACTAGGTTGAACCAACCATGGTGAGGTGAAATTTATGAAAACCATTATATCCTAAGTCATTGATAACTTTGACATATTTGATGTCAATGTTGAGCAACAACTTACTAATGTTATTGAACCATATTACAAGAAAAATAAGGCAAAGGTTGTCTAAAAAAGTTATAATAATTTATATTTCTTTGTTAATTCTTAACATATTTTTAGATGGTTGATGGAAGAGATTATCGTCAGAAGAGTTTAGGAAAGCTACTAATAGTTAATGACGGAAGAAGATCAAGAAGTTGCTCTAACCAACAAACAAGCGTGAACCTATCATCCAGATGATATGCACTCCTAGATGGAGAAGGGGATGTCGAGGATGCTCAAAACATCGATTAGGTCCTAGCTAAGAGCTTCAGCTTCAGCTTAAATATCAATCTCCTCTAGGAGTAGTGGAAGGATTATCTCGAAGAGGGATGTTCCTGGGGATGAGGGTTTATGTTCACAATAAGCCTCTTGTAGTGAAGGATACCTCCGAAAAGATCATTCTTACCATTGTAAAAGGGTAAGTACTTTATATGTAAATTTATGTATTTTAAATTTAATATTTAGTATTTTTTAATTTTAGATTGACATTATTTGTTTTAAGTGGTACCTTTAAATCGAAGAATGAAAGTCCTACCAAGTTGAGTAAGGCTATTCAATCAATTCCATGGACCATGGAAAGACTAGATACCCGTTCCTAAGGATGTGATCAAACAATAATGAATGAAGTGACTGATAAGTTACTTTTATTTCTCATTTGTCAATGTTTATATTGTTTTTAAAATTTCTTATATTTTGTTTGACAACTGTAGAAGGATGTGACTTTCACGTTTGAGCATAAGTATGCGATGAAGGCGACATTCACGAAGGTTGGGAGGACTCGCCTTGATCGTCAGATCCCTACCTATCCATTGTGGATTGAGGAGGCTACATGGGCTGGCTTACTCATTGAATGAGATAAACCTAATTATCAGGTGGTCCGGGAGCGCAACAGGCATAACCAGAGTAGCGATGAAGGTGGTACGTTGCACACCACGAGTAGTCTGTCACATGTTGACATTATCGAATTACTGGTAAGTGGTTTATTCACTTGTTTGTTTTATATAGTATGAATTTAATAATCATTAAGTTGTTTACCTATTTTATTTTCGTAGGAATGAATATATAGATGCTTTGTCGATCCAGCTGAGTTGTTTATGGTGACTCACCATAAACAATTGGGCAAGTAAGACTTTGTTGGTGAGCGCTCACATCAAATGATGTAAGTTGTAGTCATCTTAAATTCCATTTCAAATCTAGCTAACTATGCATTATTCATAGTTTTTCATGTATTAATGATCAGAGAGAGTAAAACAGACATCTGATTGAGCTCAAGGCTGGAGGTAAGTTGCTTGAGACGGCTACGCCTTAGGTTTATTAGTTTTTTATTTTAGTTGTATTTTATTTTATTTAAACACTTTATATATATAGTTCTTGTTATTTTTTATTTAGTGTATTTTTTATATATTATTCTCACGTGGTAATAATAATAAATGATAAATAATTATTATTATAATAATTAATATTAAATAATAATTATAATAATTAAATACTAAAATATAAGGATAAAATGTAATATAGGTTAGGACTTGGGTGTGGGACATGGTGTCCCATACCCTTATATGCATTGAGGAATAACATGGGATACTAAATCCTACTTTACGTTAGGACGTGAAAATAAAGGTTCTATATTAGATTTTACATGGAGAAATTAGCATGATAGACGCATTTAAAGCCTAAAGACTTGAGTGTAAGTTTTTTACCCCTAGACGTGAGATCATGTGCCTGTTTGGTTACTAACGTAACGACGTCAAGTTAACATAAAAGGGTTTCTTTCTCCGTTCATTGGATGCGTGTGTGTTTGGCTGTAAAACTGCCTCTGTTCCGTCTCTTCAACCTCCGTTGGCAAATCCATTGGCGTGCGTGCAGCTTCATTTCATAGAAGTAGGTCTGGCTTCCCTACACGCAACGCGGTTTGGTGAAAAGTTGCCCATGCCCCTGGTTTACACGCTGAGAGGATCAGGGAGGAGGGGTTCACACGCTGAAAGCCTCTGAACAACACGGCAAGGGAGAAGCTTTGGCACAGTGAGGGCGTCGTTTTGGTGTAGATCGAAAGTAGGATTTGGTGCTTGGGGTGTGAATCAGATGTTCGAACGCGAAAGGAAGAGACTTTAGGGTCGCAGGTAACCTTTCTTGTTCATGAATGTGCTTCAATTTTCTATGGTGGTTGGGAAAAGCATAGTTGTCTCCTTTATTTTTCTGTGTTTTCTACTTTTATGGGTCCTTATTTCTGAGGGTGATTTGTTTCTGTGGGTGGGGGGTTGGGTTTTGGGTAGGTGGTGGTGGTGATGGACGCTGGTGGCTGGGGAGGGGATTCAGGTAGGAGGCGGTAAGGGATGGACAGATGGGATTAGGGGTGCATGGGTGGGGTTGCAGAGATGAGTGTATAGTATCTAGGTTTGGATGGTGGAGATTGGATGTGTATCAGTGGTGTTTTTGGTCCTGGATGCACGTTAATTTGTTTGTTAATGGTGGATTATAGAGGTGTATGGGTGGATTATGTGTAATAGGGTGTACCATAACCTTGTTTACTATAAAACAGGAAATAGAATTGAGTATGGATTATTTATTTATTTTATTTTGATTTATTTTTGTGTAAAAAACCGAAGATGTGATTCAATAAGTTATGTATACATGTATATATGGTTTTTTTAGTTTGAGCATATGTTTTGATTTTTTTTAAGTTATCCGTTTAGTGGCGAATCCGTGCGTGACATATCCGTCTAGTAATGTATTTATTTAAATCTATCTGTTTAGTCAGTTATCCGTCTACGCCGCGTAACTCATCCGTTTTTGATTTAGGAAACTCGATCCGTTTCGACTAAGAGATAGAAAATAATTACATTTGTTTGCAATGGAAATTTTTTGAATAATGACATAAAGAATAATGATTTAAAGGAATAATTACACTTTTAGGGAATGGAATAATATTATTATTTTTTATAAATTAAAATAATAACATTTTTGTAGAGTTAGGAAGAATATTATGATTTTTTATAAATTAAAAGTGAGATAAAAATCATATTATTATGATAATTAAAAAAATATCATTTTTTAGAGTAGAAAAAAATAATTAGATTTAAAAGTGAGAATTAAAATAATAATATTTTTGTAGAGTTAGGAAAAATATTTTGAAATAATAACATTTTTTATGGTAGAAAAAATTAATCTTTTTTTTTAAATTAATGGGGGATAATAAGCATATATCAAAAAATGAAAGTGATTATATTTTTTTAGAAGTGGAAAAATAATAACTTTGTGATTAGGGTTGAAAAATAAATCTAGTTTGTTTAAAAAAATATTCTATTTTGTTTTAAAAAATTATCTAATTATACATAATATTATCTATATATATATATTTTGATTTAATATATATTTACATTATATATATATATATATACATATTCAATATATTTTTACTAATATCCTTTTTGGTAATTTACTATCAAACCACTATTTACCCAACCCAACTTTTTCTACAATCAAACACAATCACTACTTCTCAACCCACTTTTACCCAACCTAACTTTATCAACAACTAAACACAACTCCGTTTACAAAACCCTAGTTTTCTCAACTCAAATTTACAAAACCTCAGTTTTTTCAATCAGTTACTCCAACGGGTAACCAAACGGACACCATGTCTTAAGCGGCATCCTCTATTTCTTGTAAGGATAATAATGTGTGAATCAATGTCATAATGTCTTAATTGAATGGCCAATCCAAGTTTAATGCAACTGTATCAAACAGGTTTAAAAGACCGTTGCCAAACGACTGTATGCTATAAAGCTACGTTTCCTTAAAGTAGCTAACTTAACTCGATTTAAATTAATTAAAACTTAACACAAATTTTAAACACCAAAAGTCTTAATAGAAAATAAATCTGAAGGGTCTAAAACGTTTTTCTTTTAATTTTGAAAAGTGATCTAAAGTAGATTGAGATGTCGACTTTTGGAAAATTGGAACTGCAATAACTTTTCCCCTTTTTAATTTTTGATTTGTAGCTAAAATGTGAACTCTTGGTGCAAATAATTGAGGGTTGAATATAGTGGGGAGTTCAAGACGAAGAGAGGAGGGTAGGTGCAATATTGGCACATTGGAAACAGCACAGCACAAGAAGAGTTTCTAACTACCCACCAACCAATAGTGAGAATAAAATATGATACACGTGATGATGATGGTGGCTGCTTTTGTTGGGTAGCTGAGATCAAATTGACCCTTTAGATACAGAGCCTTTTTTTCACATGTGCCTTAATATTATGCATATGCTCCAAAAGGGGTTCAAAGAAATGGAATATGCTTCCCAACAAATAACCCCTTTTTTGTTTTTCGTCAACAGAAGATTTCACCAAGAAAACCAGAACAAAAGCTCCAATATACACCGCCAGATTAGGGGATTAGGTTATAATGGTTTATGTACTTTGTCATTGATTAAAATTTTGTTCCTTTAATTTGAAAATAGAAATATATTACAAGTGTTTGTCAATTAAAAAATTAATTTTATTCCGATCTCAAATCAATAATTAAAAAAAAGAAACAACATTAATTTAAAATTAAGGTAGAAATCAATCCTTCAATTATGCTATAAAATTATATTGTAATTTAATTTTAATATAAATGGACAGAACCTCAAACAAAATTCAATGATTATAAATTACGCCAACCAGCCAATGAAAACAAGAAAATAGATTTTTTTAAAAAAGTAAACAGGTCCTATGGTTCCCAACGCCTTTAAGAATGTGCCTTGTCATTTTTTTTTTGGCAACGAATGTGCATTGTCATTTGTAATTGTAACCAACTAAAGCTGTGCCCGTTCCTAATGTATATTTAAATTTATTATTTTATTTTAAATAACTTTTATCTTTTTTAGTTTCACACAACACTTTTTTAATAAAAAGGAAGAATTTCTAATGTAAGATGATGTTATATCATTATTTTTTATATTGAAATATGAGAAAATTGATATTTAAATTTCATTGTTTATTAATTTATTGAAAATTAGTTGTGAAGGTTCCCAATTTTAGATGATTAAATGTTTTAAATTATATGTGGCTTGTGTTTCATAAAAAAATGTGTTTTGGACCAAATCTTAATAATTTAAAAACAAATAAGTAAAAAAATATAAAAATATATGCGGGCTAGCCTTGCGGTCCTTACGTGGTCCTAAAAAACTAACCCATTTAAAA
Organism: Clitoria ternatea; assembly: GCA_037962975.1. Classification (NCBI taxonomy): domain Eukaryota; kingdom Viridiplantae; phylum Streptophyta; class Magnoliopsida; order Fabales; family Fabaceae; genus Clitoria; species Clitoria ternatea. Next base: position 35,058,773 of record CM075675.1, on the reverse strand, counting down.
TACGGGCTTACGTGGGTTGGCTCGTTAGGGGCGCGCTTACGCGGGTTGGCCCATTACAGGTCGGGCCGATCCGTATACCCAACTATGTAACCAGCCACCAAGAGGAGTAACAACTAAGTTGGACTCATTTAAGCCTGGTCGATGATATATCTATTTAAGATGTTATAGGGTATTTCTCTTTGGGAACCATTTTTTTTCTAGAGATGTAAATGGGATGGTGTGGATGTCTGAGTAGTATATTTCTTAAATTTATGTTTGTTAAGTTTATAAGTATCTATATCCATGAGTATATCTAACAAGTACTTATAGATATCCATTAATATTTAAAATTATAATAAAAAAATACACATAAAATTTACTAAATATAATATTAATCTAGTAAAACATAATATAAATTTGTATTGTATAATATAAGTATAACTTAATATATTAAAAATATTATTTTAAATTAATATTAAATAAATTTTATCTTATTATAAAATTAAAAAAATCTTAATATTTAAATACATTTAATAAAAATAATTATTCATGAGTATGGGGCGAGTAGTATAATACCCGTACCTACCCATTTAGTAAATATGCAGGTATACGTACTTATCGAGGGTATACCTCTAAACATGAGATTTTTTGCAAAGCCTACTTATATTCTCACAACACTTGATCTTTCTTTTACCTTTGTTTATTTATTTATTGAAAAATAAAAAAACTACTCTTTCATTAAACCATTTTTATTTTCTATTTTTCTATGGTACAATGTGGTTCTTTTCTTTAACTTTCATTCCATCATTATTTCCATTTTTTTCTCCAATGCGGTGTGATTTTTCTCTTCAACTTTCATTAATTCAGAACTTACCAAATGAACAAATCCAAAACTTATTGAATGGAGAAATTTGGAGGTCACCAGATGATGTAATCCAAAATTTAAAGGATGAATATATTTAGTATTCTACAAGTTTGTAAATTTCATTTAGCAAACCACAAGAATTGGGAAGAACAAATGAAAGGAAAAAATCAATACTAAGTAAATTACATTTATGAAAAACTTTACAAACATAAGATGAAGAGGAGAGGGAGAGGGGGAGGGGAGGTAGGATTTTATATGATTAGGTTAGTGAAAAAATTGATGCAATTTAAAATCAATATATTTAACAAACTGAAACCTAATGAAGAATATTTTTGACAATAAAATTTTACAAAAATAACAAGAAAGGTGAAATAAAGATTCAATTTGGTGAGGACAAAGTTTCTCAAAGGAAAATATTGGATGAGCTAAAAAAATGAGGAAAAGAAAGTGTTAAATATTAGGAAATTTTAAAAATTCTATCATCACCTCCCTTTTTTAAAAAAATTGATGTCAAAAATATCTAAGCAGGTTTTAGTTTGTTAAATATATTTTTCCTCTTTTTAAATTTCTCTCATCCTAATTGTCTAAAATCTCTAATAATTTTTCATCATCTTATGCTCATGAAGCTTCTTGTGATGCGGTTTGCATATTATTGATGTGTTATTTTCTTAAAATTCTTATTCTCAAGTGATACATTTTCCTCTTCTGTATTTATTCCCAGAACACATGAATTCGAAGTTAAATACTCTTGATTTTACGGATTTTTCAATTTTAGAGCACAAAATTTATTAAAGTATAGATAACTAAATTTATTCTTCCACTAAGTTCTAATTTGTTCATCTAATAAGTTTTAGATTTGGTCATGTGATAAGTTTCAACAAAATAATTTGCATCAGGGAATGAATGTAACATCTTAAAAATAGGATTTATTTAACAAAGTAAGAATTAAAGAGAAATGAAATGAAAATGGGAAATTATATTAAAATAAGTGATTAATTTGAACAATTGCCAAAATGACGAACGCGTCCCTAAGTTATTTAAAAATTGGAAATCTTCTCTCTTTCTCATTTTTACTTTTCGTTGGCATCAGGGAGTAAAAGACCTTGCTTCTACTTCTTCATCTCTTCCAATTAGCATCCCCAACTTGTTTCTTCTTCAATTTCTTCTCTAATTCTCCAAATTAAAGTGGAAGTCAAGCACTTTCTCTTCTCCTTCACATTGGGCAGCTAAGGTTTTAGAGGGAAAAAGCTTTAGATTCTCCAATTTGAGGTAAGATGATGAAATCCTACCTTGGGTTTTGGTTTATCATTGCTTTCATCTTTTAATTCATGCAATTTTATGAATTTGGAAGCAAAAGGAAGCTATTGGCAATGGTGGACAGCTTTGGGGTTCTTCAAGAACCTTGAGCTTCCATGGAAAGCGAGTTAGAATAGCTTCTAAATTGCCAATTCTATAAGATTGCAACTTAATGATTATCATTTCAATGAAATAAGGTAGCTTCAGAGAGTTTCAGAGCGATTCAGAGCTTGAAATGTGGTTCGGAGGCGGGTTCTGAAGTCGACGTCTCGATTCTGTAAGTTATGTCTTACTGAAATGATTCTAATTTAATGATTACTAACTTAGTAAGCGATATTGATATAAATTGTGGTGTTAAAATTAAGTATTATGAATTTTAGGAAGTTGTTTGATTTAGAAGATTAGAGATCGGAACCTACGATTTGTGTTTAGTGAGGTTCGATAGCTCTTGGAGCTTCTGGGATTCTCTATTCGAGGTAGGGGAAGCTTTTACATAATTGAATGCATAGTTATAGGTGGATTCGAGGTATATAAATGTATTGAGTTATGAATTATATGCTTCATGGACTACATGCTTGTGTGGTTTCCCTTTCATATAAACTTGATAATTTACATGAGATACTTGAAAGAATATAGTTATGTTTGAAATATAGCATGAGATGCTTGAAGTAGATGATTTGAATCAATAATATGTATATTATATGAAAGGCTTGTGTGAATATGGAAAGATTGCATGGGATGCATTTGAATGAAATGGTTTATGTCATCTATGTAGCATCAGATGCTTTGTATGATTTCTATATAATATGGTTTTGAGGATTCCACGAAGACCTTGAGTGAGACTCAAGGCAAACCTCTTGAGCGAGGCTCGGGGTTAGCCCGTGACACTACCGTTGTCGCTGAGAGTGATTGTGTCACATGAGAGGGCAAACAGTTTGGTACTAGTAAAACGGCCAGATCAGCTGAGAGCTGAGTATATGGTTGAGAGTCAGTGTTGTAACACAAAGATTAATGATGATTAATTGGATCCAATTAAATTGAGAATTGTATGTGCACATATGTATGTCATTAAGAATAATATGATAATAAAGCATTGAGATGAAAAAGGATAATGTTAAATGGTAGTTTATGCTTTATAGATTGTTATACCTCATTGTATGATAGAGAATAGAATAATTGAATCAGAACTATAACTGTTATTTGTTATGTACGATGCTCATCCCTATTTGTGGATATATTTTCAGTAGACTTAGGACGCGGTGGCGATTGATGAGAGATCACTCAGCTCGAGTTTGGAGCGTTATGCATATATGTTTTGTACATAATGCACATAGTTGTTTTGTAGTTGCCTTGGCCGGCTCCTATGCACACCTGTTTTGATATGTGTATATGTATATGTATTGATGAAAGCTTAGTGGATTAGATAACTGATAGCTTCAATTGGAAGCTTAGAATCCCTTTGAGCATATACTTGATGTTAAGATGAATTTTGATGCTTACTTGATGTTATTGGAGTGTGGAGACCATAGATAGTCCCACTATATATATATATATGTATATATATATATATAAGTTTGGATATCCAGGAATTGCAATTAATGAGATTATGTATAGACTACCATTGATAGATCCTTGTGTTTATGATGCATTGCATTTAATGTCCAGGGAATTGTTGCATTGCATAAGTGGGCAGGATTGTTCTTGTGTGTGTGCATGAATTAGAATGTGAATGAGTGCTAGCTTAATGAAAATTGAATGGCAATTAGTGGTTTAAAGTGAACTTATGCATAATTAAACTAGTGGCGTTGATATGGGGTATTTTTGTGAAACCTAGATACCATGGGATAGTTGCACTAGGAAGCACAGGTGCATGGTGATGAAATAGTGATGAATTTTGTAATTATAGGATGATGAATTAGAAAGTAGCATAATGCATTAATGTTGAATAATGTAAAATTTAGGAACCGGAAAGGTAAAATTGGGATCCGATGAGTTTTTGGACCCTCGGAAGGGATCAATAGGTTCCCTATATCATTTATGAGTTGAGCACATAGGCCTTACCTAGTTTGAAGGTAATTTGATAGGTTTGATGCACCTAATTGCACTAAATTGACCATAATGCATTTTTCTGCATAACTTGAGTATACGTCAGAATTTTGGCAAAAGGACAGCACCAACGGTTCTGGAATGGGGAAAACATATGGCCTATAAAGTTTCATGGTAATTGGACTTAAATCGGGCCATTTGGGTAGGTTAGAAGTTGGCCGGGAGGCCTAAAACTCATGACAGCAGCATTGCTGTTATTGTCATATTGACGCGTAATGTGGCGATGACGCGTAGCATCAGGTGCGGAAAACAAAGCTGACGTTGTCAGGCCCCTGCTGCTGCTTTTCATATTTTCTTGCTGTTGGCTATTTTTGGGCGTTTGGCATGCTGTATGACTGTTGTTTTTGCCCCTTTTAAGTAATTTTGATATTTTTCCAATTGTTTGACATTAAATTATCCGCGGAAAATTTTTCCTTGTATTTTTATTATTATATTTAAGTATGGATGTTTTAACGAATGGTGACAACACCACACCACATTAATAAGTAAGCACCTGTTGAAAATTGAAAAGATAAAAACCACACCATACACTAATGGTGTTATATTAATGAACTAAAAATAAAAGGAAAGGGAAATATTATTCTTAACAAAGGAAAAAAAAAGAAATAAGAATAGTTATTTTAAAATATTCGACAAGAAATTAAAAATCATTACGCCCATTTATCAACAATAACATTCTTGCTCTTGTCAATTAACACACACCTAACCTCCTAGTCTCTGGACAAAATGCTATGAACATCATCAACCATGGGAAGCAGTTAAAGTATGTACCGTCATGGCCTCAATCAACCTCACAGTCCAATCGCTTAAGATCCAAATTCTAGGCTAACTTCAAACCTTCATAAACTGCTCAGAGTTCCACTTCAAATGGAATTCCTGAACCTAATCTCCTAACAAATAACCTTAAAGATGCCAAACATCATGCCAAAGACTATTCTTTATCTTGAGGATGGGTAGGCACATGGACTTCACAAATACGGTTTTTCAAGTCCACATTGAACGATGTCTTCAAACAATCAAGGCACTAGCCCCTATGCTTCCAAACCTTGTCTGAGATGTGAAGATATGAAACCTTATAACACAACTGTCCATGCGTAACCAATTGTCAAACCAAAAGTTTGAGTCTCCCTTTCCAAGTTGTACCTCATAACTATTTCTAAGCTCTTCGGTTGCCCAATAGTCTTCTAAGTATATGACCTTCATTTTTTGAAAAATATACCTAGAGGCATTTTTGTATTTTCTACTTCAAAAAATAAACAAAGGTGAAAATAAAGATTAAGTTTGTTGAGGATATAAATATTGTCAAGAAAAAATAAAAATTTTTAAGGTTTTCCAAAGTTTCAACTTATTTTTCTGGTAGCAAAAAATTTGGTAAAATGACTCAAGTGTACTTAAAGCCAAATGTCTTTCCAAGAGTGAGGCTCTTGGGATTGAATTTTTAACCTAGGTGTTCAAATATTCCCTTTAACCATTATGGCCCATAAGAATTGGGTCCTGGATCATGCTTATGTCAACTTTGATAGTTCAATATACGCTATCTGATGTTAAAAAACTGGTAACTACATAAGAGCCTCATAGACTAAAAGGAAGTTGGTCCCTTGAGATTTTTTTGATACCTAGGTTAATGTATATTTAAGGTGAATGTCAAAGTAATTGATGCAAATAATGTAAGAGTTGAGAATGATTATGAGGTTCCATATGTGGTGACCTGATTCCCCAAATCCAAATCCCGATAAAAGTATAATCAATTAATAAAAATATGAATCAATTTTTCACGGTTAAGTTCCATAAGCCAACCACTTGCGTCAAGGACCAAACCACAAAGAAACGGAGGCCATAATAAAATAAAAATGACAAATAAATGGGTTAGTAATCTAAAAACCTCAATGTATACACAAAGTAATAAAAGAGCAATAGAATATGGAATGTGTATAAAGGGTATCCTTCCCTTCCCATATATGAAGATATGAGAAGAGATCAATGTTAAAATTTTACGAAAACATACGAATTAGAATATGTGATCAAGCCAAGAAGTGTAGGGATGGAATCCCTAACCAAAAGGACACACATGGACATGCAAAGGGTGTCAAAACCTATAATATGGGCCACCTGGTAGTGTGTTCCATGGCCTGACTGTGGTTCCTGCCACTGGTCGTGGTTCACATTGCCTACTAGGGGAAACAAACATGATTTTGAGCCCTAGAGGCAAAGAGCTCCATAACTTGGCCGTGGTTCCTGCCACTGGTCGTGGCTCTCTATGCTAAACCCTATTTCTTGCATAATGTCCTACTTTTGGAAACACTAGTCCATGCATTACCTATGACCTTTTTGGCACAGATTAACCACTTAATTCATGGTATTTTGAAATATAATTCAACCCAACCATTTGAGGCCTTTGTACCACAACTTATGCACTAATTTAATCATTAGCAATATGCTTAAATCATGGATCATCAATTAATTATACATGTATCTTCCCACCTATCCTACAACCGATTCTTGAATTCATCAAGATAATCATAAACATGACATTTCTAACCTATTATAAATATCATAGTCATCATATTGACAACCAAATCCATATGTCCAACTATCATATATTGTCATATACAAAAGAATTTGCTAATTTACACCATCAAAAGAATAAGGATTTGATTTACAAAATAATTAAGGCCACTATCAACATAACTATCTACACCATCACATACCCATTTCACATTGCCGGTCAAGACATTCCATTACCACTGTTTACCTTTACACAAAATCATCACTTCCCCAAAACAAGGTCATCTCATCTCATGCGAGGTCTTACATCATAATACTAAAAAGAGACAACATGAGAGTGTGAGTTATACATTCGAAATGATGAACTTAAACATTTGTGATTATGTTACATGCATATAAATCACTTATGTGCTTTGCAACATAAACACCAACATCATCAAACTCATCAATTTTTGTTATCATAGATATCATAAGGATCTTGAATCAAATTCACATCAAGCATATACACAACCACAAATCATGCCCTTCATTACAATGGACTATCACAAGTATTTTCATAGTTTTCATCAAGGTTAATTATTTTGTTCAAAGGTTTTTAGTCATCAATGATCCATCACCTTTCAAGGTCTAATATCTCACACGAGCATATCTCTAAGCTATGCGCAAATGCTCTTGGGCTAATGCATATGCATAAGAAATCATATTCAATAAATGCAGATCCGACTATAGGAATAATCACCAATGTGGGTATATACTACAATATCATGTCAATAATAATGTGTACATATACATATAAATCATTCAACATTTTTACTAGTACCAAATCGCATCGCCAACAATGCAACACCAGTCATTTCACTATGACTGCGGTAAATAACATACAAGATGTTATAGAGAATGTGTTATGGGCCAACCATGATTCCTCATCATGGAAATTGTGATTCCATGGAACCGCCAGGGTAATCCTGCTCCTCAAAGATCCATTCCATTAGGTCAACCACATGTAATTTCCCGTGATTAAATATGGACGACTTCGTGATTCAACCATGGAACCATTAGGGTAACAAATATGCTCGTGCACTAAGCCGCCTTCCTACTAGGCCAACTTGTGAAACCTTTAACATTCCAAATCAGACAGCTAGACAGATATGTCATAGATACAAATACAAATACAGATCAAATGCATTCCCACACTAATGCATCATACCATGCCACCAATCAACTATCAATCATCATTCTCATCATTATCACCACCTTTTCTTAGTAGCTTTTAGTTATACAACATAGTCTTGCCATTGTTTTCATTATTCAATTATGACATTTACTTTCTCTTTCAACAAATTTAATTTCATCATCACCACAAGTGTATAACATGTACCACTTATAATGGCATTAGTTAATTTTATCACCACTCATGGGTTTGTTACAACAACAATTCATCTAGTTCATCATCAATGATCAAAATTCATTACTAATGGCGAATCATGCACATTTTCACAACAACATATAGGCATACATTTGCCCAATCTTTAAAATGTTTATCCATCATCGCACGAGACACACTTCATATTTTAAATACATTAAACATATTTTTCAAACAAGTGACAACAACAAGGTCATACATTCCAACAAGTCACAACAATCATGGTAAGACAAATATGATTTATCATACTATACAACAACCATAAAGTCATTTAATTCATTCATTTAAAATATAAAACTCTTCTCCTATCTTAAGATAAGAAATTTGGGTGATTTGACGGTCTCGCCTCATTTACCAGATTAAGCCCTATATTTAATACATGTATAAACATAATCAATTGCCTAGTCAATCATCATTTTTAATCTTAAATTCATAAAAAATTACATTAATGGTTTTTATTATGTTTCTAATATGATTTAGGCCTTGGTTTTACATTTTATTAGGTTTTGGGAACTCCTTTCCCTTAATTAATGTTTTCTAACACTTAAATGGTTATACCCAATGTCTAACAATACCAAATCAATATTATTCTCTTCATCCATCATCCATATTGTGTTCTCAATGTTCCACAATGCATCATTACGATTGTCCATACCATTCATATCAAGGAAACATCTTCTACCTCTTTAAATAGCGAGGACATTGCCACTTTTCATGGTTTCTCCAATTTTTATCACCGATAACTCATGCCATACATTACAAAAATTCATTTTCATAATCATTAATTATTCTTATGACAACAAATCATATTTTTCTCAAGTTTACCATAACCTAAGCATTGACCAAAACTTAGGGTTTTCAACCAAACCATCAATAACAATTTCTATTAACTTTCATTCCTAATTTCAAGCATATTTTAAGCTAAGATTTGTGTACCACATGCTCACCACAAAAACCCATTTCTCCATTGTCATCTAACCTAGGGTTTCAAGACCCATTTTCATTTTTCTTCATAACAACAACAATAACAAAACCACCATTTTCATGCTTCAAGGGCTCTAAATCAATGAATGGAACAATAAAAATGGAAAGTATCTTACCTTATGCCTAAGCTCAAAGAAAGAAAATAAAGATGAGCAAGAGATGGAGAAGATGAGGAAATGAGTAGAAACTTACTCAAATAAGTGATCTATCACTAGTTATGTGGATGTAGACTTTGTAGGTTGCGTTAACACAAGAAAATCTTTCACTGGTTATGTTTTTAGTCTGTTTGGAATTATAGTTTCCTGGAAAGCAACTTTGCAGTCTATGATGGCTCTATCAACAACAGAGTCTGAGTACATTGCTTTGGTTGAATGAGTGAAGGAAGGTCAGTGGTTGAAAAGTCTGATTGGTAATCTTGGAATAAACCAAGATAACATTGCAATTTTTTGTGACAGCCAAAGTGCAATCCACTTGGCAAACCATCAGGGTTACCATGAAAGGACTAAACACATTAATGTGAAGTTTCACTTCATAAGGGAAATGATTGATTTAAAGAAGATTCTGGTGAACTAAACAAAATCCTACAAATATATTGACAAAATCTTTTCCTAAAATGAAGTTTAAGCATTGCTTGGACTTAATCAATTTTTCAAGACAATGATGATGCATAAATGGAGAGCTACTATAGGAACATATTTTTTTGGATCAAGGTCTGTTAAAGTCAAGGTGGAGAATTATGAAGAAATATGACTCTAAACTCTGTTACAAATTCTAAGTCTGTTACCTGTTCCAAAGTCTGTTGGTCCCAGACTCAACATGTTGCAAACTCTGTTCAAAGACTTTGCCTATGTTTGTTAGTAAATTTAGCCTGATTCTGTTATATTTCAGTTTCTATATAACTACCTCGGTTCATAGATGGTGCTGTACATTGTTTCATATAAATAGGGCCCTTGGGTGCTTGTGTAATGGACGAAGAAATATCGTTGGGTCGTTGGCTAAGTGTTGGTTAGTGATTGTAACCGTGTAACACCTTCATCTAGGCTATCATTGACTAAACCACGTAATTTCTTGGTGTTATTCTTCCTCTGTATCTCTCTTATACGTTTAATTGCTTTAAATTTACGTGCATTGGTTTATGATATGTTTTCATTCAAGTTCTTTCTCTATTTTTGCATTTACATTTTGTGGTGTTCTTTTGTGTTTCTTGTGATCAAACTCTTTTTAAAGAATCAACAAATGGCACCACCTATACGGATGCCCGAATCATCAAGAAATCAAAGAATGGGTTCTGTGAAATTGACATTGAGAATTTCTCAGGGGAAAACAATTTTGGACTGTGGAAAATCAAGATAGAGGCCATCTTGATACAACAAGGCTACACAAAAGCTATAAAAAGGGATGATAAAATGTCTACCTTTTTGTCTTTAAGAGAGAAGGAAGAAATGATCAAAAGGCAACAAGTGTCATCATCCTATGCCTTGACGATAAGGTATTAGGAGGTTGCGAGGGAGAAGATAATTGCATCAATGTGGGTGAAGCTGGAGTCATTGTATATGACAAAGTTCTTTATGAAGACTGTGTCTGAAACAACAACTGTACTCTTTTAAGATAAATGAGGCAGGAAATATCTTTAAGTAGATTGTAGACTTTAACAAAATCCTGGACGATCTTGAAAATATTGAGGTAAAACTGGACGATAAAGATAAAGTCATTTGCTTCTAAATTCTTTCCCTAAAAGCTATGAACACTTTAAAGATGCTATATTATATGGCACAGAACATACCATAACTCTGGAGGAGGTTATGCCCTCAATTACATCCAAAGAGTTGCAAAGGCAACAAGAATCTAAGTTAGAAGAAAATGGTGAGAGTTTGAATGTGTCTAAGGGAAAGAAAGAAAAGAAATGGAAAGACAAGAAGGGAGAAAATCCTTTCAGAAGTCAAAGTTTGGTGAACATATTTTCAAGTACAGATGCCATATCTATAACAAGACAGGTCACCTCAGGAAAAGTTATCTTGAAAATTTTAAGGGTCCAAAGGGAACTGCTGAAGCAACAAACTTTACAGTTGCATCAGATGGATATAAAAGTGTAGGAGTTCTGGTTCCTTCTTCTTCATAGACTTTAGAAGACTGGGTCTTGGACTCAGGTTGCTCTTATCGTATGTGCCCCAAAAATGATTATTTTGAGACCTTTGACCTAAAAGAAGGTGGAACAGTCTTACTAGGAGACAATCATCCCTACAAGATACAAGGGATAGGAACATTGTTTTGATTATATTGTGATGAGTAGTGTTTAATACTTGTGTTTGATGAATTGGCTATGCAAAATTAGTACATTGTTTTGATGTATGCATGTTATGTGTGGAAATTATATAAGAATGAGATTGACCCATTGCTTGCTAGTATAGAATGATGATTGGCAGGTAACTATGGTTGTGTAATGTGAATACGGGTATGGATGTATGGCGATTGAAATGGCATGATGATGTCATGGTTAGCTTTGTTAAATTAGATCGAATTGGGGAAATAAGTGAGTTTTAGCCAACTGAGTAGGTGTTTTTGTGATCCAGGTGGGAAATTGAATCCCTGGAGGGTGCCAATAGGTTTCTAAGGTCATTTAGGACTTGTGTGTATGGTCATTGCTTGATTAGGAGTCCAATGGTTAGGTTTGGAGCATGGTGTTGGTCATCATATTTAAATTGCATTTTGCTCATATATTGTTCATATGAAAGAATTTTTAAGTACAGACTACGCCAATAGGTCCGGAATAGGGGAAATATAATGCCCATGAAGTTTTGTAGTAATCAAAGTTGAAACGGGAAAGTTAGGTAGAATGGAAGTTGGTTAGAATGCCAAATTCTGCATTTTCTGTAGGTCTCCTGTCATGGTAATTGATTACATGGGCGGTTACTAGACAGCAATGTTGTTTTCCTACGCAAGTCATTCTCTGTTAATCGATTACCAGTTATGTATAATCGATTACTAGTTCTGTGTAATAAATTACTAGTTTTGTGTAATAAATTACTAGTTTTGTGTAATCGATTACTAGGGTCCCAAAAAGGAGTTTTTAGGGCGTTTTGCGTGACGTGGCTCTTAAATTCTTATTATTTATTACCGGGGAAAATTTAAAAGGTGAAAAATTTAGTTTGGTTTTACTATACTCTGGAATAAATTTTAGTAATTAATAAAGAGACGTTACAGATATAAATAGGCCATTGGGTGCTTGTGTAATGAGCGAAGAAATATCGTTGGATCGTTGGATAAGTATTGGTTAGTGATTATAACCATGTAACAACTTCATCTAAATCAGTTTTGCTGCTCTTCCCATGGATGTAGGCTATCCTTGACTGAATCACGTAATTTCTTGGTGTTCTTCTTCCTCTCTGTCTCTCTTTTACGCTTAATTGCTTTAAGTCTGCATGCATTGATTTTATGCTCTGTTTTACCCTTTTTTTTTTGTTCAAGTTCTTTCTTTATTTTTGCATTTACGCTTATTGGAGTTTTTTTGTATTTCTTATGATTAAATTCTTATTAAAAACTCAGCAAAAATGATTACTTTTAACATAAAACCACTGTACTATATTTTTTTTTATTAAAAACACTGGCAAACAAGTCTGGATATTAAAAGTTTTAACAAATCATATCTTTGTCCAGAAAATTAACACTTAATTAGGTTACTCAGTAAAAACTTACCTATATATTTTTATATTAAAAATTTTACTCAATGAAACTACATACGTTTTTTTATTAATACCTTCTGATTTTATATTAAATATAATTAATTTTTTCCTTCTTTAACTTTCTATTATTTAAAGGATTTTTTATTTATATTATTTTGTTGATGATAAAATTTTCAACCAATATTATACATAACTGAATATTCTAAAATTACCACAAAATACTTTTTTATTAACTAAATTAATTTATTTATTAAACTTTCTGAAACTGAAAGTTTTTAATACCTTTTTTATTAAAAACTATAATATATATATATATATATATATATATATATATATATATATAAATACAAATAAATGTGTGTGTATTCTACTAAATTCTGTTAAATGGTAAAGAATGAGGTGTTTTTAGAGACCCATGGTAGGAGGGGTGAACAAAACACCCTGGCATGCCAAGTGTCACTTTCTGAAATGATCCTTTGCCATTAAAAGTTTGGCATATATATAATTTTTTTAATTAATTGCAAAGGTAAATCGTTATTTGCAAATGGCTTAATGGGATTAACCCCCCAGGCTCATTCCTGGCAACAGTTGTTCACCTTATGTTACCAATTCCTCCATCGTCAACTTTAGGAGAACAGTTTATCTTATATTCTTGCAAAGTCTTCCGGTCTCTCTTTCGTCACCTTGCAATTATATCTTGTACGTATGCATCCGATTTTTGTTTGTTTATCTATATGTCACATGAATTTGACCAAGTTTAATGGTGTTTTATTCATCTATCTAGCCAATCTTACCTAGTGGAATAAGCCTATTGTTGCTGTTGTTGTTGTTGTAATGTTACGCGAATGGTTGAATTGAAAATATTGTTGCATAAGGCTTGTGGCTTCCATTGGCATGACATTTAACATATATATGTATATATATTTATTCTAGCAATTTGGACCTTTTCTTTGTTGACGTGCTTGTTTGGCAGGTAAGAACTACAAAATGAAGCCATTCTAAAGACTCAAAGGACCTGTTGGTTATTGAATTATAAGCTTGTGTACAAAATATGTGGGTATTTATATTTCCTATATGGTGTCTCCAATGACAATCTTAAAAGACCCAATTGATGAATAAAAATATTTAGAGTCTATTTGATTCGTAACTTAAAAAGGTTTGATGAACATTGAACTATATATAAGATTAATATTAATTATTAGATGACTTGATTTTCACAATTTTATTTTCATAATTTGTTACTAATAAATACTTAATCAATCAATTTTACGATTGAATGGGGCTGGGCAAGTGTTGTGCTCTGGTTTTAGACTTGAGCTACCTTTCTTTGCCTTTTGAAAATAGATAATGCTATTTTGTTGGATCCTTTAAAGTGTGTAGTAATATTTCAGGTAAACAACAATTTTCAACTGTAATTTTGTGTTTAATCAAGCTGTCATATCATATCCAATCATTATGATTTTCTATTTTCTAAGCGGAAATTTCCATTTTAATACGCTTTTTTTTTTTTTCAATCTATATCATGTTTTGCATCATTCTGACGCAGGTAGCATGTGCTGTTTCTCATTTCTATTTTATATTGTTAATAATCTTTAAGCTTTGTGACTTCTCACGGTGGTGAGACATATGGATACAGAAAATGAGTTGAGCATATTCTGGTGTTTATCTGTTTTGCTTATTTCTAACTGGTGTCAAATGAATATACATACTGTAGATACTGTTATTTATCTGTTTACCCTCTGCTGTGTCCAAATTAGTCCATGGAATCACGGGCTTTGTTAACCTTGTCACAAATAGTGGTGAAATTTTGACTATATTATATAAACCAAGTTTGACAAAGTTGATAGATAGTTAAGTCTTTTAAAAATATTATCAAGAATTCAAATCTTATTATATATATAAAATATTTTTATTGGAAGATAAAATTCATTTCGGTAATATCTAAGTCTTGAAAGAATTAATCTTCCGTTGGTGCTGCTCTAGCATTATGTTGGTTTCACCTAAAAAAGATATTGACTATGTTATTGTCTGTATATTTTCTTAGCCTTTATAAATTTCTTTATGGTATTAGCACTTGGTTCATCTTTTAATTTCATATTTCAGGATGGGCATCAGCTTAAGCTATTGGGATGATTGTGTTGAACTGCAGGATTTGGAGGCATTGTGGAACATACCCGAAGTGAGCGCTGAATGGATACAAGCCGAAGAGGAAAGAAGTCAAAAGGTTCACCTCTCACGTAATCCTGATGGGCAGCCATATTTAACACAGACTGAAATGAGGGTAAACACGTGATCTCTCATGAATTTGACAGAAGTCACCTTTGTAAAAGTTTCTGTTCTTTAACTATGAATTAGGATACTTTGAGAGGCTATTTGAGGCTACTTGTCAAGAATCTTTATATAGATGTATTGACAAATGGAGATAAAATCTTTATTTGTCGCTGTATTTTCTCTCATTTGCATGTTCAATTAGGTAAGGTGCCGTTTTAGTTTTAATTAGTAACTAACATTGAACTACACTTAAAAGCAGCTTTTCAGATACTTTTACCTAGGGACTGTTTTGATTAGCTTCTACATTATGGGAGCTTTTCAACTGCAAAATCTTACTGTTAAAAACTTTTCTAAGGCAAGAATGCCCAGCTTTGTTAAGTTTACAGTGAAGCTAGATGAGAGAGTTTCTGAAAATGCCGAGGTACATGCGTTGATTTTAACTTATTCAAGAAGTTTACTTCATTCTAGATCAAAATGTCTCCATTCCTTCTATGAGTGCGGAAATTCCTTAGTTATAGAACTTAAAGCAAGGTTGTTAATTGCATTATATGGGTATGGTAGATTCAAAATATGTTGCCAGATGATGATTGTTTATTCCCTTGTGCTTTTTACTTGACATCATTTTGTGCATTTTCAGGCTGTAGCTGACATTGTTATTAGCAGGCACTTCCCTTCAGAGATAGATCCTGTATGTCTTGTTTAAGTATTTTATTTTATTGACTTTTTCGTTTTGTTTTCCAAGTCTTGAGCACAATTGAGTGATACTATTTTCACTATAATAAAATATGGTGTTGGAGGTTTTGGAGGTTACATACTCTTTCTTTCCAAGCAAGGGCAACAAAAAACTTCAAAATTTAACTCTGTAATATGTAGTGGTTTGCTTGATCAATGCAATTTTCTTTTTTGAATTAATGTGCATCCTTTACATGTATGATATTTTATTTTCACATATGCCAATTTAACTCTTGATCGTTGTCTCTGTTTTTTTTCATTGATTTTCCCCTCATTTCTAAGCAGTAGAATATTAGAATTTCTATATTTTACATCTCTCAGTGCTGTTCAAAAAAGAGTACATATAGTCTCTAGGATTTGATGAAGCTGATATCAAATATGAATTGACAGTTAAGCAATGGACATGCCAACCTTTCCTAGCTGGTTAGGGTATAAAAGAAGCATGACATATAGGTTTGAATTTAGTCTATGTATCAGAGAACCATAAGGATAAGTTTTACACTGTTATTCTTTGACAGAACTTTTAAGTTCCTTTGAGGTTAGTCCTATAAGGCAAAGGTCTAGAGCAAATAGATTTTATTCCCATGATGAAGTACATAAAAGGCGAAGGTCTAAAGCAAAGGTTTGATGCCTGTAGAAGTACATAGAAAAGCAGAAAAAGAATATTGAGAATTGTCTGTGTAATGCAGATCACACATGTATGTGTTTATATTATTTACAATAGTTAGCCAAGAATGAGTACCACTTAATATTAATCCTCCCAACACAAATAATGAGTACAAATTTGCAGTACTTTTATGATAAATGGACTTTTAACCTGTGCAAGATCGTATAGGATAAGAAATCAAAATAAGGAAAGTTTTCATTTAACATTAACATTAATGTAATCCTTTGTGATTTTCAAGATAAGTTCAATACAATTTTCAATAAATACTTTTCATTTTTTGATTTTTTTACCTTGTGTAACCTTGTATAGGTTAGAAAAAAACATATGATTAAAAACAATAATCTCAAATATTAAGGGGGTCAGGGTCATCATGGTTTGTGTTAAAATTCAAAAAATGTATGACCAGTCCGAATGTTAGACCACCTGTATTTGTCTAAGCTTCATTTCTGAATGTGAGAGAGTGTGTTGAAAGTCCCACATTGTCTAGAGATAATGACTAATTAAAAATATATAAGGTAAGGTAATTCTCATTCTATAAGCTAGCTTTTAGAATTGAATTAGGCCTAATCCCAAATTTAGGAGTTTGTAATTGTAAGGTGTGCTTCCTATCCTTGCTGCAGGGCATGATCTGTGCTATTGCTGAACTAGAAAGTGATAGACAATTACTTGTTACGAACACTGACTGCAAATCTAAAGAAACTTCTGTGGGGCTTATGCAACTCCTACCAAGGACCGCTGAGTGGTTGACAAGGTGCTTGCTAGATGTTGATATCTTGATTCATGCATCTTACTTAATGATTATGGTGTACCTAAGTTAACTGCAGCTTACAGTGAATTAGGTTATTGTTCGTATGCAACGGAAGGGAATATGGAATTCCTATTCAAACCCTTTGTAAATG
This sequence comes from Clitoria ternatea, assembly GCA_037962975.1. Lineage (NCBI taxonomy): Eukaryota > Viridiplantae > Streptophyta > Magnoliopsida > Fabales > Fabaceae > Clitoria > Clitoria ternatea. The sequence goes on along the minus strand of CM075675.1, from coordinate 35,041,366 downwards.
TATATTTTGGAGCTGCTTACATTAAATGGTTGTCAAATTTTGATAACAAGTAAGTCACATATTTCACAGGCCGAATTTTGTCCAGTGGTTACAATGAGTGTTTGTTCTGAAATATTTAATCACATTGAGAGGCACTGCTTGCAGAGAAAGAAGTGAGGAATTCATTGTAAGGGCATATAAAGGGGGTACAAAGAAGACAACTCATAAATCAACTTTGCACTATTGGAAATGCTACCTTGCAGTCAAAGAAAGTTTTCCATCCAGGTGGTTCATTCTTTTCCTTATTAATAAATTGTAGTTCATTTGAATTTTTTTGAATTGCTAATGCTGTCAATGATTACTGAATCTCAACTAGTATTGATGTTGTGTGGAAGACATATAGTATCATACTATTATCATGTAATTGCAGTGAATTAAATTATGAATTATTGTCTATTTTCTACATCAGAAGGAAAGCTCAGATTGAAGTGTATTGTTCAAAATCTCTTACTGCCATTTCTCCTTTTGCAGAAAATCTGTTGATGGAAATCCACCACCATTCAATGCTCCAGCTGATGCTGGATCTGCTATACCTTCGACACAAAAATTAAGAGGTCACTTCCTCTTCCCTTCTATCCTCCAACTCTCAACATGTTATATATTATTATTTCTCTAGAGTGAGACGCAAAAGGTCTTGCTTGATCTCACTATCTTGGTTTAAATATGAAATTGGAGCTCATTCTAATGTTACATTTACCTTGATAGACAATCATTATTCAAGTTTATTAACTTTACTAGTTGTTTCATCAATTAGTTTATATTTTCAAACCAAGGGCTAGTTTAGTCGTCTAGTGTTTAGGTCTAAAAGTTGGGCATTTGGTTGTGCTCATATGTGAGGTTTATTTTTCTGGCTTTTCCTTAACATGGACATAAGTCCCGGGCCCTCTAAAGTATGATACTTATAATTGAGCAAACCTTCTTAAATAGTTCAAGAAAGTGACCATTGTTTGACAGTTTGTTGGAAGGGGATGGTGGGTGACTCAAGTGGTTAATTGTTAACTACTCTATATCAGGATTAACTGCTCAAATTGTTAATGAGTCATTTTTCTGTTACGCAAGGCTAATCAGCAATTCTTTGTGTTTATTGTCATGTTTATGATAGCCAAGTACATCATTTAAGTATGAGTAATGAAAACTTAGGGATCAGGTGTTTCCAACATAAGGACCAGGATGAATACAGCTTAGCTATTCAAAATATCAATAACAACTTAATAAACTGAAACAAAAGGGAAAAAACCTACTAATTTTATCATCTAGTTGGGGGATAATCAATTCTTTTGCAGCTTCCTGAAAGCTTGTGAGAAGAGAGAAGAAACCATTTTATCCTATAATTTAAGCTAAACAATGCCGAAACTGCAAATTGTGTAACCACTTTGCCAAAAATATTAATTAATAGAGGAAACTTATTAATGCTTAAACTTACTCCACCAACAAGTGATCTCATATGGTCTATGTTATAGAAATAATACACCTAGAAGTATGTGGCTTTGAATGCATACTTTATATGCTAGCAACTTGGTTTTTAGCCGGTTTTTAATCCACATGACCATGTTATAAATTTCTACTAATTTATTAATTCAGTGGTGATGGTATGATTGTCTTCCCCAAATTTTAAAACTTGGATTTTACATTTTTCTTTAAATATTTAATGTGCCCCCTCAAATAAAATTTCTCACCCCAAGGCCCTCACTATTTTTCTCTTACTTTGTGTCAACATAGCTACACAGTCAAGCTCACTGCTGAATGGAGTTTCTAGTTCACAATGTTATGAAAATAATAATAATAATAATAATAATAATAATAATAATAATAATAATAATAATACAATATCCTATTTGAATGTAAATTTTGCACATAAACATGGGGTGGATGGTTGCTGAGAAGGTCCAAAGTTTATTTCACAGAGGTGTATTTGTAGTAATTCTGGCATGCAGTCATGCCTAAATATCCCTTTAACATCTGCTTAAATAAAATGGATAATTTGTAAGTTCAGTTTTTCTTGTCATTTCATTGTCCTGAGTGTTTTGGCAACTAGTCTTGGAATGCTGATTGTAGTTTGGCTAAAATAAGATCAAGAAGCACTTGGAGAATGCATAACTCTGTGAAGATAAAAGGGACAATTTAAGAAGTTATCAAACTATCTCTATCTACTTATAATTGATACTGTCAATTAGCTGAAAGATAAAGTAGCATGCATTAAATTGTATTGATTGTGCTGTGACAGTGACAAAGTTAATGTTGAAGGTGTTTTCTTTACTTGTATCTTTGCTTTTAAGTTGACCTTTATCATCAAATATTGATTCATTTTCTTTAAATCTCATGATATGTCTAATTCATTCTAAATTAATTTAAGTATTTTCATTTTTCTCTTCCATGATTTTAATTATACTATAAAATATTCTTAAAATTAGCTCTTGGTTGTATTGATAATATATTGGCTGACAATTTTTTTATGCTATTTTTCAAATGAAGATGAAACTCTTGACCCTTATTGGGATTCCAGAACATCCCCAGAAGATATGAAAGTTATGTGGAATCATCCTGAAGTCCGAAAACACTGGAAAAAATCCAAACAAAAACATGGAAAAGTGCAATTTACTCATGACGAAAAGAAGAGACCATATCTTACTAGGGTGGAAATGAAGGTATGAATCTATTTACATGAGTGATTATACGAGTGGGTTGTTTAATCCGTTTCTTTTTACCTGTTCACTTTAACATCCAAGACAATATTAATTTCTATCTTTTCAATTATGTGATTATGTCCTTGTACTTTTTTTAGAAGACATCATTATTTACACACCAATCTTAGTAGCCAAAAAATACAGTGAAAATATCTTACAACTAGGGAAGTTGGAATCAACTCATAAATGAAGAGATTTTTGTTTTCTGTTCCTTTAATTATTTTTTCTTTCTCACACCAAGCCAGAATGGAGCTCATGACTCTGTCTCTTGTCCACTTAAAGATACATAATGAAGAACTAAGATTGAGATTGAAGAAGAGAGAATAGAGAAAGCATTTTGAAGAAAGAACTGAATATAAATTGCATTAATTGCGAAAAACAGAAATTATCAAAAGCTGTTAATATACAAGTAAATGAGGCACACCCTAAGCTTATGATGGACCATAGTGTATAGTAACATTACACACTCTAACTCACTCTCAACAAACTAGCTCGGGCATATGCATCTCACATGCTTGTTTTATTACTCCCTCTCAAACTGAAGCTTGGTAAAGATCCACCATGTTTAGTTTGTGCAATGCAGATGAGAAAATGCTTGGTGACAGAGGCTTGATAAACATATCAGCTAGCTGGTTGGAGGAAGCAATAGGTAGCAATTCGAAGAATCCCTTCACAATCTTTTCCTGGATGAAATGACAGTCTATCTCCAAATGCTTAGTTCTCATGAAAAACCGGATTTATAGCTAGATGTCTTGCACTTTCATTGTCACAAAAGAGCTGCTGCGTTCTCACATTTAATTCCAAGGTCTCTTAAGAGGTAAAGTAACTCTTAAGTTGCATCCCTAAGGGCTCGATACTCTACTTCAGTTGAAAACCTAGCACCAGTGGATTGCTTTTTGGATTTCCAACATATTAAAGAGTCTCTTATTTGGAAGCAAAATCTTGTGTCAAATTTCCTTTTAATTGGACACCTTGCCCAATCTAAATCACTAAATCCCAAAAGTTGAAGAGGAGAATGTTTGCTCATCAGTATTCCCATTCCTGGTGAACCCTTCAAATACCTAACAACTCTTGTTGCTATTGTGTAATATGCCTTTGTGGGAGAATACATATGTTGACTTAATTGTTGAGTGACATACATTATATCAGGTTTGGTGTTTGTAAGGTATATTAACCTACCAACCAATCTCCCATAGGCACCTTCAAAGGTTTGCAGCCTAATAGACTTTAGTCCTTGATGAGATCAAGGTAATACTTTCTCTGTGTGAGGACAATACCTTAATCAATGTGTGAAATCTCCAGACCAAGGAAGTATTTGAGAATTACTAGTATTCCTTGATGGACACAAAATTATCAGTGTTATCTCCTAGCAAGATAACATCATCAACACACACAAGCAAGGCCAAAAAGGATTTTTGGGTTATGCTTAGTGAAAAGAGAGCTAGCATGAAGGAGAAAATTAGTGAGTTTCTCATGCCAAATCCTGCTCGCTTGTTTAAGCCTATATAGGGACTTCATCAAACTGTAAACCTAATTAGAACCAACAAGGCTTGAGACGCCTTCAGCTAGGGACATGTACACTTCTTCCTTCAAGTCATCATGAAGGAAGGCATTGTCAACATCAAGTTAATGGATAAGCCAGCCTTAATGATGGTCATCTTGGCCACACAAAAGAATGTTTCTAAGTAGTCAACTCTTGCTCGCTTGTTTAAGTTCATACAAGGACTTCATCAACCTACAAACCTAATTAGAACCAGTAGGGCTTGAGATGCCTTTAGGTAGGGGCATGTACACTTCTTTCTTCAAGTCACCATGAAGAAAGGCATTGTCAACATGAAGTTGATGGACAAGCCAGCCTTTGATGGAAGCCAAGGCAAGAAGAAGCCTAATTATGGTCATCTTAGCCATAGGAGAGAATGTTTCTAAGTAGTCAAGCCTTTCAATTTGAGTGTATTCTCTTGCCACTAGCCTGACCTTGTATATCTCTTAGCACTACCATTAGACTTCCTCTTAATCTTATTGACCCACTTGCTTCCAATTGGATAGACATTAGGTGGATAAGGAACAATTTCCCAAGTGTGGTTTTTATTCAAGGCAATAAATTCCTTCTTCATAGCATCCTGCCATTTTTGTAGGGTGCAAGTTTCCTCATAGGAAGAGGGCTCAACCTGGTGATCAATAAGGGATGCAAAAGTTTGGTGTTGAGGAGGAAGGTGTTCGTAACTGACAAAGGTGGAGATATTGGTAATTGGTTGTGGTAGGGATGCTATTGCAGGAGTAGTCTACAAGGTGAGGAGGAGGTCTTTTGACCTTGGTTGGTCAAGTGGGAGGAGTTGGTATGAGAGGCTTAGAAGAATGGACATGTGGAGATGGTGAATTAAGTGTTGGAATAGGTGGTTCAAGTATGGAAGGCTAAGGAGTGAAGGATTCAATTATGTGTGGTATGTAAGGTTGTGCAGGTAATGGGATAATGGTGGGAGAAGTTTATGTGTTGAGATTAGGTGTATGATTAGGAAAAAATAAGTCAACATACCTCCAAGAATTGTGAGGAATTTGATATTTATAGGGCAAGAATTGTTCATGGAAAACAACATTCCTTTATATAACAACAACTTGAGATTTCAAGTTAAGTGTGAGATAGCCTTTGGTGCTAGTTTTGAACCTAAGAAATACTGAGGCTGCAGCTCTTGGATCAAGTTTCCTCCTATCTGTTGTGAGAGTTGAAGTATAGCATAGGGAACCAAACACTTTGAGGTCAGACAAATCAGGTAATGTCCCTATCAACACTACGAAGGGACATTGGTTGTTCAAAAGGGTGTAGGAAGCCTATTCATGAGGTACATAACATGAAAAGTAGCATATGTCTAATATTTACTAGGCAGACCAACTTGAATCATTGAAGCCCTTGCTATAGTCAAAATATATTGGTGTTTCCTCACTACTTCAGCATTTTGTTGAGGTGTCTTTGGATAAGAGGTCTCATGCACAATGCCATACTCATTAAAATATCCAGGCATGTGGAATTTTGGTTCATTATCACTTTTGATGGTTTTCACATAACCATTGTAATGAACCTTAAGCCAGTTTTAGAAAATCTTGCAAATGTTTTGTAACCTCAAACTTACTCTTCATCATGATTATCCAAGTAAATCTTGAATGGTCATCAACAACAGTAAAAAAATATCTATAGCCATTGACAGATGTAGTGGAATAATTAAGGGCCCTAGATATCAACATGGATCAACTCAAAATTATGTCTTGCCATAGAACTACTAAGAGAAAAACCTTTTTTCTTTTGTTTGGTCATTTGATAGATTTCACACAAGAAACAATTAGAACAAGAAATATAACTATGTTGATCTTTTATTAAATTCATTCTCCTATTTGAGCAATGCCCAAGTTTGAAATGCCACAGGCTATTCATGGGAATGGAAGGTTGCATACCCTTATTTTCAACACTACACGAGACAATATCCTCATTACTACATGAATTCACAACATAGGAACTACTATCACAATCCTCAGTCTTTGTGAGATGAAAAAGACCTCCTTGCAATCTAGCCAAACCAAGAATCTTCCTCCTCTTCTTTTCCTGTATAGTGCACATGGCATCGTTTAAGATTAGTTTGCAATCTAAGTTAGTGCACAACTTGGAAACTAATATTAAATTAAGTGTAAAATTTGGTAGATAAATAGTGTTTTTCAAAGTGAGGTGAGGTAAAAGTTGAACTGTAACAACTATCCTAGCCGTGACTGTGTTACCATTAGGTAAATGAACTATCATATCATCAACTTCATCATAAGAACTGAACAGGGATAGGGAGCTACAAATATGATCAGCAGCTCTTGAATCAAGAATACAACAATTTCCATTACCACCAGCAGCAACTATTATCTTTGTTTCTGAATCTCCATACCTCTTTACAACTGATGATTGCCACCTGCATCAACCTTTCTAAGAAGATTTAACAAGCCTTTATATTGTTCATCAGTTAACATGTTTCCTCTAGGATCAGTGTCATCAACATTTTCTTCATACTCACCATTATAAAAAATAATAGAACTCTTCTCCTTCTTTTTTAGAGTTGAGAGATATCCATGTTTCTTATAGCATACCTTCATAATATGTCCTTCTCTACCACAGTAGGTACATGCTTTTAGCTTGCCTTTGCCTTTACCATATCTCCTTCTTGCATTAGTGGAATTAACATTGAACCTAGTCTTATCTTCAGATGCAGATCCAAAATAGTTCAGTCTCTCATGCTAGAGAATCATTGAAAATACTCGATTTAATGCAGGTAGAGGTTCCTTTATTAGGATCTAAAGATTGAATATATGGATGAAAATTCATCATTCAATCCTATTAGAAACCTGATTATCTTACCTTGTTCCTTATATAATCTCACATTTCTCATGGTTGCACATGAGCAAGGAACGGTGTAGGTGCAATGTGGTATAGGTTTGTAATTTTTTAATTCCTTCCATAAAGTTTTCAATTCAGTATAATATTTAGTTACACTCAGAGATCCCTGCCTCAAATTAGAGATTTCCTGTTGTAATTCAAAAACACGAAACAAGTCTCCTTGTGAAAATCTCTATGCAAATTGTTCCAAACCTCCGAAGCAAGATGAATATACACTTCACTTTGAGCAATCTACTTAGAAATTGAATGAATAATCTAAGAAGGAACAAGATTATTTACATCGAATCAAATCGTTTAGGCATTGCAATCAAGCCATCTACAAACTTAAATTTGTTCTTTGAAACCAAGGTTCTTCGCATCAGTCTTGATTAAGAGTGAAAATTGCTACCTGTGAGGACCGAAGTGACCAAGGCAATCGACTGATTCTCACTAGGATGAATATAGAATGGACACCCGGATTTTGAGAGGGATTGGTGTTCGTCGGTGGTGGTGGCACACCTCCACCAGCGCTCGAGCCACACACCATCGAGAAGAGGAGCCACCTCTCATAAACTCAGAGCTTTTCATACCATAATGAAGAACTAAGATTGAGATTGAGATTGATGAAGAGAGAATAAAGAAAGCATGTTGAAGAAAGAACTAAATGTGAATTGCATTAATTGTGAAAAACAAATTTACAGAAGCTGTTAATATACACGTAAATGGGGCACACCCTAAGCTTATGATGGGTCATAGTTAATGGAAACATTACACACTCTAACTAACTCTCAACAAACTAACTTCGTCACATGCATCTCACATGCTTGTTTTGTTAATACATGTACCCAAAGTCTTAAAATTATTTAGTGTTTAAGAAATAAAATGCTCATGATTATGATGTTAGTCATAGAGTAATGGAATAATATATCGCAACTAAAAGAGAGATGAGAAAAGTTGGAGCTGCACCGCAAGCTAATATAGGCTTTTAGAAAATTTTGTTGCCTTGCTTTGACATTTATGCCACAAAAGTGACTTTATGCATGTTACATTTGACATATGAAGTATTGAGCTTGTTAGGATGAGGACTACCCTCATCTTATATATCTTTAATTGGTCTTATCTTGTCAATGGTGGACTTAGCATATAAGAATTTTTTCTTGCAGGCAGTTGCAGATATAATTCTATTGAAATACCTCAGCGGAACAAAAATTAAATCTGTAAGTATGTAGATTTGGAAGATTTTGGTTTTACTATGAATTTGAGAATGACTACTAGAAATGCAGTCCAAACGTATGACAGAAACTAGATCAGTTAGGTAGAAATGCATTATTATTGATAGAATTCAATGTAAGATACAAATTTCTCAATACCCCTAATCTTTGTACAAATGATAAGATGCATGCTCTCCCTCAGAACCTCGCCTCTATTTACAGCCAACATATCTTATTCAAACTATCTCACCTAACTAACTAACTGATTTAGCCTCACTAACAAATTAAAATATATTACAACTAACTATTACTGGATAACTAAAATATTTAATCAACTATACTTACTACTAATGAGGGTCACCTACAGCACACATTGAACAAAGTCGAAAAGTTGAGAACCCTTTTTTGGTAGTAAACAATGTGTGTATAGTAATATCATAAATAAGAGAGATCCTTACTCTCAAGAGTGAGGGCACATTTTTAATATAATATACAAGGGTTGATTATGGTACAGTATTGGCACCATAGACATTGTGAAATCTTTTTGCATGTTAGACGTCAAATGTACAACTAAATGAATGGTTTCTATAGTAGTTTTCTATCAGATATTAAAGCAGAATGTGCCACAATATAAGGGCTTCTTGTTGCATCTGTGATATACAGCAGCTTGATCAATCTTTTTTTCTCTAGTATGTTTGCCCGTAAACTGAGCACGTTTCTTGAAGAATTTTTCACTCCAATAATTCCTGCTCAGACTTCTCTTTTCTTAGTTGGATCAGTCACTTATATTCCTCAAGGCTCAAGCACGTCCCTTCCATGCCCAGTCTTCATTGCCAATGGAAACTTTTAACATGTAAACTATCAGCTGGAAGCAAGATTAAAAGGAATGTATAAGACATAGGACTATCTTTCATTTTCTTTTGGTTTTTGGGATTCCATTGGCAATACAGTTTCATCTACAGGCTGTCAGATTTGCTTATGAATTACTTACTTTTCTTTTGGGGTACAATGGTGGCTCATGTAAAAACCATCCGAGTCCCTCATCACTAGCCCAAACTTAGTGGCTTGGTCCATCCATCTGACACTAAATTGATATCAGCCTATCAAGACATGCACTGCCATTCTCGTTATTATAGTTCATGAAGACTAAGCTAACTAATACTTAAGAGAAGACACAGATTGCGTGTCTACTATTCTCTGGCACTATTATGAGATGAAATTATGAAATCCATCAAATACTGAAAAATGCCCCGAAGACAAGATTTCCACTATTTAAAACAAAACAGTACTAATGTGTGAATATGTGCATGTTTTCTTATCTTGGCATGCATTTGTTGGTGTCTTGGTGATATACAATAATATATTATTTCATTCTAAATTTTCCGGATCATTGTTTGGTGCACAGACAGTAATTTGTGCCATTGGAGAGGTGGTAAGCATGCGTTTTGTACATGGAGTTGAAGCACGACCTGGAATAATGGGGATTGACTATTCCACTGCTAACTGGCTATACCTGTATGTAAAAGACATCCATTATTATACTTTTAAGATATATATTGATGAAAAGTACTATATCTATATGTGTCTAATATATTTTGTCCAAATTTAAAATTTGTACAATTTTGATATTAGACTAATATCCATCATCATTAATTTTAAAAGGTATTTTGATGACATTCTTATCAACAAATATTTTTCACTTTTCCAAATTCTAGATTTGAGTTATTAGTTTCATACAGTAAATGACACCAATTAGAAAGTTTTTAGGTACTGCAACTACTATTGACTTGCAATAATAAAGAAAGGCTTTTATCTTACTTTTGCCAGAGATGAGCCTATTAATATTCAAGCAATGTACTTGTTTCTTCAATAAAACTGAGCCTATTAATATGTGCATGGTGCGAAGTCCCCTTATTAATTCCAAAGGTTCATCTCGGGGTCTGAGAAAATTAGAGTAATTTTTTCACGTTGGAAACTTCCCCGGCAATAAACAATAGGAATACAGGGGCTACATCACTTTAACCATGTAAAATCCCTCAAATTTGGCTTTGGTAGATTATAGGATTCCTATAATCGATTACATAGGATCTGGTAATCGATTACTCATGAGTAGCCTGTGCAAGAATTCAGCCCTGCTATCTGATAATCGATTACGTAATTAATTACCATGACATACAGACTGGCAGAATTATGTAGAATTCCATCCGAAACCAACTTCCGGATCTCCTAACTTATCCATTTCAACTCCGAACAACACCAAATTAAACACAAGCATATTTACACTACTTATGACCTGCTGGAACTGACTACACCCAAAAATTCCCAACAACAAGGGAGATATATGGTAAAATACAAACTGACCCTTACTATGCTATTTGGCCACTCCAAACCATCCTAATCCTTTTCAATTGGGACTAAAACACCACAACTACATTTCAGATATGGAGTATAAGTTATACAACCTATCCGAAGGTTCTAAAACCTCTTAGATCCAAACATCACCTATCCGGTTGCTCAATTTCACTTATTTAGCATGATTTGCCATGAACTCAACACCCTAAAACCTTTAATATCAATAGTAGGATACATTCACTGCTATATACACACTAACAACAATATTCTAAGCCTAGTGTCATTTAGCATACCTACTATTTCATTCACACACATTTTTTGAGTCATTCCAAGCATCAAAATACAATTTCACATCACTAAGTAGTATTAAGTATAACTAGATCTCCAATGAGGTCACAGATACCTATCCACTATCAAACATCATCACATAGAGACTGGTTAAACACTTCAATTGCATACCAACATCAATTCTACAGTTATTCAAAAGACAAGCAGTTATATATATACATTTACAAAACCAAGCCATCACAGGCTGGACAAGCTAACATCATCAAAATCAAAATAATCAAACACAAGTTTTTCTGCATGGCATTACATTGGTTCCATACTCTGGGCTCACCAAACGGTATCGTCATCCCCCTGAAAACTCACTGAAACCACAAGTAGAGGAGTGAGTACCACTTATAGCAGTAAATAAAAATACCAAATATGATTGTAATCAATCACTACACCTTAATAGTTTATTCAACACAAGGTTTTGCAATAATTGTATTATGTAATCAAATTTATACATATCCTTATATCTATTAAGCATAAAAGCTTTCCAGTCCTCAATTCACACATTCATTTAATTCAAATTTAACCATTACCATGATACTTCCAACCTTCCATCACCTAACATATACCAACACTCCTAATGCAATGTCTAAATGCCATGGACTTTGAAACATTCTTTTCAAATGCATAAAACATACAATGCGGATTCGACTTAAAGATAGGTAAATCGTAGTGTCAAAGGATAATTCACACAACGAATTATAGCGCTATAAATTGGTGGATATCCAGGTAACCACACAACAAATCATAGTGCTATAAAAGGTTGGTACCTCAAGAACTGCACAATGAATTGTAGCGCTATAAAAGGACAGTCTCATATAGCAAATCGTAGTGCTGAAGCAAATCGTAGTGCTTATTTTAAATGCATATGATGTCATGACAATGCAATATGCATGGATGCGAATCATGACGTATTTTCAACAAACTGACATCATAGCCTTGCTCCACTAACCCTAATTTCTTTCAAACAATCAATCATCACCGATAAAAACCAATCTAGTAAAATGGAGCAATCTAATACATCATTCACTATAAGTTGCCACTAGGGCTACTCAATATCAAGTCACATCAATTACTACCAGCATTGGCATTTATCATATAGTTTATAAAAACATTATCATCACATTTAACACATCCTTTCACAATATGGTCATCATTAATAACATTAATTTATACCATAATTACGCATATAAATGTCACATAAGTATATGCACATACATATATGTATATTTTTCTAGGCATTTGGCTATCCAACCAACAATGTAATCTATAAAACTAAATCCCAAAATAATGACTCCTATCTGCTACTCAAGTAGTAGGCCCTCTCTCGTACGTGAAACGTACCTCTTGGTGATCCTACTTTTCAATTTAACTCATTGAGATGCAGATTTCACTTTCCGACCATAATTCTTTTTACCCGATAACTCTTAAAATTAATCAATAGTTATTGTAATAACCCTAAGCTATTATATATGCGATTTGAAGCTAAAAACACTAATTCGATAGAGTTTCCATAATTATAGACTTATCCAAATGCGTCGCCACTTGCCGACGACACTTCGAAATACTTTCGGGACATCAATTCCTTTTCGAATGCTACCGAAATTAAATTATAGATGTTGTCCATCATAACCTGTGGCATAAATTAGCAATTAAAGCCAATGAGTTCTTGACCCTTCATAGCCGAATAGAGCATGGAAGAAGGAAACGTGTTTATGTCTTACCTTTGAAGCTCCAAAATGTGAAATGATGGTTTTCAAGCTTCATTTAGCACCTCCCATGGCTGCCACGACCATAACTAAGAGAAGAAGGAAACAGGATTGGGTTATGCTCCATGGAACCTTGGGCGGTGAAGGAGAAAAATTGAAGGGTTAACATGTAATTACTGTGACATCCCTCGATCGACTAAGACAATCCTCACACATAGTTGCCTTAGTTGACTAAGAGGTCACATAAAGTTATAAAAATGTGGAACTTTTTTTGTGTGCATGAGAAACACAAAACATGGTGGATCATCATCTCATTAATTAAATCAGTTCATACACGATTCAATATTGCTTTACATACTCAAATGAAATCAGGGGCACGTAGGCTCCCATAACAAAGAAAAACATAACTTAATTACCTAATATAAAAGACAACCTAAACCTAGACAGATCCATCCAGAGGACGAATCCCATAGTGCCTCTTACCTTGGCGACAATCTATCTTTCAGAGGAATCCTAATTCAGAGTATGTCACTCCAAACCAGAATCCTCGACACAAGAGTGAAGAATTATCCTTAAGGCAGACCAAGGCTCTGTTGGTCATCCCCTTGGTGTAGCCACTCTGGATTACTCTTGATGTCCATCTTCCACTGTTTGCTGGATGAAAATCAAACCACGAAGATGAGGTAACTCTTTGTTCATTTGAACCATGCTCTCCATCATTCCAACGTCCATCTTGAGAAAATAGGACTCTATAGCCTGTACATCCAACTCGACTGGAAAATTCTTCAGGGATCAAAGGCAACCTGCCCTAACTGTGATGTCTCTTCGATAGCCCACTAACCATGCTAAACCAAAAATATAAAGGTGAGACGCTAACCCCACTTGTCCACCTCTCAATGGGAAGTTCGTTATCACTGACGTTTCCCCTTATCATGCCTTCGCACATCATATAAACACAACTCGTGATCAGGAATATATTTCCCTATAACCAATATCACATAATCCACAACATCATCACATACATATCCATTTTAAAACTAGATCCTAGTTTTATTTTACCTCATCACATCTTATATGATCCTGCTTTACTTATCACATCTCATATGATCCTGCTTTACCTTATCAATGCATTATTCATAGACATAAGTTATCATACAATTCACAGTCATAGCCATCAATCCACATAAATCATCATAAGGAACAACACATAACTAATAATCACCATCACTAATCAAATCACATCATCATTCATCTATGCAATTAGTCAACCAAGATGTGACATTTCTTAATATAAAAAATATCATCTCCACAGGGACCGTTTCTCAAGTACTCAGAATAATGATCCTATTTATCTAAACAAGCAAAAATAAAGACCCTTGTGCAAAAGAATTAAAAATAAAGTAATTAAAAGTGCAAATTAGAAGTTCTCCGAGAATAAAATCAATTAAAACTTATCTTGGGATTTTCGGGTAATGAATTGCTTCATAAAGATGTTTAAAGATTTTACTTTATCTTTTACTCTCAAGTTTACCAGGACCAACTTCCTAAGGTTCTAACTTTCCCTTTTTAGAGCTCCGTTAGATTACTCAGAAATCAAATAAATTATTATTTAATTTGAAAACAGAGTAGTAAAGAATAATGGAAATTTTAAGCTAGCACAACAATTAAAAAGGTTCCCTTTTCAATCCATCTCAAGTTTAGTTATTATGAAAAATTTCGGTCTTCAAAAGATTAAAGAAAGTTCACTTTTCAGTCCCTCCTAGTATTCAATCTTAGGTTTAATTCTTGAATTAGACTAATTAGGTTCACTTTTTAATCCTTTCCTAGAATTAATTAAAAACAGCTCATGCCTATTTCTAGATCAATGAGTGAATGAGGCCATCAAGAATCAAAGATAAACATAGATTTCTTTGATAAAGCAATAAGGATTACATCAATAAATCACAAATCACCCCCTAAATCCAAAGAATAAGGATTCTAGTCACTCATGGTAAACAAGAAATCACAAAGGTTCATTGAATCCATACAACTCAGAATACACGGATTACAAAGGTTCTAACAAAAGGCAAAACCAAGAATCTTAAACTAATCACTAAATGTGCAAAGTCTTCAATTCTTTGTTCCCTTCGTGTTCTCCCCTTGAGAATCCTTGAAAAAGTCCTCCCGGATTACCCCTATGCCTGTACAAGGTGCCTCTAAAGTGTAGAGAGTGAGTCCCTCAAAACAGTGCTTATCTCCCTCTTAAATAGAATGAAAAACATAACATGTTGGTGTTAGTCTCGAACCATGGCCGTGGTTCACTCTGGAGCTTCCTCTTCAAATTTTGGGCCTTTCACTCCATGGCCCTGGTCCCCACCAAGGCAAGGTCGTAAGTGCTCTGTCTTGGGCCTTTTTTGTTTTTTAATTATTTTGGTACACGGTTACTTTGTTATGTATTGCTTTCCATATATGATCCAAAAATAGTCTTGAAATCTGTAAATTCTACAAAACTAGCAAACCAAGTAGCAAAGGAGGGAAAGAATAAAATATGATAGGGATTTAAGGGGATTTTATTCAATTAGTCCTAAAAATGCCTATAGACTACAACCTGAAATGAAATGATATGTTTTAGAGACACATCAAGATGCTATGCATGTGTTAGGTTCATTATACCTTTTTTATTCATTCATTTAAATCTCATGATGCAAATGGGGCCCATCATCTCATCATCATCGATCATCATCAATAACTTCATATCGCCAGTACGTCTACTGGGGAGGAATGATCTATGTGGAATACTAGTGTGGCCGGAGTCATTTCGAGTTCTCTGTTAGGGGTATATGGACCACATCCTATCACCATCATTATGGATCCAAACCTTACGCCCCGGGTGTGGCAACATAAACCAGAACTCGCGCTACACGACCTTAGAAACGTTCGGTTATGTTGAAGTACTCCTGGCTGACCATAGACTATTCAGCATCGGGTGCAAGATCGAGTCATTTGGACGTCCGAACCTGGAGTACTCCCAAGGTTCATTTTGGACCTGAAACATGCACGTTCTTCGATGTACCCTCTACACTGTAATGTAACTAGCCACACGACTACAACATATCATCACAATGCAATAATACATGAATACTCATCATCTTTTACTCTTTCTCATCATTATCATTTTTATTATATAGTTACCGGGTAGGGTCCCTATGTCAATTATTCATTCCCATCACTCTTTTATCAACTTTTCTTCCCTGTAGGGACCAATCCTTACGGGTAGTATTAACTACTTTGGCCAAATTTTTTTTTAATTTTCCTATTTGATACCTCCACTTGGCCATTTGTTTAAGGGTGATAGGGTGTAGCTACTTATGTTTTACCCTATACTTTTTCAAAAGATTTTTAAAGGTTTTCTCAATGAAATACGAACCCTTGTCATTAATCATAATTCTAGGGACCCCAAACCTTGGAAAAATTATTTTCTTAAAAAGTTTAATAAATATTTTAGCATTTGCATGGGGTGAAGCGAGACCCATTTGGATAAGTAGTCCGCAACTACTAAAATATAACTATTTCCAAAAGAAGAATGAAAGGGTCCCGTGTAATCAATACCCCAAATATCAAACAATTCTACCTCAAGTATGTTATTCAAAGGCATCTCATGTCATTTAGAAATGTTACCTGAACATTGACACGAGTCACATGTGGGCATATACTTACGGGTATCTTTAAATATATATGGCCAATAAAATCTAGCTTGAAGTACCTTCTAAGCAATCTTAAAGGTGCTCATGTGTCCTCCAAATGAAAAGGTGTGGCAATGGTCTAGGATGGAATGAACTTCATCTTCAAGGATACACCTTCTTATTAACCCTACACAACGCCTGAGTAGAAATGGTTCATCCCAATAGTAATGCTTCACATCTACTAAAAGCTTCTTTCTCTACTAAAAGCTAAGATCAGGAGGTAAAATACTACAAGCAATATAATTAACGTAATTAGCAAACTAAAGGACTTGTTGGATATTGAGACTGAAACGATGCTTATCTGGAAAATATTCACTTATAGGAGTAATGTTATCCATCTCTTTTTTTCTCAGAAGGCAACCTAGATAAATGATCAATAACTAAATTCTCAATACCTTTCTTGTTCTTTGATTTCTATACCAAACTCTTGTAAAAGCAGAATCCACCTAATCAATTTAGGTTTGACATTCTTTTGCAACAAGTATTTTATAGTAGAATAATCAGTGTAAACTATTACTTGAGAACCTACCAAGTAAGATCTAAACTTGTCGAAGGCAAAGACAACTACCAACAACTCTTTTTCTGTAGTGGCATAATTCACCTGTGCATCATCAAGAGTCCTACTGGTATAATATATGACATGGACCTTCTTTTCCTTATGTTGTCCAAGTACAACTTCCACAACATGATCACTAGCATCGCACATGAGCTCGAATAGGAAAGTCCAATCAGGAGGTTGCACAATAGGAGTCGAGACCAATGCTTCTTTGAGTCTGTAAAAAGCTTCCAAACAATGTGAGTCAAAAATGAAATGGACATCCTTACCCAAGAGATTCGTAAGAGGTTTGGTTATCTTGGAAAAATCCTTGATAAATCTCTGGTAGAAATCAGTGTGTCCAAGGAAACTCCTTACACCCTTCACATTCTTTGGAGGTGGTAATTTTGCTTTGTCCACCTATATACCTCTTTTGAAGACCAAATGTCCTAAAACAATGCCTTTACGAACCATAAAATAACACTTCTCCTAATTCAAAACCAAATTAGTTTCTAACAACACTGCAAAACTTTATAAAGATTTATGAGGCAATTATCAAAATTTACACCATATATAGAAAAATTATCCATGAAAACCTCCATCACATTTTTAATCAAATCAGAGAAAATAGCTTGCATACACCTTTGAAAAGTCGTAGGTGCATTGCAAAACCCAAAAGGCATACGCTGATACAATTTCATTGGATAAATGAAATTCTTTAGCAAACGTACTAATCGTTAAAAAGTAGTAATTAATATTGTTTACATGGGGATTGAGTTAAGTACCATAATCCAAGGAACTCACTAACTGAACCTTCATAAATTGATGAAACATTGGTTTTTAGTTTTTTGAATTAAAATATATTTTTGGTCTTTTTAGTATAATTGAACAACAACTGAAACAATGAAAGCAATGGAATAAGTTAACAACAGGTTGAAATTGGAATTGGCCTTAACATACAAATTCACTTAAATTTGTATGAATGTTGCATTAGATTCAATTAAGAAAGTGTTCAAATATTCATAGGTGACTAACCTCTAATCCTTTAGGTGATTAATACTAATCTAGCATAGATTAACCCTAATCCCTTAGGTGCTATTAACACTGAATTTAATTACGAAAATTAGAAGAACCCTAGCTACATAATTTCTTAGGCCTGAAGTAACTAGGTCAACAAGTGCAAACCTGAAGTTCTCACCATGATTCCTCTCTAGTGATTTCCTTTGAATAAGCCTTGGATTTCCCAATCCAAGAAGTGTAATCCCACACTTGTCATGTTCAGAACCATCCTCAATTGAATCCTTCAGCTTCGATGACATAGATTCAAGATCCATAATTGCTTCAACCAATCCTAACCCTAGGGAACTAAGCACATATGGTAGAATAAAAGTGGAAACAGAGAAAGGCATAGTCAGAAGTTGAGAGAATTAAGGGAGCGAAAATATGTAGAGAGAGAATGCAAATCTGAAAATAAAGTTCTAAACTAGAATAATGTGTGTTAGTAAAAGAGGGTTAAACACTTAAATACTAACTATAACTATTTACTAACTCTGATAACTAATAATGAATAATTGCTGTCGCGACCGGGATCGCGGCGGCACGGCCGACCCTCAAAACGATCTTAATGTTTCGAAAAGAAAAACAGGGAGTCGCCACCAATATTTTTTAGGATAAAATACCGGGAAAACCTTTCATTAAAGCACTGGTTAAAAAATGAAATTCCAAATTCGAGAGTCTGATTACAGGTGAGGAAGGTATTAGCACCTCACAACTGTCCGTTATAAAAACGGTTACCTCAATATGATAGCGCGCATTATAATTAGGCCAATAATTATTTTAACTTCTTCATGAAAAAAAAATAAAAATAAAAATATATATACGAGATGACAAAATATACAAAAATAAACACGGAATATTTACATGAGATTAACAGGACGTCTCGTCCAAATTAAACTCGCTCCACCCTTTTTTTCAAGAAAAAAATGAGATTAACAGGACGTCTCATCCAAATTAATCTCGTTCCACCTTTTTAAATAAAATGTATGAAGCACTCATTCTTGTTAATATTTAATATGAATCTTGGTGGGGATTAATTCAATTATTAAAAATTAATTAATAATTGAAAAGGAAATGGATTCATCAATTAACAGTTAATTAATTTTGAGAGAAAAATAAATAATAACAAATATTGATAATGAGGAACAGATTTTTGATGAGGGATTAATCTGATCAACAGAAATTAATTACTTATTGAAAAGGAAGTATTTCCATCAAACAATAATTAATTTTAACACAAAAAAATAGATAATACAAGCATTAAAAAAATGAAGGACAGATTGGGACAAGTGATGAGAAAGGAGCTGGACGGTGCTGGTATTGGAGCTTCTGTTGGATTACGGGGCTGATTGGTGTTGGGGGGAGAGGAGAAGTTTGGTATTGGTTTGAGGAAAGGACGGTGTGGGTGTGGGTTTTGGAGAAGGTGAGGATGGTGGGTGTGGTTTTTTGAGAAGGTAAAGACGGTGTGTGTGTGGAGCTGTACGGTGTGGAGAGTGGGGACGGTGTTGGGTTTTATGGGAGGATGGTTGGTGTGGAGGATTTGAGGAAGGGACAGAGTGATGCGGAGAGGGAGAGGGACAGAGTGATGCGGAGAGGGAGAGGACTGTATAGTATTGAGAGGACTTGAGGGAGGACAGATAATTGAAGGGGCTGTATGGTGAAGAGAAAGGATGGTATGGAGTTGGGGGGTGTTGAGAGGACGGACAATGGTAAGAAGGACGGTATGTGAGAGGGACGAACAGTGGTGAGAGGGGAGAGTGAGGACGGTTGGTTAGAGGAAGGAGAGAAGGGTCGGTGTTGTAGGAAGAAAGGGACGGTGTAAAGAGAGTGAGGGGCTTTGTGCTGGTGGAGGAAAAGGAGGGTACGGTGTGGAGAAGAAGGAAGTTGGGACAGTGGAGAGGAGGACGGTGTTTGTGGATTTTAAGAGGGAGAACAGTTGAGAGGTGGAAGGTATGGAGAAGGAAGGAGGACGATGTGGAGAGGAGGATTGAGGACGGTTGGGAGAGGAAAAGGACAGTGTGGAAGGAGAAGGAGGTTGGGACGGTGTTGTAAAAGGAGAAAGGGCTGTATGGGAGAGGAAAAGGACGGGTGAGGGAGGACAATAGTGAGGGGGACGGTTGAGAGGTGGACGGTGTGGAGGATTGAGGACAGTATGGTGAGGGGGACGGTGTGATGGTGTGGAGAGGGAGAAGACAGTATGGTGAGGGGGAGGAAAATTACGAGTGACTGTAGGAGGATAGACAGGAGTTTAAGACTGTTTCCTCCCTTGAAAGCTTCAAGATTCTCTCTGCAATGAAGGCTTCTTTTCCAGGATTTCTCTCAAATGAAATTCCTCCAGGATCCTTTTCTCCTCCTTCATTTGAAGTATTTATAGAACATTTCAGGAGCATGTTGATTGCCTGAACAGCCCCGAGACAGCCTGGCTACCAATTGGTGAGGATTTTTATTATTTCCTCTTTGTCTTGTTATCAGCCGCCCCTTGAAATTAGCAAATCAACTTGGTCAATGTGTTGGAAACAGCCTGGATCGTGACAGAGGAGGCTGGTGGGAGTTCTTTATCATTTTCTTCCTTCGTCTGGTAGTGAGCCGCCTCCCATAATTCAAGGATCCACTTGGATGGTGGAAATCCAAGTCAGCATGGTAGAAATCCGAGTGGAAAAAGGTACTTTTTGTGAGCCAGACCGAGTGGAAAAGGTCCCTTTTACACACAAGACTGAGTGGAAAAAGGTGATTTTGTACACAAGACCGAGTGAAATCCGGTCGGTGTGAGGCTGCTGTGAGGAGCTGGGCGAGCAAAATAACTCTGGTTAAAATATTCAATCGGAACCGAGTGAAGAATGACTCAGAACCAAGTTAAAAGGACTCGGAAATGGTTGGAGTACGACTCGGAAATGGTTGGAGTACGACTCGGAAATGGTTGAAGGATGGCTCAGAAATTGGTGAAAAGTGACTCGGAAGTGGGTAAAAGGATGACTCGAAATTGGGTGAAAATGGCTCGGAAATGGCTAAAAGTAATGGCTCAGGAATGGGTGGAAAGAGGCTCGGAAATGGTTAAAGGATGACTCGGAATTGGTTTAAGTATGGCTCGGAATTGGGTGAAAGGATGGCTCAGAATTGGGTAAAAATGGCTCGGAAATTGAGTGAAAGGACTCACTCAGTGCTGACTGAAAAATGGCTCAATCGGTACTGACTGACGAGTGAGTGACTCGGTGCTGACTAAGAGTGACTCACTCTTTGTTGATTGAGAGAGGACTCACTCGGTGCTGACAAAAGAGAGAGTGGCTCGGAAATGACTGAAGAGGATTCACTCAGTGCTGACTGAAGAGGCATCACTCGGTGCTGACTGGAGAGATTTCACTCGGTGCTGACTGAAGAGATTTCACTGGGTGCTGACTGAAGAGAGAGTGACTCAGAATTCTTTCAATCGGAAGTATTTGGTTCAGATCTTGTTTCTGTTTGAAGCATTCACTCGGAATCACTTCAATCGGAGGTGTGTTGCTCGGATCTTGTCTCTGCTTGAAACATTCACTAGGAATGTCTTCAAAAGTGACACTCAGAACTTTACTGCTTGAAGGATTTACTGCTTCCAATCAGAATGGTTTCACTCATCATCCAATCATTCAGATTCATTCACTCGGAGTCGGTCCTAACTCAGAATTTGGAACTTGGACATTTTCACTCGGAAACAGCTCTCTTTTCACTCAGAATTGCCTTCTTCTCACTCAGAAATTAGAATTTGACAATTCACTCGGTGCATTCACTCGGAGTCGGCTTTGTTTCCAATCAGAAGGGTTTCAACCATCAATCAACTCTTCAGATTTTTCGCTCGGGAATGGAATGGTTCCACTCGTCAACCAATCCCTCGGATATATTCACTCGGAGCCGGAATTGTTTCCACTCGGAACAGCTTCAATTGTCAATCCCCTTCGGATTTACTCATTCAGGAGTCGGCCTTGTTTTCACTCGGAACAACTTCAAAACAACATCAAAGTTAAAGCTAATCCATAAAACCGAGGTGTCTCTTTGCTCGGAATACCATCTCCTTCCAAACAAAACCACCCGGAGATCTGTTCTCATTCAACAAGTGTTCATTCAAGGGCTTCTTCTGCTCGGACAAAAGTCTTTCGACCGGTATTTGTCCACAGCCAGTTCTTTTTCACTCGGAATGATTGCAGTGGGACAACTTCCACTCGGATTCACCTCTAACAGGGACATATTTCTTCAAGGTCAACCATTTTTCATTCGGAATGGCTTTGATAGGGAAGCTTCCACTCAGATTCACCTCCAACATGAAGTATTCCACTCGGCAACGCTACGTTCTGAGTCATTCCACTCGGCTTTGATCATTTCTGAGTCATTCTACTCAGATTTTATCATTCTGAGTCGGATTTGTTTTCAATCAGAAAGGTTTCAGTCGACAATCAGCCCTTCAGATGTATTCGCTCGGAAACCGACCTTATTCACTCGGAAATGGGAATACTCCACTCGGAAACACCCCACCCGGAGACAATTCACTCGGCAATGTCTCACTCGAAGGAAAGGAATATGCATCAGGTATCAATCTCGCTCGGGCGAGATATGTCTTGCTTGAGCGAAAACGTTCCAGTATACATCAACATACCACTCGGCCATGTCTCAGTCGGAGACTCCTTACTCGGAATTGATCATTCCGAGTCATTTCACTCAGAAATGATCATTTCTGAGTCATATTTTTTTTGGTGAAAATGGACCGGACCAAAATAGGTGTTCACAATTGCTAAATAATCCCTAGGTGTTTACAAATAAATAGGCTAACTTAACTAAATTTACAAGGCAAAAAAGTTACAACAAGAAAAATACATGATTCCCTCATGCTGGCACGCATATGCACGTTGGTTTTATAAGGTTTGTGAATCATGGTCCAGAAAGCTAGCGTGTTAATGTTGGCATGAGCGTGTATACATTTAGTTGTTGGTTAAGGATGGTGTGTGGGCGTAGGTGATGAGCGTGAGCTGAGTGTGCATACACAGGGGTTCTGAAGCTGACCTAGAAACATGCACATCTTGGCGTAAGTTGAGTGTGGACCGGGTGTGCCTATCTCTGGATGGCCCATGATTCTTGAGTGAAGTCCCAGCGTGACCTTATGTTGGTGAATGTAGCCATGTGTGGGCACCAGATGGTATCTGATGTTTGGCGCGAGATAAGGGCGTAGTCCTAGCGTATACGCGCTAGATCTCTAAAGTGGCATAAGTCAGATACATCCCAACCAACGTGGCCTTACGCTAGCCAGCGTAAGCATGCATGGTTAGGGAATGGCTTGAAGCTTCCCTTGGCAGTCCTGGTCATGGTCTAGCGTGAGTGCACGCTTGGTAGCGTGTTCACGCATGACTAGCCTTGTTTCCTTGGTGTCTTGAGCATGACTAGTGGTCCTTTGGATGTGGCCTTACGCTGGCTTTGCACCTGGATCCTATACATGACAGAAACCCAATGTACCAATGTTGAACATAAGCGTGGTCACACTGGGGTAAGCATAACACAAAAATAACACTACTTACCTTCAACTTGATGTAAATATGCAAGAATTAACTTAAAAATATTAAAATATTTTATTATTTATCTGAATAACTAAAATGCTAACTAATCATTAATTTGATACTAAATTAGTTATTAAAAAGTTAAAATCACTTAAATACTACTTAAATAAATAATAAATAAATAAGTCTTTTCCAGACTTATCATATGCCTATAAGCCAAGGAACCATAAAGGTACGTAAATATGGTTTTCTCTTCGTCAGAAGGATGGATGAGTATTTGGTGAAAACCAAAGTACCCATCCAAATAGCGAAAGTGAGAGTGCTTAGCTAGTTTCTCAAGCATCTGATCAATAAAGGGTAATGAGAAATGGTCTTTCTTAGTGCCACTATTTAACTTCCCATAATCTATACACATGCGCCACCTAGATGAAAACGAAGGAGCTGCCTAGAGAGAGAGAGGGACGTGTGAGGGAATTAGAGAAAAGAAAGAAAAAGTGAAAAAGGAAATAAAGGATTAGAAAATAAAATAATTGGAGTTAGTTAATTAGATTTTAATTCATTTAGTTTTTATTTTGAGTTCTATTATAGAAACCCATTTAATTTAATTTATCAGCTTCATAAATTTAAGTTATCTCAGTATTTAGAATTCGGATGTTAGACATTGTCGTGATTTGTTCAGGGAATTGGGCTATAGGGCGTATAAACTTGAATCTGTTGATGATCTTAACAAACCATTTGTGTCGATGTACTTTGGTGCCGCTTATGTAGCATGGCTATCAAAATATGAAGGAAGGTATGTCTCATCTGATCACCACTAAAGATTTTTTCTTTCTGCATAGAAGTTAATTTGAATCAATCTGTTGTATATGGTATCTCACAAATTTACTTTAAAATGCTACTTTCATATTTAAATATAAAAACTTTTTTAAATTTTTTGTCTTTTACTATAAGATCGTATTTCAAATTTTAATGTCATCCATTGAAATAGTTGTTCAATACCAAATTTAACATCGAATTGATCCTCTTAGAAGATGAATTTGACACAAAGGACGGAGGAATTAATACGATGTCAAAAGTTGACATTGAAAGATCATTTTTATGTGTTTTCCATTAGAGGATTAAATTGGCAACAATTTCTCCCTTGGAGGACTAAATACTTTTTTATCATTTCATAATACTTTTTAGACTTTATAACCTTAAAAAAGTTATTAGATGAATCAATATTAACCTTGATTGAGTTAATGATAAAGGCTTAAGTTAGGCTACTTTAAATTATAAAAAATAATTCCTTTCACACATATAATGATTGAAAGTAGTTATTTGTATTATTGTTATTAAATTTTTTTGTAACATTTTAAAATACCCCTTATATTATTTGTTACATAACATATTAGTTGTATTGAAAATATATATAAAAAAGACATATTTAGTAGACAAAATGTTTAATAACATTGAAAAAAATATAATTTTACTTATGAAATAAGAAATTCTACTAAAAGTTATTTATAGTTGGAACCGAAAATAGTATAACTTAAACGAATGTTTTTAAAATAAAGAGATGAAAACCAAACTTAATAATCAAATCGAAAAAACAAACACATTTTACCCTTAACTAACCTTTAAGTTACATTTTCAATTTGAGTGACATAATTAAAAGGGTGCTGCTAAAAAGAGGGACTTGAAGGAAAGACCTCCATAATTTTTTTGACTTCAACTTCAAATCTTTAATCATTACTATCTTCATTGTTTGTACTTTGTACTGACTAATTCATGTTCAATTCAATGATTGTGATTTAGGGAAAGACGTCCAGAATTTTTTGTTCAAGCATATTTTATAGGGCCAAAAAATGTGAACCCTCAAGAAACAAGTACTCTCTGGCTAAAATTCGAAGAAACTCTCAGCAGATATAAAGAAATGAAGAGGTACACATTTAGTATCCTCAACTTTTTCTTTCTTTCAAAAATTGTCATAAATGTATGACTATGTTAAGACATCTCAACTTAATTTCCAACAAAAACTTTTTATACTTAATTCCATAACCGGTGCTCTTAAGGTACTAGATGTTACAACCCAAATTTATTTACCATATATTGTAGTTAGATAATCTTATCACATGGATTTCTCTTTACAGGAAGGGTGATAGCTGCTCTATCATGTAAGCTAACAAACAATTATGTTGTAAATTGTAATTTCATTTGAGAGCTGTGCATTTGTAATATATGGTGAAATCAAATGATTGGTATACATTGAAGGAAATGAGGGGAAAGAAGGAAAATATAAGAAACTTATGACCCAAGAAAATGACTTGCTTCATGTACAGAACTGATTGTCATAGAAATTCATTTCATTAAAGTTAATAGTATTCATGTTCAAATTAAGTTACTGCATTGCAAAGAAGGAAAGAAAGAGAGAGCATAACGCAAATGAATTTTTTGCATTGGATATATTTGTAATCTTTTATAGAGAACATATATATGAAACTAATTTCTTGAGTTAAAATGAGAAATACCACAAATTAACAAATGAAACTATCTTATCAATGGAATGTATATATAGTCCTGTATAGACAACCTAAACCTCTATGCTTGTAGTGGAACAGTATAGTAATTTTGTGGTGGAAGAACATGTGCTTTCCAAAGAAAATAAAAAAAGGGATCTTTTTTTAGTGATTTTCAAGGCATGAATTAATCTCAATTGGTTGTCTAAAGTGTGAGTTGTGATATTATTTTTGATTCCTAATAATGGCTCGCGGCATACAAGTGTGTCACGTAACACAAAAGATATTGTAACTATAGGGATTGTGTTCTCAAGTACTTGTGATTTTAATTTTAATTATCTAGACAACTAGTTCAAAGGTGATTTGCTTTTAAAAGGATAAAATTACAGTAAAATTAAAAGGTGCAAAGGAGAATATCTCCAAGGAAAAAGGATTCAATTAAGAGTATTTTGGGATCAAGGTAATGAAATTGCTTTGTATTGATGTATAAAAATATAATTTTTATTCCTAAAGGTCATGTACATCAGGACAAACTTTCCTAACCATTAGTTTTTTCTTCTGAGAGTTCCACTAAAGTACTTTATTTTCAATAAAAGAACGTTCGATTTGAAAAAAGAACTCATTAACGCTTTGTGAAAATCTTAAAGTCCTTTAAAGATAAAATTACTTTCGTAATTTTAGTCTTAAGTTCAATTGCCTAAATTGATTAACTAGATTCACTTCTCAGTCCCTCCCTAATTAATTAAACATCACTCAAGCCTATCTCTAGATCAAAGAGCGCATAGAAACATCAAGCAATTGAAGATAAACATCACATTTATTCATAAAAATAGAGAAAAGGTACATCAATACATTACAATCCACCTCCAAATCCCAAGAAAAACTATCTAGCCACACATGATTTGGGAAATCATAAAGCAAATACTTGAATCAATGAATCTAAAGAAAGGAATTACAAATAGGAATAAAAGGAAACAAAAGAAGAGTACAAAAATAGACCAAGAAACCAATGTCTTCCCAAATCTTCCTTCGTTGCTCCTTTGTTTTCCCCTTGAAATTCTTCAAGAAATCATCCCAAAAAGCTTTCTCCTTTCCTCTACAGTGTGTTGTGCCTCCAAAGTTGCAGAACCCATGAATCTGGACCCCCTTTTGGCTTTTATACAGTGCAAATCGTAAAAAAACAAGGTTTCTTGTCAGAGCACAATCCATGATCGTGGAATGCTCTGCCAGGTCCCTGTTTCAATTTTCAGAATTCTAGAGGCATGGCCATGGTTCCTACCATGGCCTGGCCATGGAGTGCAATGCCTAAGCTATGACATCCGAAACCCAAATTACAAATTTCAATTAATTAACCTAAATTTTTGTAATAAATTTTTCACGTTTAAAGAATCATTTTGAAATTCGTAATTTAAATTCTGAGGTCACGTAAAAATTGATAAATGCAGAATATTATCATGCATACTAGTCATGAATGAATAAAATATAATACATTTATATAGTAGAAATGATAGATAAGATTGTAGTACGAGGTACATAATAATTTTATTACAACACATTAAAAGTCAAATAAAGTCAAAGTCCAAGCAATAAAACATAAAAGCTTCATCAATTTCACCATTCGTCATTCTGTGAAGCATGCACTGTAAAAATAATGTAAGAGTGAGATAGAATATATAATAAATATAAAATAAGTAAAATTGCACAAACACAATCAACAAACAATTATGATATGATAAATATACCAAACAAGGTCATTTATATTTAATAATATTTAATTTAACCAAATGATGTCATGTTGGATCCATTTTGATTTAGTGAGAATACTGCAGTAAAAAGTCTCATAGAGACACAAGTAGGACTTAGCATAATGCCATGAATCCCTACCCTTCGTAGCGCTCAAGTACCAAAGTACACAAGTAGGACTTAACATATACCATGAATCCCTACCCTTTATGATGTTCAAGTACAGAAGTACACAAGTAGGACTTAACATAAACCATGAATCCCTACCCTTCATGGCGCTCAACGAAAATAAGGCTTTAACTCATCATAGAGTAACCCCCCACCAGGGCCGACAATCATGGAACCCTTCAATTCCATGGTGTGTCCAAATGTTTATGATGCATGAATACCTTTAATTCTTTTTATCAATTTAACATACCATGATATTAATACTTCCATAATCACTTGAAAGACACAAGTCCTCAAAGGACACATCACATATATCAATTCTCAAAATTATGGATTTACAATTCAACAACATATCTCAATAAAGCATAAGGCATTCATGTATACATTAATTTAGTCATTCATAATTATTCATCACAAAGATATACATACTGTATGACATTCATAGGACACTCAATAACATCTATAATAATCAATAATCCCTCAATAATTCATAAATAAATCATTACCCGCATGGAAAATATAATTTTCATCCATAATAACCATCATAGGTAAATTTCAGAAATTTACAACAACAACATACATTAGTAAAAAAGTCATAACCTGAGCAAATCAAATCCTTTTTAAGTAATTCCACTTTCTGTAGTTCCATAACAAAATTATCTACAACATTCATGAAGACCAAAAATTTTAATTCCTTACAGAATTGGCTCCACGTTACAAACAACACAATGACTTTTGCAAATTTTTACTGCATGTACACAGTTTGGTAAAATAGGCATATCTCATTGTAAAAAAATTATTTTAAGATGAAACTTGTGCCAAATTTTCAAAAATAGAATTATCTATAACTTTTATAAAGATCATATTTCCCAATTCTATAAGTATAAAACACAATTTTAAAATTACTTTCTGACTTCAAAACAGTAATTTCAGTATTATAGATTCAGTTATAGCTTTGACAACCTTTGGTAAAAATTGTATATATCTTAATAGAAAAATTATTTTTACGTAGGACTAAATCCCACATGTTCATAACTCAAATATCTAAAACTTTTATGAAAAGCTAAAAAATTAATTCCTTATAAATTATTCTCAAACAACTATTGACCCATACATAGCTTCCAAAAATGTCATACTTTAATAAATAAATCATAACTCAAGTTTTACTTATCCTTTTTAGAATATTTTGGTCTCTAAATTTATACGACACAAAGATCTACAACTTTTATAAATATATCATTTTCAATTTCAAAATATATGATTACCAAACTTTAATTAAAGACACTCATTTTCAGAAATAATTAAACAACATGAACACATGAGAATAATTTAAGCATAAATTCCATATTACTTAGAATTTTGATATGAGACCAAATCTAACAGAATCATAACATCTATATCTACAAATTTTATAAAGATAAAGATGGTTAATCATACTCACAAAATTTACAATTTCAACATATATTCAGAACTAAGTCATGAAACATTCAAAAGAAACATATTTCAGTATTTTGACTATAACTAATGCTATACATATCCAAATCAGTTGGTTCAAGTCTCAAAATTCACATAACAAAAAAATCTACAACTTTTATGAAGACATCACAGTCAAATTCACATATTTTCAGCTTCAAAATTAAGTAACAAGTTACGAATATAAATCTGAAAATCCTAGAATAACATACAATTCTACCCATTCCATATTTATTCACAACCCTATCCCCTCTTACCTTAATAGAGGATCCTAGAGTAGTTGAAGTATTCTCTTATTGTCCTAACTTCAGATCAAGAGTAACTTTGATGGAGAAAATGAAAGAAAATGAGAAATATGTCTTCACTAACTTCAGCTTGTTATAAGATTTTAGACTTGAGAACAAGATATAGTGTTGATTTAATCATGCAAATAACAAGTGTGAAATAAACTTTTCATAATGTAATTGTAGTGGGATATTAGGTGCATTATGTATGGTGATAATGGAGGTTTTAAGTAGGAAAAATGGGCTGTATTATTGACCATTCCCGCAGCTTATATAATGTAGCTTATATGATTGAAGTAAATATCAATTCTGACAGTTTTGGTATTTTGGGCATATCTCTTTCATATCTTAATGGATTTTAATGAGTTTGGTCTTGTTGGAAATATAAGATAAAGAAGAACAACTTTGTAGTTGATGATTTTTTCAAATTTGGACTCTAACTAGGCATTAAAATATGTAAAAGGTGACATGATTGAAGTAAAATACCAATTTTGAAACAGTTTCAGTATTTTTTGCATATCTCTCTCAAATATTAATGGATTTTAATGAATTTGGTCTTGTTGAAAAGCTAAGAAGAAGATGAACAACTTTGTAGTTTACCATATTTTCAAATTTAGACTCTAACTAGGAATTAAAATGTGTACAGGATGACATATTTTGAGTGGAGTATGTGGTAATTTGATAGGAGTAAATGGAAAAGGCAAATAAATTAATAACTAAGGAAATAGGTAATAAGTTATTTGGTTAACTTTTACCTAAGGTATAAAGCTAAAATTATTTACAATGGTAAAAGGTTAAATTGAAGATGTTGTCCTAACCAAAATTTATGTAGAAAGTTGAGATAAAATGGATAATATCATTGATGGTCTTAATCAAAATAATTATACATAAGAATGAAATTTTTGGGATGTTACATAGGTCACCAAAATCTTCCATTTTCTTCTTCTTCTTTTTGGCATGAAGGACCTTGTTCCGGATTGACTTTCCATCGTTAACCAAAAGAGGCCTTCAAAAACCTAATTATCTGCAAAACTAATAAACACAATAGCAAAGACGGGAAAGAGCGAAATAATCAAAGGATTTAAGGGGTTATTATGCAAAATGACCTAAGAATACCTAATAAATAAATCCTAAATTGATGTATTTTAGAGACACATCAATTCCTATTGAAATAAGAAAAAAAAAGAATTATGACATTTAGTAGTTTAGTCACTAATATTGTGATATATATCTCAATATTTTGTTTGTGTCATGAATTTATTAATTTTTAAATTTTTAAATTAGTTATTAGTTGAGACCAAGTAATATGATGAAAATACTCCTCCTTGTTAAGAGAATCAACACTATACATGTTCTCTGTCTCACATTCATTTCTATGACAACATTTAATTTTTTGAAAAGCATTTCTATGACAACACCACAGAAATGTAATAGTTCATGTTTCAAAAATTACTCTAAAGAATCCTATTTTTTCCTTTGAAAGGCACATAAGTTTCTATTCCACATTAACAAAATCTTTTAGAGTTTAGATCCAAGTTTATAATATACTTAACTGTGAATTTTTTTTACCAAATCAACACAATTACTCATACACTAAATTATTATTTTTGTTCCTTTTCAACATAATTGGTAGATAAAACTAAATTTTACTTTCCAAATAAATAAAATTTAATTAATTTAATCTAACAACTTATGTGATATGTATTTTATAAAATGATTTCTCAGAATCAGAAAGGGAAGCAAAGCACGAAAGATTTTGAAAGCAAAAATAATGCAATAATCGGAAGGAGATTTTGAGGCAAATATTCAAATAAGCGGGCTAACAATTGCTACGTGGTATATTTTTATTTTATGAGTACATTTTATTTTTGGAAAAAATAAGATTTATGTGTAAGTTTTAAAAGTGTGTTTGATCATCATCACTCATTTTTTTGGAATAAAATTTATTCTAATAATGATTTTATTTTCATATTTAATTCAAATACAATATTTTCATAGACCGAAGCAGCTGGTCCATGTAACATCCTAAATTTTTAAATAAAGAATTGATTACTGAAATAAATATTAGAAATTTGTATGTGGATTATTTAACATCCCAGATTATTGAGAATAATTGAATTGAGAGTTTTGGGGACTGTTGGTAAATTGAGGAGACCGGATAAGCTAAAAATAAGCCTGATTAAGATATGGGTGCCGGACCAAGTATCTCTGATTGAGATGATATTGGTCAGGGTTATTAAGGATAATATGGAGAATCCGAATATGTATTCAGAATAATTTTTAAATGAAGTATTGAGCCCGAACAGAGATCCTGTTTGATCTAAAACGGGAAACTTTTAATGAGAGGTTAAAATAAAACATAAACTCTCCTCCTCTCCCTCTCATTTTCACGTGACTTACTCCCTCTTAGGCAAACATTCCTTCTTCATCTCTTCATCTCCCACTCATCATCTTCTTCTTCTTTCTCTTCAAAAATCCACAAGTGTGGTGTGTGCCATTTTTCCTCTTCTATTTTCGTTTGGAGCTTGGAACTTGGGGCTCCCTCTCACTCTCCCTATCTTCATTTTCGTGTTCTCTCTCACCCAATCTAGGAGCTCACTTCTTTTGGTTTGAGGTAAGGATTTCTCTTCATTTTCATGAGCTTTAAGCCCTAGGTTTTGGGTATTGGTTGTTGGGAGAGAGTTAATGCATATGGATTATGTTAGGAGAGACATTTATGATATGAAACCCTAAGGTGGGTTGTATTTAATGTGAGTTTTATGAGGGCACATTGTGGCATGTGAAAATGGCACTTAATATGATGGAAGGAGATGGACATTGTTGATAGTTATTAGGTTTTGATGAAACCCTAACCCTAGAATTTAGGGGAAATGTATATTGGGGGTAGATGAACATTTATTATTGGTAATAAATGCCATTTATGATGGGTAATGGCCATTGATGATGGTAATTGGTTGGTGGAAATCATTGATGGAAAAACCCATGGATGGGTTTAGCTCTAAATGCATAACAATAAATGTGAACAACCAACCCATTATGGGTATGGTGGATAAAATGAAATAAAAGAGATTTGAGAGTTAAAATGGTATAAAACACCAAGTCGTTGAATATATAAGCATTTGAGTCTTGGTGGTTGAAATAGAAAATTTATTATGTGATGTGTTGTGATGTAGGAAGTGACCCCATTGACGAGGCGGAACCGTAAAACCGCGTTGATCACTACTTCACTTGAGGTAGGAGGGGGTAACTATTCTAAATGCATGATTTCATCCATTGATGATGTGAAAATATGTATATGTGATTATGTTGATGATTGTTTGAATGGATGATGTGATGATGTTATGATTTGAATGCATTTAGAATGATTATTGTTGTGTGGCATATGGTTGGGATAATGGATATGATGTTGTGATGAGATTTTGATGATGAAATATGATGATGGCTTGAGACCATGTATGAATTGAAATCCATGATGTAGAATATCCCAAAGATGTATGTTTGAATTGATGCATGTGTATGCCACTAACTATTAATGTGTATGAAATTTAAATATCATGGTCGCTGTATTGTAAGAAACAGCGACGGAATATCGTGGTCACTATATTGTTAAAAACAGCGATGGACCTCAGTGGTCGCTGTATTGTTAAAAACAGCGACGGACCTTAGTGGTCGCTGTATTGTAAGAAACAGCGACGGGATAGCGTCATCGCTGTATGGCTTCCTACAGCGACGGATCACGTGGTCGCTACATGAGTACCCATAGCGACGGCGTATGGTGGTCGCTGGTGGCTGCTAGTAGCGACGGGGTTTTGAGGTCGCTGTATGGCAACACTTAGCGACGGCTGGAGTTATTGGGGCAGAGACGATGTTAGCGATGACCTTACGCCGTCAATATGGTAGCGACGACATGTATGTGGTCACTGATGTGTTTTCGACGAGGGTTTTAGCAACGTCATCTGTCCCGTCTGAGATGCCGTCGCTAATGGTTTTAGCGACGGTCATGGCATGGATTAGCGACCAATTCCTTCCGTCGCTAACAGGTGTTTTTTTAGTGGTGATCATTGCTGTCTATGTGGAATGTTAGGGGGTTTCACTAGGCGGGCCCAGTGGGAGGGCGGCTCAGTGCACGAGCATTATTGTGGTTTTCCCCTGTGACTCGGTGTGTGAATCACGAAGCTGTCCATAGTCGGTGACGAGGCACCCTATGTGGCGGGCCCAGTGGGAGGGCGGCTCTATGGTGAGTGAGTTACCTCGGTGTCCGAAGGGGCACGACTCTCTCGATGTGTGTTCGGGAGGGGCCCGTAGCACTTGTGGTTGATAAGTGCTTTATAATACAATAAATTAGGTCTAAATTGCTTAGGATTTTAATCATTATCCACTGTATTTCCTTTATTTATTGCGATTTTTGCATTCTTTCCACTCTAGTCTACTTGGGTATGTTATTTTGCAGGAATTAAGGTAATAAAGGGTCAAAAATAAGAGAAAAACGACCATAAAATGATAAAGAAACAAGAAGAACAAGCCCAAAGTAGAAAGAACTCTCTTTTTATGCTGAATTCTGACTCAGAATGCTGAAATCCGACTCAAAATGTTAAAATCCGACTCAGAAATGCTGAATTCTGACTCAAAATGACTAAATCCGAGTGGGATGACTGAGAAAGGACCAAATCCGAGTAGAATTACTCAGAATGAAGCAATTCCGAGTGGAATACTACACTGTTGAAGGTAAATCCGATTGGAATGTCTCAGAATGGAGCCTTTCTGAGTGGATCGATTCAGAATAGAGCATTGCCGAGTGGAATACTTCACTGTTGGAGCCAAATCCGAGTGGAAAGTTCCCTGTCAAAGCCATTCCGAGTGATAAAATGGCTGACTCGAGTGAAGGATCAATGTTAAAAAGGAATAAGTCTCGGTTTTAGGAAAATCCGATTGGAAGCTGTCCGACTGCAACAATTCCGAGTGAAAAAAGGAACTGAGCTTTAATAAATGCTACCCAAAGGTATTTTCCGAGTGAAAGGATTGCTGATTGAAGTGAATCCGAGTGGGAATTTACTGATTGAAGTAAATCCGAGTGAAGAATGCTGACTGAAGCAGGTCTGACCAAAGAACAAGTGCTTTTCTGGGCAAAAAGCTGATTCCGAGTGAATTGATTCCGAGCAGAAGGAATGCCATTGAATGAATAAATGCTGACTAAGGAGAATCCGAGTAGTTTCATTCGGAGAACAAGGCATTTCCGAGTGGTGTCTTAATCGGACAAGGAAAAATCCGATCAGAAATGAATCACACTCGGACAGACTCTCAAGTTTCACACTGAGCCCGAGTGAGAAGTCTCCAAGGAAAGGCCATTCCGAGTGAGTTGATTGACGACTGAAGGCAATTCCGAGTAAAAAGCATGAAGGCCGACTGAAATATTTCAAAGCAAATCCGAGTGAATTCCAAAGCAAAGCTTTAACCGAGTGGTCCAAATTCAGAGACAGCCGAGTGAAAATGATTGGGAACCGATTGAATCCGAACCAAGTGAGTCTTCAATCAGTTCTGAATGAACTCCATGAACCTGAGCCGAGTGAATGGTTTCAGTCGAATTCGAGTCCCTCTTCAGTCAATTTCGAGCAACACAAGCAAATCCGAGCAAGGATTCTCCTAGTGAAACAGTGAAAAAGAGAACCTCTCGCTTGAGCGAACCTTTATCCGCTTGAGCGAGACGGTTTCCTTCAACAAACGCTTAAGCGAGAAACTCTCGCTCAAGCGAAACCGATCGGTTTTCTTAAATACCGACCCCTCAACTCAACACCGAGTGAAGATTTCACTCGGTTTTATGTGCGAACAGTACCATTTTTTACTCGGTTTTGAGCACAGAAGGCACCCTTTCACTCGGATTTTGCAGAAAAGATGAAAACCGACCCACTTTTCCACTCGGAATTTGCCCAGCTGAATAAATACAAGCACCGAATTATTGGAAATATTAAAATAATGCAAATTGGCACAGCTGGAACTCACATGCACCGAAAGTTTCCTCCCACTTACAATTACAACGCGTTTCTTAGCTGGATCCCCCCTTTCCATCGCCTATAAAAGGAGAAGAAGTTGCAAGCATCCAGCATCAATCATCACTTGCATCAATTCCATCAGCTTCGTTCCAATTCCTCCTTCCTTTCTCTTCGTTTTTCGTTTCTCTTTTCTTTCTTTTCTTTTTTTTTATTTCTCTTATTTTCTTTCTCTGTTCGTTTTTCTTCTCTTTCTTTTTATTTTCTATTCTTTCTTTTATTCTGTAAGAGTGTGAGGGCTGTAAAAGTGAGAATTTAAATTTGTAATTGGTGGAGAAATTATTGCAACAAGGAATTACAGTGGTAAATTATTCTGAGCTTTTGGAGAAACCCGTAAGTCTTTATTTTTCCCATGTCTTGTATGTTTTATTTTTCCATTATTTATATGAATTTAAATTATTTCATGAGTAGCTAAATTAATTATCTTGGGATAAAGGGGGTATGATAATATTTTATTTTAATGTTATTTTGATTTGGAATTAAATAACTTTCTGTTTTCCATTTAGTTCAATTATGCTCAATGCTTTTAGTAATTCCTAACAAGAACCTAAATGAAAAAACTGTATACTTACGGGTATATTAGTAAGTTTAGGTAATAAATAGAATCGAGAGATTTATTTTTACCGAAAAGCTTTGAACTAAACCTAAGATTTTTAAGATGCTTTTTGTGACCTCGGTAAAACTGTGAAAGTAATCAAAAATTCTTTTGAGCAAATAAAAGGGATTTTCATAAAACGATAATGGGCCTTTCTGAGGATTAAGCAGCGCTTTCCATAGGTTAGGTACATTAATAGGATTCCGAGAGGAACATATTAATTAGCTTTTGGAAAATTCGCCTTGGAAAACTTAATTCGATTCTTATTTATGAAAATTTAAAATTCATTAACATAAAATAGAGTCTTAATCCCCCGAAATCCCAAGATATTCTCAACTCTGATTTTTAAAGTGTCAAGTAAATTTTATTTTTATATTTATTAGTATTCTGTGCAACTTAATTTTGTGTTTTATTTTACAAAAGCCTTAAAAATCAATTGTGTGGATAATTAAATTTCAATATGCTGGTACTTTGAACACAGTCCCTTTGGAGAACGATAATCTTTTATATTACGCGACATAACCCGTGCGCTTGCGGGCCCTGTCAAGTTTTTGGCGCCGTTGCCGGGGACTGTTGTCCCTCAAATATCGGCAATATTGAAATTCGATTAGATCATACTTGTTAATATTTTTATTGTTATTTTTATTTTTATTTTTATTTTGGTTGTAATTTTGTATTTTGTTCTTTATTTTGTGTATCTGTTGTTGTTTTATTTTGTGATAATTTGTTTTAGTTGTCATTTATTTTATGCGACGAAGCCGTAGTGTCGATCTAAACTTAGGATTTGACCCTGAGATAGAACGTACCCTTAGAGCTTTAAGAAAACAACAAAAACAACAAAAAGAACAAAAAGAAAAACAAATGGCAGACCAACACAGACCCTTAAGAGATTTTGCCGCTCCAAGCACTAATGGAAGAGGATCCAGCATCCTCAGACCCATAGTGGAGGCTAACAATTTTGAATTGAAGCCTTCACTACTCTCAATGGTTCAACAGAACCAATTCGGAGGATTACCCTCCGAAGATCCAAATCTTCACCTTCAAATCTTTCTTGAATACTGTGACACCCTGAAGATGAACGGAGCCACCAATGATGCCATTCGCTTAAGACTTTTCGCTTTCTCCTTAAGAGATAAAGCGAGAGCATGGTTATACTCTCTTCCTGAAGGATCCATCACGACTTGGGAACAATTGTCCAGTGCTTTTATCAATAAGTGGTACCCAAGGAACAAGACTGATGTGCTGAGAAAACAAATCATCAATTTTTCACAAAAAGATGATGAATCCTTGTATGAAGCCTGGGAAAGATACAGGGAGTTGCTAAGAGAATGTCCTCACCATGGGATAGAAAGGTGGTTGACAATCCATATTTTCTATAATGGACCAACTTCCACACAAAAGATCTCTTTAGATGCTGCAGCTGGAGGAGCCTTCATGAGTAAAAATGTTGATGAAGCTGAGAACCTGATTGAGGAAATAGCTCAAAACACTCACCAGTGGAACTCTGAGAGAGGATTACCTTCTAAAACACCAGGTAAGTATTCTGTTGATGCTCTTTCCTTACTTTCTGTCAAAGTTGAAGCATTAACATTAAAACTTGATAAAATAGGGTCAACAGGTGCTATTAATATTGTTTGTGAAGTTTGTGGTGTTTCAGGACATGGAGCTACAAACTGCCATTTAGCAATGACCCCTAATCAAGAACAAGAAATGCATCAGGTGGACGCTATTGAAAACTATGGTGGAAACTATCAAGGTAACTATAGACCTCCACAAGGTCCACCTGGCTTCCAAAATAGGCCACCTCAATTCCAAAGTAACTACAAACCTCAACAAGGAACCTACATTCCACAAAAATCAAAGCTAGAATCCTTAATGGAGACATTTGTAGCTACTCAACTTAAACAAAATGATGAATTCTCTGATGCAATAAAAAACTTGGCTTCAAAAGTGGACTCTCTTGCCACTCACAATAAAATACTGGAAAATCAAATTGCCCAACAAGCCTCCTATTCTCAAAGAGCACCGGGAACATTTCCTGGGAAACCAGAGGCTGGACCATCTAACCAAACCATGGCTATCACTCTTAGGAGTGGTACTCAATACGATGGGCCAGTAGACAAGACAGCAAAGGAGGAAAAGAAAGTCGATGAATCTTCATCTCATCCAGTAATTGAAGAAGAGAAACCACAAGAAAAGAAGGAGGAGGTTAAGCCATATCAACCCCCCATTCCATTTCCTCAGCGCTTAGCCAAAGCAAAGTTGGACAAACAATTTGGTAAGTTCCTTGATGTTTTAAAGAAATTGTATATTAATATTCCCTTTACAGATGCTTTGCAGCAAATGACCACATATGCAAAGTTCCTGAAGGACATTTTGTCCAACAAAAGAAGACTGGAGGAAGATGGTACAGTTGCACTTACTGAAGAGTGCAGTGCTCTAATTCAAAAGAAACTTCCACCCAAGCTCCAAGATCCAGGTAGTTTCTCTATTCCTTGCATGATTGGTGATATGAATATAGATAAAGCATTGTGTGATTTAAGAGCAAGTGTGAGTTTAATGCCATTATCTATTGCTGAAAAATTAGGATTGGGTGAGTTAAAACCTACTAGGATGTCTTTACAATTGGCTGATAGATCTGTAAAATATCCTGTAGGAATTTTAGAGGATGTTCCTATTAAGATAGGAAATTTTTTTATACCTGCTGACTTTGTTGTGCTTGAAATGGACGAAGATTCTTTGATTCCTATTATTTTAGGCAGACCATTTTTAGCAACTGCAGGTGCTGTGATCGATGTCAAGAATGGTAAGTTATCTCTGACTGTTGGAGACCAAAAGGTTGAGTTCAACTTGAAAAATGTTTTAGAAAAACCTTATAATGATGTTTGCTGTACTGTGGATTTTGTCGAACAAGTGGTAAAGGAAGCAACCCTTCCTAATGACCCACTTGAAACTGTTTTCATGATTGATCTGACAGAAACATCTGATTGCTCTGAGGCCCCACATGATACTGAGGTCATGTGCGACAAAGTGGTAAGCCCCAATGTGGAATTAAAACCTTTACCAGCTTCTTTAAGGTATGAGTTTCTTGGCCCTAATTCCACATATCCTGTGATTATTAATGCTGAATTGAATCCATCTGAAACTGAAAAACTTTTGAAACAACTTAGGTTGTATAGAAAGGTAATAGGTTATACAATGGATGATATCAAAGGGATTAGCCCTTCTCTTTGTATGCACAGGATTACTGTAGAAGATGAAAGTAGGCCCACAGTAGAACCACTTAGGAGATTAAATCCTAAAATGCAAGAAGTGGTTAAAAAGGAAATTTTGAAATTGCTTGATGCTGGAGTCATATATCCTGTTGATAGTAGTAAATGGGTAAGTCCTGTCCATGTGGTGCCTAAAAAGGGGTAATAACTGTGATTAAAAATGATAAACATAACTTGATTCCTACTAGGATTGTCTCTGGTTGGCGCATGTGCATTGATTATAGAAAGTTAAATAGCGCCACGAAAAAAGATCATTTTCCCCTCCCTTTTATTGATCAGATGCTTGAAAGACTTGCGAAACACTCTTATTTCTGTTATTTGGATGGGTATTCAGGTTTTCATCAAATTCCCATTCATCCATCTGATCAAGAAAAGACTACCTTCACTTGCCCTTATGGGACTTATGCTTACAGACGTATGCCTTTTGGTTTATGTAATGCACCTGCGACTTTTCAAAGGTGTATGCAAGTAATTTTTTCTGATCTTATTGAAAATGTGATGGAAGTCTTTATGGATGATTTTTCAGTGCATGGTTTGGTTTTTGATAATTGTTTAACAAATTTGTGCCAAGTCTTGCAGCGTTGTGAAGAAACCAATTTGGTTCTAAATTGGGAAAAATGCCATTTTATGGTAAGATAAGGCATAGTTCTTGGACACCTGGTGTCTGAGAGAGGTATAGAAGTTGATAAGGCTAAAGTGGAAGTAATTGAAAAATTGCCTCCACCCATAAATGTGAAAGGTATTCGGAGTTTTCTTGGACATGCAGGGTTTTATCGCAGGTTCATTAAAGATTTCTCCAAGATCACAAAGCCTCTTACAACTCTTCTGGGTAAGGATGTGCCTTTCAATTTTGATTCATCTTGTATGGAAGCTTTTTGCAGAATTAAGCAAGCTTTAATCTCTGCACCCATCGTACAACCACCTGATTGGAAACTCCTATTTGAGCTGATGTGCGATGCGAGTGATTACGCAGTGGGGGCTGTGTTGGGGCAAAGAAAGGATAAAAAGCTCCATGTAATTCATTATGCCAGCCGAACACTAGATGATGCTCAGGTAAATTATGCCATAACTGAAAAAGAACTGTTAGCTATTGTCTTTGCTTTTGATAAATTTAGGTCTTATTTGGTAGGTTCACATGTTACTATTTACACTGACCACTCTGCCATTAAGTATCTATTGAATAAAAAGGAAGCAAAGCCTAGATTAATTAGGTGGATTCTAATATTGCAAGAATTTGACTTGGAAATTAAGGACAAGAAGGGTACCGAGAACTTGGTCGCTGACCACCTATCTAGGTTGACATCTGAAAAAGAAGAAACAGATAATATTCCCATCAATGAATCTTTTCCAGATGAACAACTTTTGAATCTTAGTATCCAACGTGTTCCTTGGTATGCTGATTTTGTAAATTTTCTTGCATGTGGTATCTTACCTCCTGATCTTAGCTTTCCGCAAAAGAAAAAGTTTTATGCAGATGTCAAGCATTATTATTGGGATGAACCACTCCTTTTCAAGCAATGTGCAGATG
Organism: Clitoria ternatea; assembly: GCA_037962975.1. NCBI lineage: Eukaryota > Viridiplantae > Streptophyta > Magnoliopsida > Fabales > Fabaceae > Clitoria > Clitoria ternatea. The sequence continues at coordinate 35,000,202 of CM075675.1, read as the reverse complement.
GTATGATTCGGAGATGTGTTTCACAAGATGATGTCCATGCTATCTTGGATCATTGCCATTCTCTTTCCTGTGGAGGGCACATGAGCACCTCTAAAACAGCCGCTAAAATATTGCAAGCTGGGTTCTATTGGCCAAATATTTTTAAGGATGTACGTAAGTATGTTCTAACTTGTGATGCTTGCCAAAGAACAGGTAACATTGGTAAGAGACAAGAAATTCCCTTGAATACCATTTTAGAAGTTGAACTATTTGATGTATGGGGTGTTGATTTTATGGGACCTTTTCCCTCTTCTTTTGGAAATCAATTCATATTAGTGGTAGTTGACTATGTGTCAAAATGGGTGGAAGCCATTGCTTCACCCCATTCTGATGCTAAGATTGTTATTAAACTTTTCAAGAAAATAATATTTCCAAGGTTTGGGATCCCAAAATGTGTTATAAGTGATGGAGGGTCTCATTTTATTGAGAAAACTTTTCAGACCCTTCTAAAGAAATATGGAGTTAGGCATAAGGTTGCTACACCTTATCACCCACAAACTAGTGGACAAGTTGAGGTATCCAATCGGAAAATTAAAAATATTCTTCAAAAAGTGGTGAATACATCACGTAAGGATTGGTCTATTAAGTTAGATGATTCCTTATGGGCGTATCGAACCGCATACAAAACTCCCATTGGAACCACACCTTTTAAGCTAATATATGGGAAGCCCTGTCATTTACCTGTTGAGCTAGAATATAAATCTTTTTGGGCTGTTAAAACTCTTAACTTTGATCATAAGGCTGCAGGTGAACAAAGATTGTTGGAATTAAATGAGCTTGATGAACTCCGTCTAGATGCATACGAAAATGCCAGAATTTATAAAGAAAAAACCAAACAATGGCATGATCGTCACATCCCACGGAGAACATTTAATCTAGGTGATATGGTTTTACTGTTTAATTCCAGATTGAAGCTTTTTCCAGGTAAACTGAGATCCCGATGGTCGGGACCATTCAAGGTGACAAAAGTCTTTCCCTTCGGAGCTGTCGAACTATGGAGCGAGAAATCTGATACATTTAGAGTAAATAGACAGAGAGTAAAGCACTATCTGACAGGTCAACCAATACAACAAGCAAGTGACTTGGACCTGTTTGATGCTCCTGATGAGTAAATCCAAACGGTAAGAAGTCTGGCTGAAGACTTAAAACTTAGCACTGATAGGGAGGTAACCCTATAAAAAGTTGTTGTGTCATTTTATTTTTTTTTTTTAAAAAAACCAACTATGTCAGATGCTGGTTTGGGGTTACTACAGGTAAGTTTTCTTATCCTTTATCATCCATTTTAACATTGAGGACAATGTCAAATTCTGGTTTGGGGTGGTAGGTAAGAAAACTTAACTATTTTGTTTTGTTGTGTGATTGTTATATTATTCATGCATGTGTGTTTTCCTTATTTTGTTTGTAATCTTGTAATTTACCATGATTGCATGATAAATTTACTTTGAACACAAGGCTAAAGTATCTAAGGATCCCAAAATTTTGAGTAAAATTTTCAAAATTTGATTGTTTAAATGCCAAATAAATGCTTAAATGAACCTTATGTGTGATTAAAATTTTCTTTGAAAAGACTTTCCATGGTTAGACTTGAGCCAAAATGGGTTATTTATCAAACAAATTTTCAAAACCCATATTTTCTTGATTGAGTGAATCTCATAGTCATTAATATTCTAGAACTTGTTTTTTTAACCGATTCAAAATGGTTTTTGATTATATGTCTTAGAATGATAAAGGTACAATTAGGTCTTATTCTTAAACCTCAGAATTTTGTATAATTTGACCCCTAGTTGCCCCTTTTGAGCCTAAAAGCGAAAATTTTTCCCTGAAACCTTTCACTGAATAATATTCTCTTAATGGTAAAAAAAAAGTTGAAAATTTAGTGGAGCAAAGAAATAAAAAAGGACTTAAGAAAAATATGGTATTGAATGCAAAGAAAAGCAAGAAAAAGAAAAAGAAAATCAAAAGGATGATATTGAATGAATTCCAAAAAAGTCCATAAAAGTTCAAAAAAATTTTGCTCTGTTAAATTTATAATGGTGATTTGAATCATTCATGACTGTTAAAGCCCTTTTGTATTCCATTTTTGTTGAAATTCCTACCTTGACAATACAACCCAAGGCCACATTACAACCTTTGAAAGACCTTTAGACTTTGACATATTTTCTATTTAAACTGTGGAGTTTCTGGTTTATTAACAAGCTTATGGTAATATTTTTTGACTATGATGATTTGAGAGATACACAAACCTTGAAACACTTGAGTGAAAATTGTGAGAAGAGTATCTCAAGTCTTGACATTGAAAATTGATTCACATAAGAAAAATAAAACTGGCATTTGAATAAATCTGTTTCTCTGTTTTGGATTCCTTAGTTTATTAAGTTTAGTGTTTTCTGTATTTTATCTTGTTAATATGGTAATTGCTTGAGGACAAGCAATGTTTTGGTTTGGGGTATTTTGATAAGTGCTTTATAATACAATAAATTAGGTCTAAATTGCTTAGGATTTTAGTCATTATCCACTGTATTTCCTTTATTTATTGCGATTTTTGCTTTCTTTCCACTCTAGTCTACTTGGGTATGTTATTTTGCAGGAATTAAGGTAATAAAGGGTCAAAAAGAAGAGAAAAACGACCATAAAATGATAAAGAAACAAGAAGAACAAGCCCAAAGTAGAAAGAACTCTCTTTTTATGCTGAATTCCGACTCAGAATGCTGAAATCTGACTCAAAATGTTAAAATCCGACTCAGAAATGCTGAATTCTAACTCAAAATGACCAAATCCGAGTGGGATGACTGAGAAAGGACCAAATCCGAGTAGAATTACTCAGAATGGAGCAATTCCGAGTGGAATACTACACTGTTGAAGGTAAATCCGATTGGAATGGCTCAGAATGGAGCCTTTCCGAGTGGAACGATTCAGAATGAAGCATTGCCGAGTGGAATACTTCACTGTTGGAGCCAAATCCGAGTGGAAAGTTCCCTGTCAAAGCCATTCCGAGTGATAAAATGGCTGACTCGAGTGAAGGATCAATGTTAAAAAGGAATAAGTCTCGGTTTTAGGAAAATCCAATTGGAAACTGTCTGAATGCAACAATTCCGAGTGAAAAAAGGAACTGAGCTTTAATAAATGCTACCCAAAGGTATTTTCCGAGTGAAAGGATTGCTGATTGAAGTGAATCCGAGTGGGAATTTACTGATTGAAGTAAATCCGAGTGAAGAATGCTGACTGAAGCAGGTCTGACCAAAGAACAAGTGCTTTTCTGGGCAAAAAGCTGATTCTGAGTGAATTGATTCTGAGCAGAAGGAATGCCATTGAATGAATAAATGTTGACTAAGGAGAATCCGAGTAGTTTCATTCGGAGAACAAGGCATTTCCGAGTGGTGTCTTAATCGGACAAGGAAAAATCCGATCAGAAATGAATCACACTCGGACAGACTCTCAAGTTTCACATTGAGCCCGAGTGAGAAGTCTCCAAGGAAAGGCCATTCCGAGTGAGTTGATTGACGACTGAAGGTAATTCCGAGTAAAAAGCATGAAGGCCGACTGAAATATTTCAAAGCAAATCCGAGTGAATTCCAAAGCAAAGCTTTAACCGAGTGGTCCAAATTCAGAGACAGCCGAGTGAAAATGATTGGGAACCGATTGAATCCGAACCAAGTGAGTCTTCAATCAGTTCCGAATGAACTCCATGAACCTGAGCCGAGTGAATGGTTTCAGTCGGATTCGAGTCCCTCTTCAGTCAATTCTGAGCAACACAAGCAAATCCGAGCAAGGATTCTCCGAGTGAAACAGTGAAAAAGAGAACCTCTCGCTTGAGCGAACCTTTATCCGCTTGAGCGAGATGGTTTCCTTCAACAAACGCTTAAGCGAGAAACTCTCGCTCAAGCGAAACCGATCGGTTTTCTTAAATACCGACCCCTCAACTCAACACCGAGTGAAGATTTCACTCGGTTTTATGTGCGAACAGTACCATTTTTTACTCGGTTTTGAGCATAGAAGGCACCCTTTCACTCGGATTTTGTAGAAAATATGAAAACCGACCCACTTTTCGACTCGGAATTTGCCCAGCTGAATAAATACAAGCACCGAATTATTGGAAATATTAAAATAATGCAAATTGGCACAGCTGGAACTCACATGTGTAACACCCCCTTATATACACGAGATATATATGTATTCTTCTTACTTTTAAAAAAAAACTTTTAGAAAGATATACATATTTATCACTCTTTATCTCGTGTATACAAGGACGTATATACATCTGATTTCCTTTGAATATTGAAAGTAAAAAAAATTGTCTTTCAATATTTGTCCATAATGACAAAATAATTTATAGAAATCATAAGTGATAAATCATTACAATATTATATCCGAATGAAAGAGTTTATCAAAGTTTAACCTTTACCTTGTTACAATTATCTACTTGATATTGTAATAAGGCAAAATAAAACTAAACTATACCTCTACTACAAATGTGAACAATCATTTCCTAGTCCTTGAACCATCGAGTTTTGAATCCTACTCTTGTCATATCTCTTCATCTAATCGATTGAGAATGAGACCACTTTATCCTCTTGTAATTATATATCCTTCCATCTTGGACTGCTAGCTATATATCATATAACATATATTTTGGACACAAAAATTCAAACAAGAAGGAGTGAGAAACAAAATATAATATATTACAGATAAGACATAAGCATAAGGGTTTTCACAAACTAATATAGTAATATCAGTCATAATCTCATATACAATCAATTATGAATATAGGGTTTCCACATACATAACACTTATATTTTCATTCATAACCATCCATATAGAATGTCACAATCACATGAATGTTATGTAATGCTTATGCTACTGTCTCATTCAGTTTATGCATGTGGGCCCTTAAAGTTTTAGTTTGCACTGGGCCAACCAGGAGTTTACACTGTTTCATAAATTCTGGATAATAATAACATAAATGCCTTCATGGCATATGAACAGCTCAACTGGCGTGGAAACACTTAGAGACTAGTCAGACTGAGAAAGTTTTTATTGTGAAAGTACCCGACACTAGGGAGCGACCCCAGGTCACCAGAAGCACCCTTTCACACTCTCTCATCCCAAGGCTCGCAATTAAGCCTCCTCTAATGTATCCTCGGTTTCTATAATCCGTCCCCAGGCAATATCACATCTCAATTCTCTTTAATGATTCATGATGCATGAACTACTCGCATATTTAGTTGGTTAAGGCTTTTAGAAACTCAATTATTAAATACCATAAAGGTTCACAAAATCATCACAATAAACTGTACATTTCCATAAGTTCTTCTTTGAACTTCTGTTATACTGAAATAATTTAGTACAGTCTTCAAATTCAGATCTTACCAAAATTGAGTTTCCAAGCCTTAAATATCTCAAAGCTTTCTCTTAAAAACCTTCATATATTTACATAATCTTTCTCAATTTAAATCTTAACTAGATTGAGTTTTTGAAATCTCCACAAAATATTCTTTAGTTATTTCGTTGGGGAAAACCAAAATAATTTACTTTAAACTTCTAATTTCTAAAGAAAATAATTTAAAATCATTAACTAAGAATACTTAAAACTATAAAAATTTTCTTTAATTCAAGAATTAATTATCTCAACCTCTGATTTTCATAAAATAGCTTCTTTCTAATACTAGATTTTATTATTGAGATTAAAAATAAAGTTAATAAAAATTATTTATAAGAAGAAATAAAAAACTAAAATAATTACAAAATACTTTCTCTTGGAATAAAAATTTAAAGAGTAAGGTAAGAAAATTCTTACTGAGTTTTAACTTTCCGTCATGCTTGCTATATGCTCAAACTTCATATCACAAGATCATCAATCATTCATCAACCACAATCAAGTATAGTAATCTCATCAATCACAATCAAATATCATCAATCATAATTGAATATTATTAATCACAGTCTAATATTATAAATCACAATATCATTAATCGAAATCAAATATAATTAATTATAATCAAGTCAAATCAACTAAATATCGCTTATAAATATAATTCAAATTTTTAATGGTTATTTAAATTAGTAGATTTGATTTTGAGTCCTTATAGTCCATTCCTCGCACAGGTCTATATAAGTCCATATATCCAGTCTTCGCATAGGTATAGTTCAGTCTAGACAGGTCATAATATTCCAAGTCCTTGCATAGGTTTAGTTCAATCCATATAGGATATAAAAATCCAAGTCCTTGCATAGGTTTAGTTCAGTCCGTATAAGTTATAATAATTCAGATCTATGTATAGATATTTCAGAATAAGTTACACAGTATATTAAATTTATTATAAATTTTAAGTTGAGAAGTTATTACTTTATAATAATATTATTAAATTTAAAAGGAGTAAGGGACTCCTCCCTTTATTCTTATGTCTTTCATATTATATTTTTATCTCACTCCCCCTTACCTCTTGTATACCGATTCGTTATTGAAAATCCATGCGCGCCTCGTCTCCGAGTTCTAAAACATACCAATTTCATTTTAATATAATTACAAGATGAAAATTAAGATTACAACTTAAAATAAAAAAATGGTAAATTTTGAATAGTGAATAGTGAATAGTGAATAGTGAATAGTAAATCGTAAATAGTAACAGTAAATAGTAAAACGTGAATAGTAACAGTAAATAGTAAAACGTGAATAGTAACAGTAAATAGTAAATCGTGAATAGTAATGGTAAATAGTAACAGTAAATAGTAATTTACTATTTGAATAGTAATTTACTATTGAAATAGTAATTTACTATTGAAATAGTGTTTACTATGCAGAATAGTAACTTAAAATAATATTATTTCCAGTATAATAACAGATTTCTAAAAACGATATAAAAATAACCCAAAAAATATAAAAGAGAAGTATTCTTACCTTAGGATTTTGGCAGAACCTTCTCTCCAAAAACTTTTCTTCTCTCTCTCACTTCCACCACTATCTCACTAGCACTACTATATTAAGAAAACTTAATCTGAAATTGTGAATTCTAAAGAAGAAATCCTTCGGTATTTATAGGAAAAAAATTTACTATGCATTCCATTATTTTAATATAAAAGTACTATGCGTTTTTGAATTTTTTATTCCAGGTTACTGTGCATCTTTTGAAAATTTCATACATGCACAGTGATTTGCATAGTAATTGTCGGCAAAATTATTAAGTCAAATAGTAACCCTTCACTCGGTATATTTTAAATATTCAAAATGAGTCCTTTTTGAAATTTAGCGATATTATATCAGTCCTCACTAATTTTATAATAAGTAATATAAAGCTGAAATTTTAAAAATCTAAAATTTTCTGTTAATAAAAATTTATTGATACGTTTCTAATTTTTTAACGATTAGAAAAAATCAAGATTTTTCTCAAACCGATAATTTTTAGATAAGTCTACTTGAAATGGATTTTAGAAAATTTTCTTATAATTTAACTTTACATTCTTGTAAATATTTTTAATTTTAAGCAACTTTATATGAATTTAAAATTATTTAAAATATATTATTTTATTAAAATAATTCAAAATTTTCAAAAAATTCCAGAAAATCATAAATATTATGTAGATCAAAAAGTTTAAAAGAACCATAGTCTAATTCCTTCAAAATTTTATTTTAAAATTCTAATAAGAGTTAAATCTTAAATATGTAAAAAAATAAAAATATAACAACATAAAATAAAAATGGTGAATAACAAAGATATTAAAAATTCTTAATATAATTTTCTTAATTAGTGAATACTAATTAAGTCACTTTAAAATTCTCATTCAAAAATATTTTCATTTTATTATTATTATTATTAAAAAAAACAAATAATAAAAATATAAATACTGAATTGTTCTTTACAGGGGGTGTAGAAGTGTGCTTATAGAACAACTCAAAATATACATATAAATGTGTTTTGATACAAAGCAATATATGTATAAATGTAAATACAAAGAGTCTTCGTATGTTGAGGCGGAGTGTAATGTACTGCGGGGCGGTGTCACAGTCCGCCTGACGGGATCTGATTTGCCTTGACCCAATTGGGGGTGGTACCTGCAATCGTTCTCCGACGCTCAAGTCAGTATCTCAGAATACTTAGAGACTTAGAAAGATAATCAGAGAAGATTATGCAAGTAATAGAGTGTAAGGTTCAGAGAATGGGAATCTGCCCCTTATACCTTTTCAAGAGAGGTTTATATACCTGTCACGGGTGCTGCATTATTGGTAGGACCCGCTCCTTGTCTCCAGGCATAATGCTGAAAAGGTAGTGGGTCCCTGCGCCGTTTACTAGCACCATTATTGTAGTAGGTATCACAACTTGTCTGGAAAGCGTTAGTGCTTTAATATTTTATTGTTATTTCCCTTTATGCGTGACAGCGTGATTCCCATTATTAACCTCTCAAGACAGAGTCAATCTCGTGCCGGGGTTGTGAGTATGGGCTTGCTACGCAGTGTGGGAAATTCAGTATTCCGCCTGAGTTGAGCCTATGGCTTGGCGGAGTAACAACTTTGGCGAGGTTACATTCCTTGACGGAGTAACATGCCTGGGCGGAGTTACGTTCCTTGGCGGGGTAACGTGCCTGGGCGGAGTTATGAACCTTGGCGGCGTTACTTGCCCTGGCGGTGTGCACCCCGTATTGTATTTGTAGTGTATTTGAAAAATACTTCTCTTTATTCCAAATGCTGATCTGGCAGGGCATTGAAGCCATGCTCTTGGGGGCCGGTGTTAGGACCGGATCAAATACCAAAATTTTTAAAAAAATGATAATAATAAACTAACTTATAGTAAGTATTTCTCAAGAAATATATATTAATATCTATTTCCTATTTGTGATGAAAATAGGATGTTACAACTCTACTCCCCTAAAAGAAATTTCGTCCTCGAAATTTAATATTGTTAATAAATCTTACCATAGCTAAACTAACTGAACTGTTCTAAAATATATTTCTAGTTTCCTTGGCAATTGTGTACATTTTCCTTAACATTGCCATTTATCTCTCTTTTTTTAATCTTATCTGTATTTTTTTCCTTAATTCAAAAATATTACTCGTCTTAATTTTGTCAACCATGCTCATCATAAATTGATGGTTAACTCTAAACACCTCAATAATTACGTTTCTCAATCTATTAAAATCTTACTTAACATAATCCATAACATCTATTAATTAAAATTCCTACTCGTAATATAGTAAAATGGACTGCTAAGAATTAATTACTGGACAACTAGCCGTTAGCAACTAGCCGTTGGACTAGCCGTTGGACTAGCCGTTTATGACCGTTGCAACTCTCCCTCCCTTGCTTGCTTATAAATTCTCATTCCATTCTCACTTCCTATCACAACTTCAAGGTTTCTTAGTTTCTCTCTTCTTTCTAATTTCTTCAATCTTTTTTTTTTCAAGTACTATCATACTATTCGATGGCTAACCTTCCTAGAAGTAAGGAAGAACGAAGTCGGGATGGACTACAAGTTGTGGTAACAAGTGCTTCACTTCTTATAATCGTTATGATTATTTCTCTAGTTTGGATAATTTTTGTATTGCCAAGACTCTTAGACCTCTATCTATGATATACTAGATGTTCTATTTTATTTTCCTTAATGTAATCGTGTATAATAAATTATCCTAGTGAGAAAGGATAAATATGTCTTAGTCCATGTTGTACTAGTTAAATCCTTGTGGTCTTTGCTTCATGATAATCCAGGGTATGTAATCATTTCTTATTGTCTTCTATAATGAATCAAATATTCCTTAACTAAGTGATTACACATTCCATTATAATTGACTACAACCATTACATATATTTGATAAATTCTCCAATCTTAAATGATCACAAATCACTACGTTGACTTAGAAATATTCACTTGAATATTTTTTTATAGGTAACTAAGACTTATGTAATCAATAAGTAAAGGTTCATATCTACTTCCTCATGGTTTACTAACACATTTCTTTATTTTAAATCTACAATGGTCATTACATAACAATGATTTATATCATGTATATATATTCGTCGAACAAAATCGATGACTAAAAGAAAATAACTTGATAAACATGTATCATATTGTTAGGAATCACAAAAATATTTTATATCACAATTTCTAAATATTAAACCAATATCGATGTCTTCCAAAGATCTATAATGCTTATTTTAGGTCATTCATTGATATATTTATCACAATAAATCAATTTAAAAAAAATTCAAAAATATATGGTTAATTACATTCGATGTCACAATCATAAAAGTTTCATTAATTTATATATTTACACACATAACCATCATATATATTATTCAATCGTACACATCATAAATGAAAACTTCATCAAATCAAACAATAATTAACATATTTTATATGTCATACAAAAGAAGAATCAATACAAATAGCCAGAGATACAATTCCTAATATGATTATTTGTTATATCAAACAAGTTATAAATTATCATATTTTTTCATAAAGTATACATCCACACATTTTTCTTTTCAAAATATATCACCAAAGGAAAAACTATGATTCTATCTTAAAGAATTTGTTATACTAGTTTGGGATTACAACAGTTATTTACCCATTGGAATTCTAATTCACACAAGTATCTCTTACAACTTCAAGGACATGGTAAGGAATATCCTAATAGAATTTATTGAGTTTATCTCCATTTCTCCATATACTACATTAACCCAAGGTTAAATTCGTTGATCTTAACATCCTTCTTTTGACATGTCTTTCACTACTTAGTGCAAATCATTCGGGGTGATCAGTCCCGATAGTTTATAACTAAGTAGTCAAAGTCACGACAGCTCCAGTCTAGAATTCATACCAAAATATTTCTAAGAATTTTCTATTGTCTTATCTCCCTTGTTGTCTCATACCATATTGTAAAACAGGAAAATGTTAGAATATTTCACTATCACATATAAATCAGAGAATCAAACACCATACAATACATTTGGAATAAAAGGAAATAACTGCATTAGTTAATTTACCTTATCATTCCACCATACATTAAGGCCTGTACTTAAACAATGTCAAGAAAGACTTCAGAATGACCAGTTTCTGATAATCCCTGCAATAACATTTTTCAAGTAACAGGCTATAAAGTTTTAACTTATACTTCTTATGAACTTAAAATTAGTTCCTTCTTTCTATACTCCTAATTTTTCTTCACTTACTTCTTACCATTTACTCTAATAAAATTTCCTCTTTTCTCAACCATAAAATCTCTTGTCAAACTCAACCATCAGAGTACACTAACACGCTAGTAAGACCATACCACAAGCCGGTTTGGATTGAACTGCTCTGATACCACTTTGTAACACCCCCTTATATACACGAGATATATATGTATTCTTCTTACTTTTAAAAAAAAACTTTTAGAAAGATATACATATTTATCACTCTTTATCTCGTGTATACAAGGACGTATATACATCTGATTTCCTTTGAATATTGAAAGTAAAAAAAATTGTCTTTCAATATTTGTCCATAATGACAAAATAATTTATAGAAATCATAAGTGATAAATCATTACAATATTATATCCGAATGAAAGAGTTTATCAAAGTTTAACCTTTAACTTGTTACAATTATCTACTTGATATTGTAATAAGGCAAAATAAAACTAAACTATACCTCTACTACAAATGTGAACAATCATTTCCTAGTCCTTGAACCATCGAGTTTTGAATCCTACTCTTGTCATATCTCTTCATCTAATCGATTGAGAATGAGACCACTTTATCCTCTTGTAATTATATATCCTTCCATCTTGGACTGCTAGCTATATATCATATAACATATATTTTGGACACAAAAATTCAAACAAGAAGGAGTGAGAAACAAAATATAATATATTACAGATAAGACATAAGCATAAGGGTTTTCACAAACTAATATAGTAATATCAGTCATAATCTCATATACAATCAATTATGAATATAGGGTTTCCACATACATAACACTTATATTTTCATTCATAACCATCCATATAGAATGTCACAATCACATGAATGTTATGTAATGCTTATGCTACTGTCTCATTCAGTTTATGCATGTGGGCCCTTAAAGTTTTAGTTTGCACTGGGCCAACCAGGAGTTTACACTGTTTCATAAATTCTGGATAATAATAACATAAATGCCTTCATGGCATATGAACAGCTCAACTGGCGTGGAAACACTTAGAGACTAGTCAGACTGAGAAAGTTTTTATTGTGAAAGTACCCGACACTAGGGAGCGACCCCAGGTCACCTGAAGCACCCTTTCACACTCTCTCATCCCAAGGCTCGCAATTAAGCCTCCTCTAATGTATCCTCGGTTTCTATAATCCGTCCCCAGGCAATATCACATCTCAATTCTCTTTAATGATTCATGATGCATGAACTACTCGCATATTTAGTTGGTTAAGGCTTTTAGAAACTCAATTATTAAATACCATAAAGGTTCACAAAATCATCACAATAAACTGTACATTTCCATAAGTTCTTCTTTGAACTTCTGTTATACTGAAATAATTTAGTACAGTCTTCAAATTCAGATCTTACCAAAATTGAGTTTCCAAGCCTTAAATATCTCAAAGCTTTCTCTTAAAAACCTTCATATATTTACATAATCTTTCTCAATTTAAATCTTAACTAGATTGAGTTTTTGAAATCTCCACAAAATATTCTTTAGTTATTTCGTTGGGGAAAACCAAAATAATTTACTTTAAACTTCTAATTTCTAAAGAAAATAATTTAAAATCATTAACTAAGAATACTTAAAACTATAAAAATTTTCTTTAATTCAAGAATTAATTATCTCAACCTCTGATTTTCATAAAATAGCTTCTTTCTAATACTAGATTTTATTATTGAGATTAAAAATAAAGTTAATAAAAATTATTTATAAGAAGAAATAAAAAACTAAAATAATTACAAAATACTTTCTCTTGGAATAAAAATTTAAAGAGTAAGGTAAGAAAATTCTTACTGAGTTTTAACTTTCCGTCATGCTTGCTATATGCTCAAACTTCATATCACAAGATCATCAATCATTCATCAACCACAATCAAGTATAGTAATCTCATCAATCACAATCAAATATCATCAATCATAATTGAATATTATTAATCACAGTCTAATATTATAAATCACAATATCATTAATCGAAATCAAATATAATTAATTATAATCAAGTCAAATCAACTAAATATCGCTTATAAATATAATTCAAATTTTTAATGGTTATTTAAATTAGTAGATTTGATTTTGAGTCCTTATAGTCCATTCCTCGCACAGGTCTATATAAGTCCATATATCCAGTCTTCGCATAGGTATAGTTCAGTCTAGACAGGTCATAATATTCCAAGTCCTTGCATAGGTTTAGTTCAATCCATATAGGATATAAAAATCCAAGTCCTTGCATAGGTTTAGTTCAGTCCGTATAAGTTATAATAATTCAGATCTATGTATAGATATTTCAGAATAAGTTACACAGTATATTAAATTTATTATAAATTTTAAGTTGAGAAGTTATTACTTTATAATAATATTATTAAATTTAAAAGGAGTAAGGGACTCCTCCCTTTATTCTTATGTCTTTCATATTATATTTTTATCTCACTCCCCCTTACCTCTTGTATACCGATTCGTTATTGAAAATCCATGCGCGCCTCGTCTCCGAGTTCTAAAACATACCAATTTCATTTTAATATAATTACAAGATGAAAATTAAGATTACAACTTAAAATAAAAAAATGGTAAATTTTGAATAGTGAATAGTGAATAGTGAATAGTGAATAGTAAATCGTAAATAGTAACAGTAAATAGTAAAACGTGAATAGTAACAGTAAATAGTAAAACGTGAATAGTAACAGTAAATAGTAAATCGTGAATAGTAATGGTAAATAGTAACAGTAAATAGTAATTTACTATTTGAATAGTAATTTACTATTGAAATAGTAATTTACTATTGAAATAGTGTTTACTATACAGAATAGTAACTTAAAATAATATTATTTCCAGTATAATAACAGATTTCTAAAAACGATATAAAAATAACCCAAAAAATATAAAAGAGAAGTATTCTTACCTTAGGATTTTGGCAGAACCTTCTCTCCAAAAACTTTTCTTCTCTCTCTCACTTCCACCACTATCTCACTAGCACTACTATATTAAGAAAACTTAATCTGAAATTGTGAATTCTAAAGAAGAAATCCTTCGGTATTTATAGGAAAAAAATTTACTATGCATTCCATTATTTTAATATAAAAGTACTATGCATTTTTGAATTTTTTATTCTAGGTTACTGTGCATCTTTTGAAAATTTCATACATGCACAGTGATTTGCATAGTAATTGTCGGCAAAATTATTAAGTCAAATAGTAACCCTTCACTCGGTATATTTTAAATATTCAAAATGAGTCCTTTTTGAAATTTAGCGATATTATATCAGTCCTCACTAATTTTATAATAAGTAATATAAAGCTGAAATTTTAAAAATCTAAAATTTTCTGTTAATAAAAATTTATTGATACGTTTCTAATTTTTTAACGATTAGAAAAAATCAAGATTTTTCTCAAACCGATAATTTTTAGATAAGTCTACTTGAAATGGATTTTAGAAAATTTTCTTATAATTTAACTTTACATTCTTGTAAATATTTTTAATTTTAAGCAACTTTATATGAATTTAAAATTATTTAAAATATATTATTTTATTAAAATAATTCAAAATTTTCAAAAAATTCCAGAAAATCATAAATATTATGTAGATCAAAAAGTTTAAAAGAACCATAGTCTAATTCCTTCAAAATTTTATTTTAAAATTCTAATAAGAGTTAAATCTTAAATATGTAAAAAAATAAAAATATAACAACATAAAATAAAAATGGTGAATAACAAAGATATTAAAAATTCTTAATATAATTTTCTTAATTAGTGAATACTAATTAAGTCACTTTAAAATTCTCATTCAAAAATATTTTCATTTTATTATTATTATTATTAAAAAAAACAAATAATAAAAATATAAATACCAAAATTTTTAAAAAAATGATAATAATAAACTAACTTATAGTAAGTATTTCTCAAGAAATATATATTAATATCTATTTCCTATTTGTGATGAAAATAGGATGTTACAACATGCACCGAAAGTTTCCTCCCACTTGCAATTACAACGCGTTTCTTAGCTGGATCCCCCCTTTCCATCGCCTATGAAAGGAGAAGAAGTTGCAAGCATCCAGCATCAATCATCACTTGCATCAATTCCATCAGCTTCGTTCCAATTCCTCCTTTCTTTCTCTTCATTTTTCGTTTCTCTTTTCTTTCTTTTCTTTTTTTTTATTTCTCTTATTTTCTTTCTCTGTTCGTTTTTCTTCTCTTTCTTTTTATTTTCTATTCTTTCTTTTATTCTGTAAGAGTGTGAGGGCTGTAAAAGTAAGAATTTAAATTTGTAATTGGTGGAAAAATTATTGCAACAAGGAATTACAGTGGTAAATTATTCTGAGCTTTTGGAGAAACCCGTAAGTCTTTATTTTTACCATGTCTTGTATGTTTTAATTTTCCATTATTTATATGAATTTAAATTATTTCATGAGTAGCTAAATTAATTATCTTGGGATAAAGGGGGTATGATAATATTTTATTTTAATGTTATTTTGATTTGGAATTAAATAAATTTCTGTTTTCTATTTAGTTCAATTATGCTCAATGCTTTTAGTAATTCCTAACAAGAACCTAAATGATAAAACTGTATACTTACGGGTATATTAGTAAGTTTAGGTAATAAATAGAATCGAGAGATTTATTTTTACCGGAAAGCTTTGAACTAAACCTAAGATTTTTGAGATGCTTTTTGTGACCTCGGTAAAACCGAGAAAGTAATCAAAAATTCTTTTGAGGAAATAAAAGGGATTTTCATAAAACGATAATGGGCCTTTCTGAGGATTAAGCAGCGCTTTCCATAGGTTAGGTACATTAATAGGATTCCGAGAGGAACATATTAATTAGCTTTTGGAAGATTCGCCTTGGAAAACTTAATTCGATTCTTATTTATGAAAAGTTAAAATTCATTAACATAAAATAGAGTCTTAATCCCCCGAAATCCCAAGATATTCTCAACTCTGATTTTTAAAGTGTCAAGTAAATTTTATTTTTATATTTATTAGTATTCTGTGCAACTTAATTTTGTGTTTTATTTTACAAAAGCCTTAAAAATCAATTGTGTGGATAATTAAATTTCAATATGCTGGTACTTTGAACACAGTCCCTGTGGAGAACGGTAATCTTTTATATTACGCGACATAACCCGTGCGCTTGCGGGCCCTGTCAGTGGTAAGTGAGGCCATGATATTGATCCGTAAGTCACGGGGTGACTAGTGCTACAGATGGGTGAGAGCGGTTTGGTACCAATAAAAATTATGATGTTATAAGCATGCATAAATTGAGATATATGTGTACAAAATTTACTACTGCAGTAGGGGCATAGTAGCACACCTATGCTTGTCCCACAAATTGACTTGATGTTGTAATCCCACAGTCGGATCCGCATTGTTTGATGAGAATTCCTTGTGCATATGCATTAGCTTTAAGAGCATTTATATATAGCCGGAGATATGCCTAGTTGATAGCCCATAGTGGCGAAGGATGAATGAGAACTAAAAAGGGAAAAGAGTATGATACAAACCCTATGAGTGTATTCGGTGATTTGAATGAATATGATTGTGAGTGTATACTTGAGGACGTGATATATGATTTTGGATAGTATAGTATGTAAATGATATATGATATTCTGTAAGGTGTGGTATATAAACAAGTATACATGTATTTCATCATAATGTATGACTTTGATTCATTTGGATTATGTTACTCACCTCCTCGTTGCCATTTTTAAGTTTGATGTAGGGGTGATGTAAATTCTACCATTTTGGAGGCCGAGTTTGAAGAAGGTAAAAATGGAATGGAAATGGGAGAGCCTTGGCCGGCATGTTGTTATTTTGTATGGTACATGGTGCATGTATGCGCAATTTTGTAATCTTGATATGGTAAATGATGATTTTGAGGTCATGTAGGAAAATGAGACCTTGTGTGTATGGCTCATTTTCATTAATGACCTTTGGTAAGGTATAATGCCAATTGAGAAGTTTGAATATCAGTCAATTTGATGAATGGATGTGGAGAATTATGAATTATAGTCCTTTATGTTGTGTGTTTGGGATTTTGTACAGTTGTTTTATGCATAAGCTAGGAACTAGCATGGTCAAATGATGATTTATATGGTTTTGATGCGATGTAAGGAATTTAACAACTTAAGTATGTTAATTATGGTTTGTGGGAAATGGAATGGATTCATTTTGCCAAAAGTAGACCCCTTGGTTAGCTCAAAATGCCTTAAAATGAGACAAACACTCTTATGCGCATAAATTTCTTGTTTTTAGGAATTTTTGAGTGCGGCTAGTTGCTACACGTCACAAATAATGTGTTTTAGTCCGTGTCAAAATTTGGTGACAGTCTGATATCGTTAACATGGGTTTTGGTAGTTAAGAAGTTTGTTTTTCCTACAAAATCTGCATAATTTCTGCAGAATGACAGGGTGTAATGATTAGCCTTTAAGGTGTAATCGATTACAAGACCTCTGTCTTTAAGTTAATCAATTATACATCAGGCTATAATCAATTATGGGTCATCCAGAACCAATGTAATCGATTAGGTTCTGAGTGGTAATCGATTAGGGGGAACACCTGATGCATTACATAAATTCCAGCAGCTTGTTAATCGATTATGGGCAACATAGTAATTGATTACGACTCCAACAGAAACCTTGTAATCGATTAGCTAAGGTTCTGTAATCGATTAGGTAACGCCTCTGGTTCAATGTACCATTCCAGGAAGTCTGTAATTGATTACTCTTCGCTTGGTAATCGATTAGGACATTGTAATCGATTATCTCCACCCTTTTTAAGCCTTGAATATGCAAGGGATAGTCGATTATACTACTCGGAGAACGAAATGGTATTGTTCAAACACATATTACGTACTCTGATACCTTCTCATATCTTCATATATGAGTTAGGTTATTTAAAATGGTCTGGGGTTACTTGTTGAAAATTTATTCCGCGATGCCCTCTTTTCCTAAATTGTTTCCTTTTTAAATCGTGAAAAATTTTCCCCGTATTTTGGGGGCGTCACAGCCTGGTATCGGAGCATTGATTGCTCATTAATGAATTATACGAGTTAAATGTTGTTGAAGAGTGATTGTCACTTAGTGTTGATATGTTATCGTTATAGTTAAGCCTCATTGGAGCTTGAATTGCTTACTGCTTTATATTGTGGTTGAAAGTAAGCCCGGCCAGGCATTTCCTTTCCAATATTTACCTTCAAATTGTAAATACATTATGATGATACTTGTGTTAAGAGTGATTGGTGATGATTGATATATGTATGTACATTGGGTAAAGAAACATAAGGTTTCTAATTGTGTTTATGTTATGTGCATAGATTGAGTGATGGCAAATAGGCGCAATGTTGACGCAGCCGCCATGGCTGAAGCCTTTAATCGTTTTGCCGATATACTTGAACGGCAACAACCTACTGGTCAGCCGAATCATGGTCTTGACCGATTCCTTAAGCGAAAGCCTTTCGAATTTCATGAAGGCTATAAACCGGAAGACGCCTATGTTTGGATCCGTGATTTGGAACGGATATTTGCTAGTATGGAATACACGGAAGCTCAAAAGGTTGAGTATGCGGTGTTTATGGTTAGAAATGAAGCTGAAGCTTGGTGGATTCTCACTTGTGGGCGTATGATTGCTGCCCACACTCCTCTAAATTGGGAGAATTTCAAGGTGGAATTTCTTAGGAAATATTTTCCTGAGAGTTATAAGAACAAGAAAGAGCTTGAATTTATGGAGCTCAAACAAGGAAACATGTCGGTTGAGGAGTATGCTTCAGAATTTGAAGAATTGTGTGTGTTTTACCCTCCTTTTCAACAGGAAGGTACCAAGGCGTCCAAATGCGTCAAATTTGAAAATGGATTATGCCAAGAGATTAAGAAGGCAATTTATCACCAAGAGATTAGGAGTTTTCCTACTCTTGTGAACAAGTGTAGAATCTTTGAAGAGAATGACGTTGCTCCAAAGAATTACTCGGGGCATGATTACAAGTTGAAGGGACAATCTTCGAGCTTCAAGAAGAAAGGCAACTTTAAGAGTAACAGGCACTTTGTGCGTGGTTCCCCTTCTTTTAGAGGTGGACGAAGTGGTGGAAGGCATGGTGCAAACGGTGGCTGAGGCAATGGCCAAGGACTTCGATGTTTCTGATGTGGTGGAGACTATTTAGCCCGAGAGTGTAACCATGAAGAGACGGTGGTGTGCTACAGATGTAACCAACCGGGGCACATACGTCCTGATTGTCCTTTGAATGCCACGGATGTAGTGGTGCGTAATGATGCAAACCGTGGAGGCTATGATGCTTTTAGAGGTCGTGGTCATGGAAACGGTAATGGTGGCCGTAATAGTGATCGACATAGTGATGGCAACAAAAATGGTGGTAACAGCCGAGGTAATGGTAACGGTGGTCGAAATGGTCACAATTGTGGTGCTAATCAACAAATGGCTGGAAGAGTCTTTGTTGTGACCGGTGAAGAAGTAGCACAAGTTGAGGATCTTGTCCAAAGTAAGTGCCAAATACATGGTAATATTGTGAATGTATTATTTGATTCGGGTGCGACGCACTCCTTTATTTCTGAAGATTGTGTGAGGCGACTGAAATTACCAATAAGCTTAATGAAAGGTTCACTCATGGTGTCTACACCGACCGGTACTTGTTTACGGGCGGTCACTCAATGCAGTGACGTTGAGATGATTCTTAAAGATAGAAAATTTGTGGTGTCTCTTATTTGTTTACCCTTGAAGGATTTGGAAGTTATTTTAGGAATGGATTGGTTGTCTGCCAACAAGGTCTTGGTAGATTGTCAGAATCGGAGTATTGTTTTCCCTTCTCCGAGTACCGAGCGCTTTGATGTGCAAGGTATATCTCAAATTCTTATTATGCTATGCGTGTTGGATGGAGAAAGTACTACTCAATCATTTGATATTCCCGTTGTGTCTGAATTTCTGGATGTGTTCCCCAATGAGGTACCTGGTTTACCTCCCCCACGTGAAGTGGAATTTTCTATTGATCTTATTCCGGGTGCGGAACCTATTTCCCGAGCGCCGTATCGGATATCTCCTATGGAGTTGACCGAATTGAAAAAGCAAGTCGAAGAATTGCTTGAGCGGGAGTTTATTCGCCCAAGTGTGTCTCCTTGGGGTGCTCCTGTATTATTGGTGAAAAAGAAAGACGGAAGTATGAGGTTATGCGTGGATTATCGACAACTTAACAAGTTGACTATTAAGAATCGATATCCCCTACCTCGTATTGATGATTTTTTGGATCAGTTGAAAGATGCAGTTGTGTTCTCAAAGATTGATTTGCGTTCTGGGTATCATCAAATTTGGGTGAAGTCTGAAGATATCCCTAAGACTGCTTTCCGAACACGGTATGGCCATTATGAGTATGTGGTAATGCCATTCAGCGTAACAAATGTGACTGCGATTTTCATGGATTACATGAATCACATCTTTCATGAATATCTTGACAAGTTTGTAGTGGTGTTTATTGACGACATCCTTATTTATTCTAAGAGCCATGAAGAACATAAAGAACATCTTTGTCTCGTGCCGAGTGTTCTTCGCGAGAAAGAGTTGTATGCAAAGCTCTCCAAGTTTGAATTTTGGTTGTCCAAAGTCCAATTTCTTGGACATGTTATCTCCAAAGACGGTGTTGCTGTTGACCCATCTAAGATTGAAGCTGTGATGGCTTGGGAAAGACCGACGTCTATGACCGAACTAAGGAGTTTCCTGGGTCTTGCCGGTTATTACCGAAGATTTATCGAAGGGTTCTCCCGATTAACTTTGCCATTGACGAAGTTAACTCGTAAGAATCAACCATTTGTGTGGAGTCTTGATTGTGAAAGGAGTTTCCAAGAGCTAAAAATTAGACTTATTTCTGCTCCTGTGTTGGCCTTGCCTGATTTATTGGTGTATTACGATGCTTCTAAACTTGGTCTTGGTTGTGTATTGATGCAGAAGGAACGTGTGATAGCCTATGTGTCAAGACAATTGCGACCGCGTGAGGTTAATTACCCCACACATGATCTTGAATTGGCGGCAGTTGTTTTTACATTGAAGTTATGGAGACACTACTTGTATGGCTCGAAGTTTGTGGTCTTTAGTGATCACAAGAGTCTTAAATATCTTTTCGATCAGAAAGAGCTTAATATGCGCCAATGATGATGGGTGGAGTTTTTGAAGGACTATGAGTTTGAGTTGAGATATCATCCCGGAAAGGCAAATGTGGTTGTCGATGCTTTGAGCCGAAAGTCATTGTATATTTCTATGATGATGGTGAAAGAGATGGAGTTGATTGAATAATTCAGAAATTTGAATGTGGGTGTGGAGACTTACACTTCCAAGAAAATGTCGCTTGAGATGTTAAGAGTCACAAATGAATTTCTTGAATATGTGAAGATACCACAACTAAACGATGAATACCTGATTGAGATGAGGAAAACCCAAGAGAAAGGAAAGAATTTATTCCTAGTGGAAGGACAAGATGACGTTTGGCGTGTAAAGGGTTGAATCTATGTTCCCTCAAACGGTGATATAAGAAAATGTGTACTTGAGGAAGCTCACAAAAGTATATTGAGCGTTCATCCTGGTTCTACTAGAATATATCAAGATCTGAAAAAGAATTTTTGGTGGCCCGGTATGAAGCGTGATGTGGCTAACTTCGTGGCATCTTGCCTTGTTTGTCAAAAGGCTAAGGTCGAACATCAAAGACCATCTGGTTATTTGAGACCTTTGGAAATCCCTGTTTGGAAATGGGATAGTATAGCTATGGATTTCGTTTCTGGACTACCTAGGACTCGTGCTGGAAATAATGCTATATGGGTGATTGTGGACCGGTTAACGAAGTGTGCTCACTTCTTACCCATAAATATGAAGAGTTCAATAGAGAGATTAGCCCAGTTGTATATAAAGGAAATTGTCAGACTGCATGGTGTACCGTCTAGTATCATATCCGACCGTAATCCTCGATTTACTTCTCGAATTTGGGGAAGTTTACATAATAAGTTAGGTTCTAAGTTGAAACTTAGTTCCGCTTATCACCCTCAAACCGACGGACAGTCCGAGAGGACGATACAAAGCCTAGAAGATTTGTTGAGGGCTTGTGTTCTTGAGCACGGTGGATGTTGGGAGAGATTCATACCTTTGATTGAATTTACATACAATAACAGCTATCATAGCTCTATTGGTATGGCTCCCTATGAGGCACTCTATGGAAGAAAGTGTAGAACGCCTCTGGGTTGGCTGGAGACTGGTGAAAACTTGGCCTTGGGGCCAGAGATTGTTTAAGAGACTACTGAGCAGATTAAAAAGATACAAGAGAATATGAGGATTGCTCAAGATAGACAGAAGAGTTATTACGACAAGAGACACAAACCCCTTAAGTTTCAAGTGGGTGACCATGTATTTTTGAAGGTCTCACGTGATAAAGGAATTGGAAGGGCGTTAAAAAGTGGAAAGTTGAGCCCTAGATTTATTGGACCTTATGAAGTATTGGAGCGGATTGGTGACGTTGCTTATCGGATAGCACTCCCTCCGCATCTCGCTAATCTACACAATGTGTTTCATATGTCGCAGTTGAGGAAGTATGTTTATGATCCTCTACATGTGATCCCGGTGGACGATGTCGATGTACGAGATGATTTATCTATACTTCCTATTTCTGTTCGCATTGTCGAACATTCCGTGAAGAGACTACGGAACAAGTTGGTACCTTGGTGAAGGTCGCTTGGAAAAATGGAAACATAGAGACGTTCACATGGGAGCGTGAAGATGACATTAGAGAGCGATACCCTGATGCTTTCGAATCCGGTATGTTAAATTTCGAGGACGAAATTTTCTTTTTGGTGGGGTGGATTGTAACACCCTAAATTTTTAAATAAAGAATTGATTACTAAAATAAATATTAGAAATTTGTATGTGGATTATTTAACATCCCAAATTATTGAGAATAATTGAATTGAGAGTTTTGGGGATTGTTGGTAAATTGAGGAGACCAGATAAGCTGAAAATAAGCCCGGTTGAGATATGAGTGTCGGACCAAGTATCTCTGATTGAGATGATATTGGTCAGGGCTGTTAAAGATAATATGAGGAATTCGAATATGTATTCGGAATTATTTTTAAATGAAGTATTGAGCTCGAACAAAGATCCTGTTTGATCTAAAACGGGAAACTTTTAATGAGAGGTTAAAATAAAACATAAACTCTCCTCCTCTCCCTCTCATTTTCACGTGACTTACTCCTTCTTAGGCAAAAAATCCTTCTTTATCTCTTCATCTCCCACTCATCATCTTCTTCTTCTTTCTCTTCAAAAATCCACAAGTGTGGTGTGTGCCATTTTTTCCTCTTCCATTTTCATTTGGAGCTTAGAACTTGGGGCTCCCTCTCACTCTCCCTATCTCCATTTTCGTGTTCTCTCTCACCCAATCTAGGAGCTCGCTTCTTTTGGTTTGAGGTAAGGATTTCTCTTCATTTTCATGAGCTTTAAGCCCTAGGTTTTGGGTATTGGTTGTTGGGAGAGAGTTAATGTATATGGGTTATGTTAGGAGAGACATTTATGATATGAAACCCTAAGGTGGGTTGTATTTAATGTGAGTTTTATGAGGGCACATTATGGCATGCGAAAATGGCACTTGATGTCATGGAAGGAGATGGACATTGTTGATGGTTATTGGGTTTTGATGAAACCCTAACCCTAGAATTTAGGGGAAATGTATATTGGGGGTGGATGAACATTTAATATTGGTAATAAATGCCATTTATGATGGGTAATGGCCATTGATGATGGTAATTGGTTGGTGGAAGTCATTGATGGAAAAACCCATGGATGGGTTTAGCTCTAAATGCATAATAATAAATGTGAACAACCAACCCATTGTGGGCATGGTGGATAAAATAAAATAAAAGAGATTTGAGAGTTAAAATGGTATAAAACACCAAGTCATTGAATATATAAGCATTTGAGTCTTGGTGGTTGAAATAGAAAATTTATTGTGTGATGTGTTGTGATGTAGGAAGTGACCCCATTGACGAGGTGGAACCGTCAAACCGCGTTGATCACTACTTCACTTGAGGTAGGAGGGGGTAACTATTCTAAATGCATGATTTCATCCATTGGTGACGTGAAAATATGTATATGTGATTATGTTGATGATTGTTTGAATGGATGATGTGATGATGTTATGATTTGAATGCATTTAGAATGATTATTGTTGTGTGGCATGTGGTTGGGATAATGGATACGATGTTGTGATGAGATTTTGATGATGAAATGTGATGATGGCTTGAGACCATGTATGAATTGAAATCCATGATGTAGAATATCCCAAAGATGTATGTTTGAATTGATGCATGTGTATGCCACTAACTATTAATGTGTATGAAATTTAAAGAGAATTGGAGATGATTAAGGATGATGAGAATATTGAAATCCACTAAGTGGTGGTGATAAATGGTTGAATGTGGAGTGACATCTAGGATGTACAGTGTGAGGATGCACTTGATTTGCATTGCATTGCATCCATGGCATATCATTGCTGTCTATGTGGAATGTTAGGGGGTTCCACTAGGCGGGCCTAGTGGGAGGGCGGCTCAGTGCACGAGCATTATTGTGGTTTTCCGCACTAGTAGAAAAGTACCATTTCACATCGTAGAGTTCATCACGGTTTAACAAAAAAACGATGTGAAATATAAAAGCGGTGGCATTTTTGTAAATAAATGAAACATCAGAAACATTTCACATCGGTTTTTTTAAAAAAACCGATGTGGAAAATAGTTTATCACATCGGTTTTATAAAACCGATGTTACATATTGACGCGGTGGCAATTTTGAAATTATGTAAAATGTTTCATAAGCATATTAGACCACGCTTTTTAAGAAACCGATGTGAAAAATGCATAAAAAAATAAAAATCAACATCGGTTTAATTAATTACATAATATATATTTAATTACATAATTCTTTGTTTTTCTTAAAATTAAAATAATAAAAGATTCAACATCGGTTTTAGCCAACAACCGATGTGGAAGAATGAAATTTTCCTTCTCGTGCGTTAGCGTTAATTAGCACCAGGAGTATTTTTTGAATTACATACCACATCGGTTTTTTAAAAATCGATGTGAAATAGTGTTTTAGAGGAGATACCACATCGGTTTTTTTAAAAACTGATGTGAAATGTCGCCCGACATTGTGCTTTTCATTCTCGCGCGTTAGCGTTAATTAGCGCCAGGAGTATTTTTTGAATTACATACCACACACCACTAAAAAAACAACTGTTAGCGACGGACATAAGTGGTCGCTAATCAATGGAATCCCCGTTGCTAAAACCATTAGCGACGGCCTCGCAGACGGGAAAGTGGACGTCGCTAAAACCCTCGTCGAAAACAGATCAGCGACCACATACATGCCGTCGCTATCTTATTGACGGCGTACGGCCGTCGCTAAAATCGTCTCTGCCCCAATAACTGCAGCCGTCGCTAAGTGTTGCCATACAGCGACCTCGAGACCCCGTCGCTACTAACAGACACCAGCGACCACCCCATGCCGTCGCTAGAGGTAGTGATACAGCGACCAATACATTCCGTCGCTAGTGGTTGTCAGGTAGCGACCACACGTTTCCGTCGCTAGCGGTTGCGATGTAGCGACCAAGGCTTCCCGTCGCTAGTGGTTGTCAGTAGCGACCACAACGTCCGTCGCTAGTGTTAATAAGTCAGCGACGGACGGGTACCGTCGCTAACGAGAATTTTTAAATTTTTTTAAAATTGATTCAATATTGACTGGTTTTGTTAATTTAGCTTTAAAAATATCTTAATATTTTGTATTTTGTATTGGCTGATAAAATTTTATAATTAAATTAAAATAATTTTTTTGAAGTAATGAATTATTATTAAAAACAAAATAATAGATTAAATTAATTTATGAAATAGGTTGAATTATTAATGATAGGTAGAAAGGCTTTGTGATTTGAATGTAATTACCATTAAATATTGACATAATAAATAAAGAATGACAAAGTAAATACTGAATGAAAATATAACATAACTAAAAATCAAATATACAATGTGTATAAATAAAAGAACTACAATCAAGGTGGTGGGGGATCCTGGGGTGGTGGTGGGGGCGCCTGGGAAGTGGGGGGAGGTAGCCTCGCCATCAACTGCATCAGTAGCTCCTGCTGCTGAGCAAGTTGCCGACGAGTCTCGGTGTGCTGCTCCTCGGCCCGCTGTCGGTCCGCCTCGGCCTTCTGTCGGTCCGCCTCGTGCCGCTCCAACAGCAACTGCCTCTGACGTCGCTCCTCCTGTAGCTCATCGTTCAGGTTTTGAATTACCTGAACGACCTCAGTCGGAAGACCAGAGGAAGACGAAGAGGAAGGGGTCTTCCCCTTTTTCGCCAGCTGCGTGCCGACGCCACCCAATCCAAACACCCTCCCTTTCTTGTTCACACCGCCAACAGCCTCCATATAGATGGCGTTGTCGTCAGAACAAGATAGGGTGGGAGGAACCTCCCCTTCAGGAGTGGAAGCCACCAGGTCCGCCTCCTTCTCGGCCCTCCTGGCCTGATACGCCTCCTGTAAATTCAAAAACAACGATAGGATTAGTAAGCTGATTTGTAAATTATAAGCATGTGTCAGTTAAAAGTAAATACCGCTAGCTCCGTAGTCTTCTGGTTTACCCATGCACCGGCTTTGTTCTTCTTGGTCATTTGCATGACCTCAAACAAAGAAGGCTCCCGGTGCTCCCTCTGCTCCTGTGGTGGACAAAAAACATTGAGATTATTATTTGTAAACATGTAAGACGAATCATAATAGAAATGTTTAACATAAATATACTTACAAATCTTTTCTTGTGCTCGAGGGTTGAAATGCTACCCCCAGTGTAAATCGAGGCTGCAGCATCGGCGGCTCTGTTGGCCCTATTCCGAGCACTCGCCTGCTGGAATGGGACCCCGCCCCACTTCTGGAGCATCCCGTCCCAATGGTCCTCCGGGATCCAACGAGGGCGCTCACCCTTGTCCCTCACCTTCCAAAGGGTACTCTTGATGATTTTGGAGGTCTTTGTGGCAAAGACCTTCCTAATCTCATCAATCATACCCTCCGCCCACTGGTAATCACGCTGTAAAATGAATTGAGAAATCAAAATTAATAACAGGTCTATTTTACAAATCAAGTCACAATAAATGAGCTAGGAACTTACCGAGAAGGTGTCAAACCACCTATCTTGCACAACCTTCCCAGCATCTGTCCAAGAAATATATGGACCATCCCACTGGGCCTTCAAAACCTTAGTAATCGCTTTGGTAGTGCGACTACTATCAACAAAGCTGTAATGACAACAATTATGTTAGGAGTAAAACAACACACAATCTAGGGAGACACCCAAAATTTCGGCAGAGTCTCCCCTGTAAATGTAACATTTCCAAGTTTAAATAGTTACCCTGTTACAAACAGAAGAGTGCCCAGTACAATTCAATCTATACAAGTACTAATTAAAGTAACATCCAATAAACCAACAAGTCTTTCTACTAAAGTTTAATATAAAGTGTCATACAAATAACATAAAAGTATTTGAGGTTTAGTCACTTACTCGTCTCCGGCCGGCACGGGTACCAACATGGGCAGAGGGGATGCCGGAGGTGGGGTCGCCTGATGGCCATGGTCCTCCAAGCCACCAACTCCAGGAGTCTGCTCTGGGGTGGTCAGCTGTGGGGGTGATGGGGTGGTCTCCTGTGGTGGTGGTGATGGAGTGGTCTGCTGCAGTGGTGATGGAGTGGTCTGCTGTAGTGGTGATGGAGTGGTCCGCTGTGGTGGTGATGGAGTGGTCTCCTGCCCTGGGGTAGGAGTCCCCAGACGGGAAGCCGGGGTCCTGGACCCACCACCCCTACTGAAGGGCAGTCGACGTCCCGTCATCTGTGGATAAAATAATGAACAAAAAAGGTTAGTCTCAGGATATATATAAACCTATGTATATATGTTTAACAACTACATACTCTGTGTCTGTTTCAGTTTCAAATTCCCCCTCAGTTTCAGTGTCACTGTGGTAATCTGTTTGAACAAGTTCATCAGTATCCAAATCAGCCCTAGACCATTTTGATCGAGAGACAAGGTCTTTGTTAATGTGTTCACCCCCCGTAGTGGCGAGTGTCTCATCCATTATGACTGGATCAATGTTGAACAACAAATTGGCATCGTTGAGCTCGTGTGGTGCAAGCTGATAAGCGTCATCAACCTCCTCGGAGACATTGTCAGTGATCTGACTTCGGGCCTTGGCCTTGATTACTGCATACCAGTCCCGATGTCCTCCCGGGAAGTCGGTGTAATAAACCTGCTCAGCTTGTTGGGCAAAAATGAAGGGATCAAACCCTTTATATCTACCATTCTTCTTGACCTCAACTAAGCTATAGTTGTTGTCAACCTTTGTTCCAACACCGATTGTGTTGTCGAACCAATCACATTTGAATAGAACAATATCTCTTCTTAGTCGTCCAGAGAATGAAACTTCAACAATCTCCGTCAGCACTCCATAAAAGTCTTCTTCCAACTGACCGGCGGTGCCTTTAACACAAACCCCGTAGTTATGGGTGCGCATCCCTTCACTCCATTGAAGAATATTAAACTTGTAGCCATTTACGTAGTAAATAGACCATTTTTTAACAGTCTTCACCGGCCCCCAAGAAAGGGCTTGGAGTAAAGAATCTTCAATATGGTTGTTAGGGTCTTGTATCTATGTACAACATAAGAAGTAGGTCATTGTTACCATATTGACGGGAGTTAGAAGCAAATAGGCTTAAAAACACTTGGTATACGGGTCTTACATGTTGCGCGAACCAACCGATGAACTTGGATGACACCTCACTATGAATTTGGTCATCAGTTAAATCATTTTGCGAAAGTTTTAGCATATCTGTGTATAAGCTATTGAAAGAAACAAATAAGTTTAATATAAAAGCTACGTTAAGAATGTATAATATAACTTCTATGACTTACTCAATAAAGGGTTCCACTTCTGGGCAATTGAGAAGAATGTACAAGTGAGCCGCCTTTCGATCTTTCTCATCAATGTAACATTTTGTGAGCCTGCCCCCCGGGTGACCAGGATAGTTGAAAATCAACGTTTGTTCATCAAACCCTGTGCGGCTGGCTACCCCAAGATTGTGGGGAATTTTACTCATTCTAGTTTCTATCTCCGTTGGAAAATAGAAAGAAGCAAAGGTTGTCATTTCTTCGACTAAGTATGCCTCACAAATTGAAGCTTCAACGCAGGCTTTGTTCGACACTTTATCTTTTAAAGAGCGTAAGAATCTTCAACATCATTAACAAGATGGTGTTAAGTTAGAAAATACTATTATAAGAAGTGTTTGCAATGAAATTAAAGAGTTAACCAAGCATTCACCTTTCGAATGGATACATCCAACGATACTGCACTGGGCCACCAACCAAGGCCTCGTACGGTAGATGGATAGGCAAATGCTCCATGGAGTCAAAGAAACTTGGTGGAAAAATCTGCTCCAACTTACAAATCAATACCGGGATAGTTTCTTCCATCTTCACAAGTTTCTCCACACTCAACGAAGTAGCCGTCAACTCCTTAAAGAAGTGACTCAACTCCACTAACGGTTTCCAAATAGGCTTCGGTAAGGCATGAAACGCGTACGGGAGTAGTTGTTGCATAAACACATGGCAATCATGACTTTTCATGCCAAACACCCTGCCCTCCTTCACGTCGACACATCTACTCAAGTTAGATGCGAATCCGTCAGGCAGGGTCAACCCATTCATCCAAATACACACAGCAATCTGTTGTGGTCTAGTTAAAGCATACTTTGCATGGGGTTTAAACATTCTTCCACGTCCCGCATCCCTCAACTCCAACTCCTTCCTAGAACACCAAATCGGAAGGTCTAGACGACTCTTCTCGTTGTCCTTTGTTCTCCCTTTGATGTCCATAACAGTGTCAAAAATATTCATGAAAACATTACGTTCAGTGTGCATGACATCAATGTTGTGTCTTAACAACAAGTCTTTCCAATATGGCAAATCCCACAACACACTCTGCTTCACCCAGTGGTGTTCCTTACCGTAACCCGCAAACTCCTTAACACTCTTGTCCCAGATGTAAGGATACTCTTCGACCCTCTGCCAAACCCGTGCACCAGATAACCTACGGGGTGGAGGTTCATTGACAACCTTGTTTTTCTTAAAAGCGGTTTTGTTCCTCCTAAACGGGTGATCCAACGGTAGAAACTTTCTATGACAGTCAAAGAAACTTGTCTTGCCACTAACAGGGAGTGATTCCCCCCCGGTATGTTCCATGCATACAGGGCAAGCTAGCTTCCCAGACGTGGACCATCCAGAAAGCATACCATAGGCCGGGAAGTCGTTAATAGTCCACATCAAAACAGCACGCATCATAAAGTTGTTCTTCAAAGACGCATCGTATGTCATTACCCCAACATCCCATAACTGTGATAACTCTTCAACCAACGGTTGCAAAAACACGTCTATGTTCGCCTTTGGATTTTTGGGTCCTAGAACCAGTATAGATAGAAACATGACCTCCCTCTTCATACACATATCAGGCGGCAGATTGTATGGGGTCAGGATGACTGGCCAACAAGAGTAAGCCCTTCCGTATTGACCGAAAGGGTTAAACCCATCAGTACATAAGCCAAGTCTTACATTTCGCGGCTCGCCAGAAAAGTCCGGATATAGGTCATCCAAACACTTCCATGCTTTCCCGTCAGAAGGATGGCAAAGAAACCCCTCTTGTGTTCGGTTCAGAGCAGGCCAGCGCATGTGTTTTGCCGTGGACAATGAGGCATACAGGCGTTGAAGACGCGGTGTTATAGGGAAGTACCACATTTTCTTCCTGGCCGTCTGGGTTACCTTCCCTCTCCTTTTAACGGTCTTGTAGCGTTCCTCATTACAATGCAGACATTTTGTGACACTCTCATCTGCAAACTCATTTCTGAACAGCATACATCCACCAACACAACACTCTATCTTCACACAACCCAACCCCAAGTTTGCCACTTGTTTCTTAGCACGGTACAGGTTTGCTGGCATTCTGTGATTACTAGGCATGGTGGAACCCATCAGATTGACCATCCTATCAAAACAACCTCCAGAAAGATTATAATCTGCCTTTAGGCTTAAAGCAGCTAGGGAGGCGGATAACTCAGTGTGACTGTTGCACCCGTCCCACAATGGAGTCTGAGCCGCCGCCAACAAATCATAAAATCTCTTCACCTCCGGATTAGGATCCTCCTCTACATTGTCAGAGTCCCCATGACCTGCTTGGTCATTATGTTCCAGCATACACCCGGTGGAGGGTCCAACATGATCCATCACCATTTGTTCTATGTTGTTGTACGTATCCCTGTTTCCTCTAACCTCGTAGTAAGACTGTTGCACGGTTACGTCTGATGGTCTACGCGGTAACTGCTCACCATGGTTGTACCAGCAGTGGTATGTTTCCATGAACCCTTTCTCAGTTAGGTGGTACATGACATCATCCGCGTATTCAAAACTCATGCATTTGCACCTTGAGCACGGGCAACGAATCTTCTGAGTCACTTCAAATCCAGGCGTGTTTGCCGTAGCGAACGGAATGAACTCCAATAGCCCCATCATAAAGTCCTCAGTCACTCGCCGATTGCCATCTAGTCGGTTGTACATCCATCGCCGATTTGCCGGTACCTCCATTTACAATATCTAACAAGCACGATTTTCTGTTACTTTAAATTATTGTAATTTTATTTCACTAACGGTTGTGAATCACTCTCTATCTCTTTGATGTTGTAAATAGGTGTGGCCCTATCCCATTCGGGATGAATATGCAACCATCCGTAACCCATCCCATAATTGTATGTGGTCTATCTTGAGTTGAATGAATGTTCATTTGAAATTTCGGCAGCATTTCGCATTGGTCCCCGAGTACACAGAGATACGTACGGTATGAAACACCACACGCAGACATGCACCCTGGGGACAATACAAAACACCATAACCGAAATTTCATATGAACATTCATTCAACTTCTCAAGATAAACCACATACAACATTGATGGGTTACGCCCTACAGGTTACAAATTCATACCAAACTGTCCAACCGGGACAATTCAAGCTCCAACACAACACGGTACATCAACCGGTTGTTTTGAAACTTGAACGGGAATCTAATGGGTACACACACGACTAAACCCTATATTATTAAAGTTGAGTTTCATTTTTTAAGTTCCCTAAGAAAGGGAGTCTGCTGAAATTTTGGCAGAGTCTCCCCTGTAAACTAGACATTTCCCAAATTTACAAACGGCCTGTTACATATAGAAAACTTCCTAGTATAGGGTAATAAACATATCATACGCATTGTATATGATATTCAGAGTTATAAACACCAAATCATGTTATCAATATATAAAATCAATGCCTAATGAGCTCTGCTCTCCACTAACAAACAACATTACACATGCATCATAAATCATGTTATCAGCACACAAAACCAATGCCTAATGAGCTCTGCTCTCCACTAACAAACAACATTACACATGCATAAAAAATCATGTTATCAGCACACAAAATCACTGCCTAATGAGCTCTGCTCTCCACTAACAAACAACAATCAACATACATACACTTCAACACATACAACACACATAGCCAGAAAGTTAGCGTTAGGGGATTACCGTCGAAAGAGAGATAGCGAGGGAGACAAAGCTGATGAGAGCCAAACACAGACCACGCGTAAAGTGTATTGGTCTGCATGACAAAGTTGATTGTTAACAGTGTCAATCAAAGTTCCCAACATTCAACTGGTTTCCATAATGAGGTTTCTAAAGATGTAATAGATAAGAATGTAATAACTTTTAGCTTTACAACTTACTAAAAACGAGATAACTGAGAAACTGAATCCTAACTATCTTTAGGAAATTAACAATTTCTGTTCACATCAATACCATATCTTATGTCAGACGAAAGAAGCAAATTACATTAATTAAAAGAAACAACACATTTTTTAAAACTATACAAAATAACTTTAAAAAGTATACAAAATAACGTTAAAAAGTATATAAAATAACTTTAAAAAGTTATACCAATACCATGTCTTAGGTTTTTTTTTTGTTTTTCTGTCGTCCTTGTTAAATTGAATCTGTCAATGGAAATTTTTTCTTTGAATTGTGCTGAACTACTAGAAACTACTATACATCTCTATGAATTATGCAATGTGTGTTGTGTTGACAACTTTTTGTACTTAATTTTCTTGGTTTTAATGAAATTGTAATTGTGATGTTTTGCAGCTATTGAAATTGAAGAGGTTGCTGTCAGTGCTCCAACTTTCTTTTTCATTCAATGTTCTGGGACTGTTGCTTGGATGGATCAATGATACCAGTGTTATGATATGCAATACTCAGCACGTCATTTCAAACTTTTATGTTCCTATATGCTGATCTTTTGGTCTGTTGAAATCTTATGCATGCTTGACTTAAGGTCAAATTTTGTGTTGTGCTCTATGTATCTATAACAGTGTTATCAATAAAAATTATACCATGACAATGTATAATTAATGAAAGGTTCAAAACAGAATAATGATGGTCAAAAAACAAAGAAATAATCAAAATTTAAAATTGAAATTTTAAAAGAACTAAAACTAAGAAAATTGTCAAGAAAAAATGTCAACAACTGAAATTATCAAGGAGGACAGCAGCAAAACAAAGAGAGAAGACAACTGAACTGAAATAAAAAAATTTCAAGGAGAGAACCGAAAAAAATTAATGTAATATTAAACTTAAAACTGAACCCGTCCATAGTTCTATCAGGTCGATCCCTTCAACTTCGTAATTTTATAAAGATGAATAAATTCCTATTTTAAGTCGCTCGGGCATGGTACGTTGCTGCAACTTCTGGTTATGATAAAATGACATTGATCAACTCAAGCATTCCAGCATAAAGCCGATAGTTGTAAAAATAAACGGTTCTTTTCTCTTAAATATTGAGAAAATGGAATGTCAACAATGGGGTTTAGGTTCTTTAGAACAAAGATGAGAAGGCCTCTGGAATAAAACGGGGGAAATATTTTCGTGTGAGAATTGGACGAGACGCTTTCTGTTAAATAAACCTGACCTAAGCCATAGCAAGTTGTGAGTTGATTTGAATCACCAGGCTAGTCATTTTATAACATAAGAACCCCAGTTGTCTTATATAACCAAAAACAAAAATAATAAACATTTTAGGTGACTGTAACAAAAATTACAAACGTATACCCCAACCAAAAATAACAAAACACACATCGGAAAAAATCTTGTATACCATATTAACAAATATAACTCAACATTCAGCAACAATCACATGCATGCTAACAGCCGTGCAAACCAGTATATGGTAAAGCATGGAGCAAATACGCAGCAGCCAAAGAGTAGCAAAGCATAATACGGTTGTTCACTTCTATGTATTTAGGAATTAGTAATCGAATCATAAAATAAAACAAAATTCATTGGTTGACAACAGACAAGTTAACATTGCGGATAAAGCACAGTCGATTATAACACAATACCGACAACATAAAATACGTTAAATTAAATTCTAATCTATCAGACAAATAAGTTAACCTAGTATCCTTTGATTTTAGACAATTCAGTTTTTGCCTCTCATGCTTTTAGAAGTGTATCTATTGTTAAATAAGTGTATCCTCATAATACTATTTACTTGTAAAAATCAAAAAATAAAATAATATAAAATAATATAGAAAACTTCATATAAAATTGATAAAATGTAAAAAATTTCATAAAATGCCATACTATGGTTGAATTATAGCTAAGTAAAAACTTATTTTAATTTGTAAAAAAAATTGTGTTGGATAGTCATTCTTTTAATAAAATTCAGTTAATGAGCACTAAGGTATAAGAAGATTCTGAGACTAAATTTAGCTATGAAAATAATAGAACTTGATCGATTGGCTTAAAACAACTAGAGAGATTGAAATCCAACTCAAATTCCATGCTAAAAACTATAAAATTGCGATGAAGGCAAACTAAAACAAAAA
The DNA here is from genome assembly GCA_037962975.1 of Clitoria ternatea. Classification (NCBI taxonomy): domain Eukaryota; kingdom Viridiplantae; phylum Streptophyta; class Magnoliopsida; order Fabales; family Fabaceae; genus Clitoria; species Clitoria ternatea. The sequence continues at coordinate 34,964,994 of CM075675.1, read as the reverse complement.
TGAATGACAACCATTCAGGAATTCATTTAAAAAGTAAAAAGGAGACACAGCAGATTGGAGAACACATTTAGTAGATAAAAAAGACTTGATTAAAAAGCATTCAGCGCTTGATTAAAAAACTTAATACACATATCATGATTTACTTTACCATTTGGAATTTGGAACTGACTTCCAACAGTACTTAATTCCAGTATTATTTTTAATTGGAACATCTTACTTTCTAAAGCAATTCTAGTATTATTTTTAATTCTAGTTATTCTGTATCTGTGTTGTCATGATGTTTTATACTAATAGCTATTACTCAGTCTGTTAAAAATTTGTTAATGTTTCTGTATATGTTATCATAATGTTATGTTCTAGATTCCATTCAATCTATTTTTCTCAGATAATGAATCAAAAGTAAACAACATCATTCAATAGTCATTATTGCAATCTCACCTGATTTCTAAAGAATTCTAGTATTATTTTTAATTGGAACATCTTACTTTCTGATTCCTTAAACAAAGATTTTCAGGACTAAATTTTTTGTTTCACCTATTTGTTTATCTTGCCTAGTGGGGAATTCTATGATTAATTAGTTTTGTTAATGTTTTTGATATTTTCTAAGCTATCGGTGTGTGATGATGAAATTACAAGACAGATTAGGGGACTTACCAGTTGAGCTCGAAGGCTGGTCTCTTGGCAGCAACTCTTGAAGGGGAAGCTTTGATTAGTGAGGTTTATGGGGCGGGACGAAGGCTGGTCTCCTCACTGTATTGCAGTTGAATGATGCATGTCAGACAAATAGATATCTTGCCATGTATATAGTTAAAGGGAGTATTCGTTTACATAGAGTGTGGTACATATTATATTATTATTATATATTTCTTTCATAAATGAATGTTTTAGATTTATGCCATTTCAGATAGAAATAGAAGGGGTTCATCTTCTTTCATCACCATTTGATTTTTGGTGCAAAAATCATAAAAAAATGTCAGATACTCCAACCGGAGGGTTTGAACATAGTACCTGGCACAACATTGAACAACATCCCATGAACAAAAGTGCTCGAAATATCTCTTTAAATATGTCAAGATGCTTCTAATTATAAATTCACTTAGAAATGATTATTGTGTTCTGCTACGAACAACTAGATGCAGATTAAAACTATTAAATAGTTTGAAGGTAAATGTAGTTTTTTCTTATAAATCTTAAGAAGTTGTTTTGTTTTTGGTTTCCCCCATTTGAAATTATAATACAATTATTTAATGAAACCTCATCAGTAGGCATCTAAAGGCAAACTATCAAACTAATACAGGAAATTTAAAGTAACTGTCCTTCCTGCATGTAAACATTAAGATAATTGTGATGAACTATTACTCTAAAACTATCAAACTAAGATGCAACCCATAGATTCTAAGTCTGTTTCTTTGTTCCAAGCAGATTTTAAGTTTGTTACCTGTTTGCTACACCTGATGGCAGACTTAGCTTTTTCTTTCAGTTCACCGGTGACTCTGCTAGCGACGGAACTTCTGAACGGAGACGGAGGGGGAGACAGCTCCAAGCCAGGGACGGGACACAGGGAGGGAGGTCGACGGTTGGAGGAAGAAGGGAGGAAGGGAGGGAGGTCGACGACTGAAGGGAGGTTGACAGAGGGAGGGAGGTTGACAGTGGAAGGGACGGAGCCTCGAACGGCCACAACTTCTAACGGAGAGGGTCACCGTCGTTTATGAGGGGGAGACGGAGGTTTGGAGCTTCGTGAGAGAGGTCGTGGTGGTTCGGTGGTTCGTGAGGCGCAGAGAGGGAAAAAAGAGGGATTAGAGGCTTGGGGTGGAAAGGTGATGGACGAGGATTGAGGGAGGGGGAGACGGCGGCTGAGAGGGGCAAGGGAGCGGTAGGGCAAATGAGAGTGAAAGGGGTTGCTCGAAGATAGATTAAAAACTTAGCGACGGCTAATACCCGTCGCTAACAGGGTCACTACAATTAAAACCTTTAGCGACGGCACGAGAACTCTGTCACTAATCTCCTAAAAGGTAGCGACGGGGTCTCCGTACCGTCACTACCTTCCCCTCTTAAAAGTAAAAACATGGAGGGAAGATGAAAATTATAGCGACGGCCCACTAATCCCGTCACTAATCTCCTGAATATTAGCCACGGCAAGAGAACTCCGTCACTAATCTCCTAAAAGGTAGCGACGGGGTCTCCGTACCGTCACTACCTTCCCCTCTTAAAAGTAAAAACATGGAGGGAAGATGAAAATTATAGCGACGGCCCACTAGTCCCGTCACTAATCTCCTGAATATTAGCCACGGCAAGAGAACTCCGTCACTAATCTCCTAAAAGGTAGCGACGGGGTCTCCGTACCGTCACTACCTTCCCCTCTTAAAAGTAAAAACATGGAGGGAAGATGAAAATTATAGCGACGGCCCACTAGTCCCGTCACTAATCTCCTGAATATTAGCCACGGCAAGAGAACTCCGTCACTAATCTCCTAAAAGGTAGCGACGGGGTCTCCGTACCGTCACTACCTTCCCCTCTTAAAAGTAAAAACATGGAGGGAAGATGAAAATTATAGCGACGGCCCACTAGTCCGTCACTAATCTCCTGAATATTAGCCACGGCGAGAGAACTCCGTCACTAATCTCCTAAAAGGTAGCGACGGGGTCTCCCTACCGTCACTAACTTCCCTTCTTAAAAAAATGAAGGGAATACGAAAATAATAGCGACGGAACACTGAATCCGTGACTACTCTCCCGAATATTAGCAACGGTAGGACAACTCCGTCACTAGTCTCCTAAAAGGTAGCGACGGGGTCTCCGTACCGTCACTACCTTCCCCTCTTAAAAGTAAAAACATGGAGGGAAGATGGAAATTATAGCGACGGCCCACTAGTCCGTCACTAATCTCCTGAATATTAGCCACGGCGAGAGAACTCCGTCACTAATCTCCTAAAAGGTAGCGACGGGGTCTCCCTACAGTCACTAACTTCCCTTCTTAAAAAAATGAAGGGAATACGAAAATAATAGCGACGGAACACTGAATCCGTCACTACTCTCCTGAATATTAGCAACGTTAGGACAACTCCGTCACTAGTCTCCTGAATATTAGCGATGGAGTAATCCCCCCGTCGCTACGACCCTTTCTTAAATTAAAATAAGGCCAAAATAATAGTGACGACGTGGGGATCCGTCACTAGAACAAAACCTAGCGACGCCGTTTAGCCGTCGCTAATGTTTGGCGCCAACAAAAACCATGGAGGGAAACCAAAAAAGGAGGATCTGAGAATATAGCGACCGTACTAGCGACGGTGTTTACAACTGGTAGCGACCGATTCCTCTTTTGGTCGCTAAATGCGTCGCTAAAACTTTTTTGGTTGCTCTTTATTTAGAACGGTCGCTAATGCGGTCGCTAGTTAGCGACGGTAGTCGGTGGTCGCTAATTTGAGGTAGCTGTTTAGGGTTTTTTTAGTAGTGACATCGGTTTTTAAAAAACCGATGTGAAATAGCGTTTTATAGGAGATACCACATCGGTTTTTTTAAAAATCGATGTGAAATATAGCGTTTAATTTTTTTATTCGCCCGACATTATGCTTTTTCTTGTTTACATTATTTTTTTGGCTAAAGGGGGATACCACATCGGTTTTTTGAGAAACCGATGTGGAATATAACGTAACTTTATTTCAATTTATATATGGTATCAGTGTGCAACTTTCCTTTTATTATTTTTTCATTACAAAGTAGCATACACATTACGCTCTCTCTCGCGAACGGTATGCATATATATATTTATTCTAGCAATTTGGACCTTTTCTTTGTTGACGTGCTTGTTTGGCAGGTAAGAACTACAAAATGAAGCCATTCTAAAGACTCAAAGGACCTGTTGGTTATTGAATTATAAGCTTGTGTACAAAATATGTGGGTATTTATATTTCCTATATGGTGTCTCCAATGACAATCTTAAAAGACCCAATTGATGAATAAAAATATTTAGAGTCTATTTGATTCGTAACTTAAAAAGGTTTGATGAACATTGAACTATATATAAGATTAATATTAATTATTAGATGACTTGATTTTCACAATTTTATTTTCATAATTTGTTACTAATAAATACTTAATCAATCAATTTTACGATTGAATGGGGCTGGGCAAGTGTTGTGCTCTGGTTTTAGACTTGAGCTACCTTTCTTTGCCTTTTGAAAATAGATAATGCTATTTTGTTGGATCCTTTAAAGTGTGTAGTAATATTTCAGGTAAACAACAATTTTCAACTGTAATTTTGTGTTTAATCAAGCTGTCATATCATATCCAATCATTATGATTTTCTATTTTCTAAGCGGAAATTTCCATTTTAATACGCTTTTTTTTTTTTTCAATCTATATCATGTTTTGCATCATTCTGACGCAGGTAGCATGTGCTGTTTCTCATTTCTATTTTATATTGTTAATAATCTTTAAGCTTTGTGACTTCTCACGGTGGTGAGACATATGGATACAGAAAATGAGTTGAGCATATTCTGGTGTTTATCTGTTTTGCTTATTTCTAACTGGTGTCAAATGAATATACATACTGTAGATACTGTTATTTATCTGTTTACCCTCTGCTGTGTCCAAATTAGTCCATGGAATCACGGGCTTTGTTAACCTTGTCACAAATAGTGGTGAAATTTTGACTATATTATATAAACCAAGTTTGACAAAGTTGATAGATAGTTAAGTCTTTTAAAAATATTATCAAGAATTCAAATCTTATTATATATATAAAATATTTTTATTGGAAGATAAAATTCATTTCGGTAATATCTAAGTCTTGAAAGAATTAATCTTCCGTTGGTGCTGCTCTAGCATTATGTTGGTTTCACCTAAAAAAGATATTGACTATGTTATTGTCTGTATATTTTCTTAGCCTTTATAAATTTCTTTATGGTATTAGCACTTGGTTCATCTTTTAATTTCATATTTCAGGATGGGCATCAGCTTAAGCTATTGGGATGATTGTGTTGAACTGCAGGATTTGGAGGCATTGTGGAACATACCCGAAGTGAGCGCTGAATGGATACAAGCCGAAGAGGAAAGAAGTCAAAAGGTTCACCTCTCACGTAATCCTGATGGGCAGCCATATTTAACACAGACTGAAATGAGGGTAAACACGTGATCTCTCATGAATTTGACAGAAGTCACCTTTGTAAAAGTTTCTGTTCTTTAACTATGAATTAGGATACTTTGAGAGGCTATTTGAGGCTACTTGTCAAGAATCTTTATATAGATGTATTGACAAATGGAGATAAAATCTTTATTTGTCGCTGTATTTTCTCTCATTTGCATGTTCAATTAGGTAAGGTGCCGTTTTAGTTTTAATTAGTAACTAACATTGAACTACACTTAAAAGCAGCTTTTCAGATACTTTTACCTAGGGACTGTTTTGATTAGCTTCTACATTATGGGAGCTTTTCAACTGCAAAATCTTACTGTTAAAAACTTTTCTAAGGCAAGAATGCCCAGCTTTGTTAAGTTTACAGTGAAGCTAGATGAGAGAGTTTCTGAAAATGCCGAGGTACATGCGTTGATTTTAACTTATTCAAGAAGTTTACTTCATTCTAGATCAAAATGTCTCCATTCCTTCTATGAGTGCGGAAATTCCTTAGTTATAGAACTTAAAGCAAGGTTGTTAATTGCATTATATGGGTATGGTAGATTCAAAATATGTTGCCAGATGATGATTGTTTATTCCCTTGTGCTTTTTACTTGACATCATTTTGTGCATTTTCAGGCTGTAGCTGACATTGTTATTAGCAGGCACTTCCCTTCAGAGATAGATCCTGTATGTCTTGTTTAAGTATTTTATTTTATTGACTTTTTCGTTTTGTTTTCCAAGTCTTGAGCACAATTGAGTGATACTATTTTCACTATAATAAAATATGGTGTTGGAGGTTTTGGAGGTTACATACTCTTTCTTTCCAAGCAAGGGCAACAAAAAACTTCAAAATTTAACTCTGTAATATGTAGTGGTTTGCTTGATCAATGCAATTTTCTTTTTTGAATTAATGTGCATCCTTTACATGTATGATATTTTATTTTCACATATGCCAATTTAACTCTTGATCGTTGTCTCTGTTTTTTTTCATTGATTTTCCCCTCATTTCTAAGCAGTAGAATATTAGAATTTCTATATTTTACATCTCTCAGTGCTGTTCAAAAAAGAGTACATATAGTCTCTAGGATTTGATGAAGCTGATATCAAATATGAATTGACAGTTAAGCAATGGACATGCCAACCTTTCCTAGCTGGTTAGGGTATAAAAGAAGCATGACATATAGGTTTGAATTTAGTCTATGTATCAGAGAACCATAAGGATAAGTTTTACACTGTTATTCTTTGACAGAACTTTTAAGTTCCTTTGAGGTTAGTCCTATAAGGCAAAGGTCTAGAGCAAATAGATTTTATTCCCATGATGAAGTACATAAAAGGCGAAGGTCTAAAGCAAAGGTTTGATGCCTGTAGAAGTACATAGAAAAGCAGAAAAAGAATATTGAGAATTGTCTGTGTAATGCAGATCACACATGTATGTGTTTATATTATTTACAATAGTTAGCCAAGAATGAGTACCACTTAATATTAATCCTCCCAACACAAATAATGAGTACAAATTTGCAGTACTTTTATGATAAATGGACTTTTAACCTGTGCAAGATCGTATAGGATAAGAAATCAAAATAAGGAAAGTTTTCATTTAACATTAACATTAATGTAATCCTTTGTGATTTTCAAGATAAGTTCAATACAATTTTCAATAAATACTTTTCATTTTTTGATTTTTTTACCTTGTGTAACCTTGTATAGGTTAGAAAAAAACATATGATTAAAAACAATAATCTCAAATATTAAGGGGGTCAGGGTCATCATGGTTTGTGTTAAAATTCAAAAAATGTATGACCAGTCCGAATGTTAGACCACCTGTATTTGTCTAAGCTTCATTTCTGAATGTGAGAGAGTGTGTTGAAAGTCCCACATTGTCTAGAGATAATGACTAATTAAAAATATATAAGGTAAGGTAATTCTCATTCTATAAGCTAGCTTTTAGAATTGAATTAGGCCTAATCCCAAATTTAGGAGTTTGTAATTGTAAGGTGTGCTTCCTATCCTTGCTGCAGGGCATGATCTGTGCTATTGCTGAACTAGAAAGTGATAGACAATTACTTGTTACGAACACTGACTGCAAATCTAAAGAAACTTCTGTGGGGCTTATGCAACTCCTACCAAGGACCGCTGAGTGGTTGACAAGGTGCTTGCTAGATGTTGATATCTTGATTCATGCATCTTACTTAATGATTATGGTGTACCTAAGTTAACTGCAGCTTACAGTGAATTAGGTTATTGTTCGTATGCAACGGAAGGGAATATGGAATTCCTATTCAAACCCTTTGTAAATGTATATTTTGGAGCTGCTTACATTAAATGGTTGTCAAATTTTGATAACAAGTAAGTCACATATTTCACAGGCCGAATTTTGTCCAGTGGTTACAATGAGTGTTTGTTCTGAAATATTTAATCACATTGAGAGGCACTGCTTGCAGAGAAAGAAGTGAGGAATTCATTGTAAGGGCATATAAAGGGGGTACAAAGAAGACAACTCATAAATCAACTTTGCACTATTGGAAATGCTACCTTGCAGTCAAAGAAAGTTTTCCATCCAGGTGGTTCATTCTTTTCCTTATTAATAAATTGTAGTTCATTTGAATTTTTTTGAATTGCTAATGCTGTCAATGATTACTGAATCTCAACTAGTATTGATGTTGTGTGGAAGACATATAGTATCATACTATTATCATGTAATTGCAGTGAATTAAATTATGAATTATTGTCTATTTTCTACATCAGAAGGAAAGCTCAGATTGAAGTGTATTGTTCAAAATCTCTTACTGCCATTTCTCCTTTTGCAGAAAATCTGTTGATGGAAATCCACCACCATTCAATGCTCCAGCTGATGCTGGATCTGCTATACCTTCGACACAAAAATTAAGAGGTCACTTCCTCTTCCCTTCTATCCTCCAACTCTCAACATGTTATATATTATTATTTCTCTAGAGTGAGACGCAAAAGGTCTTGCTTGATCTCACTATCTTGGTTTAAATATGAAATTGGAGCTCATTCTAATGTTACATTTACCTTGATAGACAATCATTATTCAAGTTTATTAACTTTACTAGTTGTTTCATCAATTAGTTTATATTTTCAAACCAAGGGCTAGTTTAGTCGTCTAGTGTTTAGGTCTAAAAGTTGGGCATTTGGTTGTGCTCATATGTGAGGTTTATTTTTCTGGCTTTTCCTTAACATGGACATAAGTCCCGGGCCCTCTAAAGTATGATACTTATAATTGAGCAAACCTTCTTAAATAGTTCAAGAAAGTGACCATTGTTTGACAGTTTGTTGGAAGGGGATGGTGGGTGACTCAAGTGGTTAATTGTTAACTACTCTATATCAGGATTAACTGCTCAAATTGTTAATGAGTCATTTTTCTGTTACGCAAGGCTAATCAGCAATTCTTTGTGTTTATTGTCATGTTTATGATAGCCAAGTACATCATTTAAGTATGAGTAATGAAAACTTAGGGATCAGGTGTTTCCAACATAAGGACCAGGATGAATACAGCTTAGCTATTCAAAATATCAATAACAACTTAATAAACTGAAACAAAAGGGAAAAAACCTACTAATTTTATCATCTAGTTGGGGGATAATCAATTCTTTTGCAGCTTCCTGAAAGCTTGTGAGAAGAGAGAAGAAACCATTTTATCCTATAATTTAAGCTAAACAATGCCGAAACTGCAAATTGTGTAACCACTTTGCCAAAAATATTAATTAATAGAGGAAACTTATTAATGCTTAAACTTACTCCACCAACAAGTGATCTCATATGGTCTATGTTATAGAAATAATACACCTAGAAGTATGTGGCTTTGAATGCATACTTTATATGCTAGCAACTTGGTTTTTAGCCGGTTTTTAATCCACATGACCATGTTATAAATTTCTACTAATTTATTAATTCAGTGGTGATGGTATGATTGTCTTCCCCAAATTTTAAAACTTGGATTTTACATTTTTCTTTAAATATTTAATGTGCCCCCTCAAATAAAATTTCTCACCCCAAGGCCCTCACTATTTTTCTCTTACTTTGTGTCAACATAGCTACACAGTCAAGCTCACTGCTGAATGGAGTTTCTAGTTCACAATGTTATGAAAATAATAATAATAATAATAATAATAATAATAATAATAATAATAATAATAATAATACAATATCCTATTTGAATGTAAATTTTGCACATAAACATGGGGTGGATGGTTGCTGAGAAGGTCCAAAGTTTATTTCACAGAGGTGTATTTGTAGTAATTCTGGCATGCAGTCATGCCTAAATATCCCTTTAACATCTGCTTAAATAAAATGGATAATTTGTAAGTTCAGTTTTTCTTGTCATTTCATTGTCCTGAGTGTTTTGGCAACTAGTCTTGGAATGCTGATTGTAGTTTGGCTAAAATAAGATCAAGAAGCACTTGGAGAATGCATAACTCTGTGAAGATAAAAGGGACAATTTAAGAAGTTATCAAACTATCTCTATCTACTTATAATTGATACTGTCAATTAGCTGAAAGATAAAGTAGCATGCATTAAATTGTATTGATTGTGCTGTGACAGTGACAAAGTTAATGTTGAAGGTGTTTTCTTTACTTGTATCTTTGCTTTTAAGTTGACCTTTATCATCAAATATTGATTCATTTTCTTTAAATCTCATGATATGTCTAATTCATTCTAAATTAATTTAAGTATTTTCATTTTTCTCTTCCATGATTTTAATTATACTATAAAATATTCTTAAAATTAGCTCTTGGTTGTATTGATAATATATTGGCTGACAATTTTTTTATGCTATTTTTCAAATGAAGATGAAACTCTTGACCCTTATTGGGATTCCAGAACATCCCCAGAAGATATGAAAGTTATGTGGAATCATCCTGAAGTCCGAAAACACTGGAAAAAATCCAAACAAAAACATGGAAAAGTGCAATTTACTCATGACGAAAAGAAGAGACCATATCTTACTAGGGTGGAAATGAAGGTATGAATCTATTTACATGAGTGATTATACGAGTGGGTTGTTTAATCCGTTTCTTTTTACCTGTTCACTTTAACATCCAAGACAATATTAATTTCTATCTTTTCAATTATGTGATTATGTCCTTGTACTTTTTTTAGAAGACATCATTATTTACACACCAATCTTAGTAGCCAAAAAATACAGTGAAAATATCTTACAACTAGGGAAGTTGGAATCAACTCATAAATGAAGAGATTTTTGTTTTCTGTTCCTTTAATTATTTTTTCTTTCTCACACCAAGCCAGAATGGAGCTCATGACTCTGTCTCTTGTCCACTTAAAGATACATAATGAAGAACTAAGATTGAGATTGAAGAAGAGAGAATAGAGAAAGCATTTTGAAGAAAGAACTGAATATAAATTGCATTAATTGCGAAAAACAGAAATTATCAAAAGCTGTTAATATACAAGTAAATGAGGCACACCCTAAGCTTATGATGGACCATAGTGTATAGTAACATTACACACTCTAACTCACTCTCAACAAACTAGCTCGGGCATATGCATCTCACATGCTTGTTTTATTACTCCCTCTCAAACTGAAGCTTGGTAAAGATCCACCATGTTTAGTTTGTGCAATGCAGATGAGAAAATGCTTGGTGACAGAGGCTTGATAAACATATCAGCTAGCTGGTTGGAGGAAGCAATAGGTAGCAATTCGAAGAATCCCTTCACAATCTTTTCCTGGATGAAATGACAGTCTATCTCCAAATGCTTAGTTCTCATGAAAAACCGGATTTATAGCTAGATGTCTTGCACTTTCATTGTCACAAAAGAGCTGCTGCGTTCTCACATTTAATTCCAAGGTCTCTTAAGAGGTAAAGTAACTCTTAAGTTGCATCCCTAAGGGCTCGATACTCTACTTCAGTTGAAAACCTAGCACCAGTGGATTGCTTTTTGGATTTCCAACATATTAAAGAGTCTCTTATTTGGAAGCAAAATCTTGTGTCAAATTTCCTTTTAATTGGACACCTTGCCCAATCTAAATCACTAAATCCCAAAAGTTGAAGAGGAGAATGTTTGCTCATCAGTATTCCCATTCCTGGTGAACCCTTCAAATACCTAACAACTCTTGTTGCTATTGTGTAATATGCCTTTGTGGGAGAATACATATGTTGACTTAATTGTTGAGTGACATACATTATATCAGGTTTGGTGTTTGTAAGGTATATTAACCTACCAACCAATCTCCCATAGGCACCTTCAAAGGTTTGCAGCCTAATAGACTTTAGTCCTTGATGAGATCAAGGTAATACTTTCTCTGTGTGAGGACAATACCTTAATCAATGTGTGAAATCTCCAGACCAAGGAAGTATTTGAGAATTACTAGTATTCCTTGATGGACACAAAATTATCAGTGTTATCTCCTAGCAAGATAACATCATCAACACACACAAGCAAGGCCAAAAAGGATTTTTGGGTTATGCTTAGTGAAAAGAGAGCTAGCATGAAGGAGAAAATTAGTGAGTTTCTCATGCCAAATCCTGCTCGCTTGTTTAAGCCTATATAGGGACTTCATCAAACTGTAAACCTAATTAGAACCAACAAGGCTTGAGACGCCTTCAGCTAGGGACATGTACACTTCTTCCTTCAAGTCATCATGAAGGAAGGCATTGTCAACATCAAGTTAATGGATAAGCCAGCCTTAATGATGGTCATCTTGGCCACACAAAAGAATGTTTCTAAGTAGTCAACTCTTGCTCGCTTGTTTAAGTTCATACAAGGACTTCATCAACCTACAAACCTAATTAGAACCAGTAGGGCTTGAGATGCCTTTAGGTAGGGGCATGTACACTTCTTTCTTCAAGTCACCATGAAGAAAGGCATTGTCAACATGAAGTTGATGGACAAGCCAGCCTTTGATGGAAGCCAAGGCAAGAAGAAGCCTAATTATGGTCATCTTAGCCATAGGAGAGAATGTTTCTAAGTAGTCAAGCCTTTCAATTTGAGTGTATTCTCTTGCCACTAGCCTGACCTTGTATATCTCTTAGCACTACCATTAGACTTCCTCTTAATCTTATTGACCCACTTGCTTCCAATTGGATAGACATTAGGTGGATAAGGAACAATTTCCCAAGTGTGATTTTTATTCAAGGCAATAAATTCCTTCTTCATAGCATCCTGCCATTTTTGTAGGGTGCAAGTTTCCTCATAGGAAGAGGGCTCAACCTGGTGATCAATAAGGGATGCAAAAGTTTGGTGTTGAGGAGGAAGGTGTTCGTAACTGACAAAGGTGGAGATATTGGTAATTGGTTGTGGTAGGGATGCTATTGCAGGAGTAGTCTACAAGGTGAGGAGGAGGTCTTTTGACCTTGGTTGGTCAAGTGGGAGGAGTTGGTATGAGAGGCTTAGAAGAATGGACATGTGGAGATGGTGAATTAAGTGTTGGAATAGGTGGTTCAAGTATGGAAGGCTAAGGAGTGAAGGATTCAATTATGTGTGGTATGTAAGGTTGTGCAGGTAATGGGATAATGGTGGGAGAAGTTTATGTGTTGAGATTAGGTGTATGATTAGGAAAAAATAAGTCAACATACCTCCAAGAATTGTGAGGAATTTGATATTTATAGGGCAAGAATTGTTCATGGAAAACAACATTCCTTTATATAACAACAACTTGAGATTTCAAGTTAAGTGTGAGATAGCCTTTGGTGCTAGTTTTGAACCTAAGAAATACTGAGGCTGCAGCTCTTGGATCAAGTTTCCTCCTATCTGTTGTGAGAGTTGAAGTATAGCATAGGGAACCAAACACTTTGAGGTCAGACAAATCAGGTAATGTCCCTATCAACACTACGAAGGGACATTGGTTGTTCAAAAGGGTGTAGGAAGCCTATTCATGAGGTACATAACATGAAAAGTAGCATATGTCTAATATTTACTAGGCAGACCAACTTGAATCATTGAAGCCCTTGCTATAGTCAAAATATATTGGTGTTTCCTCACTACTTCAGCATTTTGTTGAGGTGTCTTTGGATAAGAGGTCTCATGCACAATGCCATACTCATTAAAATATCCAGGCATGTGGAATTTTGGTTCATTATCACTTTTGATGGTTTTCACATAACCATTGTAATGAACCTTAAGCCAGTTTTAGAAAATCTTGCAAATGTTTTGTAACCTCAAACTTACTCTTCATCATGATTATCCAAGTAAATCTTGAATGGTCATCAACAACAGTAAAAAAATATCTATAGCCATTGACAGATGTAGTGGAATAATTAAGGGCCCTAGATATCAACATGGATCAACTCAAAATTATGTCTTGCCATAGAACTACTAAGAGAAAAACCTTTTTTCTTTTGTTTGGTCATTTGATAGATTTCACACAAGAAACAATTAGAACAAGAAATATAACTATGTTGATCTTTTATTAAATTCATTCTCCTATTTGAGCAATGCCCAAGTTTGAAATGCCACAGGCTATTCATGGGAATGGAAGGTTGCATACCCTTATTTTCAACACTACACGAGACAATATCCTCATTACTACATGAATTCACAACATAGGAACTACTATCACAATCCTCAGTCTTTGTGAGATGAAAAAGACCTCCTTGCAATCTAGCCAAACCAAGAATCTTCCTCCTCTTCTTTTCCTGTATAGTGCACATGGCATCGTTTAAGATTAGTTTGCAATCTAAGTTAGTGCACAACTTGGAAACTAATATTAAATTAAGTGTAAAATTTGGTAGATAAATAGTGTTTTTCAAAGTGAGGTGAGGTAAAAGTTGAACTGTAACAACTATCCTAGCCGTGACTGTGTTACCATTAGGTAAATGAACTATCATATCATCAACTTCATCATAAGAACTGAACAGGGATAGGGAGCTACAAATATGATCAGCAGCTCTTGAATCAAGAATACAACAATTTCCATTACCACCAGCAGCAACTATTATCTTTGTTTCTGAATCTCCATACCTCTTTACAACTGATGATTGCCACCTGCATCAACCTTTCTAAGAAGATTTAACAAGCCTTTATATTGTTCATCAGTTAACATGTTTCCTCTAGGATCAGTGTCATCAACATTTTCTTCATACTCACCATTATAAAAAATAATAGAACTCTTCTCCTTCTTTTTTAGAGTTGAGAGATATCCATGTTTCTTATAGCATACCTTCATAATATGTCCTTCTCTACCACAGTAGGTACATGCTTTTAGCTTGCCTTTGCCTTTACCATATCTCCTTCTTGCATTAGTGGAATTAACATTGAACCTAGTCTTATCTTCAGATGCAGATCCAAAATAGTTCAGTCTCTCATGCTAGAGAATCATTGAAAATACTCGATTTAATGCAGGTAGAGGTTCCTTTATTAGGATCTAAAGATTGAATATATGGATGAAAATTCATCATTCAATCCTATTAGAAACCTGATTATCTTACCTTGTTCCTTATATAATCTCACATTTCTCATGGTTGCACATGAGCAAGGAACGGTGTAGGTGCAATGTGGTATAGGTTTGTAATTTTTTAATTCCTTCCATAAAGTTTTCAATTCAGTATAATATTTAGTTACACTCAGAGATCCCTGCCTCAAATTAGAGATTTCCTGTTGTAATTCAAAAACACGAAACAAGTCTCCTTGTGAAAATCTCTATGCAAATTGTTCCAAACCTCCGAAGCAAGATGAATATACACTTCACTTTGAGCAATCTACTTAGAAATTGAATGAATAATCTAAGAAGGAACAAGATTATTTACATCGAATCAAATCGTTTAGGCATTGCAATCAAGCCATCTACAAACTTAAATTTGTTCTTTGAAACCAAGGTTCTTCGCATCAGTCTTGATTAAGAGTGAAAATTGCTACCTGTGAGGACCGAAGTGACCAAGGCAATCGACTGATTCTCACTAGGATGAATATAGAATGGACACCCGGATTTTGAGAGGGATTGGTGTTCGTCGGTGGTGGTGGCACACCTCCACCAGCGCTCGAGCCACACACCATCGAGAAGAGGAGCCACCTCTCATAAACTCAGAGCTTTTCATACCATAATGAAGAACTAAGATTGAGATTGAGATTGATGAAGAGAGAATAAAGAAAGCATGTTGAAGAAAGAACTAAATGTGAATTGCATTAATTGTGAAAAACAAATTTACAGAAGCTGTTAATATACACGTAAATGGGGCACACCCTAAGCTTATGATGGGTCATAGTTAATGGAAACATTACACACTCTAACTAACTCTCAACAAACTAACTTCGTCACATGCATCTCACATGCTTGTTTTGTTAATACATGTACCCAAAGTCTTAAAATTATTTAGTGTTTAAGAAATAAAATGCTCATGATTATGATGTTAGTCATAGAGTAATGGAATAATATATCGCAACTAAAAGAGAGATGAGAAAAGTTGGAGCTGCACCGCAAGCTAATATAGGCTTTTAGAAAATTTTGTTGCCTTGCTTTGACATTTATGCCACAAAAGTGACTTTATGCATGTTACATTTGACATATGAAGTATTGAGCTTGTTAGGATGAGGACTACCCTCATCTTATATATCTTTAATTGGTCTTATCTTGTCAATGGTGGACTTAGCATATAAGAATTTTTTCTTGCAGGCAGTTGCAGATATAATTCTATTGAAATACCTCAGCGGAACAAAAATTAAATCTGTAAGTATGTAGATTTGGAAGATTTTGGTTTTACTATGAATTTGAGAATGACTACTAGAAATGCAGTCCAAACGTATGACAGAAACTAGATCAGTTAGGTAGAAATGCATTATTATTGATAGAATTCAATGTAAGATACAAATTTCTCAATACCCCTAATCTTTGTACAAATGATAAGATGCATGCTCTCCCTCAGAACCTCGCCTCTATTTACAGCCAACATATCTTATTCAAACTATCTCACCTAACTAACTAACTGATTTAGCCTCACTAACAAATTAAAATATATTACAACTAACTATTACTGGATAACTAAAATATTTAATCAACTATACTTACTACTAATGAGGGTCACCTACAGCACACATTGAACAAAGTCGAAAAGTTGAGAACCCTTTTTTGGTAGTAAACAATGTGTGTATAGTAATATCATAAATAAGAGAGATCCTTACTCTCAAGAGTGAGGGCACATTTTTAATATAATATACAAGGGTTGATTATGGTACAGTATTGGCACCATAGACATTGTGAAATCTTTTTGCATGTTAGACGTCAAATGTACAACTAAATGAATGGTTTCTATAGTAGTTTTCTATCAGATATTAAAGCAGAATGTGCCACAATATAAGGGCTTCTTGTTGCATCTGTGATATACAGCAGCTTGATCAATCTTTTTTTCTCTAGTATGTTTGCCCGTAAACTGAGCACGTTTCTTGAAGAATTTTTCACTCCAATAATTCCTGCTCAGACTTCTCTTTTCTTAGTTGGATCAGTCACTTATATTCCTCAAGGCTCAAGCACGTCCCTTCCATGCCCAGTCTTCATTGCCAATGGAAACTTTTAACATATAAACTATCAGCTGGAAGCAAGATTAAAAGGAATGTATAAGACATAGGACTATCTTTCATTTTCTTTTGGTTTTTGGGATTCCATTGGCAATACAGTTTCATCTACAGGCTGTCAGATTTGCTTATGAATTACTTACTTTTCTTTTGGGGTACAATGGTGGCTCATGTAAAAACCATCCGAGTCCCTCATCACTAGCCCAAACTTAGTGGCTTGGTCCATCCATCTGACACTAAATTGATATCAGCCTATCAAGACATGCACTGCCATTCTCGTTATTATAGTTCATGAAGACTAAGCTAACTAATACTTAAGAGAAGACACAGATTGCGTGTCTACTATTCTCTGGCACTATTATGAGATGAAATTATGAAATCCATCAAATACTGAAAAATGCCCCGAAGACAAGATTTCCACTATTTAAAACAAAACAGTACTAATGTGTGAATATGTGCATGTTTTCTTATCTTGGCATGCATTTGTTGGTGTCTTGGTGATATACAATAATATATTATTTCATTCTAAATTTTCCGGATCATTGTTTGGTGCACAGACAGTAATTTGTGCCATTGGAGAGGTGGTAAGCATGCGTTTTGTACATGGAGTTGAAGCACGACCTGGAATAATGGGGATTGACTATTCCACTGCTAACTGGCTATACCTGTATGTAAAAGACATCCATTATTATACTTTTAAGATATATATTGATGAAAAGTACTATATCTATATGTGTCTAATATATTTTGTCCAAATTTAAAATTTGTACAATTTTGATATTAGACTAATATCCATCATCATTAATTTTAAAAGGTATTTTGATGACATTCTTATCAACAAATATTTTTCACTTTTCCAAATTCTAGATTTGAGTTATTAGTTTCATACAGTAAATGACACCAATTAGAAAGTTTTTAGGTACTGCAACTACTATTGACTTGCAATAATAAAGAAAGGCTTTTATCTTACTTTTGCCAGAGATGAGCCTATTAATATTCAAGCAATGTACTTGTTTCTTCAATAAAACTGAGCCTATTAATATGTGCATGGTGCGAAGTCCCCTTATTAATTCCAAAGGTTCATCTCGGGGTCTGAGAAAATTAGAGTAATTTTTTCACGTTGGAAACTTCCCCGGCAATAAACAATAGGAATACAGGGGCTACATCACTTTAACCATGTAAAATCCCTCAAATTTGGCTTTGGTAGATTATAGGATTCCTATAATCGATTACATAGGATCTGGTAATCGATTACTCATGAGTAGCCTGTGCAAGAATTCAGCCCTGCTATCTGATAATCGATTACGTAATTAATTACCATGACATACAGACTGGCAGAATTATGTAGAATTCCATCCGAAACCAACTTCCGGATCTCCTAACTTATCCATTTCAACTCCGAACAACACCAAATTAAACACAAGCATATTTACACTACTTATGACCTGCTGGAACTGACTACACCCAAAAATTCCCAACAACAAGGGAGATATATGGTAAAATACAAACTGACCCTTACTATGCTATTTGGCCACTCCAAACCATCCTAATCCTTTTCAATTGGGACTAAAACACCACAACTACATTTCAGATATGGAGTATAAGTTATACAACCTATCCGAAGGTTCTAAAACCTCTTAGATCCAAACATCACCTATCCGGTTGCTCAATTTCACTTATTTAGCATGATTTGCCATGAACTCAACACCCTAAAACCTTTAATATCAATAGTAGGATACATTCACTGCTATATACACACTAACAACAATATTCTAAGCCTAGTGTCATTTAGCATACCTACTATTTCATTCACACACATTTTTTGAGTCATTCCAAGCATCAAAATACAATTTCACATCACTAAGTAGTATTAAGTATAACTAGATCTCCAATGAGGTCACAGATACCTATCCACTATCAAACATCATCACATAGAGACTGGTTAAACACTTCAATTGCATACCAACATCAATTCTACAGTTATTCAAAAGACAAGCAGTTATATATATACATTTACAAAACCAAGCCATCACAGGCTGGACAAGCTAACATCATCAAAATCAAAATAATCAAACACAAGTTTTTCTGCATGGCATTACATTGGTTCCATACTCTGGGCTCACCAAACGGTATCGTCATCCCCCTGAAAACTCACTGAAACCACAAGTAGAGGAGTGAGTACCACTTATAGCAGTAAATAAAAATACCAAATATGATTGTAATCAATCACTACACCTTAATAGTTTATTCAACACAAGGTTTTGCAATAATTGTATTATGTAATCAAATTTATACATATCCTTATATCTATTAAGCATAAAAGCTTTCCAGTCCTCAATTCACACATTCATTTAATTCAAATTTAACCATTACCATGATACTTCCAACCTTCCATCACCTAACATATACCAACACTCCTAATGCAATGTCTAAATGCCATGGACTTTGAAACATTCTTTTCAAATGCATAAAACATACAATGCGGATTCGACTTAAAGATAGGTAAATCGTAGTGTCAAAGGATAATTCACACAACGAATTATAGCGCTATAAATTGGTGGATATCCAGGTAACCACACAACAAATCATAGTGCTATAAAAGGTTGGTACCTCAAGAACTGCACAATGAATTGTAGCGCTATAAAAGGACAGTCTCATATAGCAAATCGTAGTGCTGAAGCAAATCGTAGTGCTTATTTTAAATGCATATGATGTCATGACAATGCAATATGCATGGATGCGAATCATGACGTATTTTCAACAAACTGACATCATAGCCTTGCTCCACTAACCCTAATTTCTTTCAAACAATCAATCATCACCGATAAAAACCAATCTAGTAAAATGGAGCAATCTAATACATCATTCACTATAAGTTGCCACTAGGGCTACTCAATATCAAGTCACATCAATTACTACCAGCATTGGCATTTATCATATAGTTTATAAAAACATTATCATCACATTTAACACATCCTTTCACAATATGGTCATCATTAATAACATTAATTTATACCATAATTACGCATATAAATGTCACATAAGTATATGCACATACATATATGTATATTTTTCTAGGCATTTGGCTATCCAACCAACAATGTAATCTATAAAACTAAATCCCAAAATAATGACTCCTATCTGCTACTCAAGTAGTAGGCCCTCTCTCGTACGTGAAACGTACCTCTTGGTGATCCTACTTTTCAATTTAACTCATTGAGATGCAGATTTCACTTTCCGACCATAATTCTTTTTACCCGATAACTCTTAAAATTAATCAATAGTTATTGTAATAACCCTAAGCTATTATATATGCGATTTGAAGCTAAAAACACTAATTCGATAGAGTTTCCATAATTATAGACTTATCCAAATGCGTCGCCACTTGCCGACGACACTTTGAAATACTTTCGGGACATCAATTCCTTTTCGAATGCTACCGAAATTAAATTATAGATGTTGTCCATCATAACCTGTGGCATAAATTAGCAATTAAAGCCAATGAGTTCTTGACCCTTCATAGCCGAATAGAGCATGGAAGAAGGAAACGTGTTTATGTCTTACCTTTGAAGCTCCAAAATGTGAAATGATGGTTTTCAAGCTTCATTTAGCACCTCCCATGGCTGCCACGACCATAACTAAGAGAAGAAGGAAACAGGATTGGGTTATGCTCCATGGAACCTTGGGCGGTGAAGGAGAAAAATTGAAGGGTTAACATGTAATTACTGTGACATCCCTCGATCGACTAAGACAATCCTCACACATAGTTGCCTTAGTTGACTAAGAGGTCACATAAAGTTATAAAAATGTGGAACTTTTTTTGTGTGCATGAGAAACACAAAACATGGTGGATCATCATCTCATTAATTAAATCAGTTCATACACGATTCAATATTGCTTTACATACTCAAATGAAATCAGGGGCACGTAGGCTCCCATAACAAAGAAAAACATAACTTAATTACCTAATATAAAAGACAACCTAAACCTAGACAGATCCATCCAGAGGACGAATCCTATAGTGCCTCTTACCTTGGCGACAATCTATCTTTCAGAGGAATCCTAATTCAGAGTATGTCACTCCAAACCAGAATCCTCGACACAAGAGTGAAGAATTATCCTTAAGGCAGACCAAGGCTCTGTTGGTCATCCCCTTGGTGTAGCCACTCTGGATTACTCTTGATGTCCATCTTCCACTGTTTGCTGGATGAAAATCAAACCACGAAGATGAGGTAACTCTTTGTTCATTTGAACCATGCTCTCCATCATTCCAACGTCCATCTTGAGAAAATAGGACTCTATAGCCTGTACATCCAACTCGACTGGAAAATTCTTCAGGGATCAAAGGCAACCTGCCCTAACTGTGATGTCTCTTCGATAGCCCACTAACCATGCTAAACCAAAAATATAAAGGTGAGACGCTAACCCCACTTGTCCACCTCTCAATGGGAAGTTCGTTATCACTGACGTTTCCCCTTATCATGCCTTCGCACATCATATAAACACAACTCGTGATCAGGAATATATTTCCCTATAACCAATATCACATAATCCACAACATCATCACATACATATCCATTTTAAAACTAGATCCTAGTTTTATTTTACCTCATCACATCTTATATGATCCTGCTTTACTTATCACATCTCATATGATCCTGCTTTACCTTATCAATGCATTATTCATAGACATAAGTTATCATACAATTCACAGTCATAGCCATCAATCCACATAAATCATCATAAGGAACAACACATAACTAATAATCACCATCACTAATCAAATCACATCATCATTCATCTATGCAATTAGTCAACCAAGATGTGACATTTCTTAATATAAAAAATATCATCTCCACAGGGACCGTTTCTCAAGTACTCAGAATAATGATCCTATTTATCTAAACAAGCAAAAATAAAGACCCTTGTGCAAAAGAATTAAAAATAAAGTAATTAAAAGTGCAAATTAGAAGTTCTCCGAGAATAAAATCAATTAAAACTTATCTTGGGATTTTCGGGTAATGAATTGCTTCATAAAGATGTTTAAAGATTTTACTTTATCTTTTACTCTCAAGTTTACCAGGACCAACTTCCTAAGGTTCTAACTTTCCCTTTTTAGAGCTCCGTTAGATTACTCAGAAATCAAATAAATTATTATTTAATTTGAAAACAGAGTAGTAAAGAATAATGGAAATTTTAAGCTAGCACAACAATTAAAAAGGTTCCCTTTTCAATCCATCTCAAGTTTAGTTATTATGAAAAATTTCGGTCTTCAAAAGATTAAAGAAAGTTCACTTTTCAGTCCCTCCTAGTATTCAATCTTAGGTTTAATTCTTGAATTAGACTAATTAGGTTCACTTTTTAATCCTTTCCTAGAATTAATTAAAAACAGCTCATGCCTATTTCTAGATCAATGAGTGAATGAGGCCATCAAGAATCAAAGATAAACATAGATTTCTTTGATAAAGCAATAAGGATTACATCAATAAATCACAAATCACCCCCTAAATCCAAAGAATAAGGATTCTAGTCACTCATGGTAAACAAGAAATCACAAAGGTTCATTGAATCCATACAACTCAGAATACACGGATTACAAAGGTTCTAACAAAAGGCAAAACCAAGAATCTTAAACTAATCACTAAATGTGCAAAGTCTTCAATTCTTTGTTCCCTTCGTGTTCTCCCCTTGAGAATCCTTGAAAAAGTCCTCCCGGATTACCCCTATGCCTGTACAAGGTGCCTCTAAAGTGTAGAGAGTGAGTCCCTCAAAACAGTGCTTATCTCCCTCTTAAATAGAATGAAAAACATAACATGTTGGTGTTAGTCTCGAACCATGGCCGTGGTTCACTCTGGAGCTTCCTCTTCAAATTTTGGGCCTTTCACTCCATGGCCCTGGTCCCCACCAAGGCAAGGTCGTAAGTGCTCTGTCTTGGGCCTTTTTTGTTTTTTAATTATTTTGGTACACGGTTACTTTGTTATGTATTGCTTTCCATATATGATCCAAAAATAGTCTTGAAATCTGTAAATTCTACAAAACTAGCAAACCAAGTAGCAAAGGAGGGAAAGAATAAAATATGATAGGGATTTAAGGGGATTTTATTCAATTAGTCCTAAAAATGCCTATAGACTACAACCTGAAATGAAATGATATGTTTTAGAGACACATCAAGATGCTATGCATGTGTTAGGTTCATTATACCTTTTTTATTCATTCATTTAAATCTCATGATGCAAATGGGGCCCATCATCTCATCATCATCGATCATCATCAATAACTTCATATCGCCAGTACGTCTACTGGGGAGGAATGATCTATGTGGAATACTAGTGTGGTCGGAGTCATTTCGAGTTCTCTGTTAGGGGTATATGGACCACATCCTATCACCATCATTATGGATCCAAACCTTACGCCCCGGGTGTGGCAACATAAACCAGAACTCGCGCTACACGACCTTAGAAACGTTCGGTTATGTTGAAGTACTCCTGGCTGACCATAGACTATTCAGCATCGGGTGCAAGATCGAGTCATTTGGACGTCCGAACCTGGAGTACTCCCAAGGTTCATTTTGGACCTGAAACATGCACGTTCTTCGATGTACCCTCTACACTGTAATGTAACTAGCCACACGACTACAACATATCATCACAATGCAATAATACATGAATACTCATCATCTTTTACTCTTTCTCATCATTATCATTTTTATTATATAGTTACCGGGTAGGGTCCCTATGTCAATTATTCATTCCCATCACTCTTTTATCAACTTTTCTTCCCTGTAGGGACCAATCCTTACGGGTAGTATTAACTACTTTGGCCAAATTTTTTTTAATTTTCCTATTTGATACCTCCACTTGGCCATTTGTTTAAGGGTGATAGGGTGTAGCTACTTATGTTTTACCCTATACTTTTTCAAAAGATTTTTAAAGGTTTTCTCAATGAAATACGAACCCTTGTCATTAATCATAATTCTAGGGACCCCAAACCTTGGAAAAATTATTTTCTTAAAAAGTTTAATAAATATTTTAGCATTTGCATGGGGTGAAGCGAGACCCATTTGGATAAGTAGTCCGCAACTACTAAAATATAACTATTTCCAAAAGAAGAATGAAAGGGTCCCGTGTAATCAATACCCCAAATATCAAACAATTCTACCTCAAGTATGTTATTCAAAGGCATCTCATGTCATTTAGAAATGTTACCTGAACATTGACACGAGTCACATGTGGGCATATACTTACGGGTATCTTTAAATATATATGGCCAATAAAATCTAGCTTGAAGTACCTTCTAAGCAATCTTAAAGGTGCTCATGTGTCCTCCAAATGAAAAGGTGTGGCAATGGTCTAGGATGGAATGAACTTCATCTTCAAGGATACACCTTCTTATTAACCCTACACAACGCCTGAGTAGAAATGGTTCATCCCAATAGTAATGCTTCACATCTACTAAAAGCTTCTTTCTCTACTAAAAGCTAAGATCAGGAGGTAAAATACTACAAGCAATATAATTAACGTAATTAGCAAACTAAAGGACTTGTTGGATATTGAGACTGAAAAGATGCTTATCTGGAAAATATTCACTTATAGGAGTAATGTTATCCATCTCTTTTTTTCTCAGAAGGCAACCTAGATAAATGATCAATAACTAAATTCTCAATACCTTTCTTGTTCTTTGATTTCTATACCAAACTCTTGTAAAAGCAGAATCCACCTAATCAATTTAGGTTTGACATTCTTTTGCAACAAGTATTTTATAGTAGAATAATCAGTGTAAACTATTACTTGAGAACCTACCAAGTAAGATCTAAACTTGTCGAAGGCAAAGACAACTACCAACAACTCTTTTTCTGTAGTGGCATAATTCACCTGTGCATCATCAAGAGTCCTACTGGTATAATATATGACATGGACCTTCTTTTCCTTATGTTGTCCAAGTACAACTTCCACAACATGATCACTAGCATCGCACATGAGCTCGAATAGGAAAGTCCAATCAGGAGGTTGCACAATAGGAGTCGAGACCAATGCTTCTTTGAGTCTGTAAAAAGCTTCCAAACAATGTGAGTCAAAAATGAAATGGACATCCTTACCCAAGAGATTCGTAAGAGGTTTGGTTATCTTGGAAAAATCCTTGATAAATCTCTGGTAGAAATCAGTGTGTCCAAGGAAACTCCTTACACCCTTCACATTCTTTGGAGGTGGTAATTTTGCTTTGTCCACCTATATACCTCTTTTGAAGACCAAATGTCCTAAAACAATGCCTTTACGAACCATAAAATAACACTTCTCCTAATTCAAAACCAAATTAGTTTCTAACAACACTGCAAAACTTTATAAAGATTTGTGAGGCAATTATCAAAATTTACACCATATATAGAAAAATTATCCATGAAAACCTCCATCACATTTTTAATCAAATCAGAGAAAATAGCTTGCATACACCTTTGAAAAGTCGTAGGTGCATTGCAAAACCCAAAAGGCATACGCTGATACAATTTCATTGGATAAATGAAATTCTTTAGCAAACGTACTAATCGTTAAAAAGTAGTAATTAATATTGTTTACATGGGGATTGAGTTAAGTACCATAATCCAAGGAACTCACTAACTGAACCTTCATAAATTGATGAAACATTGGTTTTTAGTTTTTTGAATTAAAATATATTTTTGGTCTTTTTAGTATAATTGAACAACAACTGAAACAATGAAAGCAATGGAATAAGTTAACAACAGGTTGAAATTGGAATTGGCCTTAACATACAAATTCACTTAAATTTGTATGAATGTTGCATTAGATTCAATTAAGAAAGTGTTCAAATATTCATAGGTGACTAACCTCTAATCCTTTAGGTGATTAATACTAATCTAGCATAGATTAACCCTAATCCCTTAGGTGCTATTAACACTGAATTTAATTACGAAAATTAGAAGAACCCTAGCTACATAATTTCTTAGGCCTGAAGTAACTAGGTCAACAAGTGCAAACCTGAAGTTCTCACCATGATTCCTCTCTAGTGATTTCCTTTGAATAAGCCTTGGATTTCCCAATCCAAGAAGTGTAATCCCACACTTGTCATGTTCAGAACCATCCTCAATTGAATCCTTCAGCTTCGATGACATAGATTCAAGATCCATAATTGCTTCAACCAATCCTAACCCTAGGGAACTAAGCACATATGGTAGAATAAAAGTGGAAACAGAGAAAGGCATAGTCAGAAGTTGAGAGAATTAAGGGAGCGAAAATATGTAGAGAGAGAATGCAAATCTAAAAATAAAGTTCTAAACTAGAATAATGTGTGTTAGTAAAAGAGGGTTAAACACTTAAATACTAACTATAACTATTTACTAACTCTGATAACTAATAATGAATAATTGCTGTCGCGACCGGGATCGCGGCGGCACGGCCGACCCTCAAAACGATCTTAATGTTTCGAAAAGAAAAACAGGGAGTCGCCACCAATATTTTTTAGGATAAAATACCGGGAAAACCTTTCATTAAAGCACTGGTTAAAAAATGAAATTCCAAATTCGAGAGTCTGATTACAGGTGAGGAAGGTATTAGCACCTCACAACTGTCCGTTATAAAAACGGTTACCTCAATATGATAGCGCGCATTATAATTAGGCCAATAATTATTTTAACTTCTTCATGAAAAAAAATAAAAAATAAAAATATATATACGAGATGACAAAATATACAAAAATAAACACGGAATATTTACATGAGATTAACAGGACGTCTCGTCCAAATTAAACTCGCTCCACCCTTTTTTTCAAGAAAAAAATGAGATTAACAGGACGTCTCATCCAAATTAATCTCGTTCCACCTTTTTAAATAAAATGTATGAAGCACTCATTCTTGTTAATATTTAATATGAATCTTGGTGGGGATTAATTCAATTATTAAAAATTAATTAATAATTGAAAAGGAAATGGATTCATCAATTAACAGTTAATTAATTTTGAGAGAAAAATAAATAATAACAAATATTGATAATGAGGAACAGATTTTTGATGAGGGATTAATCTGATCAACAGAAATTAATTACTTATTGAAAAGGAAGTATTTCCATCAAACAATAATTAATTTTAACACAAAAAAATAGATAATACAAGCATTAAAAAAATGAAGGACAGATTGGGACAAGTGATGAGAAAGGAGCTGGACGGTGCTGGTATTGGAGCTTCTGTTGGATTACGGGGCTGATTGGTGTTGGGGGGAGAGGAGAAGTTTGGTATTGGTTTGAGGAAAGGACGGTGTGGGTGTGGGTTTTGGAGAAGGTGAGGATGGTGGGTGTGGTTTTTTGAGAAGGTGAAGACGGTGTGTGTGTGTGGAGCTGTACGGTGTGGAGAGTGGGGACGGTGTTGGGTTTTATGGGAGGATGGTTGGTGTGGAGGATTTGAGGAAGGGACAGAGTGATGCGGAGAGGGAGAGGGACAGAGTGATGCGGAGAGGGAGAGGACTGTATAGTATTGAGAGGACTTGAGGGAGGACAGATAATTGAAGGGGCTGTATGGTGAAGAGAAAGGATGGTATGGAGTTGGGGGGTGTTGAGAGGACGGACAATGGTAAGAAGGACGGTATGTGAGAGGGACGAACAGTGGTGAGAGGGGAGAGTGAGGACGGTTGGTTAGAGGAAGGAGAGAAGGGTCGGTGTTGTAGGAAGAAAGGGACGGTGTAAAGAGAGTGAGGGGCTTTGTGCTGGTGGAGGAAAA
This sequence comes from Clitoria ternatea, assembly GCA_037962975.1. Lineage (NCBI taxonomy): Eukaryota > Viridiplantae > Streptophyta > Magnoliopsida > Fabales > Fabaceae > Clitoria > Clitoria ternatea. Next base: position 34,937,679 of record CM075675.1, on the reverse strand, counting down.
GGAGGGTACGGTGTGGAGAAGAAGGAAGTTGGGACAGTGGAGAGGAGGACGGTGTTTGTGGATTTTAAGAGGGAGAACAGTTGAGAGGTGGAAGGTATGGAGAAGGAAGGAGGACGATGTGGAGAGGAGGATTGAGGACGGTTGGGAGAGGAAAAGGACAGTGTGGAAGGAGAAGGAGGTTGGGACGGTGTTGTAAAAGGAGAAAGGGCTGTATGGGAGAGGAAAAGGACGGGTGAGGGAGGACAATAGTGAGGGGGACGGTTGAGAGGTGGACGGTGTGGAGGATTGAGGACAGTATGGTGAGGGGGACGGTGTGATGGTGTGGAGAGGGAGAAGACAGTATGGTGAGGGGGAGGAAAATTACGAGTGACTGTAGGAGGATAGACAGGAGTTTAAGACTGTTTCCTCCCTTGAAAGCTTCAAGATTCTCTCTGCAATGAAGGCTTCTTTTCCAGGATTTCTCTCAAATGAAATTCCTCCAGGATCCTTTTCTCCTCCTTCATTTGAAGTATTTATAGAACATTTCAGGAGCATGTTGATTGCCTGAACAGCCCCGAGACAGCCTGGCTACCAATTGGTGAGGATTTTTATTATTTCCTCTTTGTCTTGTTATCAGCCGCCCCTTGAAATTAGCAAATCAACTTGGTCAATGTGTTGGAAACAGCCTGGATCGTGACAGAGGAGGCTGGTGGGAGTTCTTTATCATTTTCTTCCTTCGTCTGGTAGTGAGCCGCCTCCCATAATTCAAGGATCCACTTGGATGGTGGAAATCCAAGTCAGCATGGTAGAAATCCGAGTGGAAAAAGGTACTTTTTGTGAGCCAGACCGAGTGGAAAAGGTCCCTTTTACACACAAGACTGAGTGGAAAAAGGTGATTTTGTACACAAGACCGAGTGAAATCCGGTCGGTGTGAGGCTGCTGTGAGGAGCTGGGCGAGCAAAATAACTCTGGTTAAAATATTCAATCGGAACCGAGTGAAGAATGACTCAGAACCAAGTTAAAAGGACTCGGAAATGGTTGGAGTACGACTCGGAAATGGTTGGAGTACGACTCGGAAATGGTTGAAGGATGGCTCAGAAATTGGTGAAAAGTGACTCGGAAGTGGGTAAAAGGATGACTCGAAATTGGGTGAAAATGGCTCGGAAATGGCTAAAAGTAATGGCTCAGGAATGGGTGGAAAGAGGCTCGGAAATGGTTAAAGGATGACTCGGAATTGGTTTAAGTATGGCTCGGAATTGGGTGAAAGGATGGCTCAGAATTGGGTAAAAATGGCTCGGAAATTGAGTGAAAGGACTCACTCAGTGCTGACTGAAAAATGGCTCAATCGGTACTGACTGACGAGTGAGTGACTCGGTGCTGACTAAGAGTGACTCACTCTTTGTTGATTGAGAGAGGACTCACTCGGTGCTGACAAAAGAGAGAGTGGCTCGGAAATGACTGAAGAGGATTCACTCAGTGCTGACTGAAGAGGCATCACTCGGTGCTGACTGGAGAGATTTCACTCGGTGCTGACTGAAGAGATTTCACTGGGTGCTGACTGAAGAGAGAGTGACTCAGAATTCTTTCAATCGGAAGTATTTGGTTCAGATCTTGTTTCTGTTTGAAGCATTCACTCGGAATCACTTCAATCGGAGGTGTGTTGCTCGGATCTTGTCTCTGCTTGAAACATTCACTAGGAATGTCTTCAAAAGTGACACTCAGAACTTTACTGCTTGAAGGATTTACTGCTTCCAATCAGAATGGTTTCACTCATCATCCAATCATTCAGATTCATTCACTCGGAGTCGGTCCTAACTCAGAATTTGGAACTTGGATATTTTCACTCGGAAACAGCTCTCTTTTCACTCAGAATTGCCTTCTTCTCACTCAGAAATTAGAATTTGACAATTCACTCGGTGCATTCACTCGGAGTCGGCTTTGTTTCCAATCAGAAGGGTTTCAACCATCAATCAACTCTTCAGATTTTTCGCTCGGGAATGGAATGGTTCCACTCGTCAACCAATCCCTCGGATATATTCACTCGGAGCCGGAATTGTTTCCACTCGGAACAGCTTCAATTGTCAATCCCCTTCGGATTTACTCATTCAGGAGTCGGCCTTGTTTTCACTCGGAACAACTTCAAAACAACATCAAAGTTAAAGCTAATCCATAAAACCGAGGTGTCTCTTTGCTCGGAATACCATCTCCTTCCAAACAAAACCACCCGGAGATCTGTTCTCATTCAACAAGTGTTCATTCAAGGGCTTCTTCTGCTCGGACAAAAGTCTTTCGACCGGTATTTGTCCACAGCCAGTTCTTTTTCACTCGGAATGATTGCAGTGGGACAACTTCCACTCGGATTCACCTCTAACAGGGACATATTTCTTCAAGGTCAACCATTTTTCATTCGGAATGGCTTTGATAGGGAAGCTTCCACTCGGATTCACCTCCAACATGAAGTATTCCACTCGGCAACGCTACGTTCTGAGTCATTCCACTCGGCTTTGATCATTTCTGAGTCATTCTACTCAGATTTTATCATTCTGAGTCGGATTTGTTTTCAATCAGAAAGGTTTCAGTCGACAATCAGCCCTTCAGATGTATTCGCTCGGAAACCGACCTTATTCACTCGGAAATGGGAATACTCCACTCGGAAACACCCCACCCGGAGACAATTCACTCGGCAATGTCTCACTCGAAGGAAAGGAATATGCATCAGGTATCAATCTCGCTCGGGCGAGATATGTCTTGCTTGAGCGAAAACGTTCCAGTATACATCAACATACCACTCGGCCATGTCTCAGTCGGAGACTCCTTACTCGGAATTGATCATTCCGAGTCATTTCACTCAGAAATGATCATTTCGAGTCATATTTTTTTTGGTGAAAATGGACCGGACCAAAATAGGTGTTCACAATTGCTAAATAATCCCTAGGTGTTTACAAATAAATAGGCTAACTTAACTAAATTTACAAGGCAAAAAAGTTACAACAAGAAAAATACATGATTCCCTCATGCTGGCACGCATATGCACGTTGGTTTTATAAGGTTTGTGAATCATGGTCCAGAAAGCTAGCGTGTTAATGTTGGCATGAGCGTGTATACATTTAGTTGTTGGTTAAGGATGGTGTGTGGGCGTAGGTGATGAGCGTGAGCTGAGTGTGCATACACAGGGGTTCTGAAGCTGACCTAGAAACATGCACATCTTGGCGTAAGTTGAGTGTGGACCGGGTGTGCCTATCTCTGGATGGCCCATGATTCTTGAGTGAAGTCCCAGCGTGACCTTATGTTGGTGAATGTAGCCATGTGTGGGCACCAGATGGTATCTGATGTTTGGCGCGAGATAAGGGCGTAGTCCTAGCGTATACGCGCTAGATCTCTAAAGTGGCATAAGTCAGATACATCCCAACCAACGTGGCCTTACGCTAGCCAGCGTAAGCATGCATGGTTAGGGAATGGCTTGAAGCTTCCCTTGGCAGTCCTGGTCATGGTCTAGCGTGAGTGCACGCTTGGTAGCGTGTTCACGCATGACTAGCCTTGTTTCCTTGGTGTCTTGAGCATGACTAGTGGTCCTTTGGATGTGGCCTTACGCTGGCTTTGCACCTGGATCCTATACATGACAGAAACCCAATGTACCAATGTTGAACATAAGCGTGGTCACACTGGGGTAAGCATAACACAAAAATAACACTACTTACCTTCAACTTGATGTAAATATGCAAGAATTAACTTAAAAATATTAAAATATTTTATTATTTATCTGAATAACTAAAATGCTAACTAATCATTAATTTGATACTAAATTAGTTATTAAAAAGTTAAAATCACTTAAATACTACTTAAATAAATAATAAATAAATAAGTCTTTTCAAGACTTATCATATGCCTATAAGCCAAGGAACCATAAAGGTACGTAAATATGGTTTTCTCTTCGTCAGAAGGATGGATGAGTATTTGGTGAAAACCAAAGTACCCATCCAAATAGCGAAAGTGAGAGTGCTTAGTTAGTTTCTCAAGCATCTGATCAATAAAGGGTAATGAGAAATGGTCTTTCTTAGTGCCACTATTTAACTTCCCATAATCTATACACATGCGCCACCTAGATGAAAACGAAGGAGCTGCCTAGAGAGAGAGAGGGACGTGTGAGGGAATTAGAGAAAAGAAAGAAAAAGTGAAAAAGGAAATAAAGGATTAGAAAATAAAATAATTGGAGTTAGTTAATTAGATTTTAATTCATTTAGTTTTTATTTTGAGTTCTATTATAGAAACCCATTTAATTTAATTTATCAGCTTCATAAATTTAAGTTATCTCAGTATTTAGAATTCGGATGTTAGACATTGTCGTGATTTGTTCAGGGAATTGGGCTATAGGGCGTATAAACTTGAATCTGTTGATGATCTTAACAAACCATTTGTGTCGATGTACTTTGGTGCCGCTTATGTAGCATGGCTATCAAAATATGAAGGAAGGTATGTCTCATCTGATCACCACTAAAGATTTTTTCTTTCTGCATAGAAGTTAATTTGAATCAATCTGTTGTATATGGTATCTCACAAATTTACTTTAAAATGCTACTTTCATATTTAAATATAAAAACTTTTTTAAATTTTTTGTCTTTTACTATAAGATCGTATTTCAAATTTTAATGTCATCCATTGAAATAGTTGTTCAATACCAAATTTAACATCGAATTGATCCTCTTAGAAGATGAATTTGACACAAAGGACGGAGGAATTAATACGATGTCAAAAGTTGACATTGAAAGATCATTTTTATGTGTTTTCCATTAGAGGATTAAATTGGCAACAATTTCTCCCTTGGAGGACTAAATACTTTTTATCATTTCATAATACTTTTTAGACTTTATAACCTTAAAAAAGTTATTAGATGAATCAATATTAACCTTGATTGAGTTAATGATAAAGGCTTAAGTTAGGCTACTTTAAATTATAAAAAATAATTCCTTTCACACATATAATGATTGAAAGTAGTTATTTGTATTATTGTTATTAAATTTTTTTGTAACATTTTAAAATACCCCTTATATTATTTGTTACATAACATATTAGTTGTATTGAAAATATATATAAAAAAGACATATTTAGTAGACAAAATGTTTAATAACATTGAAAAAAATATAATTTTACTTATGAAATAAGAAATTCTACTAAAAGTTATTTATAGTTGGAACCGAAAATAGTATGACTTAAACGAATGTTTTTAAAATAAAGAGATGAAAACCAAACTTAATAATCAAATCGAAAAAACAAACACATTTTACCCTTAACTAACCTTTAAGTTACATTTTCAATTTGAGTGACATAATTAAAAGGGTGCTGCTAAAAAGAGGGACTTGAAGGAAAGACCTCCATAATTTTTTTGACTTCAACTTCAAATCTTTAATCATTACTATCTTCATTGTTTGTACTTTGTACTGACTAATTCATGTTCAATTCAATGATTGTGATTTAGGGAAAGACGTCCAGAATTTTTTGTTCAAGCATATTTTATAGGGCCAAAAAATGTGAACCCTCAAGAAACAAGTACTCTCTGGCTAAAATTCGAAGAAACTCTCAGCAGATATAAAGAAATGAAGAGGTACACATTTAGTATCCTCAACTTTTTCTTTCTTTCAAAAATTGTCATAAATGTATGACTATGTTAAGACATCTCAACTTAATTTCCAACAAAAACTTTTTATACTTAATTCCATAACCGGTGCTCTTAAGGTACTAGATGTTACAACCCAAATTTATTTACCATATATTGTAGTTAGATAATCTTATCACATGGATTTCTCTTTACAGGAAGGGTGATAGCTGCTCTATCATGTAAGCTAACAAACAATTATGTTGTAAATTGTAATTTCATTTGAGAGCTGTGCATTTGTAATATATGGTGAAATCAAATGATTGGTATACATTGAAGGAAATGAGGGGAAAGAAGGAAAATATAAGAAACTTATGACCCAAGAAAATGACTTGCTTCATGTACAGAACTGATTGTCATAGAAATTCATTTCATTAAAGTTAATAGTATTCATGTTCAAATTAAGTTACTGCATTGCAAAGAAGGAAAGAAAGAGAGAGCATAACGCAAATGAATTTTTTGCATTGGATATATTTGTAATCTTTTATAGAGAACATATATATGAAACTAATTTCTTGAGTTAAAATGAGAAATACCACAAATTAACAAATGAAACTATCTTATCAATGGAATGTATATATAGTCCTGTATAGACAACCTAAACCTCTATGCTTGTAGTGGAACAGTATAGTAATTTTGTGGTGGAAGAACATGTGCTTTCCAAAGAAAATAAAAAAAGGGATCTTTTTTTAGTGATTTTCAAGGCATGAATTAATCTCAATTGGTTGTCTAAAGTGTGAGTTGTGATATTATTTTTGATTCCTAATAATGGCTCGCGGCATACAAGTGTGTCACGTAACACAAAAGATATTGTAACTATAGGGATTGTGTTCTCAAGTACTTGTGATTTTAATTTTAATTATCTAGACAACTAGTTCAAAGGTGATTTGCTTTTAAAAGGATAAAATTGCAGTAAAATTAAAAGGTGCAAAGGAGAATATCTCCAAGGAAAAAGGATTCAATTAAGAGTATTTTGGGATCAAGGTAATGAAATTGCTTTGTATTGATGTATAAAAATATAATTTTTATTCCTAAAGGTCATGTACATCAGGACAAACTTTCCTAACCATTAGTTTTTTCTTCTGAGAGTTCCACTAAAGTACTTTATTTTCAATAAAAGAACGTTCGATTTGAAAAAAGAACTCATTAACGCTTTGTGAAAATCTTAAAGTCCTTTAAAGATAAAATTACTTTCGTAATTTTAGTCTTAAGTTCAATTGCCTAAATTGATTAACTAGATTCACTTCTCAGTCCCTCCCTAATTAATTAAACATCACTCAAGCCTATCTCTAGATCAAAGAGCGCATAGAAACATCAAGCAATTGAAGATAAACATCACATTTATTCATAAAAATAGAGAAAAGGTACATCAATACATTACAATCCACCTCCAAATCCCAAGAAAAACTATCTAGCCACACATGATTTGGGAAATCATAAAGCAAATACTTGAATCAATGAATCTAAAGAAAGGAATTACAAATAGGAATAAAAGGAAACAAAAGAAGAGTACAAAAATAGACCAAGAAACCAATGTCTTCCCAAATCTTCCTTCGTTGCTCCTTTGTTTTCCCCTTGAAATTCTTCAAGAAATCATCCCAAAAAGCTTTCTCCTTTCCTCTACAGTGTGTTGTGCCTCCAAAGTTGCAGAACCCATGAATCTGGACCCCCTTTTGGCTTTTATACAGTGCAAATCGTAAAAAAACAAGGTTTCTTGTCAGAGCACAATCCATGATCGTGGAATGCTCTGCCAGGTCCCTGTTTCAATTTTCAGAATTCTAGAGGCATGGCCATGGTTCCTACCATGGCCTGGCCATGGAGTGCAATGCCTAAGCTATGACATCCGAAACCCAAATTACAAATTTCAATTAATTAACCTAAATTTTTGTAATAAATTTTTCACGTTTAAAGAATCATTTTGAAATTCGTAATTTAAATTCTGAGGTCACGTAAAAATTGATAAATGCAGAATATTATCATGCATACTAGTCATGAATGAATAAAATATAATACATTTATATAGTAGAAATGATAGATAAGATTGTAGTACGAGGTACATAATAATTTTATTACAACACATTAAAAGTCAAATAAAGTCAAAGTCCAAGCAATAAAACATAAAAGCTTCATCAATTTCACCATTCGTCATTCTGTGAAGCATGCACTGTAAAAATAATGTAAGAGTGAGATAGAATATATAATAAATATAAAATAAGTAAAATTGCACAAACACAATCAACAAACAATTATGATATGATAAATATACCAAACAAGGTCATTTATATTTAATAATATTTAATTTAACCAAATGATGTCATGTTGGATCCATTTTGATTTAGTGAGAATACTGCAGTAAAAAGTCTCATAGAGACACAAGTAGGACTTAGCATAATGCCATGAATCCCTACCCTTCGTAGCGCTCAAGTACCAAAGTACACAAGTAGGACTTAACATATACCATGAATCCCTACCCTTTATGATGTTCAAGTACAGAAGTACACAAGTAGGACTTAACATAAACCATGAATCCCTACCCTTCATGGCGCTCAACGAAAATAAGGCTTTAACTCATCATAGAGTAACCCCCCACCAGGGCCGACAATCATGGAACCCTTCAATTCCATGGTGTGTCCAAATGTTTATGATGCATGAATACCTTTAATTCTTTTTATCAATTTAACATACCATGATATTAATACTTCCATAATCACTTGAAAGACACAAGTCCTCAAAGGACACATCACATATATCAATTCTCAAAATTATGGATTTACAATTCAACAACATATCTCAATAAAGCATAAGGCATTCATGTATACATTAATTTAGTCATTCATAATTATTCATCACAAAGATATACATACTGTATGACATTCATAGGACACTCAATAACATCTATAATAATCAATAATCCCTCAATAATTCATAAATAAATCATTACCCGCATGGAAAATATAATTTTCATCCATAATAACCATCATAGGTAAATTTCAGAAATTTACAACAACAACATACATTAGTAAAAAGTCATAACCTGAGCAAATCAAATCCTTTTTAAGTAATTCCACTTTCTGTAGTTCCATAACAAAATTATCTACAACATTCATGAAGACCAAAAATTTTAATTCCTTACAGAATTGGCTCCACGTTACAAACAACACAATGACTTTTGCAAATTTTTACTGCATGTACACAGTTTGGTAAAATAGGCATATCTCATTGTAAAAAAATTATTTTAAGATGAAACTTGTGCCAAATTTTCAAAAACAGAATTATCTATAACTTTTATAAAGATCATATTTCCCAATTCTATAAGTATAAAACACAATTTTAAAATTACTTTCTGACTTCAAAACAGTAATTTCAGTATTATAGATTCAGTTATAGCTTTGACAACCTTTGGTAAAAATTGTATATATCTTAATAGAAAAATTATTTTTACGTAGGACTAAATCCCACATGTTCATAACTCAAATATCTAAAACTTTTATGAAAAGCTAAAAAATTAATTCCTTATAAATTATTCTCAAACAACTATTGACCCATACATAGCTTCCAAAAATGTCATACTTTAATAAATAAATCATAACTCAAGTTTTACTTATCCTTTTTAGAAGATTTTGGTCTCTAAATTTATACGACACAAAGATCTACAACTTTTATAAATATATCATTTTCAATTTCAAAATATATGATTACCAAACTTTAATTAAAGACACTCATTTTCAGAAATAATTAAACAACATGAACACATGAGAATAATTTAAGCATAAATTCCATATTACTTAGAATTTTGATATGAGACCAAATCTAACAGAATCATAACATCTATATCTACAAATTTTATAAAGATAAAGATGGTTAATCATACTCACAAAATTTACAATTTCAACATATATTCAGAACTAAGTCATGAAACATTCAAAAGAAACATATTTCAGTATTTTGACTATAACTAATGCTATACATATCCAAATCAGTTGGTTCAAGTCTCAAAATTCACATAACAAAAAAATCTACAACTTTTATGAAGACATCACAGTCAAATTCACATATTTTCAGCTTCAAAATTAAGTAACAAGTTACGAATATAAATCTGAAAATCCTAGAATAACATACAATTCTACCCATTCCATATTTATTCACAACCCTATCCCCTCTTACCTTAATAGAGGATCCTAGAGTAGTTGAAGTATTCTCTTATTGTCCTAACTTCAGATCAAGAGTAACTTTGATGGAGAAAATGAAAGAAAATGAGAAATATGTCTTCACTAACTTCAGCTTGTTATAAGATTTTAGACTTGAGAACAAGATATAGTGTTGATTTAATCATGCAAATAACAAGTGTGAAATAAACTTTTCATAATGTAATTGTAGTGGGATATTAGGTGCATTATGTATGGTGATAATGGAGGTTTTAAGTAGGAAAAATGGGCTGTATTATTGACCATTCCCGCAGCTTATATAATGTAGCTTATATGATTGAAGTAAATATCAATTCTGACAGTTTTGGTATTTTGGGCATATCTCTTTCATATCTTAATGGATTTTAATGAGTTTGGTCTTGTTGGAAATATAAGATAAAGAAGAACAACTTTGTAGTTGATGATTTTTTCAAATTTGGACTCTAACTAGGCATTAAAATATGTAAAAGGTGACATGATTGAAGTAAAATACCAATTTTGAAACAGTTTCAGTATTTTTTGCATATCTCTCTCAAATATTAATGGATTTTAATGAATTTGGTCTTGTTGAAAAGCTAAGAAGAAGATGAACAACTTTGTAGTTTACCATATTTTCAAATTTAGACTCTAACTAGGAATTAAAATGTGTACAGGATGACATATTTTGAGTGGAGTATGTGGTAATTTGATAGGAGTAAATGGAAAAGGCAAATAAATTAATAACTAAGGAAATAGGTAATAAGTTATTTGGTTAACTTTTACCTAAGGTATAAAGCTAAAATTATTTATAATGGTAAAAGGTTAAATTGAAGATGTTGTCCTAACCAAAATTTATGTAGAAAGTTGAGATAAAATGGATAATATCATTGATGGTCTTAATCAAAATAATTATACATAAGAATGAAATTTTTGGGATGTTACATAGGTCACCAAAATCTTCCATTTTCTTCTTCTTCTTTTTGGCATGAAGGACCTTGTTCCGGATTGACTTTCCATCGTTAACCAAAAGAGGCCTTCAAAAACCTAATTATCTGCAAAACTAATAAACACAATAGCAAAGACGGGAAAAAGCGAAATAATCAAAGGATTTAAGGGGTTATTATGCAAAATGACCTAAGAATACCTAATAAATAAATCCTAAATTGATGTATTTTAGAGACACATCAATTCCTATTGAAATAAGAAAAAAAAAGAATTATGACATTTAGTAGTTTAGTCACTAATATTGTGATATATATCTCAATATTTTGTTTGTGTCATGAATTTATTAATTTTTAAATTTTTAAATTAGTTATTAGTTGAGACCAAGTAATATGATGAAAATACTCCTCCTTGTTAAGAGAATCAACACTATACATGTTCTCTGTCTCACATTCATTTCTATGACAACATTTAATTTTTTGAAAAGCATTTCTATGACAACACCACAGAAATGTAATAGTTCATGTTTCAAAAATTACTCTAAAGAATCCTATTTTTTCCTTTGAAAGGCACATAAGTTTCTATTCCACATTAACAAAATCTTTTAGAGTTTAGATCCAAGTTTATAATATACTTAACTGTGAATTTTTTTTACCAAATCAACACAATTACTCATACACTAAATTATTATTTTTGTTCCTTTTCAACATAATTGGTAGATAAAACTAAATTTTACTTTCCAAATAAATAAAATTTAATTAATTTAATCTAACAACTTATGTGATATGTATTTTATAAAATGATTTCTCAGAATCAGAAAGGGAAGCAAAGCACGAAAGATTTTGAAAGCAAAAATAATGCAATAATCGGAAGGAGATTTTGAGGCAAATATTCAAATAAGCGGGCTAACAATTGCTACGTGGTATATTTTTATTTTATGAGTACATTTTATTTTTGGAAAAAATAAGATTTATGTGTAAGTTTTAAAAGTGTGTTTGATCATCATCACTCATTTTTTTGGAATAAAATTTATTCTAATAATGATTTTATTTTCATATTTAATTCAAATACAATATTTTCATAGACCGAAGCAGCTGGTCCATGTAACATCCTAAATTTTTAAATAAAGAATTGATTACTGAAATAAATATTAGAAATTTGTATGTGGATTATTTAACATCCCAGATTATTGAGAATAATTGAATTGAGAGTTTTGGGGACTGTTGGTAAATTGAGGAGACCGGATAAGCTAAAAATAAGCCTGATTAAGATATGGGTGCCGGACCAAGTATCTCTGATTGAGATGATATTGGTCAGGGTTATTAAGGATAATATGGAGAATCCGAATATGTATTCAGAATAATTTTTAAATGAAGTATTGAGCCCGAACAGAGATCCTGTTTGATCTAAAACGGGAAACTTTTAATGAGAGGTTAAAATAAAACATAAACTCTCCTCCTCTCCCTTTCATTTTCACGTGACTTACTCCCTCTTAGGCAAACATTCCTTCTTCATCTCTTCATCTCCCACTCATCATCTTCTTCTTCTTTCTCTTCAAAAATCCACAAGTGTGGTGTGTGCCATTTTTCCTCTTCTATTTTCGTTTGGAGCTTGGAACTTGGGGCTCCCTCTCACTCTCCCTATCTTCATTTTCGTGTTCTCTCTCACCCAATCTAGGAGCTCACTTCTTTTGGTTTGAGGTAAGGATTTCTCTTCATTTTCATGAGCTTTAAGCCCTAGGTTTTGGGTATTGGTTGTTGGGAGAGAGTTAATGCATATGGATTATGTTAGGAGAGACATTTATGATATGAAACCCTAAGGTGGGTTGTATTTAATGTGAGTTTTATGAGGGCACATTGTGGCATGTGAAAATGGCACTTAATATGATGGAAGGAGATGGACATTGTTGATAGTTATTAGGTTTTGATGAAACCCTAACCCTAGAATTTGGGGGAAATGTATATTGGGGGTAGATGAACATTTATTATTGGTAATAAATGCCATTTATGATGGGTAATGGCCATTGATGATGGTAATTGGTTGGTGGAAATCATTGATGGAAAAACCCATGGATGGGTTTAGCTCTAAATGCATAACAATAAATGTGAACAACCAACCCATTATGGGTATGGTGGATAAAATGAAATAAAAGAGATTTGAGAGTTAAAATGGTATAAAACACCAAGTCGTTGAATATATAAGCATTTGAGTCTTGGTGGTTGAAATAGAAAATTTATTATGTGATGTGTTGTGATGTAGGAAGTGACCCCATTGACGAGGCGGAACCGTAAAACCGCGTTGATCACTACTTCACTTGAGGTAGGAGGGGGTAACTATTCTAAATGCATGATTTCATCCATTGATGATGTGAAAATATGTATATGTGATTATGTTGATGATTGTTTGAATGGATGATGTGATGATGTTATGATTTGAATGCATTTAGAATGATTATTGTTGTGTGGCATATGGTTGGGATAATGGATATGATGTTGTGATGAGATTTTGATGATGAAATATGATGATGGCTTGAGACCATGTATGAATTGAAATCCATGATGTAGAATATCCCAAAGATGTATGTTTGAATTGATGCATGTGTATGCCACTAACTATTAATGTGTATGAAATTTAAATATCATGGTCGCTGTATTGTAAGAAACAGCGACGGAATATCGTGGTCACTATATTGTTAAAAACAGCGATGGACCTCAGTGGTCGCTGTATTGTTAAAAACAGCGACGGACCTTAGTGGTCGCTGTATTGTAAGAAACAGCGACGGGATAGCGTCATCGCTGTATGGCTTCCTACAGCGACGGATCACGTGGTCGCTACATGAGTACCCATAGCGACGGCGTATGGTGGTCGCTGGTGGCTGCTAGTAGCGACGGGGTTTTGAGGTCGCTGTATGGCAACACTTAGCGACGGCTGGAGTTATTGGGGCAGAGACGATGTTAGCGATGACCTTACGCCGTCAATATGGTAGCGACGACATGTATGTGGTCACTGATGTGTTTTCGACGAGGGTTTTAGCAACGTCATCTGTCCCGTCTGAGATGCCGTCGCTAATGGTTTTAGCGACGGTCATGGCATGGATTAGCGACCAATTCCTTCCGTCGCTAACAGGTGTTTTTTTAGTGGTGATCATTGCTGTCTATGTGGAATGTTAGGGGGTTTCACTAGGCGGGCCCAGTGGGAGGGCGGCTCAGTGCACGAGCATTATTGTGGTTTTCCCCTGTGACTCGGTGTGTGAATCACGAAGCTGTCCATAGTCGGTGACGAGGCACCCTATGTGGCGGGCCCAGTGGGAGGGCGGCTCTATGGTGAGTGAGTTACCTCGGTGTCCGAAGGGGCACGACTCTCTCGATGTGTGTTCGGGAGGGGCCCGTAGCACTTGTGGTTGATAAGTGCTTTATAATACAATAAATTAGGTCTAAATTGCTTAGGATTTTAGTCATTATCCACTGTATTTCCTTTATTTATTGCGATTTTTGCATTCTTTCCACTCTAGTCTACTTGGGTATGTTATTTTGCAGGAATTAAGGTAATAAAGGGTCAAAAATAAGAGAAAAACGACCATAAAATGATAAAGAAACAAGAAGAACAAGCCCAAAGTAGAAAGAACTCTCTTTTTATGCTGAATTCTGACTCAGAATGCTGAAATCCGACTCAAAATGTTAAAATCCGACTCAGAAATGCTGAATTCTGACTCAAAATGACTAAATCCGAGTGGGATGACTGAGAAAGGACCAAATCCGAGTAGAATTACTCAGAATGAAGCAATTCCGAGTGGAATACTACACTGTTGAAGGTAAATCCGATTGGAATGGCTCAGAATGGAGCCTTTCTGAGTGGATCGATTCAGAATGGAGCATTGCCGAGTGGAATACTTCACTGTTGGAGCCAAATCCGAGTGGAAAGTTCCCTGTCAAAGCCATTCCGAGTGATAAAATGGCTGACTCGAGTGAAGGATCAATGTTAAAAAGGAATAAGTCTCGGTTTTAGGAAAATCCGATTGGAAGCTGTCCGACTGCAACAATTCCGAGTGAAAAAAGGAACTGAGCTTTAATAAATGCTACCCAAAGGTATTTTCCGAGTGAAAGGATTGCTGATTGAAGTGAATCCGAGTGGGAATTTACTGATTGAAGTAAATCCGAGTGAAGAATGCTGACTGAAGCAGGTCTGACCAAAGAACAAGTGCTTTTCTGGGCAAAAAGCTGATTCCGAGTGAATTGATTCCGAGCAGAAGGAATGCCATTGAATGAATAAATGCTGACTAAGGAGAATCCGAGTAGTTTCATTCGGAGAACAAGGCATTTCCGAGTGGTGTCTTAATCGGACAAGGAAAAATCCGATCAGAAATGAATCACACTCGGACAGACTCTCAAGTTTCACACTGAGCCCGAGTGAGAAGTCTCCAAGGAAAGGCCATTCCGAGTGAGTTGATTGACGACTGAAGGCAATTCCGAGTAAAAAGCATGAAGGCCGACTGAAATATTTCAAAGCAAATCCGAGTGAATTCCAAAGCAAAGCTTTAACCGAGTGGTCCAAATTCAGAGACAGCCGAGTGAAAATGATTGGGAACCGATTGAATCCGAACCAAGTGAGTCTTCAATCAGTTCTGAATGAACTCCATGAACCTGAGCCGAGTGAATGGTTTCAGTCGAATTCGAGTCCCTCTTCAGTCAATTTCGAGCAACACAAGCAAATCCGAGCAAGGATTCTCCTAGTGAAACAGTGAAAAAGAGAACCTCTCGCTTGAGCGAACCTTTATCCGCTTGAGCGAGACGGTTTCCTTCAACAAACGCTTAAGCGAGAAACTCTCGCTCAAGCGAAACCGATCGGTTTTCTTAAATACCGACCCCTCAACTCAACACCGAGTGAAGATTTCACTCGGTTTTATGTGCGAACAGTACCATTTTTTACTCGGTTTTGAGCACAGAAGGCACCCTTTCACTCGGATTTTGCAGAAAAGATGAAAACCGACCCACTTTTCCACTCGGAATTTGCCCAGCTGAATAAATACAAGCACCGAATTATTGGAAATATTAAAATAATGCAAATTGGCACAGCTGGAACTCACATGCACCGAAAGTTTCCTCCCACTTACAATTACAACGCGTTTCTTAGCTGGATCCCCCCTTTCCATCGCCTATAAAAGGAGAAGAAGTTGCAAGCATCCAGCATCAATCATCACTTGCATCAATTCCATCAGCTTCGTTCCAATTCCTCCTTCCTTTCTCTTCGTTTTTCGTTTCTCTTTTCTTTCTTTTCTTTTTTTTTATTTCTCTTATTTTCTTTCTCTGTTCGTTTTTCTTCTCTTTCTTTTTATTTTCTATTCTTTCTTTTATTCTGTAAGAGTGTGAGGGCTGTAAAAGTGAGAATTTAAATTTGTAATTGGTGGAGAAATTATTGCAACAAGGAATTACAGTGGTAAATTATTCTGAGCTTTTGGAGAAACCCGTAAGTCTTTATTTTTCCCATGTCTTGTATGTTTTATTTTTCCATTATTTATATGAATTTAAATTATTTCATGAGTAGCTAAATTAATTATCTTGGGATAAAGGGGGTATGATAATATTTTATTTTAATGTTATTTTGATTTGGAATTAAATAACTTTCTGTTTTCCATTTAGTTCAATTATGCTCAATGCTTTTAGTAATTCCTAACAAGAACCTAAATGAAAAAACTGTATACTTACGGGTATATTAGTAAGTTTAGGTAATAAATAGAATCGAGAGATTTATTTTTACCGGAAAGCTTTGAACTAAACCTAAGATTTTTAAGATGCTTTTTGTGACCTCGGTAAAACTGTGAAAGTAATCAAAAATTCTTTTGAGGAAATAAAAGGGATTTTCATAAAACGATAATGGGCCTTTCTGAGGATTAAGCAGCGCTTTCCATAGGTTAGGTACATTAATAGGATTCCGAGAGGAACATATTAATTAGCTTTTGGAAAATTCGCCTTGGAAAACTTAATTCGATTCTTATTTATGAAAATTTAAAATTCATTAACATAAAATAGAGTCTTAATCCCCCGAAATCCCAAGATATTCTCAACTCTGATTTTTAAAGTGTCAAGTAAATTTTATTTTTATATTTATTAGTATTCTGTGCAACTTAATTTTGTGTTTTATTTTACAAAAGCCTTAAAAATCAATTGTGTGGATAATTAAATTTCAATATGCTGGTACTTTGAACACAGTCCCTTTGGAGAACGATAATCTTTTATATTACGCGACATAACCCGTGCGCTTGCGGGCCCTGTCAAGTTTTTGGCGCCGTTGCCGGGGACTGTTGTCCCTCAAATATCGGCAATATTGAAATTCGATTAGATCATACTTGTTAATATTTTTATTGTTATTTTTATTTTTATTTTTATTTTGGTTGTAATTTTGTATTTTGTTCTTTATTTTGTGTATCTGTTGTTGTTTTATTTTGTGATAATTTGTTTTAGTTGTCATTTATTTTATGCGACGAAGCCGTAGTGTCGATCTAAACTTAGGATTTGACCCTGAGATAGAACGTACCCTTAGAGCTTTAAGAAAACAACAAAAACAACAAAAAGAACAAAAAGAAAAACAAATGGCAGACCAACACAGACCCTTAAGAGATTTTGCCGCTCCAAGCACTAATGGAAGAGGATCCAGCATCCTCAGACCCATAGTGGAGGCTAACAATTTTGAATTGAAGCCTTCACTACTCTCAATGGTTCAACAGAACCAATTCGGAGGATTACCCTCCGAAGATCCAAATCTTCACCTTCAAATCTTTCTTGAATACTGTGACACCCTGAAGATGAACGGAGCCACCAATGATGCCATTCGCTTAAGACTTTTCGCTTTCTCCTTAAGAGATAAAGCGAGAGCATGGTTATACTCTCTTCCTGAAGGATCCATCACGACTTGGGAACAATTGTCCAGTGCTTTTATCAATAAGTGGTACCCAAGGAACAAGACTGATGTGCTGAGAAAACAAATCATCAATTTTTCACAAAAAGATGATGAATCCTTGTATGAAGCCTGGGAAAGATACAGGGAGTTGCTAAGAGAATGTCCTCACCATGGGATAGAAAGGTGGTTGACAATCCATATTTTCTATAATGGACCAACTTCCACACAAAAGATCTCTTTAGATGCTGCAGCTGGAGGAGCCTTCATGAGTAAAAATGTTGATGAAGCTGAGAACCTGATTGAGGAAATAGCTCAAAACACTCACCAGTGGAACTCTGAGAGAGGATTACCTTCTAAAACACCAGGTAAGTATTCTGTTGATGCTCTTTCCTTACTTTCTGTCAAAGTTGAAGCATTAACATTAAAACTTGATAAAATAGGGTCAACAGGTGCTATTAATATTGTTTGTGAAGTTTGTGGTGTTTCAGGACATGGAGCTACAAACTGCCATTTAGCAATGACCCCTAATCAAGAACAAGAAATGCATCAGGTGGACGCTATTGAAAACTATGGTGGAAACTATCAAGGTAACTATAGACCTCCACAAGGTCCACCTGGCTTCCAAAATAGGCCACCTCAATTCCAAAGTAACTACAAACCTCAACAAGGAACCTACATTCCACAAAAATCAAAGCTAGAATCCTTAATGGAGACATTTGTAGCTACTCAACTTAAACAAAATGATGAATTCTCTGATGCAATAAAAAACTTGGCTTCAAAAGTGGACTCTCTTGCCACTCACAATAAAATACTGGAAAATCAAATTGCCCAACAAGCCTCCTATTCTCAAAGAGCACCGGGAACATTTCCTGGGAAACCAGAGGCTGGACCATCTAACCAAACCATGGCTATCACTCTTAGGAGTGGTACTCAATACGATGGGCCAGTAGACAAGACAGCAAAGGAGGAAAAGAAAGTCGATGAATCTTCATCTCATCCAGTAATTGAAGAAGAGAAACCACAAGAAAAGAAGGAGGAGGTTAAGCCATATCAACCCCCCATTCCATTTCCTCAGCGCTTAGCCAAAGCAAAGTTGGACAAACAATTTGGTAAGTTCCTTGATGTTTTAAAGAAATTGTATATTAATATTCCCTTTACAGATGCTTTGCAGCAAATGCCCACATATGCAAAGTTCCTGAAGGACATTTTGTCCAACAAAAGAAGACTGGAGGAAGATGGTACAGTTGCACTTACTGAAGAGTGCAGTGCTCTAATTCAAAAGAAACTTCCACCCAAGCTCCAAGATCCAGGTAGTTTCTCTATTCCTTGCATGATTGGTGATATGAATATAGATAAAGCATTGTGTGATTTAAGAGCAAGTGTGAGTTTAATGCCATTATCTATTGCTGAAAAATTAGGATTGGGTGAGTTAAAACCTACTAGGATGTCTTTACAATTGGCTGATAGATCTGTAAAATATCCTGTAGGAATTTTAGAGGATGTTCCTATTAAGATAGGAAATTTTTTTATACCTGCTGACTTTGTTGTGCTTGAAATGGACGAAGATTCTTTGATTCCTATTATTTTAGGCAGACCATTTTTAGCAACTGCAGGTGCTGTGATCGATGTCAAGAATGGTAAGTTATCTCTGACTGTTGGAGACCAAAAGGTTGAGTTCAACTTGAAAAATGTTTTAGAAAAACCTTATAATGATGTTTGCTGTACTGTGGATTTTGTCGAACAAGTGGTAAAGGAAGCAACCCTTCCTAATGACCCACTTGAAACTGTTTTCATGATTGATCTGACAGAAACATCTGATTGCTCTGAGGCCCCACATGATACTGAGGTCATGTGCGACAAAGTGGTAAGCCCCAATGTGGAATTAAAACCTTTACCAGCTTCTTTAAGGTATGAGTTTCTTGGCCCTAATTCCACATATCCTGTGATTATTAATGCTGAATTGAATCCATCTGAAACTGAAAAACTTTTGAAACAACTTAGGTTGTATAGAAAGGTAATAGGTTATACAATGGATGATATCAAAGGGATTAGCCCTTCTCTTTGTATGCACAGGATTACTGTAGAAGATGAAAGTAGGCCCACAGTAGAACCACTTAGGAGATTAAATCCTAAAATGCAAGAAGTGGTTAAAAAGGAAATTTTGAAATTGCTTGATGCTGGAGTCATATATCCTGTTGATAGTAGTAAATGGGTAAGTCCTGTCCATGTGGTGCCTAAAAAGGGGTAATAACTGTGATTGAAAATGATAAACATAACTTGATTCCTACTAGGATTGTCTCTGGTTGGCGCATGTGCATTGATTATAGAAAGTTAAATAGCGCCACGAAAAAAGATCATTTTCCCCTCCCTTTTATTGATCAGATGCTTGAAAGACTTGCGAAACACTCTTATTTCTGTTATTTGGATGGGTATTCAGGTTTTCATCAAATTCCCATTCATCCATCTGATCAAGAAAAGACTACCTTCACTTGCCCTTATGGGACTTATGCTTACAGACGTATGCCTTTTGGTTTATGTAATGCACCTGCGACTTTTCAAAGGTGTATGCAAGCAATTTTTTCTGATCTTATTGAAAATGTGATGGAAGTCTTTATGGATGATTTTTTAGTGCATGGTTTGGTTTTTGATAATTGTTTAACAAATTTGTGTCAAGTCTTGCAGCGTTGTGAAGAAACCAATTTGGTTCTAAATTGGGAAAAATGCCATTTTATGGTAAGATAAGGCATAGTTCTTGGACACCTGGTGTCTGAGAGAGGTATAGAAGTTGATAAGGCTAAAGTGGAAGTAATTGAAAAATTGCCTCCACCCATAAATGTGAAAGGTATTCGGAGTTTTCTTGGACATGCAGGGTTTTATCGCAGGTTCATTAAAGATTTCTCCAAGATCACAAAGCCTCTTACAACTCTTCTGGGTAAGGATGTGCCTTTCAATTTTGATTCATCTTGTATGGAAGCTTTTTGCAGAATTAAGCAAGCTTTAATCTCTGCACCCATCGTACAACCACCTGATTGGAAACTCCTATTTGAGCTGATGTGCGATGCGAGTGATTACGCAGTGGGGGTTGTGTTGGGGCAAAGAAAGGATAAAAAGCTCCATGTAATTCATTATGCCAGCCGAACGCTAGATGATGCTCAGGTAAATTATGCCATAACTGAAAAAGAACTGTTAGCTATTGTCTTTGCTTTTGATAAATTTAGGTCTTATTTGGTAGGTTCACATGTTACTATTTACACTGACCACTCTGCCATTAAGTATCTATTGAATAAAAAGGAAGCAAAGCCTAGATTAATTAGGTGGATTCTAATATTGCAAGAATTTGACTTGGAAATTAAGGACAAGAAGGGTACCGAGAACTTGGTCGCTGACCACCTATCTAGGTTGACATCTGAAAAAGAAGAAACAGATAATATTCCCATCAATGAATCTTTTCCAGATGAACAACTTTTGAATCTTAGTATCCAACGTGTTCCTTGGTATGCTGATTTTGTAAATTTTCTTGCATGTGGTATCTTACCTCCTGATCTTAGCTTTCCGCAAAAGAAAAAGTTTTATGCAGATGTCAAGCATTATTATTGGGATGAACCACTCCTTTTCAAGCAATGTGCAGATGGTATGATTCGGAGATGTGTTTCACAAGATGATGTCCATGCTATCTTGGATCATTGCCATTCTCTTTCCTGTGGAGGGCACAGGAGCACCTCTAAAACAGCCGCTAAAATATTGCAAGCTGGGTTCTATTGGCCAAATATTTTTAAGGATGTACGTAAGTATGTTCTAACTTGTGATGCTTGCCAAAGAACAGGTAACATTGGTAAGAGACAAGAAATTCCCTTGAATACCATTTTAGAAGTTGAACTATTTGATGTATGGGGTGTTGATTTTATGGGACCTTTTCCCTCTTCTTTTGGAAATCAATTCATATTAGTGGTAGTTGACTATGTGTCAAAATGGGTGGAAGCCATTGCTTCACCCCATTCTGATGCTAAGACTGTTATTAAACTTTTCAAGAAAATAATATTTCCAAGGTTTGGGATCCCAAAATGTGTTATAAGTGATGGAGGGTCTCATTTTATTGAGAAAACTTTTCAGACCCTTCTAAAGAAATATGGAGTTAGGCATAAGGTTGCTACACCTTATCACCCACAAACTAGTGGACAAGTTGAGGTATCCAATCGGAAAATTAAAAATATTCTTCAAAAAGTGGTGAATACATCACGTAAGGATTGGTCTATTAAGTTAGATGATTCCTTATGGGCGTATCGAACCGCATACAAAACTCCCATTGGAACCACACCTTTTAAGCTAATATATGGGAAGCCCTGTCATTTACCTGTTGAGCTAGAATATAAATCTTTTTGGGCTGTTAAAACTCTTAACTTTGATCATAAGGCTGCAGGTGAACAAAGATTGTTGGAATTAAATGAGCTTGATGAACTCCGTCTAGATGCATACGAAAATGCCAGAATTTATAAAGAAAAAACCAAACAATGGCATGATCGTCACATCCCACGGAGAACATTTAATCTAGGTGATATGGTTTTACTGTTTAATTCCAGATTGAAGCTTTTTCCAGGTAAACTGAGATCCCGATGGTCGGGACCATTCAAGGTGACAAAAGTCTTTCCCTTCGGAGCTGTCGAACTATGGAGCGAGAAATCTGATACATTTAGAGTAAATAGACAGAGAGTAAAGCACTATCTGACAGGTCAACCAATACAACAAGCAAGTGACTTGGACCTGTTTGATGCTCCTGATGAGTAAATCCAAACGGTAAGAAGTCTGGCTGAAGACTTAAAACTTAGCACTGATAGGGAGGTAACCCTATAAAAAGTTGTTGTGTCATTTTATTTTTTTTTTTAAAAAAACCAACTATGTCAGATGCTGGTTTGGGGTTACTACAGGTAAGTTTTCTTATCCTTTATCATCCATTTTAACATTGAGGACAATGTCAAATTCTGGTTTGGGGTGGTAGGTAAGAAAACTTAACTATTTTGTTTTGTTGTGTGATTGTTATATTATTCATGCATGTGTGTTTTCCTTATTTTGTTTGTAATCTTGTAATTTACCATGATTGCATGATAAATTTACTTTGAACACAAGGCTAAAGTATCTAAGGATCCCAAAATTTTGAGTAAAATTTTCAAAATTTGATTGTTTAAATGCCAAATAAATGCTTAAATGAACCTTATGTGTGATTAAAATTTTCTTTGAAAAGACTTTCCATGGTTAGACTTGAGCCAAAATGGGTTATTTATCAAACAAATTTTCAAAACCCATATTTTCTTGATTGAGTGAATCTCATAGTCATTAATATTCTAGAACTTGTTTTTTTAACCGATTCAAAATGGTTTTTGATTATATGTCTTAGAATGATAAAGGTACAATTAGGTCTTATTCTTAAACCTCAGAATTTTGTATAATTTGACCCCTAGTTGCCCCTTTTGAGCCTAAAAGCGAAAATTTTTCCCTGAAACCTTTCACTGAATAATATTCTCTTAATGGTAAAAAAAAAGTTGAAAATTTAGTGGAGCAAAGAAATAAAAAAGGACTTAAGAAAAATATGGTATTGAATGCAAAGAAAAGCAAGAAAAAGAAAAAGAAAATCAAAAGGATGATATTGAATGAATTCCAAAAAAGTCCATAAAAGTTCAAAAAAATTTTGCTCTGTTAAATTTATAATGGTGATTTGAATCATTCATGACTGTTAAAGCCCTTTTGTATTCCATTTTTGTTGAAATTCCTACCTTGACAATACAACCCAAGGCCACATTACAACCTTTGAAAGACCTTTAGACTTTGACATATTTTCTATTTAAACTGTGGAGTTTCTGGTTTATTAACAAGCTTATGGTAATATTTTTTGACTATGATGATTTGAGAGATACACAAACCTTGAAACACTTGAGTGAAAATTGTGAGAAGAGTATCTCAAGTCTTGACATTGAAAATTGATTCACATAAGAAAAATAAAACTGGCATTTGAATAAATCTGTTTCTCTGTTTTGGATTCCTTAGTTTATTAAGTTTAGTGTTTTCTGTATTTTATCTTGTTAATATGGTAATTGCTTGAGGACAAGCAATGTTTTGGTTTGGGGTATTTTGATAAGTGCTTTATAATACAATAAATTAGGTCTAAATTGCTTAGGATTTTAGTCATTATCCACTGTATTTCCTTTATTTATTGCGATTTTTGCTTTCTTTCCACTCTAGTCTACTTGGGTATGTTATTTTGCAGGAATTAAGGTAATAAAGGGTCAAAAAGAAGAGAAAAACGACCATAAAATGATAAAGAAACAAGAAGAACAAGCCCAAAGTAGAAAGAACTCTCTTTTTATGCTGAATTCCGACTCAGAATGCTGAAATCTGACTCAAAATGTTAAAATCCGACTCAGAAATGCTGAATTCTAACTCAAAATGACCAAATCCGAGTGGGATGACTGAGAAAGGACCAAATCCGAGTAGAATTACTCAGAATGGAGCAATTCCGAGTGGAATACTACACTGTTGAAGGTAAATCCGATTGGAATGGCTCAGAATGGAGCCTTTCCGAGTGGAACGATTCAGAATGAAGCATTGCCGAGTGGAATACTTCACTGTTGGAGCCAAATCCGAGTGGAAAGTTCCCTGTCAAAGCCATTCCGAGTGATAAAATGGCTGACTCGAGTGAAGGATCAATGTTAAAAAGGAATAAGTCTCGGTTTTAGGAAAATCCAATTGGAAACTGTCTGAATGCAACAATTCCGAGTGAAAAAAGGAACTGAGCTTTAATAAATGCTACCCAAAGGTATTTTCCGAGTGAAAGGATTGCTGATTGAAGTGAATCCGAGTGGGAATTTACTGATTGAAGTAAATCCGAGTGAAGAATGCTGACTGAAGCAGGTCTGACCAAAGAACAAGTGCTTTTCTGGGCAAAAAGCTGATTCTGAGTGAATTGATTCTGAGCAGAAGGAATGCCATTGAATGAATAAATGTTGACTAAGGAGAATCCGAGTAGTTTCATTCGGAGAACAAGGCATTTCCGAGTGGTGTCTTAATCGGACAAGGAAAAATCCGATCAGAAATGAATCACACTCGGACAGACTCTCAAGTTTCACATTGAGCCCGAGTGAGAAGTCTCCAAGGAAAGGCCATTCCGAGTGAGTTGATTGACGACTGAAGGTAATTCCGAGTAAAAAGCATGAAGGCCGACTGAAATATTTCAAAGCAAATCCGAGTGAATTCCAAAGCAAAGCTTTAACCGAGTGGTCCAAATTCAGAGACAGCCGAGTGAAAATGATTGGGAACCGATTGAATCCGAACCAAGTGAGTCTTCAATCAGTTCCGAATGAACTCCATGAACCTGAGCCGAGTGAATGGTTTCAGTCGGATTCGAGTCCCTCTTCAGTCAATTCTGAGCAACACAAGCAAATCCGAGCAAGGATTCTCCGAGTGAAACAGTGAAAAAGAGAACCTCTCGCTTGAGCGAACCTTTATCCGCTTGAGCGAGATGGTTTCCTTCAACAAACGCTTAAGCGAGAAACTCTCGCTCAAGCGAAACCGATCGGTTTTCTTAAATACCGACCCCTCAACTCAACACCGAGTGAAGATTTCACTCGGTTTTATGTGCGAACAGTACCATTTTTTACTCGGTTTTGAGCATAGAAGGCACCCTTTCACTCGGATTTTGTAGAAAATATGAAAACCGACCCACTTTTCGACTCGGAATTTGCCCAGCTGAATAAATACAAGCACCGAATTATTGGAAATATTAAAATAATGCAAATTGGCACAGCTGGAACTCACATGCACCGAAAGTTTCCTCCCACTTGCAATTACAACGCGTTTCTTAGCTGGATCCCCCCTTTCCATCGCCTATGAAAGGAGAAGAAGTTGCAAGCATCCAGCATCAATCATCACTTGCATCAATTCCATCAGCTTCGTTCCAATTCCTCCTTTCTTTCTCTTCGTTTTTCGTTTCTCTTTTCTTTCTTTTCTTTTTTTTTATTTCTCTTATTTTCTTTCTCTGTTCGTTTTTCTTCTCTTTCTTTTTATTTTCTATTCTTTCTTTTATTCTGTAAGAGTGTGAGGGCTGTAAAAGTAAGAATTTAAATTTGTAATTGGTGGAAAACTTATTGCAACAAGGAATTACAGTGGTAAATTATTCTGAGCTTTTGGAGAAACCCGTAAGTCTTTATTTTTACCATGTCTTGTATGTTTTAATTTTCCATTATTTATATGAATTTAAATTATTTCATGAGTAGCTAAATTAATTATCTTGGGATAAAGGGGGTATGATAATATTTTATTTTAATGTTATTTTGATTTGGAATTAAATAAATTTCTGTTTTCTATTTAGTTCAATTATGCTCAATGCTTTTAGTAATTCCTAACAAGAACCTAAATGAAAAAACTGTATACTTACGGGTATATTAGTAAGTTTAGGTAATAAATAGAATCGAGAGATTTATTTTTACCGGAAAGCTTTGAACTAAACCTAAGATTTTTGAGATGCTTTTTGTGACCTCGGTAAAACCGAGAAAGTAATCAAAAATTCTTTTGAGGAAATAAAAGGGATTTTCATAAAACGATAATGGGCCTTTCTGAGGATTAAGCAGCGCTTTCCATAGGTTAGGTACATTAATAGGATTCCGAGAGGAACATATTAATTAGCTTTTGGAAGATTCGCCTTGGAAAACTTAATTCGATTCTTATTTATGAAAAGTTAAAATTCATTAACATAAAATAGAGTCTTAATCCCCCGAAATCCCAAGATATTCTCAACTCTGATTTTTAAAGTGTCAAGTAAATTTTATTTTTATATTTATTAGTATTCTGTGCAACTTAATTTTGTGTTTTATTTTACAAAAGCCTTAAAAATCAATTGTGTGGATAATTAAATTTCAATATGCTGGTACTTTGAACACAGTCCCTGTGGAGAACGGTAATCTTTTATATTACGCGACATAACCCGTGCGCTTGCGGGCCCTGTCAGTGGTAAGTGAGGCCATGATATTGATCCGTAAGTCACGGGGTGACTAGTGCTACAGATGGGTGAGAGCGGTTTGGTACCAATAAAAATTATGATGTTATAAGCATGCATAAATTGAGATATATGTGTACAAAATTTACTACTGCAGTAGGGGCATAGTAGCACACCTATGCTTGTCCCACAAATTGACTTGATGTTGTAATCCCACAGTCGGATCCGCATTGTTTGATGAGAATTCCTTGTGCATATGCATTAGCTTTAAGAGCATTTATATATAGCCGGAGATATGCCTAGTTGATAGCCCATAGTGGCGAAGGATGAATGAGAACTAAAAAGGGAAAAGAGTATGATACAAACCCTATGAGTGTATTCGGTGATTTGAATGAATATGATTGTGAGTGTATACTTGAGGACGTGATATATGATTTTGGATAGTATAGTATGTAAATGATATATGATATTCTGTGAGGTGTGGTATATAAACAAGTATACATGTATTTCATCATAATGTATGACTTTGATTCATTTGGATTATGTTACTCACCTCCTCGTTGCCATTTTTAAGTTTGATGTAGGGGTGATGTAAATTCTACCATTTTGGAGGCCGAGTTTGAAGAAGGTAAAAATGGAATGGAAATGGGAGAGCCTTGGCCGGCATGTTGTTATTTTGTATGGTACATGGTGCATGTATGCGCAATTTTGTAATCTTGATATGGTAAATGATGATTTTGAGGTCATGTAGGAAAATGAGACCTTGTGTGTATGGCTCATCTTCATTAATGACCTTTGGTAAGGTATAATGCCAATTGAGAAGTTTGAATATCAGTCAATTTGATGAATGGATGTGGAGAATTATGAATTATAGTCCTTTATGTTGTGTGTTTGGGATTTTGTACAGTTGTTTTATGCATAAGCTAGGAACTAGCATGGTCAAATGATGATTTATATGGTTTTGATGCGATGTAAGGAATTTAACAACTTAAGTATGTTAATTATGGTTTGTGGGAAATGGAATGGATTCATTTTGCCAAAAGTAGACCCCTTGGTTAGCTCAAAATGCCTTAAAATGAGACAAACACTCTTATGCGCATAAATTTCTTGTTTTTAGGAATTTTTGAGTGCGGCTAGTTGCTACACGTCACAAATAATGTGTTTTAGTCCGTGTCAAAATTTGGTGACAGTCTGATATCGTTAACATGGGTTTTGGTAGTTAAGAAGTTTGTTTTTCCTACAAAATTTGCATAATTTCTGCAGAATGACAGGGTGTAATGATTAGCCTTTAAGGTGTAATCGATTACAAGACCTCTGTCTTTAAGTTAATCAATTATACATCAGGCTATAATCAATTATGGGTCATCCAGAACCAATGTAATCGATTAGGTTCTGAGTGGTAATCGATTAGGGGGAACACCTGATGCATTACATAAATTCCAGCAGCTTGTTAATCGATTATGGGCAACATAGTAATTGATTACGACTCCAACAGAAACCTTGTAATCGATTAGCTAAGGTTCTGTAATCGATTAGGTAACGCCTCTGGTTCAATGTACCATTCCAGGAAGTCTGTAATTGATTACTCTTCGCTTGGTAATCGATTAGGACATTGTAATCGATTATCTCCACCCTTTTTAAGCCTTGAATATGCAAGGGATAGTCGATTATACTACTCGGAGAACGAAATGGTATTGTTCAAACACATATTACGTACTCTGATACCTTCTCATATCTTCATATATGAGTTAGGTTATTTAAAATGGTCTGGGGTTACTTGTTGAAAATTTATTCCGCGATGCCCTCTTTTCCTAAATTGTTTCCTTTTTAAATCGTGAAAAATTTTCCCCGTATTTTGGGGGCGTCACAGCCTGGTATCGGAGCATTGATTGCTCATTAATGAATTATACGAGTTAAATGTTGTTGAAGAGTGATTGTCACTTAGTGTTGATATGTTATCGTTATAGTTAAGCCTCATTGGAGCTTGAATTGCTTACTGCTTTATATTGTGGTTGAAAGTAAGCCCGGCCAGGCATTTCCTTTCCAATATTTACCTTCAAATTGTAAATACATTATGATGATACTTGTGTTAAGAGTGATTGGTGATGATTGATATATGTATGTACATTGGGTAAAGAAACATAAGGTTTCTAATTGTGTTTATGTTATGTGCATAGATTGAGTGATGGCAAATAGGCGCAATGTTGACGCAGCCGCCATGGCTGAAGCCTTTAATCGTTTTGCCGATATACTTGAACGGCAACAACCTACTGGTCAGCCGAATCATGGTCTTGACCGATTCCTTAAGCGAAAGCCTTTCGAATTTCATGAAGGCTATAAACCGGAAGACGCCTATGTTTGGATCCGTGATTTGGAACGGATATTTGCTAGTATGGAATACACGGAAGCTCAAAAGGTTGAGTATGCGGTGTTTATGGTTAGAAATGAAGCTGAAGCTTGGTGGATTCTCACTCGTGGGCGTATGATTGCTGCCCACACTCCTCTAAATTGGGAGAATTTCAAGGTGGAATTTCTTAGGAAATATTTTCCTGAGAGTTATAAGAACAAGAAAGAGCTTGAATTTATGGAGCTCAAACAAGGAAACATGTCGGTTGAGGAGTATGCTTCAGAATTTGAAGAATTGTGTGTGTTTTACCCTCCTTTTCAACAGGAAGGTACCAAGGCGTCCAAATGCGTCAAATTTGAAAATGGATTATGCCAAGAGATTAAGAAGGCAATTTATCACCAAGAGATTAGGAGTTTTCCTACTCTTGTGAACAAGTGTAGAATCTTTGAAGAGAATGACGTTGCTCCAAAGAATTACTCGGGGCATGATTACAAGTTGAAGGGACAATCTTCGAGCTTCAAGAAGAAAGGCAACTTTAAGAGTAACAGGCACTTTGTGCGTGGTTCCCCTTCTTTTAGAGGTGGACGAAGTGGTGGAAGGCATGGTGCAAACGGTGGCTGAGGCAATGGCCAAGGACTTCGATGTTTCTGATGTGGTGGAGACTATTTAGCCCGAGAGTGTAACCATGAAGAGACGGTGGTGTGCTACAGATGTAACCAACCGGGGCACATACGTCCTGATTGTCCTTTGAATGCCACGGATGTAGTGGTGCGTAATGATGCAAACCGTGGAGGCTATGATGCTTTTAGAGGTCGTGGTCATGGAAACGGTAATGGTGGCCGTAATAGTGATCGACATAGTGATGGCAACAAAAATGGTGGTAACAGCCGAGGTAATGGTAACGGTGGTCGAAATGGTCACAATTGTGGTGCTAATCAACAAATGGCTGGAAGAGTCTTTGTTGTGACCGGTGAAGAAGTAGCACAAGTTGAGGATCTTGTCCAAAGTAAGTGCCAAATACATGGTAATATTGTGAATGTATTATTTGATTCGGGTGCGACGCACTCCTTTATTTCTGAAGATTGTGTGAGGCGACTGAAATTACCAATAAGCTTAATGAAAGGTTCACTCATGGTGTCTACACCGACCGGTACTTGTTTACGGGCGGTCACTCAATGCAGTGACGTTGAGATGATTCTTAAAGATAGAAAATTTGTGGTGTCTCTTATTTGTTTACCCTTGAAGGATTTGGAAGTTATTTTAGGAATGGATTGGTTGTCTGCCAACAAGGTCTTGGTAGATTGTCAGAATCGGAGTATTGTTTTCCCTTCTCCGAGTACCGAGCGCTTTGATGTGCAAGGTATATCTCAAATTCTTATTATGCTATGCGTGTTGGATGGAGAAAGTACTACTCAATCATTTGATATTCCCGTTGTGTCTGAATTTCTGGATGTGTTCCCCAATGAGGTACCTGGTTTACCTCCCCCACGTGAAGTGGAATTTTCTATTGATCTTATTCCGGGTGCGGAACCTATTTCCCGAGCGCCGTATCGGATATCTCCTATGGAGTTGACCGAATTGAAAAAGCAAGTCGAAGAATTGCTTGAGCGGGAGTTTATTCGCCCAAGTGTGTCTCCTTGGGGTGCTCCTGTATTATTGGTGAAAAAGAAAGACGGAAGTATGAGGTTATGCGTGGATTATCGACAACTTAACAAGTTGACTATTAAGAATCGATATCCCCTACCTCGTATTGATGATTTTTTGGATCAGTTGAAAGATGCAGTTGTGTTCTCAAAGATTGATTTGCGTTCTGGGTATCATCAAATTTGGGTGAAGTCTGAAGATATCCCTAAGACTGCTTTCCGAACACGGTATGGCCATTATGAGTATGTGGTAATGCCATTCAGCGTAACAAATGTGACTGCGATTTTCATGGATTACATGAATCACATCTTTCATGAATATCTTGACAAGTTTGTAGTGGTGTTTATTGACGACATCCTTATTTATTCTAAGAGCCATGAAGAACATAAAGAACATCTTTGTCTCGTGCCGAGTGTTCTTCGCGAGAAAGAGTTGTATGCAAAGCTCTCCAAGTTTGAATTTTGGTTGTCCAAAGTCCAATTTCTTGGACATGTTATCTCCAAAGACGGTGTTGCTGTTGACCCATCTAAGATTGAAGCTGTGATGGCTTGGGAAAGACCGACGTCTATGACCGAACTAAGGAGTTTCCTGGGTCTTGCCGGTTATTACCGAAGATTTATCGAAGGGTTCTCCCGATTAACTTTGCCATTGACGAAGTTAACTCGTAAGAATCAACCATTTGTGTGGAGTCTTGATTGTGAAAGGAGTTTCCAAGAGCTAAAAATTAGACTTATTTCTGCTCCTGTGTTGGCCTTGCCTGATTTATTGGTGTATTACGATGCTTCTAAACTTGGTCTTGGTTGTGTATTGATGCAGAAGGAACGTGTGATAGCCTATGTGTCAAGACAATTGCGACCGCGTGAGGTTAATTACCCCACACATGATCTTGAATTGGCGGCAGTTGTTTTTACATTGAAGTTATGGAGACACTACTTGTATGGCTCGAAGTTTGTGGTCTTTAGTGATCACAAGAGTCTTAAATATCTTTTCGATCAGAAAGAGCTTAATATGCGCCAATGATGATGGGTGGAGTTTCTGAAGGACTATGAGTTTGAGTTGAGATATCATCCCGGAAAGGCAAATGTGGTTGTCGATGCTTTGAGCCGAAAGTCATTGTATATTTCTATGATGATGGTGAAAGAGATGGAGTTGATTGAATAATTCAGAAATTTGAATGTGGGTGTGGAGACTTACACTTCCAAGAAAATGTCGCTTGAGATGTTAAGAGTCACAAATGAATTTCTTGAATATGTGAAGATACCACAACTAAACGATGAATACCTGATTGAGATGAGGAAAACCCAAGAGAAAGGAAAGAATTTATTCCTAGTGGAAGGACAAGATGACGTTTGGCGTGTAAAGGGTTGAATCTATGTTCCCTCAAACGGTGATATAAGAAAATGTGTACTTGAGGAAGCTCACAAAAGTATATTGAGCGTTCATCCTGGTTCTACTAGAATATATCAAGATCTGAAAAAGAATTTTTGGTGGCCCGGTATGAAGCGTGATGTGGCTAACTTCGTGGCATCTTGCCTTGTTTGTCAAAAGGCTAAGGTCGAACATCAAAGACCGTCTGGTTATTTGAGACCTTTGGAAATCCCTGTTTGGAAATGGGATAGTATAGCTATGGATTTCGTTTCTGGACTACCTAGGACTCGTGCTGGAAATAATGCTATATGGGTGATTGTGGACCGGTTAACGAAGTGTGCTCACTTCTTACCCATAAATATGAAGAGTTCAATAGAGAGATTAGCCCAGTTGTATATAAAGGAAATTGTCAGACTGCATGGTGTACCGTCTAGTATCATATCCGACCGTAATCCTCGATTTACTTCTCGAATTTGGGGAAGTTTACATAATAAGTTAGGTTCTAAGTTGAAACTTAGTTCCGCTTATCACCCTCAAACCGACGGACAGTCCGAGAGGACGATACAAAGCCTAGAAGATTTGTTGAGGGCTTGTGTTCTTGAGCACGGTGGATGTTGGGAGAGATTCATACCTTTGATTGAATTTACATACAATAACAGCTATCATAGCTCTATTGGTATGGCTCCCTATGAGGCACTCTATGGAAGAAAGTGTAGAACGCCTCTGGGTTGGCTGGAGACTGGTGAAAACTTGGCCTTGGGGCCAGAGATTGTTTAAGAGACTACTGAGCAGATTAAAAAGATACAAGAGAATATGAGGATTGCTCAAGATAGACAGAAGAGTTATTACGACAAGAGACACAAACCCCTTAAGTTTCAAGTGGGTGACCATGTATTTTTGAAGGTCTCACATGATAAAGGAATTGGAAGGGCGTTAAAAAGTGGAAAGTTGAGCCCTAGATTTATTGGACCTTATGAAGTATTGGAGCGGATTGGTGACGTTGCTTATCGGATAGCACTCTCTCCGCATCTCGCTAATCTACACAATGTGTTTCATATGTCGCAGTTGAGGAAGTATGTTTATGATCCTCTACATGTGATCCCGGTGGACGATGTCGATGTACGAGATGATTTATCTATACTTCCTATTTCTGTTCGCATTGTCGAACATTCCGTGAAGAGACTACGGAACAAGTTGGTACCTTGGTGAAGGTCGCTTGGAAAAATGGAAACATAGAGACGTTCACATGGGAGCGTGAAGATGACATTAGAGAGCGATACCCTGATGCTTTCGAATCCGGTATGTTAAATTTCGAGGACGAAATTTTCTTTTTGGTGGGGTGGATTGTAACACCCTAAATTTTTAAATAAAGAATTGATTACTAAAATAAATATTAGAAATTTGTATGTGGATTATTTAACATCCCAAATTATTGAGAATAATTGAATTGAGAGTTTTGGGGATTGTTGGTAAATTGAGGAGACCAGATAAGCTGAAAATAAGCCCGGTTGAGATATGAGTGTCGGACCAAGTATCTCTGATTGAGATGATATTGGTCAGGGCTGTTAAAGATAATATGAGGAATTCGAATATGTATTCGGAATTATTTTTAAATGAAGTATTGAGCTCGAACAAAGATCCTGTTTGATCTAAAACGGGAAACTTTTAATGAGAGGTTAAAATAAAACATAAACTCTCCTCCTCTCCCTCTCATTTTCACGTGACTTACTCCTTCTTAGGCAAAAAATCCTTCTTTATCTCTTCATCTCCCACTCATCATCTTCTTCTTCTTTCTCTTCAAAAATCCACAAGTGTGGTGTGTGCCATTTTTTCCTCTTCCATTTTCATTTGGAGCTTAGAACTTGGGGCTCCCTCTCACTCTCCCTATCTCCATTTTCGTGTTCTCTCTCACCCAATCTAGGAGCTCGCTTCTTTTGGTTTGAGGTAAGGATTTCTCTTCATTTTCATGAGCTTTAAGCCCTAGGTTTTGGGTATTGGTTGTTGGGAGAGAGTTAATGTATATGGGTTATGTTAGGAGAGACATTTATGATATGAAACCCTAAGGTGGGTTGTATTTAATGTGAGTTTTATGAGGGCACATTATGGCATGCGAAAATGGCACTTGATGTCATGGAAGGAGATGGACATTGTTGATGGTTATTGGGTTTTGATGAAACCCTAACCCTAGAATTTAGGGGAAATGTATATTGGGGGTGGATGAACATTTAATATTGGTAATAAATGCCATTTATGATGGGTAATGGCCATTGATGATGGTAATTGGTTGGTGGAAGTCATTGATGGAAAAACCCATGGATGGGTTTAGCTCTAAATGCATAATAATAAATGTGAACAACCAACCCATTGTGGGTATGGTGGATAAAATAAAATAAAAGAGATTTGAGAGTTAAAATGGTATAAAACACCAAGTCATTGAATATATAAGCATTTGAGTCTTGGTGGTTGAAATAGAAAATTTATTATGTGATGTGTTGTGATGTAGGAAGTGACCCCATTGACGAGGTGGAACCGTCAAACCGCGTTGATCACTACTTCACTTGAGGTAGGAGGGGGTAACTATTCTAAATGCATGATTTCATCCATTGGTGACGTGAAAATATGTATATGTGATTATGTTGATGATTGTTTGAATGGATGATGTGATGATGTTATGATTTGAATGCATTTAGAATGATTATTGTTGTGTGGCATGTGGTTGGGATAATGGATACGATGTTGTGATGAGATTTTGATGATGAAATGTGATGATGGCTTGAGACCATGTATGAATTGAAATCCATGATGTAGAATATCCCAAAGATGTATGTTTGAATTGATGCATGTGTATGCCACTAACTATTAATGTGTATGAAATTTAAAGAGAATTGGAGATGATTAAGGATGATGAGAATATTGAAATCCACTAAGTGGTGGTGATAAATGGTTGAATGTGGAGTGACATCTAGGATGTACAGTGTGAGGATGCACTTGATTTGCATTGCATTGCATCCATGGCATATCATTGCTGTCTATGTGGAATGTTAGGGGGTTCCACTAGGCGGGCCTAGTGGGAGGGCGGCTCAGTGCACGAGCATTATTGTGGTTTTCCGCACTAGTAGAAAAGTACCATTTCACATCGTAGAGTTCATCACGGTTTAACAAAAAAACGATGTGAAATATAAAAGCGGTGGCATTTTTGTAAATAAATGAAACATCAGAAACATTTCACATCGGTTTTTTTAAAAAAACCGATGTGGAAAATAGTTTATCACATCGGTTTTATAAAACCGATGTTACATATTGACGCGGTGGCAATTTTGAAATTATGTAAAATGTTTCATAAGCATATTAGACCACGCTTTTTAAGAAACCGATGTGAAAAATGCATAAAAAAATAAAAATCAACATCGGTTTAATTAATTACATAATATATATTTAATTACATAATTCTTTGTTTTTCTTAAAATTAAAATAATAAAAGATTCAACATCGGTTTTAGCCAACAACCGATGTGGAAGAATGAAATTTTCCTTCTCGTGCGTTAGCGTTAATTAGCACCAGGAGTATTTTTTGAATTACATACCACATCGGTTTTTTAAAAATCGATGTGAAATAGTGTTTTAGAGGAGATACCACATCGGTTTTTTTAAAAACTGATGTGAAATGTCGCCCGACATTGTGCTTTTCATTCTCGCGCGTTAGCGTTAATTAGCGCCAGGAGTATTTTTTGAATTACATACCACACACCACTAAAAAAACAACTGTTAGCGACGGACATAAGTGGTCGCTAATCAATGGAATCCCCGTTGCTAAAACCATTAGCGACGGCCTCGCAGACGGGAAAGTGGACGTCGCTAAAACCCTCGTCGAAAACAGATCAGCGACCACATACATGCCGTCGCTATCTTATTGACGGCGTACGGCCGTCGCTAAAATCGTCTCTGCCCCAATAACTGCAGCCGTCGCTAAGTGTTGCCATACAGCGACCTCGAGACCCCGTCGCTACTAACAGACACCAGCGACCACCCCATGCCGTCGCTAGAGGTAGTGATACAGCGACCAATACATTCCGTCGCTAGTGGTTGTCAGGTAGCGACCACACGTTTCCGTCGCTAGCGGTTGCGATGTAGCGACCAAGGCTTCCCGTCGCTAGTGGTTGTCAGTAGCGACCACAACGTCCGTCGCTAGTGTTAATAAGTCAGCGACGGACGGGTACCGTCGCTAACGAGAATTTTTAAATTTTTTTAAAATTGATTCAATATTGACTGGTTTTGTTAATTTAGCTTTAAAAATATCTTAATATTTTGTATTTTGTATTGGCTGATAAAATTTTATAATTAAATTAAAATAATTTTTTTGAAGTAATGAATTATTATTAAAAACAAAATAATAGATTAAATTAATTTATGAAATAGGTTGAATTATTAATGATAGGTAGAAAGGCTTTGTGATTTGAATGTAATTACCATTAAATATTGACATAATAAATAAAGAATGACAAAGTAAATACTGAATGAAAATATAACATAACTAAAAATCAAATATACAATGTGTATAAATAAAAGAACTACAATCAAGGTGGTGGGGGATCCTGGGGTGGTGGTGGGGGCGCCTGGGAAGTGGGGGGAGGTAGCCTCGCCATCAACTGCATCAGTAGCTCCTGCTGCTGAGCAAGTTGCCGACGAGTCTCGGCGTGCTGCTCCTCGGCCCGCTGTCGGTCCGCCTCGGCCTTCTGTCGGTCCGCCTCGTGCCGCTCCAACAGCAACTGCCTCTGACGTCGCTCCTCCTGTAGCTCATCGTTCAGGTTTTGAATTACCTGAACGACCTCAGTCGGAAGACCAGAGGAAGACGAAGAGGAAGGGGTCTTCCCCTTTTTCGCCAGCTGCGTGCCGACGCCACCCAATCCAAACACCCTCCCTTTCTTGTTCACACCGCCAACAGCCTCCATATAGATGGCGTTGTCGTCAGAACAAGATAGGGTGGGAGGAACCTCCCCTTCAGGAGTGGAAGCCACCAGGTCCGCCTCCTTCTCGGCCCTCCTGGCCTGATACGCCTCCTGTAAATTCAAAAACAACGATAGGATTAGTAAGCTGATTTGTAAATTATAAGCATGTGTCAGTTAAAAGTAAATACCGCTAGCTCCGTAGTCTTCTGGTTTACCCATGCACCGGCTTTGTTCTTCTTGGTCATTTGCATGACCTCAAACAAAGAAGGCTCCCGGTGCTCCCTCTGCTCCTGTGGTGGACAAAAAACATTGAGATTATTATTTGTAAACATGTAAGACGAATCATAATAGAAATGTTTAACATAAATATACTTACAAATCTTTTCTTGTGCTCGAGGGTTGAAATGCTACCCCCAGTGTAAATCGAGGCTGCAGCATCGGCGGCTCTGTTGGCCCTATTCCGAGCACTCGCCTGCTGGAATGGGACCCCGCCCCACTTCTGGAGCATCCCGTCCCAATGGTCCTCCGGGATCCAACGAGGGCGCTCACCCTTGTCCCTCACCTTCCAAAGGGTACTCTTGATGATTTTGGAGGTCTTTGTGGCAAAGACCTTCCTAATCTCATCAATCATACCCTCCGCCCACTGGTAATCACGCTGTAAAATGAATTGAGAAATCAAAATTAATAACAGGTCTATTTTACAAATCAAGTCACAATAAATGAGCTAGGAACTTACCGAGAAGGTGTCAAACCACCTATCTTGCACAACCTTCCCAGCATCTGTCCAAGAAATATATGGACCATCCCACTGGGCCTTCAAAACCTTAGTAATCGCTTTGGTAGTGCGACTACTATCAACAAAGCTGTAATGACAACAATTATGTTAGGAGTAAAACAACACACAATCTAGGGAGACACCCAAAATTTCGGCAGAGTCTCCCCTGTAAATGTAACATTTCCAAGTTTAAATAGTTACCCTGTTACAAACAGAAGAGTGCCCAGTACAATTCAATCTATACAAGTACTAATTAAAGTAACATCCAATAAACCAACAAGTCTTTCTACTAAAGTTTAATATAAAGTGTCATACAAATAACATAAAAGTATTTGAGGTTTAGTCACTTACTCGTCTCCGGCCGGCACGGGTACCAACATGGGCAGAGGGGATGCCGGAGGTGGGGTCGCCTGATGGCCATGGTCCTCCAAGCCACCAACTCCAGGAGTCTGCTCTGGGGTGGTCAGCTGTGGGGGTGATGGGGTGGTCTCCTGTGGTGGTGGTGATGGAGTGGTCTGCTGCAGTGGTGATGGAGTGGTCTGCTGCAGTGGTGATGGAGTGGTCTGCTGTAGTGGTGATGGAGTGGTCCGCTGTGGTGGTGATGGAGTGGTCTCCTGCCCTGGGGTAGGAGTCCCCAGACGGGAAGCCGGGGTCCTGGACCCACCACCCCTACTGAAGGGCAGTCGACGTCCCGTCATCTGTGGATAAAATAATGAACAAAAAAGGTTAGTCTCAGGATATATATAAACCTATGTATATATGTTTAACAACTACATACTCTGTGTCTGTTTCAGTTTCAAATTCCCCCTCAGTTTCAGTGTCACTGTGGTAATCTGTTTGAACAAGTTCATCAGTATCCAAATCAGCCCTAGACCATTTTGATCGAGAGACAAGGTCTTTGTTAATGTGTTCACCCCCCGTAGTGGCGAGTGTCTCATCCATTATGACTGGATCAATGTTGAACAACAAATTGGCATCGTTGAGCTCGTGTGGTGCAAGCTGATAAGCGTCATCAACCTCCTCGGAGACATTGTCAGTGATCTGACTTCGGGCCTTGGCCTTGATTACTGCATACCAGTCCCGATGTCCTCCCGGGAAGTCGGTGTAATAAACCTGCTCAGCTTGTTGGGCAAAAATGAAGGGATCAAACCCTTTATATCTACCATTCTTCTTGACCTCAACTAAGCTGTAGTTGTTGTCAACCTTTGTTCCAACACCGATTGTGTTGTCGAACCAATCACATTTGAATAGAACAATATCTCTTCTTAGTCGTCCAGAGAATGAAACTTCAACAATCTCCGTCAGCACTCCATAAAAGTCTTCTTCCAACTGACCGGCGGTGCCTTTAACACAAACCCCGTAGTTATGGGTGCGCATCCCTTCACTCCATTGAAGAATATTAAACTTGTAGCCATTTACGTAGTAAATAGACCATTTTTTAACAGTCTTCACCGGCCCCCAAGAAAGGGCTTGGAGTAAAGAATCTT
The DNA here is from genome assembly GCA_037962975.1 of Clitoria ternatea. Classification (NCBI taxonomy): domain Eukaryota; kingdom Viridiplantae; phylum Streptophyta; class Magnoliopsida; order Fabales; family Fabaceae; genus Clitoria; species Clitoria ternatea. Next base: position 34,898,505 of record CM075675.1, on the reverse strand, counting down.
CAATATGGTTGTTAGGGTCTTGTATCTATGTACAACATAAGAAGTAGGTCATTGTTACCATATTGACGGGAGTTAGAAGCAAATAGGCTTAAAAACACTTGGTATACGGGTCTTACATGTTGCGCGAACCAACCGATGAACTTGGATGACACCTCACTATGAATTTGGTCATCAGTTAAATCATTTTGCGAAAGTTTTAGCATATCTGTGTATAAGCTATTGAAAGAAACAAATAAGTTTAATATAAAAGCTACGTTAAGAATGTATAATATAACTTCTATGACTTACTCAATAAAGGGTTCCACTTCTGGGCAATTGAGAAGAATGTACAAGTGAGCCGCCTTTCGATCTTTCTCATCAATGTAACATTTTGTGAGCCTGCCCCCCGGGTGACCAGGATAGTTGAAAATCAACGTTTGTTCATCAAACCCTGTGCGGCTGGCTACCCCAAGATTGTGGGGAATTTTACTCATTCTAGTTTCTATCTCCGTTGGAAAATAGAAAGAAGCAAAGGTTGTCATTTCTTCGACTAAGTATGCCTCACAAATTGAAGCTTCAACGCAGGCTTTGTTCGACACTTTATCTTTTAAAGAGCGTAAGAATCTTCAACATCATTAACAAGATGGTGTTAAGTTAGAAAATACTATTATAAGAAGTGTTTGCAATGAAATTAAAGAGTTAACCAAGCATTCACCTTTCGAATGGATACATCCAACGATACTGCACTGGGCCACCAACCAAGGCCTCGTACGGTAGATGGATAGGCAAATGCTCCATGGAGTCAAAGAAACTTGGTGGAAAAATCTGCTCCAACTTACAAATCAATACCGGGATAGTTTCTTCCATCTTCACAAGTTTCTCCACACTCAACGAAGTAGCCGTCAACTCCTTAAAGAAGTGACTCAACTCCACTAACGGTTTCCAAATAGGCTTCGGTAAGGCATGAAACGCGTACGGGAGTAGTTGTTGCATAAACACATGGCAATCATGACTTTTCATGCCAAACACCCTGCCCTCCTTCACGTCGACACATCTACTCAAGTTAGATGCGAATCCGTCAGGCAGGGTCAACCCATTCATCCAAATACACACAGCAATCTGTTGTGGTCTAGTTAAAGCATACTTTGCATGGGGTTTAAACATTCTTCCACGTCCCGCATCCCTCAACTCCAACTCCTTCCTAGAACACCAAATCGGAAGGTCTAGACGACTCTTCTCGTTGTCCTTTGTTCTCCCTTTGATGTCCATAACAGTGTCAAAAATATTCATGAAAACATTACGTTCAGTGTGCATGACATCAATGTTGTGTCTTAACAACAAGTCTTTCCAATATGGCAAATCCCACAACACACTCTGCTTCACCCAGTGGTGTTCCTTACCGTAACCCGCAAACTCCTTAACACTCTTGTCCCAGATGTAAGGATACTCTTCGACCCTCTGCCAAACCCGTGCACCAGATAACCTACGGGGTGGAGGTTCATTGACAACCTTGTTTTTCTTAAAAGCGGTTTTGTTCCTCCTAAACGGGTGATCCAACGGTAGAAACTTTCTATGACAGTCAAAGAAACTTGTCTTGCCACTAACAGGGAGTGATTCCCCCCCGGTATGTTCCATGCATACAGGGCAAGCTAGCTTCCCAGACGTGGACCATCCAGAAAGCATACCATAGGCCGGGAAGTCGTTAATAGTCCACATCAAAACAGCACGCATCATAAAGTTGTTCTTCAAAGACGCATCGTATGTCATTACCCCAACATCCCATAACTGTGATAACTCTTCAACCAACGGTTGCAAAAACACGTCTATGTTCGCCTTTGGATTTTTGGGTCCTGGAACCAGTATAGATAGAAACATGACCTCCCTCTTCATACACATATCAGGCGGCAGATTGTATGGGGTCAGGATGACTGGCCAACAAGAGTAAGCCCTTCCGTATTGACCGAAAGGGTTAAACCCATCAGTACATAAGCCAAGTCTTACATTTCGCGGCTCGCCAGAAAAGTCCGGATATAGGTCATCCAAACACTTCCATGCTTTCCCGTCAGAAGGATGGCAAAGAAACCCCTCTTGTGTTCGGTTCAGAGCAGGCCAGCGCATGTGTTTTGCCGTGGACAATGAGGCATACAGGCGTTGAAGACGCGGTGTTATAGGGAAGTACCACATTTTCTTCCTGGCCGTCTGGGTTACCTTCCCTCTCCTTTTAACGGTCTTGTAGCGTTCCTCATTACAATGCAGACATTTTGTGACACTCTCATCTGCAAACTCATTTCTGAACAGCATACATCCACCAACACAACACTCTATCTTCACACAACCCAACCCCAAGTTTGCCACTTGTTTCTTAGCACGGTACAGGTTTGCTGGCATTCTGTGATTACTAGGCATGGTGGAACCCATCAGATTGACCATCCTATCAAAACAACCTCCAGAAAGATTATAATCTGCCTTTAGGCTTAAAGCAGCTAGGGAGGCGGATAACTCAGTGTGACTGTTGCACCCGTCCCACAATGGAGTCTGAGCCGCCGCCAACAAATCATAAAATCTCTTCACCTCCGGATTAGGATCCTCCTCTACATTGTCAGAGTCCCCATGACCTGCTTGGTCATTATGTTCCAGCATACACCCGGTGGAGGGTCCAACATGATCCATCACCATTTGTTCTATGTTGTTGTACGTATCCCTGTTTCCTCTAACCTCGTAGTAAGACTGTTGCACGGTTACGTCTGATGGTCTACGCGGTAACTGCTCACCATGGTTGTACCAGCAGTGGTATGTTTCCATGAACCCTTTCTCAGTTAGGTGGTACATGACATCATCCGCGTATTCAAAACTCATGCATTTGCACCTTGAGCACGGGCAACGAATCTTCTGAGTCACTTCAAATCCAGGCGTGTTTGCCGTAGCGAACGGAATGAACTCCAATAGCCCCATCATAAAGTCCTCAGTCACTCGCCGATTGCCATCTAGTCGGTTGTACATCCATCGCCGATTTGCCAGTACCTCCATTTACAATATCTAACAAGCACGATTTTCTGTTACTTTAAATTATTGTAATTTTATTTCACTAACGGTTGTGAATCACTCTCTATCTCTTTGATGTTGTAAATAGGTGTGGCCCTATCCCATTCGGGATGAATATGCAACCATCCGTAACCCATCCCATAATTGTATGTGGTCTATCTTGAGTTGAATGAATGTTCATTTGAAATTTCGGCAGCATTTCGCATTGGTCCCCGAGTACACAGAGATACGTACGGTATGAAACACCACACGCAGACATGCACCCTGGGGACAATACAAAACACCATAACCGAAATTTCATATGAACATTCATTCAACTTCTCAAGATAAACCACATACAACATTGATGGGTTACGCCCTACAGGTTACAAATTCATACCAAACTGTCCAACCAGGACAATTCAAGCTCCAACACAACACGGTACATCAACCGGTTGTTTTGAAACTTGAACGGGAATCTAATGGGTACACACACGACTAAACCCTATATTATTAAAGTTGAGTTTCATTTTTTAAGTTCCCTAAGAAAGGGAGTCTGCCGAAATTTTGGCAGAGTCTCCCCTGTAAACTAGACATTTCCCAAATTTACAAACGGCCTGTTACATATAGAAAACTTCCTAGTATAGGGTAATAAACATATCATACGCATTGTATATGATATTCAGAGTTATAAACACCAAATCATGTTATCAATATATAAAATCAATGCCTAATGAGCTCTGCTCTCCACTAACAAACAACATTACACATGCATCATAAATCATGTTATCAGCACACAAAACCAATGCCTAATGAGCTCTGCTCTCCACTAACAAATAACATTACACATGCATAAAAAATCATGTTATCAGCACACAAAATCACTGCCTAATGAGCTCTGCTCTCCACTAACAAACAACAATCAACATACATACACTTCAACACATACAACACACATAGCCAGAAAGTTAGCGTTAGGGGATTACCGTCGAAAGAGAGATAGCGAGGGAGACAAAGCTGATGAGAGCCAAACACAGACCACGCGTAAAGTGTATTGGTCTGCATGACAAAGTTGATTGTTAACAGTGTCAATCAAAGTTCCCAACATTCAACTGGTTTCCATAATGAGGTTTCTAAAGATGTAATAGATAAGAATGTAATAACTTTTAGCTTTACAACTTACTAAAAACGAGATAACTGAGAAACTGAATCCTAACTATCTTTAGGAAATTAACAATTTCTGTTCACATCAATACCATATCTTATGTCAGACGAAAGAAGCAAATTACATTAATTAAAAGAAACAACACATTTTTTAAAACTATACAAAATAACTTTAAAAAGTATACAAAATAACGTTAAAAAGTATATAAAATAACTTTAAAAAGTTATACCAATACCATGTCTTAGGTTTTTTTTTTGTTTTTCTGTCGTCCTTGTTAAATTGAATCTGTCAATGGAAATTTTTTCTTTGAATTGTGCTGAACTACTAGAAACTACTATACATCTCTATGAATTATGCAATGTGTGTTGTGTTGACAACTTTTTGTACTTAATTTTCTTGGTTTTAATGAAATTGTAATTGTGATGTTTTGCAGCTATTGAAATTGAAGAGGTTGCTGTCAGTGCTCCAACTTTCTTTTTCATTCAATGTTCTGGGACTGTTGCTTGGATGGATCAATGATACCAGTGTTATGATATGCAATACTCAGCACGTCATTTCAAACTTTTATGTTCCTATATGCTGATCTTTTGGTCTGTTGAAATCTTATGCATGCTTGACTTAAGGTCAAATTTTGTGTTGTGCTCTATGTATCTATAACAGTGTTATCAATAAAAATTATACCATGACAATGTATAATTAATGAAAGGTTCAAAACAGAATAATGATGGTCAAAAAACAAAGAAATAATCAAAATTTAAAATTGAAATTTTAAAAGAACTAAAACTAAGAAAATTGTCAAGAAAAAATGTCAACAACTGAAATTATCAAGGAGGACAGCAGCAAAACAAAGAGAGAAGACAACTGAACTGAAATAAAAAAATTTCAAGGAGAGAACCGAAAAAAATTAATGTAATATTAAACTTAAAACTGAACCCGTCCATAGTTCTATCAGGTCGATCCCTTCAACTTCGTAATTTTATAAAGATGAATAAATTCCTATTTTAAGTCGCTCGGGCATGGTACGTTGCTGCAACTTCTGGTTATGATAAAATGACATTGATCAACTCAAGCATTCCAGCATAAAGCCGATAGTTGTAAAAATAAACGGTTCTTTTCTCTTAAATATTGAGAAAATGGAATGTCAACAATGGGGTTTAGGTTCTTTAGAACAAAGATGAGAAGGCCTCTGGAATAAAACGGGGGAAATATTTTCGTGTGAGAATTGGACGAGACGCTTTCTGTTAAATAAACCTGACCTAAGCCATAGCAAGTTGTGAGTTGATTTGAATCACCAGGCTAGTCATTTTATAACATAAGAACCCCAGTTGTCTTATATAACCAAAAACAAAAATAATAAACATTTTAGGTGACTGTAACAAAAATTACAAACGTATACCCCAACCAAAAATAACAAAACACACATCGGAAAAAATCTTGTATACCATATTAACAAATATAACTCAACATTCAGCAACAATCACATGCATGCTAACAGCCGTGCAAACCAGTATATGGTAAAGCATGGAGCAAATACGCAGCAGCCAAAGAGTAGCAAAGCATAATACGGTTGTTCACTTCTATGTATTTAGGAATTAGTAATCGAATCATAAAATAAAACAAAATTCATTGGTTGACAACAGACAAGTTAACATTGCGGATAAAGCACAGTCGATTATAACACAATACCGACAACATAAAATACGTTAAATTAAATTCTAATCTATCAGACAAATAAGTTAACCTAGTATCCTTTGATTTTAGACAATTCAGTTTTTGCCTCTCATGCTTTTAGAAGTGTATCTATTGTTAAATAAGTGTATCCTCATAATACTATTTACTTGTAAAAATCAAAAAATAAAATAATATAAAATAATATAGAAAACTTCATATAAAATTGATAAAATGTAAAAAATTTCATAAAATGCCATACTATGGTTGAATTATAGCTAAGTAAAAACTTATTTTAATTTGTAAAAAAAATTGTGTTGGATAGTCATTCTTTTAATAAAATTCAGTTAATGAGCACTAAGGTATAAGAAGATTCTGAGACTAAATTTAGCTATGAAAATAATAGAACTTGATCGATTGGCTTAAAACAACTAGAGAGATTGAAATCCAACTCAAATTCCATGCTAAAAACTATAAAATTGCGATGAAGGCAAACTAAAACAAAAATGAATGACAACCATTCAGGAATTCATTTAAAAAGTAAAAAGGAGACACAGCAGATTGGAGAACACATTTAGTAGATAAAAAAGACTTGATTAAAAAGCATTCAGCGCTTGATTAAAAAACTTAATACACATATCATGATTTACTTTACCATTTGGAATTTGGAACTGACTTCCAACAGTACTTAATTCCAGTATTATTTTTAATTGGAACATCTTACTTTCTAAAGCAATTCTAGTATTATTTTTAATTCTAGTTATTCTGTATCTGTGTTGTCATGATGTTTTATACTAATAGCTATTACTCAGTCTGTTAAAAATTTGTTAATGTTTCTGTATATGTTATCATAATGTTATGTTCTAGATTCCATTCAATCTATTTTTCTCAGATAATGAATCAAAAGTAAACAACATCATTCAATAGTCATTATTGCAATCTCACCTGATTTCTAAAGAATTCTAGTATTATTTTTAATTGGAACATCTTACTTTCTGATTCCTTAAACAAAGATTTTCAGGACTAAATTTTTTGTTTCACCTATTTGTTTATCTTGCCTAGTGGGGAATTCTATGATTAATTAGTTTTGTTAATGTTTTTGATATTTTCTAAGCTATCGGTGTGTGATGATGAAATTACAAGACAGATTAGGGGACTTACCAGTTGAGCTCGAAGGCTGGTCTCTTGGCAGCAACTCTTGAAGGGGAAGCTTTGATTAGTGAGGTTTATGGGGCGGGACGAAGGCTGGTCTCCTCACTGTATTGCAGTTGAATGATGCATGTCAGACAAATAGATATCTTGCCATGTATATAGTTAAAGGGAGTATTCGTTTACATAGAGTGTGGTACATATTATATTATTATTATATATTTCTTTCATAAATGAATGTTTTAGATTTATGCCATTTCAGATAGAAATAGAAGGGGTTCATCTTCTTTCATCACCATTTGATTTTTGGTGCAAAAATCATAAAAAAATGTCAGATACTCCAACCGGAGGGTTTGAACATAGTACCTGGCACAACATTGAACAACATCCCATGAACAAAAGTGCTCGAAATATCTCTTTAAATATGTCAAGATGCTTCTAATTATAAATTCACTTAGAAATGATTATTGTGTTCTGCTACGAACAACTAGATGCAGATTAAAACTATTAAATAGTTTGAAGGTAAATGTAGTTTTTTCTTATAAATCTTAAGAAGTTGTTTTGTTTTTGGTTTCCCCCATTTGAAATTATAATACAATTATTTAATGAAACCTCATCAGTAGGCATCTAAAGGCAAACTATCAAACTAATACAGGAAATTTAAAGTAACTGTCCTTCCTGCATGTAAACATTAAGATAATTGTGATGAACTATTACTCTAAAACTATCAAACTAAGATGCAACCCATAGATTCTAAGTCTGTTTCTTTGTTCCAAGCAGATTTTAAGTTTGTTACCTGTTTGCTACACCTGATGGCAGACTTAGCTTTTTCTTTCAGTTCACCGGTGACTCTGCTAGCGACGGAACTTCTGAACGGAGACGGAGGGGGAGACAGCTCCAAGCCAGGGACGGGACACAGGGAGGGAGGTCGACGGTTGGAGGAAGAAGGGAGGAAGGGAGGGAGGTCGACGGCTGAAGGGAGGTTGACAGAGGGAGGGAGGTTGACAGTGGAAGGGACGGAGCCTCGAACGGCCACAACTTCCAACGGAGAGGGTCACCGTCGTTTATGAGGGGGAGACGGAGGTTTGGAGCTTCGTCAGAGAGGTCGTGGTGGTTCGGTGGTTCGTGAGGCGCAGAGAGGGAAAAAAGAGGGATTAGAGGCTTGGGGTGGAAAGGTGATGGACGAGGATTGAGGGAGGGGGAGACGGCGGCTGAGAGGGGCAAGGGAGCGGTAGGGCAAATGAGAGTGAAAGGGGTTGCTCGAAGATAGATTAAAAACTTAGCGACGGCTAATACCCGTCGCTAACAGGGTCACTACAATTAAAACCTTTAGCGACGGCACGAGAACTCTGTCACTAATCTCCTAAAAGGTAGCGACGGGGTCTCCGTACCGTCACTACCTTCCCCTCTTAAAAGTAAAAACATGGAGGGAAGATGAAAATTATAGCGACGGCCCACTAATCCCGTCACTAATCTCCTGAATATTAGCCACGGCAAGAGAACTCCGTCACTAATCTCCTAAAAGGTAGCGACGGGGTCTCCGTACCGTCACTACCTTCCCCTCTTAAAAGTAAAAACATGGAGGGAAGATGAAAATTATAGCGACGGCCCACTAGTCCCGTCACTAATCTCCTGAATATTAGCCACGGCAAGAGAACTCCGTCACTAATCTCCTAAAAGGTAGCGACGGGGTCTCCGTACCGTCACTACCTTCCCCTCTTAAAAGTAAAAACATGGAGGGAAGATGAAAATTATAGCGACGGCCCACTAGTCCCGTCACTAATCTCCTGAATATTAGCCACGGCAAGAGAACTCCGTCACTAATCTCCTAAAAGGTAGCGACGGGGTCTCCGTACCGTCACTACCTTCCCCTCTTAAAAGTAAAAACATGGAGGGAAGATGAAAATTATAGCGACGGCCCACTAGTCCGTCACTAATCTCCTGAATATTAGCCACGGCGAGAGAACTCCGTCACTAATCTCCTAAAAGGTAGCGACGGGGTCTCCCTACCGTCACTAACTTCCCTTCTTAAAAAAATGAAGGGAATACGAAAATAATAGCGACGGAACACTGAATCCGTCACTACTCTCCCGAATATTAGCAACGGTAGGACAACTCCGTCACTAGTCTCCTAAAAGGTAGCGACGGGGTCTCCGTACCGTCACTACCTTCCCCTCTTAAAAGTAAAAACATGGAGGGAAGATGGAAATTATAGCGACGGCCCACTAGTCCGTCACTAATCTCCTGAATATTAGCCACGGCGAGAGAACTCCGTCACTAATCTCCTAAAAGGTAGCGACGGGGTCTCCCTACAGTCACTAACTTCCCTTCTTAAAAAAATGAAGGGAATACGAAAATAATAGCGACGGAACACTGAATCCGTCACTACTCTCCTGAATATTAGCAACGTTAGGACAACTCCGTCACTAGTCTCCTGAATATTAGCGATGGAGTAATCCCCCCGTCGCTACGACCCTTTCTTAAATTAAAATAAGGCCAAAATAATAGTGACGACGTGGGGATCCGTCACTAGAACAAAACCTAGCGACGCCGTTTAGCCGTCGCTAATGTTTGGCGCCAACAAAAACCATGGAGGGAAACCAAAAAAGGAGGATCTGAGAATATAGCGACCGTACTAGCGACGGTGTTTACAACTGGTAGCGACCGATTCCTCTTTTGGTCGCTAAATGCGTCGCTAAAACTTTTTTGGTTGCTCTTTATTTAGAACGGTCGCTAATGCGGTCGCTAGTTAGCGACGGTAGTCGGTGGTCGCTAATTTGAGGTAGCTGTTTAGGGTTTTTTTAGTAGTGACATCGGTTTTTAAAAAACCGATGTGAAATAGCGTTTTATAGGAGATACCACATCGGTTTTTTTAAAAATCGATGTGAAATATAGCGTTTAATTTTTTTATTCGCCCGACATTATGCTTTTTCTTGTTTACATTATTTTTTTGGCTAAAGGGGGATACCACATCGGTTTTTTGAGAAACCGATGTGGAATATAACGTAACTTTATTTCAATTTATATATGGTATCAGTGTGCAACTTTCCTTTTATTATTTTTTCATTACAAAGTAGCATACACATTACGCTCTCTCTCGCGAACGGTATGCTCCCAATATGTGTGCTCTCCATCTCATTTCTCCATTACGTGTTTTGTAATATGATAGTTTTGTAATAATATGCAGCTCTTCATCTCCACATCGTGCTCCACTCATGTTTAAAGGTCGTGAGCAGCTCTCCAACAGCCATTGCAAAATCATGTGAAAGCTTCATATTGATCTTATGTACAAGCTTCTCCAATTTTATCTTCTCTAACTCCACATCTTGAGCTTCATCCTTGTAAGTTTCTTCCATTTCCCATCTATATATGACTTGTTTTTTGGTGTTGAAAATGAGTGTTTGTCTTGAATATGTGTATATATGTTTTTGCCTTTATATTATGTATTAAATTCTAACCTAAACCATGTATAAAACAATGTTTGGTGTTATATATGATTCATTGACATATGATTTTAATTGTTGTTGATACATTGTTTTCTATATGTGTTGTATAAATGTATGTCCAGGAATTGTCATGAAAAAATAAATATATTCAGGATGAATATTGAAAATTAACTTGTCCAGGTTTTGTTAACAAAATTAATAGTAGAATATAAAAAATAAAAAAAAGTAAAAAAAACTATTTTCACATCGGTTTTTTTAAAAAATCGATGTTAGATGTCCCTTTTTCACATCGGTTTATTGCAAAACTGTTGTTAAATGTCCTCGTTTTCACATTGGTTTTTTAGGAAAACCGATGTTAGATCTCTTTTTCACATCAGTTTTAAAACCTATGTGAAATGTCTAAAAAACCGATGTTAAATCCTATTTTTGCACTAGTGTGACTCGGTGTGTGAGTCACGAAGCTGTCCATAGTCGGTGACGAGGCACCCTATATGGCGGGCCCAGTGGGCGGGCGGCTCTATGGTGAGCGAGTTACCTCGGTGTCCGACGGGGCACGGCTCTCTCGATGTGTGTTCGGGAGGGGCCCGTAGCACTTGTGGTAAGTGAGGCCACGATGTTGATCCACAAGTCACGGGGTGACTAGTGCTACAGATGGGCGAGAGTGGTTTGGTACCAGTAAAAATTATGATGTTATAAGCATGCATAAATTGAGATATATGTGTACATAATTTACTACTGCAGTAGGGGCATAGTAGCACACCTATGCTTGTCCCATAAATTGACTTGATGTTGTAATCCCACAGTCGGATCCGTATTGTTTGATGAGAATTCCTTGTGCATATGCATTAGCTTTAAGAGCATTTTCATATAGCCGGAGATAGGCCTAGTTGATAGCCTATAGTGGCGAAGGATGAATGAGAACTAAAAAGGGAAAAGAGTGTGAATATGATTGTGGGTGTATACTTGAGGACGTGATATATGATTTTGGATAGTATAGTATGTAAATGATATATGATATTCTGTGAGGTGTGGTATATAAGTATACATGTATTTCATCATAATGTATGACTTTGACTCATTTGGATTATGTTACTCACCTCCTCGTTGCCATTTTTAAGTTTGATGTAGGGGTGATGTAAATTCTACCATTTTGGAGGCCGAGTTTGAAGAAGGTAAATATGGAATGGAAATGGGAGAGCCTTGGCCGACATGTTGTTATTTTGTATGGTACATGGTGCATGTATGCGCAATTTTGTAATCTTGATATGGTAAATGATGATTTTGAGGTCATGTAGGAAAATGAGACCTTGTGTGTATGGCTCATTTTCATTAATGACCTTTGGTAAGGTATAATGCCAATTGAGAAGTTTGAATATCAATCAATTTGATGAATGGATGTGGAGAATTATGAATTATAGTCCTTTATGTTGTGTGTTTGGGATTTTGTACAGTTGTTTTATGCATGAGCTAGGAACTAGCATGGTCAAATGATGATTTATGTGGTTTTGATGCGATGTAAGGAATACAACAACTTAAGTATGTTAATTGTGGTTTGTGGGAAATGGAATGGATCCATTTTGCCAAAAGTAGACCCCTTGGTTACCTCAAAATGCCTTAAAATGAGACAAACACTCTTATGCGCATAAATTTCTCATTTTTAGGAATTTTTGAGTGCGGCTAGTTGCCACACATCACAAATAATGTGTTTTAGTCTGTGTCAAAATTTGGTGACAGTCTGATATCGTTAGCATGGGTTTTGGTAGTTAAGAAGTTTGTTTTTCCTACAAAATCTGCATAATTTCTGCAGAATGACAGGGTGTAATTGATTAGCCTTTAAGGTGTAATCGATTACAAGACCTCTATCTTTAAGCTAATCGATTATACATCAGGCTGTAATCGATTATGGGTCATCCAGAACCAATGTAATCGATTAGGTTCTGAGTGGTAATTCGATTAGGGGAACACCTGATGCATTACATAAATTCTAGCAGCTTGCTAATCGATTATGGGCAACATAGTAATCGATTATGGCTCCAACAGAAACCTTGTAATCGATTAGCTAAGGTTCTGTAATCGATTAGGTAACGCCTCTGGTTCAATGTACCATTCCAGGAAGTCTGTAATCGATTACTCTTCGCTTGGTAATCGATTAGGACGTTGTAATCGATTATCTCCACCCTTTTTAAGCCTTGAATATGCAAGGGATAGTCGATTATACTACTCGGAGAACGAATGGTATTGTTCGAACACATATTGCGTACTCTGATACCTTCTCATATCTTCATATATGAGTTAGGTTATTTAAAATGGTCTGGGGTTACTTGTTGAAAATTTATTCCGCGATGCCCTCTTTTCCTAAATTGTTTCCTTTTTAAATCGCGAAAAATTTTCCCCGTATTTTGGGGGCGTCACAGTCCAAACAGCTGAATTGTAAACCAATTAGGTAATTAATCCGAGTCAATGTTTAGTAATCGTTTTGATCATGGTTTAACCTTAAGTTTTATCGCCATTTACTTGAGTAAGTACCTTCTCAATCCAATCCGGTTTTAAAAATATAAAGTATTCTTAAAAATATAAAGGAATAACCTTTACTTTCAAAATTTTACTTGAAGTTACAAAAGTTAAAAAATGATGTTTAAAAAACATTCTTTGTAAATCTGTTATTCAAAGAGATAATTTTATGTATTCTAACAAAAATAAAAATATTTTATTTTCATCAAACTTACCTAAAATATAAAAAGATATTACATATTAAACACCTCTTTAAAAAGAATAAAAAAACAAGAAGTTTTCGGTTCTGCTTTCCACTGCATTAGCTATTAGAAAACTGCTACACAATTAGAAAATTAAAAGAAATAGATATGAGAATAAGTAAAACAAGAACTTTTTAATTTATCATGCTAAAACTCGAGTATTCTTAGGATTTAGAAGTGAAGTTACAAGAGAGATCATCGCACAAAGAATGAAAGAGAAAGGACTCTTTACGCTAACACTTAAAAAAAACACAATGATAATTAACATTTGCGCATAACAAAAAGTCTTTAAGTAGCCAACAACAAAAAGTAACAATTAAGGTTTGTTGATAAAAAAAAGTCTTAGTATAGCTTCTATTGCAACAGAATCTTCAAAAGTCCAATTAAATCAGTTGTTTCATTTGCAACCAAATCCAGATAACTTCGAATCTATGGCTTCTTTTGTTTGGTCTGACCGCGATGAACTTTTGGTGGAGGACTTTCTTCAATCTGAATTGGATCTGAAAAGCTGCCAACGCCACGAGTAGCTCTCCTTTTCTGTGGCTGTGCCCCACCCATCTCAGCATTGGAACTTGTTGCAAACATATATTGGGTGGCATTTGTTGGCACTCGATGAGGACCAGGAACACAGTTTTGAGAAGAGAGAGGAGCTCTTGGCAAAGACGGTCCCTGATTGTGAGGACCATTATAGGTACAAGAGTTTAAATTTATCATGCTTTGATCTTCTACACCCTGAGAAATTGGCTGAGGACGAAATCTAAATCCAGGAGGAGGAGCCAAATCTTGTTCACTTGGAAACTGCATTATTGGTGTGATGTTGGTGGATGAGTTTCCATTTATCCGCATTACACCATGAGGATTTGATCCCTGAGGTGGAGTAAAAACCACATAATTGTTCAAACTTGGCATGCTTTGATCTCCCACACCTTGAGAAATTGGCTTAGGGTGAAATCTAAACCCAGGAGGAGTCGAATCTTGTTCACTTGGAAACTGCATTTTCGGTGTGATGTTGGTAGATGAGTTTCCATACATCTGCAATGCTCCATGAGGATTTGATCTCTGAGGTGGAGTAGAAACCACATAATTGTTCGAACTTGGCATGCTTTGATCTCCCACACCCTGAGAAATTGGCTGAGGGCGAAGTCTAAACCCAGGAGGAGCCGAATCTTGTTCACTTGGAAACTGCATTATTGGTGTGATGTTGGTGGATGAGTTTCCATATATCTGCACTGCACCATGAGGATTTGATCCCTGAGGTGAAGTAGAAACCACATAATTGTTCAAACTTGGCATGCTTTGATCTCCCACACCTTGAGAAATTGGTTGAGGGCGAAATCTAAACCCAGGAGGAGGCGAAAGTTCACTTGGAAACTGCATTATTGGTGTGATGTTGGTGGATGAGTTTCCATATATCTGCAATGCACCATGAGGATTATATCCCTGAGGTGGAGTAGAAACCACATAATTGTTCAGTGACAATGCTTTGCCACTTGGGAAAATTCTTTGAATCTCCTTCTCCCACATTGTAGCAAGATCATTTGTTGTTCTATTCTCTACGAATTCATAAAGTGGATCTACCCTTATGGCCTCCCAATTTGTACCATGTCTTCGAACCAAAAGCCACAGGGCATCAAGTTCCTTATCTGACCAGTTATTTACACGTTCTTTTCTTTTCAAATACCCTGAAGGCTTCCTTAAGGTCTTTGGGTGAAGATTTTCATGATTGGGTGTAAAACCTGATGCTAAATCATTCTGACAAAAGTCATAAGTTTAAGTAAGTCAACATTATGATAAAAGTTTCCGTAGCATGAGCAACAATTTAAACTAATTTATAACGTGGTTTATTAGCTTATCAATTTTTAGTTCCATTAATTTTATTGAATAAAATGAAACAAATGTTGTACCAATAAAAATAGAAGAAAAATTAGGAGTAGAGATCATAGAACCTGTAAATGTGAAGAAGGGTTAGGAGTGGTCTTGTTCCGGCCATCCAAACCTATGCAAGAAGTTTGACCCTTCCCATCTAGTAGAAGGAAAATTTTGCAATGTTAGAATCAACGTTTGAGGACATATGACATGATTTAAGTGCAATGTTTAATGATGTCGATGAGCTAATTAATTCCTAACCATTCATTGAATTTAAAACATTCAATGCATAAAATTCTTCATGCTTCTCAAGATTAGATCTTTCCATTGCTGGTTCTGAACTTGCAAAAGGCTTCTTATTGTTTGTAATCTTCAAGACTCCTTTTCCTTTGTTTCTCCCAGGAAGCTTAAACCTGCTTGAACTACATAGATTATGTATAAAGGTATCCCAAAAACAAGATGGGCACTTATGTTAATTAATGTGCTTACTGTTTCTCTTTTGTGGTTTGGTATTTCTTAGCATATGCTGCAGTGTGTGGTTGGAGAATCGTGTCCTGTTTGACATGTTACCAATAACAAGTTAAATAGAATGGAAACACATGACTCAAAATGAATGAAAGATATATAAGAGCCCTAGCTTGTTCATTGCTTGCCTTGCTTGAATTGGTATTATCGGATACCATGCATGTTTCACTGTTTTTCCTCGTACAACATCAAACAACTCGTAAGTGTCAAGTTTTTAGAACTACGTAAATTTTTCCAACCATAAAATTAGTTTGGGGTAACTCTTTTACCCCTTTAACAAAGTAGTTTGTTTATATAAAATTCTTTAGTTTTTGGCTAGAGACTTGTATTCATAAATAAAAAACAATAATTTTTCTAACTTTTTTTTTATTACAAGGAAAAGGAAAAAAATTTCTATAAAACTTGAAGTTTGAATCTATAATCTTAAAAATAGCAATCTAAATCTCTCATGTATATAATAGATAATAGTTTTCATTAAAAGACTTGTGTTGAAAATTAAAATGGAACTATATTAATGTTAATTTCTAATAAAAATTTATTTTTAGATTACTTGTTGTACATGAGTGATACATGTTAGAAAATTGTAAAAATAAAAAATAATATAATAAATACTAGCTTCAGTTGAGTTGTAAAGTAGTATACCTAAGTAAGAGAAGGTTTCCAATACCAATTTGCCTTCCTATGTTGTTTGTGACTTCTTTCTGTCTCAAATAAAGTGATGTTTGGGGCTGACAATTTTGAAAAAAAAATCATTATAAAAATGATAACAACAAACAAGATTAATAAGAAATATACAAGAACATGCACTTCAATGGAAATGGATAAATAATATGGTGAACTATTGATTTCAACATGAATTGAAAATCTAGGGAAAAAAATTGAATGGACTAAATTCATGAAACTATCATTATGTTATAATGCATAAGACTCATGTTATTCATTCATGCTATATATGAATATGATATATATTGATGTTGTAACAGTAACTATTATTCATGACAAAAATCTATCAAGCCTTAAACTACCTTAAGAAGGATTAGAAAATCCCCACAATAGAAAAAGAGAAAAACGAAAAATACAAATTCGAGGTAAAAGATGGTGTAGTCTTAAAAGTTTGTTCGTGCTAGACAATGAAAATGTTCAAACAAATGTTGCATCACATTGAAAGTATATATACCTCTTTAGCTGAAGTGGACTTTATTAACATAAGAGCTTTATCTTTAGACAATTCTAATGTTGTCTTGGCCTTTGAACAACTTGAGGGGGAATGTTTTCCTTTCTCATATGTCTTGCAATTCTCTATTCCCTTTGAAGGATCATCGTTATCATAACTTTTTTGGCATTGCCGCTCTTCATAAGGAATTATAGCCTTCAAGTGAAACAAATATATCAGATTTCAAAACAAGTGCCTCCATGTTAAGAAATCAAACTATATACTAATAGTTTTGTACACACATATACATACATACACACACACACACACACATATATATATATATATATATATATATATATATATATATATATATATATATATATATATATATATCATCATATATAGTACATAGAGTTGTTAATGAGTAAACCCCTAACCTAAAAAAAGAAGCATAAACCACTATTGTTTCTTGAAATTGTATAGATTAAATAGTCTAGTTTTTAAGATTTTTTGAGAACTCAATATTATTAGTTTTTGATTTTTTAAAACAATGTTTAACTTAATCATTTTGAGTATAAAACAATAATAAAAAAATTATGCAGAAAATAACTAATTAAAATGAATGACTTTTTTTTTATAAAGTTAAGGACTAAATTGAAAATTTTAAAATTTCAGGAATTAAAATGTCCATATATAAACTTGGGACTTTACTTGTTTAATTACATTTCTTCTAATGAAAAACAAAGTTGATGGTTAGAAAATAATTTTACTATTTTAATACATTAAAGTATGATTCTTCAGCATAACTAAATAATATATATGTTGAAAATGCTAGTTCTGCTCAAATGGTTACTGCAAAAGCAATATTAATGATGGCAAGGGTTGATAAATGAATAGCTTCTATGATTCAATACATAAATACCTGTATGCTTTCAAAGATCAAGATTATAGGTTTCATTAAAATTAAGTTTCAAAAAATGTTTTCAATAAAGATATACAAGGGATGGAGTCATGTAGGAATTGAGTTATTCTTTAATTAAGTGCTCTTTTAGAATAATTTTTATTGGTAAGATAAAAAAGAAGAGGAAAAACTAGCAAGCTTGCCTTAACCAAACTATATAGTAAGAAAACTAACATATGCATGATAATTGAAAGAGTAATAGAACTCAAATTCTCAATTTAAGTTGTTATGAAGTCTTACATTGGAAGAATTATAAAGAAGGAATTCTAAGAGAGAACAATATGAAATAATTATGTTTCAAAGTAATTTTGGCATACTTACAAGGTGACCATTAACATTTCCAATAGAGGCTTCTGAATTAGAGGCATTTTGTTTCTTTCGGCGTTTATACACTATATATCCACCAATCTTCTCATTGTTACCATTGTGCGATGCCATCCTAGATAATAAATCCAAAATAGATTCTAAGATTATTTTTGCAGCACAAAGAAAATAATTGAAATCTCATAATCAAATTGCAAATGTTGGAATCTTAAAAAAAATAACCAATCTCTCACTCAAAAAAGAAGAACAAGGTCATAAATATAACTATCAATTAACGGTCATCAAAATCTACAAGAATCACATGGATATAAATTCAAATTTTAGCCTATTTGAAAATGATATATAATTAGAACTTAAATGACTGATCTGCTTTTTCCTTCCAGAGATGTTAAATATTTAAAAGGATACAATTTTCACTCTTGTTCAGAGAAATTAAACACCACGCAAACAAAGTATATTTAAGAGTTATCAGAATCCGAGTTTGATATATATTATAGTTGATGTATAACATAAATAGAAAATATAAAGACATGTGTTTGAACTTTAGTTCATCTTTAATTATTATCTCCTCCTTTAATCTTAATCTAAAAATTATATAAAAAAACATATAATATGTTACCTCGGGTTGAGAGGAGGTCCTATGGTACCCCATTTATTTTCAAGAAAATATCTCAGATATTTTGATTTACCTTGATTTTAACAAATGATGTTACCTTTTAATAGTTGAGCTTAAGTTAAAACCCCCTTTTTTACCCATTGTATAAATAAGACATCAAAGTCTCCTTGTAATTCAAGTGATATTTTTGAATAATAAATCCTATTTTCCTAAAGTAATTCTCTAGGGTTTAGTATTTACACGCTCAGAGTGATAAACCCTATCTTTCGACTTCCACGTCAAACTACTCGGAAGAGGGCCTCTCAAAATTCCTCAGAAGAGAGCCACTTAGAATTCCTCACTCGAAAGTCTCGATACCAATTTATCCAAAAACACCTTAACTCAATACCTAGTCACTCGGCCTCTCTTTCGCAAAGCGCTCGTGACCGGGGGGCTTCTGTTCTCCCCAGGTCCCCATCCCCCTCTATTTTTGGAAAAATATCTTGAATATTCTGATTCCCTTTGATTTTATTAAACGATGGTTATCTCTTAATAGTTAAGCCTAAGTCAAGAACTCTCTTTTTACCCATTGTAGAAATAAGGTATTGAAGCCTCTATGTAATTCAAATGACATTTTTAAGTAATAAACTTTATTTTTCTAAAATAATTGTCTAGAGTTTGGTATTTACACATTCAGAATGAGCATAACATATTTAAGAATCAGGACAACAATAAATAAATAATAAAATTTAATAAAATAAAAGAGTTAGGAAATTAGACAAAATAAGTTAACTTCAATGAAGTGAACCTTTGTGTATTCAATCAATATCTCAATAGGTTTTTTTAAATATGTTTTTAGCCTTTTTTTTATCAATTTTTAATTTTGGTCCCTCAATTTTTTATTAATTTCAGTCGTATGTTATTTATTATGTTAAAATTAGCCTCTAAAGACATTAGCAAAAGAAAATACAAGAGTCCATTTTGAAAAGTTAAGGAAACTGAACCAAAAAAAAATCAAATAACATTTCTATTAACAATTATGTTAACAATATTATATTTTATAATTAATTTTAATAAATTAGGCACTAATTTTAATATTTAAATAATATAAATATTAAAACAAATAAAAAAATTGAGGACTAAGACTAAAAATTTGTCAAAATATAGGAACCAAATTTAACTCTTTTTTTTCACAATGAAAGGGGGAAAAGCTTGATATTAATTTGAAGTTTCCACTGCTATACCACCTTGACTCAAGTATTTTAGAAAAATTATTTACCCTAGTTGTTTACCTAGGTTGAAATCCAAGCAATTAAGAAACCAAAACTTGCTACATTTCTTTTCAATTAATAAGATTACATCAAGCAATGAAAGTATATTACTTTATTATTATATGTTCCTAAAACAAAAGTTGTGTTTTTTTTAATTCTGTAAAAAAATTAAAAGTATTTATTATTTTTTTTCAATTTTACACTAAAAATTTAATATTTTTAAGTTAGACCAAAATTATTTATGAGAAACGGAAGATGTAATAAATACCCCCATAAAAGAACCTTTGACTACTTTTTTTTAGAGAAAAAAAATGAAGGAATATTTATTAGAATTATAATATGCAGAACACAACACAGACACAAGAGTATTGCAAAAAATGGAAGAGAAAATGATTAAATTGAAAATTTTTTAAATGTTTCCTTTTGTAAAAGTTAATTTTACTTTTATTTTCTCTCCATTTTCTTTCTATCTAAATAAAAGAAAATACATTATTTTCTTTTTTTTCTTTTATTTTTTTCTTCTCATTTTCTTTTCATTTAAACATCTTCTGAAAGTTTTCTAACCTTGCTAAAAAGTTGAACATTCAAAAAGGATTCTTCTTATTTTCTTTCCATCTGAACATATTCTAAAAGTTTTGTAATCCCTGCTAACAAGTTGAACATTCAAGAAGAGAATATCATCCTTCAAAAATTAACCTCATCATATTTGTCTCATCCAAAAAGAAAGAAATTACCAATTTATGAAAAAGATGCTATGAATGTAACCCAGAGTATTCTAAAGTTTGAAACTTTTGTAAAAATTCATAACCCAACAACCCTTTTAATCTAATAAATTTAACAAATTCATTCCCTCTTCTAGTAGAATGTAACAAGTATAACAAATGAAAATCACTAAGAATGAATTGGATCCAAAATGTAAAAGTAAATCAATGTTTTTTTTCTTTTAACCAGCAAAGTAAATTTATTAAAATGGTATACAATAGGTACCAAATCCAAAATCAAACATGCTTTTATTCAATGATAAATCATCCCTAAGTTAAAAACCACACAAGCAAGGAAAGAACATAAAAAAATAATTAAAAGAACAAGAAGGATAAAACAACATTGAAAATTCACAAAAAAATAAAAATAAAACACTGATCACCACCATCAACTATGATGAGAAAAATAAATAAATGAAAGAAACAGCATTGAACAATACCATATTACAAAATAATGAATAATAAACCAATAACTAACCTGATCAGAGAGGCTAGTTGTGCCTACGAGAAGAAGAGAAAATTGAAGGGAGAATGATTTTGGGGAACTAGAAATAAAAAGGCACATAGAGAAAATGTGACATTTTACTTGAAGACAAAAATATTGATGTTAAAAACATTAAAAATGACACAGTAATATGAGTTGGTGCTTTGGTAAGAAGTGAGTGGCATTGTAACAGTCATTTTTTCATTATGAGTATTAAGAGGAAAGAGAGTTTAACTTTGGCATGTAGTATAGTCGGTAGTAGATTGAATTCAATTGATTTTAGACCAACAAGTCATTCAATTAGATTAGAAAAGTATAATACGGTTTGGATTCAACTAGTTGAAATAATTTTTTAAATTTAATTCAATTTAATTCGTTAAAATATTGTTTGAATTAGATTAAATTTTAGTTTTGATATTTATATTTATAGTGACGGGGTCTCCCTACCGTCACTAACTTCCCTTCTTAAAAAAATGAAGGGAATACGAAAATAATAGCGACGGAACACTGAATCCGTCACTACTCTCCCGAATATTAGCAACGGTAGGACAACTCCGTCACTAGTCTCCTAAAAGGTAGCGACGGGGTCTCCGTACCGTCACTACCTTCCCCTCTTAAAAGTAAAAACATGGAGGGAAGATGGAAATTATAGCGACGGCCCACTAGTCCGTCACTAATCTCCTGAATATTAGCCACGGCGAGAGAACTCCGTCACTAATCTCCTAAAAGGTAGCGACGGGGTCTCCCTACAGTCACTAACTTCCCTTCTTAAAAAAATGAAGGGAATACGAAAATAATAGCGACGGAACACTGAATCCGTCACTACTCTCCTGAATATTAGCAACGTTAGGACAACTCCGTCACTAGTCTCCTGAATATTAGCGATGGAGTAATCCCCCCGTCGCTACGACCCTTTCTTAAATTAAAATAAGGCCAAAATAATAGTGACGACGTGGGGATCCGTCACTAGAACAAAACCTAGCGACGCCGTTTAGCCGTCGCTAATGTTTGGCGCCAACAAAAACCATGGAGGGAAACCAAAAAAGGAGGATCTGAGAATATAGCGACCGTACTAGCGACGGTGTTTACAACTGGTAGCGACCGATTCCTCTTTTGGTCGCTAAATGCGTCGCTAAAACTTTTTTGGTTGCTCTTTATTTAGAACGGTCGCTAATGCGGTCGCTAGTTAGCGACGGTAGTCGGTGGTCGCTAATTTGAGGTAGCTGTTTAGGGTTTTTTTAGTAGTGACATCGGTTTTTAAAAAACCGATGTGAAATAGCGTTTTATAGGAGATACCACATCGGTTTTTTTAAAAATCGATGTGAAATATAGCGTTTAATTTTTTTATTCGCCCGACATTATGCTTTTTCTTGTTTACATTATTTTTTTGGCTAAAGGGGGATACCACATCGGTTTTTTGAGAAACCGATGTGGAATATAACGTAACTTTATTTCAATTTATATATGGTATCAGTGTGCAACTTTCCTTTTATTATTTTTTCATTACAAAGTAGCATACACATTACGCTCTCTCTCGCGAACGGTATGCTCCCAATATGTGTGCTCTCCATCTCATTTCTCCATTACGTGTTTTGTAATATGATAGTTTTGTAATAATGTGCAGCTCTTCATCTCCACATCGTGCTCCACTCATGTTTAAAGGTCGTGAGCAACTCTCCAACAGCCATTGCAAAATCATGTGAAAGCTTCATATTGATCTTATGTACAAGCTTCTCCAATTTTATCTTCTCTAACTCCACATCTTGAGCTTCATCCTTGTAAGTTTCTTCCATTTCCCATCTATATATGACTTGTTTTTTGGTGTTGAAAATGAGTGTTTGTCTTGAATATGTGTATATATGTTTTTGCCTTTATATTATGTATTAAATTCTAACCTAAACCATGTATAAAACAATGTTTGGTGTTATATATGATTCATTGACATATGATTTTAATTGTTGTTGATACATTGTTTTCTATATGTGTTGTATAAATGTATGTCCAGGAATTGTCATGAAAAAATAAATATATTCAGGATGAATATTGAAAATTAACTTGTCCAGGTTTTGTTAACAAAATTAATAGTAGAATATAAAAAATAAAAAAAAGTAAAAAAAACTATTTTCACATCGGTTTTTTTAAAAAATCGATGTTAGATGTCCCTTTTTCACATCGGTTTATTGCAAAACTGTTGTTAAATGTCCTCGTTTTCACATTGGTTTTTTAGGAAAACCGATGTTAGATCTCTTTTTCACATCAGTTTTAAAACCTATGTGAAATGTCTAAAAAAACCGATGTTAAATCCTATTTTTGCACTAGTGTGACTCGGTGTGTGAGTCACGAAGCTGTCCATAGTCGGTGACGAGGCACCCTATATGGCGGGCCCAGTGGGCGGGCGGCTCTATGGTGAGCGAGTTACCTCGGTGTCCGACGGGGCACGGCTCTCTCGATGTGTGTTCGGGAGGGGCCCGTAGCACTTGTGGTAAGTGAGGCCACGATGTTGATCCACAAGTCACGGGGTGACTAGTGCTATAGATGGGCGAGAGTGGTTTGGTACCAGTAAAAATTATGATGTTATAAGCATGCATAAATTGAGATATATGTGTACATAATTTACTACTGCAGTAGGGGCATAGTAGCACACCTATGCTTGTCCCATAAATTGACTTGATGTTGTAATCCCACAGTCGGATCCGTATTGTTTGATGAGAATTCCTTGTGCATATGCATTAGCTTTAAGAGCATTTTCATATAGCCGGAGATAGGCCTAGTTGATAGCCTATAGTGGCGAAGGATGAATGAGAACTAAAAAGGGAAAAGAGTGTGAATATGATTGTGGGTGTATACTTGAGGACGTGATATATGATTTTGGATAGTATAGTATGTAAATGATATATGATATTCTGTGAGGTGTGGTATATAAACAAGTATACATGTATTTCATCATAATGTATGACTTTGACTCATTTGGATTATGTTACTCACCTCCTCGTTGCCATTTTTAAGTTTGATGTAGGGGTGATGTAAATTCTACCATTTTGGAGGCCGAGTTTGAAGAAGGTAAATATGGAATGGAAATGGGAGAGCCTTGGCCGACATGTTGTTATTTTGTATGGTACATGGTGCATGTATGCGCAATTTTGTAATCTTGATATGGTAAATGATGATTTTGAGGTCATGTAGGAAAATGAGACCTTGTGTGTATGGCTCATTTTCATTAATGACCTTTGGTAAGGTATAATGCCAATTGATAAGTTTGAATATCAATCAATTTGATGAATGGATGTGGAGAATTATGAATTATAGTCCTTTATGTTGTGTGTTTGGGATTTTGTACAGTTGTTTTATGCATGAGCTAGGAACTAGCATGGTCAAATGATGATTTATGTGGTTTTGATGCGATGTAAGGAATACAACAACTTAAGTATGTTAATTGTGGTTTGTGGGAAATGGAATGGATCCATTTTGCCAAAAGTAGACCCCTTGGTTACCTCAAAATGCCTTAAAATGAGACAAACACTCTTATGCGCATAAATTTCTCATTTTTAGGAATTTTTGAGTGCGGCTAGTTGCCACACATCACAAATAATGTGTTTTAGTCTGTGTCAAAATTTGGTGACAGTCTGATATCGTTAGCATGGGTTTTGGTAGTTAAGAAGTTTGTTTTTCCTACAAAATCTGCATAATTTCTGCAGAATGACAGGGTGTAATTGATTAGCCTTTAAGGTGTAATCGATTACAAGACCTCTATCTTTAAGCTAATCGATTATACATCAGGCTGTAATCGATTATGGGTCATCCAGAACCAATGTAATCGATTAGGTTCTGAGTGGTAATTCGATTAGGGGAACACCTGATGCATTACATAAATTCTAGCAGCTTGCTAATCGATTATGGGCAACATAGTAATCGATTATGGCTCCAACAGAAACCTTGTAATCGATTAGTTAAGGTTCTGTAATCGATTAGGTAACGCCTCTGGTTCAATGTACCATTCCAGGAAGTCTGTAATCGATTACTCTTCGCTTGGTAATCGATTAGGACGTTGTAATCGATTATCTCCACCCTTTTTAAGCCTTGAATATGCAAGGAATAGTCGATTATACTACTCGGAGAACGAATGGTATTGTTCGAACACATATTGCGTACTCTGATACCTTCTCATATCTTCATATATGAGTTAGGTTATTTAAAATGGTCTGGGGTTACTTGTTGAAAATTTATTCCGCGATGCCCTCTTTTCCTAAATTGTTTCCTTTTTAAATCGCGAAAAATTTTCCCCGTATTTTGGGGGCGTCACAGTCCAAACAGCTGAATTGTAAACCAATTAGGTAATTAATCCGAGTCAATGTTTAGTAATCGTTTTGATCATGGTTTAACCTTAAGTTTTATCGCCATTTACTTGAGTAAGTACCTTCTCAATCCAATCCGGTTTTAAAAATATAAAGTATTCTTAAAAATATAAAGGAATAACCTTTACTTTCAAAATTTTACTTGAAGTTACAAAAGTTAAAAAATGATGTTTAAAAAACATTCTTTGTAAATCTGTTATTCAAAGAGATAATTTTATGTATTCTAACAAAAATAAAAATATTTTATTTTCATCAAACTTACCTAAAATATAAAAAGATATTACATATTAAACACCTCTTTAAAAAGAATAAAAAAACAAGAAGTTTTCGGTTCTGCTTTCCACTGCATTAGCTATTAGAAAACTGCTACACAATTAGAAAATTAAAAGAAATAGATATGAGAATAAGTAAAACAAGAACTTTTTAATTTATCATGCTAAAACTCGAGTATTCTTAGGATTTAGAAGTGAAGTTACAAGAGAGATCATCGCACAAAGAATGAAAGAGAAAGGACTCTTTACGCTAACACTTAAAAAAAACACAATGATAATTAACATTTGCGCATAACAAAAAGTCTTTAAGTAGCCAACAACAAAAAGTAACAATTAAGGTTTGTTGATAAAAAAAAGTCTTAGTATAGCTTCTATTGCAACAGAATCTTCAAAAGTCCAATTAAATCAGTTGTTTCATTTGCAACCAAATCCAGATAACTTCGAATCTATGGCTTCTTTTGTTTGGTCTGACCGCGATGAACTTTTGGTGGAGGACTTTCTTCAATCTGAATTGGATCTGAAAAGCTGCCAACGCCACGAGTAGCTCTCCTTTTCTGTGGCTGTGCCCCACCCATCTCAGCATTGGAACTTGTTGCAAACATATATTGGGTGGCATTTGTTGGCACTCGATGAGGACCAGGAACACAGTTTTGAGAAGAGAGAGGAGCTCTTGGCAAAGACGGTCCCTGATTGTGAGGACCATTATAGGTACAAGAGTTTAAATTTATCATGCTTTGATCTTCTACACCCTGAGAAATTGGCTGAGGACGAAATCTAAATCCAGGAGGAGGAGCCAAATCTTGTTCACTTGGAAACTGCATTATTGGTGTGATGTTGGTGGATGAGTTTCCATTTATCCGCATTACACCATGAGGATTTGATCCCTGAGGTGGAGTAAAAACCACATAATTGTTCAAACTTGGCATGCTTTGATCTCCCACACCTTGAGAAATTGGCTTAGGGTGAAATCTAAACCCAGGAGGAGTCGAATCTTGTTCACTTGGAAACTGCATTTTCGGTGTGATGTTGGTAGATGAGTTTCCATACATCTGCAATGCTCCATGAGGATTTGATCTCTGAGGTGGAGTAGAAACCACATAATTGTTCGAACTTGGCATGCTTTGATCTCCCACACCCTGAGAAATTGGCTGAGGGCGAAGTCTAAACCCAGGAGGAGCCGAATCTTGTTCACTTGGAAACTGCATTATTGGTGTGATGTTGGTGGATGAGTTTCCATATATCTGCACTGCACCATGAGGATTTGATCCCTGAGGTGAAGTAGAAACCACATAATTGTTCAAACTTGGCATGCTTTGATCTCCCACACCTTGAGAAATTGGTTGAGGGCGAAATCTAAACCCAGGAGGAGGCGAAAGTTCACTTGGAAACTGCATTATTGGTGTGATGTTGGTGGATGAGTTTCCATATATCTGCAATGCACCATGAGGATTATATCCCTGAGGTGGAGTAGAAACCACATAATTGTTCAGTGACAATGCTTTGCCACTTGGGAAAATTCTTTGAATCTCCTTCTCCCACATTGTAGCAAGATCATTTGTTGTTCTATTCTCTACGAATTCATAAAGTGGATCTACCCTTATGGCCTCCCAATTTGTACCATGTCTTCGAACCAAAAGCCACAGGGCATCAAGTTCCTTATCTGACCAGTTATTTACACGTTCTTTTCTTTTCAAATACCCTGAAGGCTTCCTTAAGGTCTTTGGGTGAAGATTTTCATGATTGGGTGTAAAACCTGATGCTAAATCATTCTGACAAAAGTCATAAGTTTAAGTAAGTCAACATTATGATAAAAGTTTCCGTAGCATGAGCAACAATTTAAACTAATTTATAACGTGGTTTATTAGCTTATCAATTTTTAGTTCCATTAATTTTATTGAATAAAATGAAACAAATGTTGTACCAATAAAAATAGAAGAAAAATTAGGAGTAGAGATCATAGAACCTGTAAATGTGAAGAAGGGTTAGGAGTGGTCTTGTTCCGGCCATCCAAACCTATGCAAGAAGTTTGACCCTTCCCATCTAGTAGAAGGAAAATTTTGCAATGTTAGAATCAACGTTTGAGGACATATGACATGATTTAAGTGCAATGTTTAATGATGTCGATGAGCTAATTAATTCCTAACCATTCATTGAATTTAAAACATTCAATGCATAAAATTCTTCATGCTTCTCAAGATTAGATCTTTCCATTGCTGGTTCTGAACTTGCAAAAGGCTTCTTATTGTTTGTAATCTTCAAGACTCCTTTTCCTTTGTTTCTCCCAGGAAGCTTAAACCTGCTTGAACTACATAGATTATGTATAAAGGTATCCCAAAAACAAGATGGGCACTTATGTTAATTAATGTGCTTACTGTTTCTCTTTTGTGGTTTGGTATTTCTTAGCATATGCTGCAGTGTGTGGTTGGAGAATCGTGTCCTGTTTGACATGTTACCAATAACAAGTTAAATAGAATGGAAACACATGACTCAAAATGAATGAAAGATATATAAGAGCCCTAGCTTGTTCATTGCTTGCCTTGCTTGAATTGGTATTATCGGATACCATGCATGTTTCACTGTTTTTCCTCGTACAACATCAAACAACTCGTAAGTGTCAAGTTTTTAGAACTACGTAAATTTTTCCAACCATAAAATTAGTTTGGGGTAACTCTTTTACCCCTTTAACAAAGTAGTTTGTTTATATAAAATTCTTTAGTTTTTGGCTAGAGACTTGTATTCATAAATAAAAAACAATAATTTTTCTAACTTTTTTTTTATTACAAGGAAAAGGAAAAAAATTTCTATAAAACTTGAAGTTTGAATCTATAATCTTAAAAATAGCAATCTAAATCTCTCATGTATATAATAGATAATAGTTTTCATTAAAAGACTTGTGTTGAAAATTAAAATGGAACTATATTAATGTTAATTTCTAATAAAAATTTATTTTTAGATTACTTGTTGTACATGAGTGATACATGTTAGAAAATTGTAAAAATAAAAAATAATATAATAAATACTAGCTTCAGTTGAGTTGCAAAGTAGTATACCTAAGTAAGAGAAGGTTTCCAATACCAATTTGCCTTCCTATGTTGTTTGTGACTTCTTTCTGTCTCAAATAAAGTGATGTTTGGGGCTGACAATTTTGAAAAAAAAATCATTATAAAAATGATAACAACAAACAAGATTAATAAGAAATATACAAGAACATGCACTTCAATGGAAATGGATAAATAATATGGTGAACTATTGATTTCAACATGAATTGAAAATCTAGGGAAAAAAATTGAATGGACTAAATTCATGAAACTATCATTATGTTATAATGCATAAGACTCATGTTATTCATTCATGCTATATATGAATATGATATATATTGATGTTGTAACAGTAACTATTATTCATGACAAAAATCTATCAAGCCTTAAACTACCTTAAGAAGGATTAGAAAATCCCCACAATAGAAAAAGAGAAAAACGAAAAATACAAATTCGAGGTAAAAGATGGTGTAGTCTTAAAAGTTTGTTCGTGCTAGACAATGAAAATGTTCAAACAAATGTTGCATCACATTGAAAGTATATATACCTCTTTAGCTGAAGTGGACTTTATTAACATAAGAGCTTTATCTTTAGACAATTCTAATGTTGTCTTGGCCTTTGAACAACTTGAGGGGGAATGTTTTCCTTTCTCATATGTCTTGCAATTCTCTATTCCCTTTGAAGGATCATCGTTATCATAACTTTTTTGGCATTGCCGCTCTTCATAAGGAATTATAGCCTTCAAGTGAAACAAATATATCAGATTTCAAAACAAGTGCCTCCATGTTAAGAAATCAAACTATATACTAATAGTTTTGTACACACATATACATACATACACACACACATATATATATATATATATATATATATATATATATATATATATATATATATATATATATATATATATCATCATATATAGTACATAGAGTTGTTAATGAGTAAACCCCTAACCTAAAAAAAGAAGCATAAACCACTATTGTTTCTTGAAATTGTATAGATTAAATAGTCTAGTTTTTAAGATTTTTTGAGAACTCAATATTATTAGTTTTTGATTTTTTAAAACAATGTTTAACTTAATCATTTTGAGTATAAAACAATAATAAAAAAATTATGCAGAAAATAACTAATTAAAATGAATGACTTTTTTTTTATAAAGTTAAGGACTAAATTGAAAATTTTAAAATTTCAGGAATTAAAATGTCCATATATAAACTTGGGACTTTACTTGTTTAATTACATTTCTTCTAATGAAAAACAAAGTTGATGGTTAGAAAATAATTTTACTATTTTAATACATTAAAGTATGATTCTTCAGCATAACTAAATAATATATATGTTGAAAATGCTAGTTCTGCTCAAATGGTTACTGCAAAAGCAATATTAATGATGGCAAGGGTTGATAAATGAATAGCTTCTATGATTCAATACATAAATACCTGTATGCTTTCAAAGATCAAGATTATAGGTTTCATTAAAATTAAGTTTCAAAAAATGTTTTCAATAAAGATATACAAGGGATGGAGTCATGTAGGAATTGAGTTATTCTTTAATTAAGTGCTCTTTTAGAATAATTTTTATTGGTAAGATAAAAAAGAAGAGGAAAAACTAGCAAGCTTGCCTTAACCAAACTATATAGTAAGAAAACTAACATATGCATGATAATTGAAAGAGTAATAGAACTCAAATTCTCAATTTAAGTTGTTATGAAGTCTTACATTGGAAGAATTATAAAGAAGGAATTCTAAGAGAGAACAATATGAAATAATTATGTTTCAAAGTAATTTTGGCATACTTACAAGGTGACCATTAACATTTCCAATAGAGGCTTCTGAATTAGAGGCATTTTGTTTCTTTCGGCGTTTATACACTATATATCCACCAATCTTCTCATTGTTACCATTGTGCGATGCCATCCTAGATAATAAATCCAAAATAGATTCTAAGATTATTTTTGCAGCACAAAGAAAATAATTGAAATCTCATAATCAAATTGCAAATGTTGGAATCTTAAAAAAAATAACCAATCTCTCACTCAAAAAAGAAGAACAAGGTCATAAATATAACTATCAATTAACGGTCATCAAAATCTACAAGAATCACATGGATATAAATTCAAATTTTAGCCTATTTGAAAATGATATATAATTAGAACTTAAATGACTGATCTGCTTTTTCCTTCCAGAGATGTTAAATATTTAAAAGGATACAATTTTCACTCTTGTTCAGAGAAATTAAACACCACGCAAACAAAGTATATTTAAGAGTTATCAGAATCCGAGTTTGATATATATTATAGTTGATGTATAACATAAATAGAAAATATAAAGACATGTGTTTGAACTTTAGTTCATCTTTAATTATTATCTCCTCCTTTAATCTTAATCTAAAAATTATATAAAAAAACATATAATATGTTACCTCGGGTTGAGAGGAGGTCCTATGGTACCCCATTTATTTTCAAGAAAATATCTCAGATATTTTGATTTACCTTGATTTTAACAAATGATGTTACCTTTTAATAGTTGAGCTTAAGTTAAAACCCCCTTTTTTACCCATTGTATAAATAAAACATCAAAGTCTCCTTGTAATTCAAGTGATATTTTTGAATAATAAATCCTATTTTCCTAAAGTAATTCTCTAGGGTTTAGTATTTACACGCTCAGAGTGATAAACCCTATCTTTCGACTTCCACGTCAAACTACTCGGAAGAGGGCCTCTCAAAATTCCTCAGAAGAGAGCCACTTAGAATTCCTCACTCGAAAGTCTCGATACCAATTTATCCAAAAACACCTTAACTCAATACCTAGTCACTTGGCCTCACTTTCGCAAAGCGCTCGTGACCGGGGGGCTTCTGTTCTCCCCAGGTCCCCATCCCCCTCTATTTTTGGAAAAATATCTTGAATATTCTGATTCCCTTTGATTTTATTAAACGATGGTTATCTCTTAATAGTTAAGCCTAAGTCAAGAACTCTCTTTTTACCCATTGTAGAAATAAGGTATTGAAGCCTCTATGTAATTCAAATGACATTTTTAAGTAATAAACTTTATTTTTCTAAAATAATTGTCTAGAGTTTGGTATTTACACATTCAGAATGAGCATAACATATTTAAGAATCAGGACAACAATAAATAAATAATAAAATTTAATAAAATAAAAGAGTTAGGAAATTAGACAAAATAAGTTAACTTCAATGAAGTGAACCTTTGTGTATTCAATCAATATCTCAATAGGTTTTTTTAAATATGTTTTTAGCCTTTTTTTTATCAATTTTTAATTTTGGTCCCTCAATTTTTTATTAATTTCAGTCGTATGTTATTTATTATGTTAAAATTAGCCTCTAAAGACATTAGCAAAAGAAAATACAAGAGTCCATTTTGAAAAGTTAAGGAAACTGAACCAAAAAAAAATCAAATAACATTTCTATTAACAATTATGTTAACAATATTATATTTTATAATTAATTTTAATAAATTAGGCACTAATTTTAATATTTAAATAATATAAATATTAAAACAAATAAAAAAATTGAGGACTAAGACTAAAAATTTGTCAAAATATAGGAACCAAATTTAACTCTTTTTTTTCACAATGAAAGGGGGAAAAGCTTGATATTAATTTGAAGTTTCCACTGCTATACCACCTTGACTCAAGTATTTTAGAAAAATTATTTACCCTAGTTGTTTACCTAGGTTGAAATCCAAGCAATTAAGAAACCAAAACTTGCTACATTTCTTTTCAATTAATAAGATTACATCAAGCAATGAAAGTATATTACTTTATTATTATATGTTCCTAAAACAAAAGTTGTGTTTTTTTTAATTCTGTAAAAAAATTAAAAGTATTTATTATTTTTTTTCAATTTTACACTAAAAATTTAATATTTTTAAGTTAGACCAAAATTATTTATGAGAAACGGAAGATGTAATAAATACCCCCATAAAAGAACCTTTGACTACTTTTTTTTAGAGAAAAAAAATGAAGGAATATTTATTAGAATTATAATATGCAGAACACAACACAGACACAAGAGTATTGCAAAAAATGGAAGAGAAAATGATTAAATTGAAAATTTTTTAAATGTTTCCTTTTGTAAAAGTTAATTTTACTTTTATTTTCTCTCCATTTTCTTTCTATCTAAATAAAAGAAAATACATTATTTTCTTTTTTTTCTTTTATTTTTTTCTTCTCATTTTCTTTTCATTTAAACATCTTCTGAAAGTTTTCTAACCTTGCTAAAAAGTTGAACATTCAAAAAGGATTCTTCTTATTTTCTTTCCATCTGAACATATTCTAAAAGTTTTGTAATCCCTGCTAACAAGTTGAACATTCAAGAAGAGAATATCATCCTTCAAAAATTAACCTCATCATATTTGTCTCATCCAAAAAGAAAGAAATTACCAATTTATGAAAAAGATGCTATGAATGTAACCCAGAGTATTCTAAAGTTTGAAACTTTTGTAAAAATTCATAACCCAACAACCCTTTTAATCTAATAAATTTAACAAATTCATTCCCTCTTCTAGTAGAATGTAACAAGTATAACAAATGAAAATCACTAAGAATGAATTGGATCCAAAATGTAAAAGTAAATCAATGTTTTTTTTCTTTTAACCAGCAAAGTAAATTTATTAAAATGGTATACAATAGGTACCAAATCCAAAATCAAACATGCTTTTATTCAATGATAAATCATCCCTAAGTTAAAAACCACACAAGCAAGGAAAGAACATAAAAAAATAATTAAAAGAACAAGAAGGATAAAACAACATTGAAAATTCACAAAAAAATAAAAATAAAACACTGATCACCACCATCAACTATGATGAGAAAAATAAATAAATGAAAGAAACAGCATTGAACAATACCATATTACAAAATAATGAATAATAAACCAATAACTAACCTGATCAGAGAGGCTAGTTGTGCCTACGAGAAGAAGAGAAAATTGAAGGGAGAATGATTTTGGGGAACTAGAAATAAAAAGGCACATAGAGAAAATGTGACATTTTACTTGAAGACAAAAATATTGATGTTAAAAACATTAAAAATGACACAGTAATATGAGTTGGTGCTTTGGTAAGAAGTGAGTGGCATTGTAACAGTCATTTTTTCATTATGAGTATTAAGAGGAAAGAGAGTTTAACTTTGGCATGTAGTATAGTCGGTAGTAGATTGAATTCAATTGATTTTAGACCAACAAGTCATTCAATTAGATTAGAAAAGTATAATACGGTTTGGATTCAACTAGTTGAAATAATTTT
Organism: Clitoria ternatea; assembly: GCA_037962975.1. Lineage (NCBI taxonomy): Eukaryota > Viridiplantae > Streptophyta > Magnoliopsida > Fabales > Fabaceae > Clitoria > Clitoria ternatea. The sequence continues at coordinate 34,864,451 of CM075675.1, read as the reverse complement.
TTAAATTTAATTCAATTTAATTCGTTAAAATATTGTTTGAATTAGATTAAATTTTAGTTTTGATATTTATAGTTATTATTTAATTAGAAGGTGAAAAACGAATTTTATTTCGTTAATAATTATTAATGTCAATGTAAAATATAAAACTTAAATAGTAAATAAAGAAATGAGAAGTAAAATTAAGTTTAAATTAAAGTTAAAAATAATAAACATGTAAATATATTAAAATATTAAGATATATATCTCATAAAAATAATTAAAAGATACAACTTTAAAAATAAATTTGATAAATAATTGAGTGGTACAATCTTAAAATCTATAATTACATAAATATGATTGTGAAAAATTTATTTTCTAAATAAAAGTTTAGTTTGGATTCGATCGGCTCCAAAACATTGATTTGAAATTCAATTTGATACAAGAAAATTAATTTTTACACTTTTTAGTTAATTTTATTTTCAATTTTTTAATAAATTTTAGATTAAATTATTAGATTAATTTATGAATATCCTAATATAGATATAAACGCTTAAGCCACATGCGTTTCATAGTTTCTTTGAATATATTTTCCCATTCTATTGAAATACTTATTTAATAATAATAATAATTATTATTATAATAATTATTATTATATTATTATTATTATTATTATTATTATTATAATAAATATTATTCTGACTTTGTACATTTCCATTAATAATATTCTTGGAATTTTAACTTGGTTATTAATTGGTTAGCCTACAACATCCTATTATTAGCTGATTTTTACCTATCTGGTGTAACGTTCTGGGATGTAATTTCAAAAATGAAATTGATGGGATAAAGTTTTTATAGAAATCAAATAATTTAAAATTATACAGATTATATAAAATTGTTTAATGTTCATTAGCATAACAACTAATATTGAAAATTAGTATATTATAAACGCCGTCAGCAATTTTCCAATTGTAAATTTTTCATTTTTCTAAATGGAAGGAACTTAATTTGATTCACATCTTATTTATTTTGATAAAAAATCTTGTGAAATAGGTAAGAAAAAATGAGACCAGTTGATAACATGAGAAAATAAAAAAGAGAAACCCATTTAAAGTATGATTGAGGGGGTGAAAAGTTTTGTAAATTTTTGCGGAATATAGTTTTTCTATATATATGGCTTATAACTATAAAATGTGTATATATATATATATATATATATGAAATTAAATATTCTCCTAATTTTAACTTTTTTCTAATTTATTGCCTATATTTATTATATATTAATTTTACATATTTACTTCTTTTTTAAAAATAATATTACATTTATTCCATCTAATACTTAACTTATGGTATTCTTACTTTATCAACTTAGTTTTTATATATTTTGGTTTACTTTTTTAAAACTATAATAATACTATAATTTTTATTTTATAAAAAGTATTTATTTGATAATAGTTTTCAATGAGAAAAGTAAAATAATTGAAAATGTTTTATTTAATTAGCAGTCTTAACATTTACAAATGAAAATGAAATATAATATAAACCTGCTTTATTTATATGAGATTTGATTGTAAATAATTTATTAATTTATTGAAATTTCTTTCGTTGGATATTAGAATGACCTCAGAACACATGTCACAAATCAATTCTTTCGGAAGCTAAAATAAGTGTAGTTTACAATATTAATAACTTTCTTTATATGGTACTTATTATAACTTTCAAAAATAAAACATGCATAAATAAGATGAACAACAATTATAAATTAAACTTTTAATAAGTTTTTAAAGTCTTCAAAGATGTATTTCAATTAATTTAATATAAATAATATTTATGATAAGTACTGAGAATACATAAAAATAATCTTTATTCTGATTTATAATTTAATTATTTTGATGTTGTTTCACAAAATTATTTGATATAATAAATTTTAAACAGCTAATTAACTCAACACAATGTATTTTTTACATGTAACAATGAATAATTTATTCATATATATTTTAAAAATAAGTTACATTATTTTATTCAGGAAAGATATACTTAATATAAAATTTAAAATAACTAATTAGTAATCCGCCCATTTTTTTCCAATTCAAATTTTCTAATATTCTTTTCCCCCAATCTTGAATAATTCAACCCAAGCCAACTTGGTGGACCCGACTAACTGGTCTAAGATTTTTTAATGTTTATTTATTACAGTATCAGTTTCTTATTACACTACTAGAAAACCCATGTTAACTACTTGAACTTAGTGACCACCAACAGCCGTCGCTAATTAGCGACTGCGTAGGCAAAAGGGACCATTAAGGCTAATTTAGCGACCAAGTCAGCGACGACACAGAATCCCGTCCCTAATTTTCACCAAACGTCGTTGCTAACACCGTCACTATACACACTCCGTCCCTATGCCCGTCGCTACGTTTCCCTCCCATGTTTTTATTTTGGTTTCCCTCTAGTTTTTTGTTGGCGTGAAAGCTAGCGACGACAACTAGTCGTCGCTAGGTTTGATGAAAAATGCACCGTCGCTAGTCCGTCGCTATGTATGATGAAAAAATGAGACGCCGCTGTTAGCGTCGCTTAGGCCACCCTTCTGTCTTCAAGTTTTATCGCAAATTAGCGACGTATATCCGTTCATCATAAAACCAACCTATGACATGTCCTCGCTGATGTTGTCGCTATATGTGTTAAAAATAGCGACGGAGTTGTTCGCGTCGGTAAACAGGACATGTGGGCACCTGTTTTAAATTGAGCGACGGTTGTAGCGATGAACTTTTGCCGTCACTAAACCTTGTGAATTTGTAAAGAAATGTGTGTTGTTCAAGTGGCCTCAATACTCAAGAGGGGGGGTGAATTGAGTTTTAAAAACTTTGAATTGGAATGCCTTTGAACTTGATTTTTATATCCAAGTTTACAAGAGAATGCAAGTTAAATCAAGTTAAAGGTAGTATGCAATGCACAACAAGGATAAATATAGCTGAAGCAATTTAACAAACACTTGGTGGGCAGTATTTGAAATGTATCTAATTAGACAAGCTCAAGTATACAATTCTCAATCAATCAACACAAATCAACCAATTGCAGTATATGAAAGTAAAAGAGAAAGGGAGAGGAGCTTGCAAACCGATATAACGAGTTCGACCAACACCGGTGTACGTCTCACCTCTAAGCAACCCACTTAGAGGATTTCCACTATTGAAGTTTAGAGATACAAGCTATGAGCAATTGCAGCTTCCTAGTGTCCCACACTCAAGAACTCAATCCTCACTAGCACAAGGGCAACCCACCCAATCTCTCAAACTCTCAATACCCAAAGGTTGAACCCCAACCTTTGTGACCACTCAACCTAGAGTGAAAATCTTTTGTGTTTGTTGAAGTGTTTACAAGGAAATGACTCTCTTAATAGAGTGGATAAGAAAATGATAGCTCACACAATTTCTAATCTCTCAAGAAGAGAGGATATACAAATGAAATCTCAAGATATACAAGAATAGAGCTTACAAAGCACAAGAGTGAGCAAAGGAATTGTAGCTTCTTGGTGTTTTTTTTTGTGCTTGAGTTCCTCTTTAATTTATAGAGCCATTTGAAAGCTTGAGGAGTGCCTTTCTTCTTCCTAGCCGTTGCACATAGTGGAGATCTGAAGAAGTAATGGAGAAATGTGCTGGTTTCCCACTAATATGTGTTTTCCCACTATCGTAATCGATTATCCCTTAAGGTGTAATTGATTACACTTCGAATTTTCCATCTTTGTTCGCTATGTAATCGATTAGCTTCATTTGCCTAATTGATTATCTTCAAGTCAGAAGCTTGATAATCGATTTCCTTTTTCCTTGTAGTCGATTAGCAAAGATGCCTGATGCATTTAATTTGGCTTCGTAGCTTCGTAATCGATTATATAGTCATAGTAATCGATTAGCTTGATTCCAGTAGCTATGTAATCAATTATTTTAATTGTTGTAATCGATTAGCTTATGCCCTGTTGCAATTGTTCCAAAGACAGAATCACTCTAATCGATTAGACTGGGATTCCTAATCGATTAGCTTCACACTGTTTTATGTCTTCTTTGTTTTTGCAAGACTTTCTTCAAGAGTGTTTTGTCATTATCAAAATCCTTGTACCTGTTACCACATTCAAACACATTCTCCCCCTTTTTGATGATGACAACCATGTTCATCTCTTGAGGGTTGTTAGTGTAAACAATCAATCTTTATCTAATTTTATCTGCAAAAACATTTGAATTTTTTTTCTTATCTCTAAAATCAGATTATCACTTGTACAAGTAAATCCCTTATCTCTTAAAGGTTATCCTCTACAGCTTTATCTCTTTAAAAAGGTTATCCCTTACAGCTTTGAAACAACTAAAACTCCTAAGTCTCCCCCTATCTTTTGGAATTTATTAACCTCTTTACAAATTGTTAATCATTTGGCAATTTTGTTTTAGCAGCTTATTTCAGATGAACAAGATATGAGAAAAAATAATTCTTCTCCCCCTTTGGAATCATCAAAAATACTAAAACAAGTATAGCATATAAGGAAAGACATATTTTTATTCAATGTAATGAAAGGGAGTACACCAAGGAAAGATTAATAACCTATGCAGAAAGGAAAAACAGAAAGCACAATAAAACTCTAGTTATCAGGATTAAAAAATCGAAGCTCGGAGATTTGGTGGGAGAGTTCTTCATAGCGCTGTTGCATCATCTCAAAGTGTTGCTTCTCGGTCATTGAGAACTCTTGAAGGGAGTTTTCGAGGCGATCGAAGCGGCGGTCAAGATGAGCATAGAGTGATGTAAAGGGGTCAGCAGGAGCGGATGAAGAGGCTTGAGGTGCAGCTTGTTGTTGAGGAGGGGGGGAACGGGTTCATCTTCAGCAGGAGCTTCGAAGGGAATGTTGGCATCAATGCCTTCCATTCGTGAGTACCATGCTCCGTGTAGAAAAACAAGACCCATCTTAGTGAGGTGATGGGTGCCAATGCAAGCTCTTGGAGGCACTTTTTCTGATAATTCTCCAGCCAAGTCTACTCCACAATATTTGAAAATTTTGGTAAGGAGAATACCATATGGAAGTTTTGTTGGTCTTTTGCGTGGCGCATGTGAAACTTGACCAATTGAACCCAGTTAATTGCCTTGTGGTTCAGCATCGCCCACATCAAGAGGATATCATCCTCTTCCACCAAGGCATAGTTCCCACCATGAGGAACTATCATTTTGACCAAGAAAAAGTAGAGAAGACGATTGTTCATGGTCAGATGTCCTACCAGCTTGTGGTTGCTCCTGGGGCGATCAGCTTTCCACAATGATTGACGAGCAGTTAGAGCATTGAAGCCCCATTCATCTTCTGGTTCTCCTCCATCAAAATCTGCATTGTTGAGCGGCAGCATAGAGATTTCTGCAAATTGGGCGTTGGTGAGCTTGATGGTCATATTTTTCACTTTGGATTCGACCATCCCATTCACCAGTTTGAGATTGCAGTAGAACACCCTGATGAGTTCAGGATAATATTCTTCTTCCTTGAGGGTGAGGAAGGGAAAAAGGTTATAGTGGTGGAGGCATTGGGTGAAGGTGAGGCTATGGTTATCAAAGGTTTCCGCAATGGTGAAGTGAGGAGTCATGATTTCTTTCTTAGAAAAATTTTTAACAAAGTGTTGGAGGTCTCTAGGGGAGGAAAAGAACCTTGAGAAGTCAAGGGGGTTGTTGGCCTGAGCCATGGAGGACCTCGCTCTTTTAACTGTGCGGGAGGAAGCCATTGACAAGGAATGTAGAAAAAGATGAGGAGAGGAGAAGAGTTCTTGGGAACTTTTGAGAATGAGAAAGAGGAAGGAGGTAGTGTGAGTTGAGAGGGTGAAGAGAAGGGTATTTATAGGGAAAAATTAGGTCTAGAAGAGAGTGAGGTGAGTTAAGGGAGTGAAGAATTCGAGCAGACCTCGAAAACATGCGTTTTGACTCTGCAGTACCGATGCTAATCGATTACGAGACATGGGTAATCGATTAGCTCACTGTTTCTGGGGAATTTGAAAGGTTTCGAGCAGTGTGTAATCGATTATTGAAATGGAATAATCGATTAGTGAAGAAACAGAATCGTCCTAATCGATTGAAACAGTATGGTAATCGATTAGTGAGAAGATGAAATGTTTTATACCTGAAACAGAGGCTGTGTAATCGATTATGGATTAAAAAGTAATCGATTAGATTAAAACAGAAGCATTGTAATCGATTAGATATCAAAGGGTAATCGATTATCAACAAAACAGAAACATGTTAATCGATTATGAGGAGCTGAGTAATCGATTATGTGGGTCAAAAATTCACTTTTATGCATTTTTCTCAAAGGAAGTTTGCAGTCTTAAAGAATCATGCCACAGATAATGCCAAATTCATACAAACATGCTATACAACAGTGCTTTTATCAAAATACTTCATCATTCAAACACAATTGGTCATGTCAAGAATTCCTAATTCTCTTCTAATGTGGATGAATTGCTCCCTAGCTAAAGGTTTGGTGAAAATATCTGCTAGTTGCCTAGAAGTTTCAACATGCTCAAGTACACAGTCTCCTTTTAATACATGGTCTCTAATGAAATGATGCCTAATCTCAATATGTTTAGTCCTAGAATGCATTACAGGATTTTTTGAGATATTGATAGCACTAGTATTATCACACTTAAGAGGCACATGGTTCAATACAACTTCAAAGTCTAGAAGTTGTTGTCTCATCCAAAGGATTTGAGCACAACAACTACCAGCTACAACATATTCTGCCTCAGCTGTTGATAGCGCAACACTTACTTGTTTCTTACTATGCCAAGAAACAAGAGAACTGCCAAGCAAGTGACATGTTCCGCCAGTGCTTTTTCTATCAAGTTTACATCCTGCAAAGTCTGAATCAGAGTAACCAACTAAAATACATTCAGCCCCTTTGGGGTACCATAAACCAACATTTTGAGTCCCAACTAAATATTTCATTATCCTTTTTACTGCAGTGAGATGTGATTCCTTAGGACAAGCCTGGTATCTAGCACATATACACACAACAAACATGATATCCAGTCTACTAGCGGTTAAGTAAAGTAAGGATCCTATCATACCTCTGTATTTTGTGAGTTCAATATCCTTACCTTTCTCATCCTTGTCCAAATAGCATGAAGTGCCCATGGGTGTGGCTATATCATTTGCTTTATCCATATTGAATTTTCTGAGTAGTTCTTTGCAGTACTTGGATTAATTTATGAATGTGCCTTCATTGGTTTGCTTGATTTGTAGTCCGAGGAAGAAAGTGAGTTCCCCTATCATGGACATTTCAAATTCTTCCTGCATTAGCTTAGCAAACTCCTTGCACATTGAATCATTAGTGGCACCAAATATTATATCATCAACATAAACTTGTACCAATAGTATGTTATTCTTTTTGTGCTTTATGAATAAAGTTGTATCAACCTTCCCTCTTTCAAAATGATTTTCTAAAAGAAATTTGCTCAACCTTTCGTACCAAGCTCTTGGAGCTTGTTTCAAACCATACAAAGCTTTCTTTAACTTGAAAACATGATTTGGAAATTGATGGTTTTCAAAACCTGGAGGTTGATCAACATATACTTCTTCTTGAATGTATCCATTCAAGAAAGCACTTTTAACATCCATTTGGTACAATTTGAAGTCCCTACAGCATGCGAAGGATAATAGTAGTCTAATTGCTTCTAATCTAGCTACGGGTGCATACGTCTCTTCATAATCAATGCCTTCTTCTTGATTATAGCCTTTAGCTACTAGCCTAGCTTTGTTTCTAGTAATTATTCCATTTTCATCCAGTTTATTCCTAAAAACCCATTTGGTTCCTATTATTTGGTGATCATTGGGTCTTGGCACGAGCTCCCAAACTTCATTTCTTTCAAATTGATTTAGCTCTTCTTGCATGGCCAACATCCAATGTTCATCAATAATAGCCTCATTTATGTTCTTGGGTTCTATTTGTGATACAAATGCTAGGTGATTACAAGTATTTCTAATAGCATTTCTAGTACTTACACCTTGAGTTATTTCACCTATGACTTTGTCTAGAGGATGATCCTTCAAAGTGATCCATTGTTGTGGTTCCTCATGTTTGGCTTTATTTGTGTCTTTGATCTCTCCTTCCTTGTCATCTAAGGTCAATTCTTGAAGAGTACCTACAAGATCATCAACATCTTCCTTTCTCGGAGGGTTATGGCTATTTTCATCAAATTTGACATGAATAGACTCTTCAATGGTGGTTGTTTGTTTGTTGAAGATTCGATAAGATTTACTAGATTGAGAGTACCCTAGGAAGATTGCCTCATCATATTTGGCATCAAACTTTCCTAGATTATCCTTTCCATTATTGAGCACAAAACATTTACATCCAAAAATATGAAAGTGTGAAATGTTGGGTTTTCTACCCTTGTAAAGTTCATAGGGGGTTTCCTTTAGAATAGGCCTTATTAAACATCTATTCATTACATAACAAGCGGTGTTTACCGCATCGGCCCAAAAGTGTTTTGCAATATGGTTTTCATTTAACATGGTTCTTGCAAGCTCCACCAAGGATCTATTTTTCCTTTTAACTACTCCGTTTTGTTGTGGAGTTCTAGGAGCTGAAAAATTGTGATTAATACCATGTTTTTTGCAAAACTTTTCAAAAGATTGATTTTCAAATTCTCCCTCATGATCTGTTCTAATGGATGTAATTTTAGAATTTTGCTCATTTTGGATAATCTTTGCAAGTTTCTTGAATGCATGATATGCTTCATTTTTATGAGCAAGAAACAATGTCCATGTATATCTAGAATAGTCATCTACAATAACTAGACCATAGTAATTACCTCCAAAGCTTTTGATTTTGAATGGTCCAAATAAGTCCATGTGCAAAAGTTGTAAAGGCCTTTGTGTGGAAACAATATTTTTGGATTGAAAAGATGCCTTTACTTGTTTTCCCTTTTGACATGCATCACAAAATCTATTTTCAAACTTAAGCTTTGGTAATCCAATCACTAATTCTTTGGAAACAAGTTTGTTCAAATGGTCTACATGTATATGAGCTATTCTCCTATGCCATAGCCAAGTTTCATCCTCTTTTGAAATGAAGCATTGTTCATCATTTGTAGACAAACTATCCACATCAATCATGTAAATGTTATCAATCCTTTTTCCAACAAATTTGACCTCTTTGTTTAGCTTATTCTCAATTATACAAGAATTGGATTCAAATAAAACTCTATATCCTTTGTCATATAATTGACTTATGCTAAGTAGATTATGTTTGAGGCCTTCAACATACAACACGTCACTTATTGATGTGGAAGAATTCTTACCAATATTTCCGATGCCTAGGATTCTTCCTTTGGTGTTGTCTCCATAGGTGACACTTCATTTTCTCTTGGGAGTGAATGATGTAAACTTGCTTATGTCTCCCGTCATATGCTTTGAACACCCACTATCCAAGTACCAATGGGTGTTGCTTGCCTTGAAGCATACCTACAAAACAAGATTAGTTTAGAGAACTAGGTACCCATTTTATGTTGGGTCCTTTTAGGTTAGCTTGTGGTAATGTTCCTTTGGGAACCCACACCTTTTTCATAACCTTTGGCCTTAATTTTCTAACATTGCAATTTGAAGAGTTATGGCCTTTGAAACCGAAATGATGACATTTCATAAAAGGTGAAGATGATTTGCTTGGTGGTACAAAGAAATTTTTATAGTGTTTTTCCCTTTTGTGATTGCTATTTTCTTGAATATATCCTAGCCCGGTTTTATTAAACATGCATCTTTGTTGTCCCAGCAAGATATTCAAATTGTCTTGTCCATTAGTGAATTTTTCTAATGTCTTATTTAGATCTACAACCTTTGTTTCTAACATCACGCATCTTTTTGCAAAGTCACATGGTTTATCCTTAGAACATGCTTGAACATTCTCTAATTCTTCTTTTAAGCCTTCATTTTCTTTACATACCTCCATAAGATGCATTTCAAGGGTGTCACTAGTTTTCCTAGATGACTTAAGCCTATTAGACACTTTTATAAATTTATCATATAACTCCTCAAAAGCATCTAGTAGTTCATTCTTATCTAAGTCAAGAAGGTTTACCTCATTATCTTCTTCTTGGTGATTCGCCATTAAGCAAAGATTTGCTTCCTCATTTTTCGAATCGTCGGAGCTACTTACATCGTTCTCATCCCAAGCGATGTAAGCTCTTCTTCTTCCTCGTTTATCCTTGCCCTTCTTTTTAAGATTTGGGCAATCGGCCTTGAAGTGCCCTTCCTTGCCACATTCGAAACAACTAGGTGAAGAAGAAATTTCATTTGAAGTTGGCTTCTTACCTTGGGGCTTGAAGTTCTTTTGGAATCTTTTGTTCTTCATGAATCTTCCGAATCGTTTTACAAACAGCCCAAATTCCTCTTCTTCATCCATGTCACTACATGATTCTTCTTCATGTATAGAGGTGGCTTTGAGTGCTAAGCCTTTCTTTTTGGAAGATTTTTCTTCTTCCTCCGCTAGCTTCAATGCTTTTAGTTCTTGCTCTTGCTCTTGTAATTTTCCAAAGAGTGTTGCAAGAGACATCTCATTGATGCTTGGAGATTGTTTTATGGCTGTGACAAGTGGTTGCCATTCCCTGCTAAGACTTTTTAAAACTTTATGCACAAGTTCTTTGTTAGTGTAAACTTTACCAAGAGTAATGAGATGATTAATAATAAGAGTAAATCTTTTCTGCATATCTACAATGGATTCTCCTGAGTTTATTCTAAATCTTTCATATTGACTTGTCAAGGTACTAATCTTGGAGTCCTTCACATCGTTAGTACCTTCGTGAGTTACTTGTAGAGTATCCCACATTTCCTTAGCGGTTTGACAAGTCATTATTCTAAAGAATTCATCTTGACCTAATGCCATAGTGATTAGATTCTTTGCCTTATAGCCATATTGTACTTTCTTTTCTTCATCACTGGTCCATTCATCTATAGGCTTTTCCACATTCTTACTATCAACAGTATGCATTGGTATATAAGGACCATTTTCAATGACATTCCAAATTCTCAAATCAATGGATTGAATGAAGATTTTCATTCTTTCTTTCCAAAATGCATAGCCTTCCCCATTGAAAGTGGGAGGTCTGTTTATAGCACCACCCTCGGGAAAAATGTTATGAGAACTTGAGGCCATCTAGTCTCTTGAAGCTGTTAAGCTTTATTTAACAATAGTCAAGCTCTGATACCACTTGTTGTTCAAGTGGCCTCAATACTCAAGAGGGGGGGTGAATTGAGTTTTAAAAACTTTGAATTGGAATGCCTTTGAACTTGATTTTTATATCCAAGTTTACAAGAGAATGCAAGTTAAATCAAGTTAAAGGTAGTATGCAATGCACAACAAGGATAAATATAGCTGAAGCAATTTAACAAACACTTGGTGGGCAGTATTTGAAATGTATCTAATTAGACAAGCTCAAGTATGCAATTCTCAATCAATCAACACAAATCAACCAATTGCAGTATATGAAAGTAAAAGAGTAAGGGAGAGGAGCTTGCAAACCGATATAACGAGTTCCACCAACACCGGTGTACGTCTCGCCTCTAAGCAACCCACTTAGAGGATTTCTACTATTGAAGTTTAGAGATACAAGCTATGAGCAATTGCAGCTTCCTAGTGTCCCACACTCAAGAACTCAATCCTCACTAGCATAAGGGCAACCCACCCAATCTCTCAAACTCTCAATACCCAAAGGTTGAACCCCAACCTTTGTGACCACTCAACCTAGAGTGAAAATCTTTTGTGTTTGTTGAAGTGTTTACAAGGAAATGACTCTCTTAATAGAGTGGATAAGCAAATGATAGCTCACACAATTTCTAATCTCTCAAGAAGAGAGGATATACAAATGAAATCTCAAGATATACAAGAATAGAGCTTACAAAGCACAAGAGTGAGCAAAGGAATTGTAGCTTCTTGGTGTTTTTTTTTTTGTGCTTGAGTTCCTCTTCAATTTTATAGAGCCATTTGAAAGCTTGAGGAGTGCCTTTCTTCTTCCTAGCCGTTGCACATAGTGGAGATCTGAAGAAGTAATGGAGAAATGTGCTGGTTTCCCACTAATATGTGTTTTCCCACTATCGTAATCGATTATCCCTTAAGGTGTAATCGATTACACTTCGAATTTTCCATCTTTGTTCGCTATGTAATCGATTAGCTTCATTTGCCTAATCGATTATCTTCAAGTCAGAAGCTTGATAGTCGATTTCCTTTTGCCTTGTAGTCGATTAGCAAAGATGCTTGATGCATTTAATTTGGCTTCGTAGCTTCGTAATCGATTATATAGTCATAGTAATCGATTAGCTTGATTCCAGTAGCTATGTAATCAATTATTTCAATTGCTGTAATCGATTAGCTTATGCCCTGTTGCAATTGTTCCAAAGACAGAATCACTCTAATCGATTAGACTGGGATTCCTAATCGATTAGCTTCGCACTGTTTTATGTCTTCTTTGTTTTTGCAAGACTTTCTTCAAGAGTGTTTTGTCATTATCAAAATCCTTGTACCTGTTACCACATTCAAACACAATGTGACATTCTAGAAACTAAGGTTTTAGACTTGAATAAAACTTTAAAAAAATTTACAAATGGTAGAGACAATTTAAATGTTTTACTTGGAAAACAATGTTGCATGTTTGATAAAACTGGATTAAGTTTTAATGCCTATAAGAAACAAAAGAATTATAAAAATTTCTTTATACCACCTAGTAAAACTGCATCACCTTTCATGAAATGTAATCACTTCGGTTTTAAAGGACATAGTGCATCTAATTATTGTAATGTTAGAAAATTAAGGTCAAAGGTTGTAAGAAAAGTATGGGTTCCTAAAGGAACATCTTCACAAACTAACCCTCAAGGACCCAACATAAAATAGGTACCAAGTTCTCTAACTTGACTTGTTTTGTAGGTATGTCTCAAAGCAAGTAACACTCATTGGTACTTGGATAGTGAGTGTTCTAAACACATGACGGGAGATAAAAATAAGTTTATATCATTTACTCCATGAAATAAAGGATTTGTTACATATGGAGACAACACGAAGATAAGAATACTAGGAATTGGAAATGTTGGTAAAAACTCTTCCACTTCTATAAATGATGTATTATATGTTGAGGGACTTAAGCATAACTTGCTTAGTATTAGTCAATTATGTGATAAAGGCTATAAAATTATTTTTGAATCAAATTGTTGCATAATTGAAAATAAGCTAAACAAGAAAGTAAAGTTCATTAGTCAAAGAATCGATAATATTTACATGATTAATCTTGATTGTCTTGCTTCAAATGATGTGCAATGTTTCATAACTAAAGAAGATGAATCATGGCTATGGCATAAAAGAATTGCTACATTCAAATAGACCATTTAAACAAACTTGTTTCAAAAGATTTAGTAATTGGTTTACCAAAGTTGAAATTTAAACACAAATTTTATGACGCGTGTAAAAAAGGAAAACAAGTAAAGGTTTCTTTTCAAGCAAAAAATGTTGTTTCAACAAATAGACCTTTATAACTTTTACATATGGATTTATTTGGACCTTCAAAGGTTAAAAGTTTTGGTGGAAACTATTATGGTCTTATGATTATGGATGATTATTCTAGATATACATGGATATTATTTCTTACTCACAAACATGAAGCATATCAAACATTTAAGAAACTTGCTAATATTATCCAAAATGAACAAAATTTGAAAATCACATCCATTAGAACCGATCATGGGGGAGAATTTGAAAATCAACCTTTCAAAAAGTTTTGTGAAAAATTTGGCATTAAACATAATTTTTCGGCTCCTAGAACTCCACAACAAAATGGAGTAGTTGAAAGGAAAAATCGATCTTTAGTAGAGCTCGCAAGAACTATGTTAAATGACAATAATATTGTGAAACATTTTTGGGCCGATGCGATAAATACCGCTTGTCATGTTATGAATAGATGTCTAATAAGGCCTATATTAAAGAAAACCCCCTATGAGCTTTACAAAGGAAGAAAATCAAACATTTCTTATTTTCACGTGTTTGGATGTAAATGCTTTGTTTTAAGCAATGGAAAGGATAATCTAGGGAAGTTTGATGCAAAATCTAATGAGACAATATTTCTGGGTTATTCATCAACTAGTAAAGCTTATTGACTCTTTAACAAACAAACTTGTACAATTGAATAGTCTGTACATGTCAAATTTGATGAACTTAACCAAAATTCTCCGAGAAAAAAAGTTGATGAGAAATGAACTTGGATGATAAAGAAGTCCACAATGAAGGAGATACAACACAAAATGAGGAGCTTCAACAAAAAGAGTGGATCACCTTAAAGGACCATCCCTTGGACAATGTCATAGGTGAATTAATCAAAGGTGTAAGTACTCGTAACGCCATTAGAAATGCATGTAATCACCTAGCCTTTGTATCACAAATTGAACCCAAAAATATTGATGATGCTATTATTGATGAATATTGGATGTTGGCTATGCAAGAAGAGTTAAATCAATTTGAAAGAAACCAAGTTTGGGAACTTGTGCCAAGACCCAATGATCATCAAATAATAGGTACTAAATGAGTTTTTAGAAATAAGCTAGATGAAGATGGAATAATAACAAGAAATAAAGCTAGGCTAGTTACAAAAGGTTATAATTAAGAAGAAGGCATAGATTATGAGTAAACATATACACCCGTAGCTAGACTAGAAGCCATAAAATTGTTATTAACTTTTGCTTGTTGTATGGATTTTAAGCTGTATCAAATGGATGTCAAAAGTGCTTTTCTAAACGATTTTATTCAAGAAAAAGTTTATGTAGATCAACCTCCTGGTTTTGAAAATCACAAATTTCCAAACCATGTTTTTAAATTGAGAAAAGCTTTATACGCTTTGAAACAAGCTCCAAGAGCTTGGTATAAAAGACTTAGCAAATTTATTTTAGAAAATAATTTTGAAAGAGGAAAAGTTGATACTACACTATTTATAAAATATAAAAACAATGAAATCCTCTTGGTACAAGTTTATGTCGATGATATAATATTTGGTGTTACTAATGAACTTTTTTGTCAAGAGTTTGCCAAGATTATGCAGAATGAGTTTGAAATGTCCATGATGGGAGAACTTACATTCTTCCTTGGGTTACAAATTAAGCAAACCAAAGAAGGAACTTTTATAAGTCAATCCAAATATTGTAAGGAACTTCTCAAAAGGTTTGAAATGGACAAGGCAAACAAAATAGTAACACCCATGAGTACATCATGCTACTTAGACAAAGATGAAAAGGGTAAGGACGTTGAGATCACAAAATATCGAGGTATGATTGGATCCTTACTTTACTTAACTGTGAGTAGGCCCAATATTATGTTTGCTGTATGTATGTGTGTAAGATATCAAGCATGTCCTAAAGAATTACATCTCACTGCTGTAAAAAGAATTTTGAAATATCTTGTGGGTACTCAAAATGCTGGTTTATGGTATCCTAAAGGCGCTGAATGTGTTCTTATAGGATTTTTTGATTCTGATTTTGCTGGTTGTTAACTTGATAGAAAGAGTACTAGTGGTACTTGTCATTTGCTTAGTAGTTCCCTTGTTTCTTGGCATAGCAAGAAATAAGTAAGTGTTGCTTTATCAACAGCTGAGGCAGAATATGTTGTAGCTGACAGTTGTTGTGCTCAAATTCTTTAGATGAGACAACAACTTCTTAATTTTGGTGTTGTTTTAAATAAAGTGCCTATTAAATATGATGACACTAGTGCAATAAATATTTTCAAAAATCCTGTCATGCATTCACGAACAAAGCATATTGAAATTCGACATCATTTTATACAAGATCATGTTTTAAAAGGTGATTGCATTCTTGAACATGTTGTTACTTCTAAACAATTGGCTGATATTTTTACAAAACCTCTTGCTAAAGAACAATTCATTAATATTAGAAGGGAATTAGGAATTTTGGATATCTCAAATTGTGTTTAAGAATCACATCCCATACATTTTTCTTGATACATATGTATGTGATATATGTTTTGAACATATGATAAGTTTCATAATGATTGAGCATGAAGTATATGATTGTCTGAAAATATGTATTAGTTATGATGCCTAAAGGGGAGGGAAAAGAATGTTATATATGCCAAAAAGGGGAGAGAAAAGAATGTTATATATGCCAAAAAGGGAAGAGAATTACTATGATAAGATTATTGTTTTATTTTTGATGATGCCAAAAGGGGAGAGAATATCATGTTATCATGTTATCATTTTGTTATTAGAGGGAGAGATTACTAGATTACTATTGAATGATGCTAAGAATTATATAAACTATTTTGTGGTATCTATTACATGATTAAGGGGGAGAATTATGTGTAATTCTTTGTTTTTAACAATAAGTGGTATCTTGCTATATTACAAAAGGGGAGAAATCATTTGTTGTAAATATACTCTGATATTTGAATGGTATGACATTTTTTTAACAAAATGATATGAAGTATCTCCTTTCAACAAGTGGTATCAAGTAGTATCTAATTGTTTATGGTTAAATTTACCTTAATGCGTGGTATTTAATATATGGTATCCCAATAAATGAATTCTTTTAACAAAGTGGTATCAATTGAATTTGTAAGGGGGAGATTTATTTGTCAAAACCTTTGACTATAAGTATATTATGATACTAACACCCAAGAGATGAACATTTGTTGTCATCATCAAAAAGGGGGAGAATGTATTTATATGTTGACACAGGTTTTGATAATGATACAACAAATGAAGAATCAAGATCAAACATATATAATTATGGATAAATTAATTATGTTTGATGTTTGAATTTGATGAACAACCAAGGATTTAAGTCAAAACAATTACAAAGGTTTAAATCAAGTGAAGAATGATCAACAAAGTGCCAAAGAATCAAAGAAATCAAGAACCATGAGCCATATGATCAAAAAGGGTCCAAAAATGCATCAAAATGCAAGTAACAGGTGTGAGAATCGATTCACCACATGTGGGAATCGATTCATGCAATTTTCAAAGCCCAAGAATTGATTCATTTAGTCTAGGAATCGATTCATCAAGCTGGGAATCGATTCCTCCCTCCTAGGAATCGATTCTTACGTGGAAAAATGCCTGGAAATTAATTCATTAGTTCAGGAATCGATTCATGTGCCCAGGGGAATCGATTCATGTAAGTTGAAATGCATATAAACACTAAATGAATCGATGCATGCAATCCTGGGAATTGATTCATACAGTTTAAATTCGAGTTTCAAGTGCAGAAAGCTATGAATCGCACTACAAGTCATCAGGAGATGCATTACACAATGGTATAACCTGGAATCGCAAATTGAAAGCCACACTCTGGTGTACTTTGACAAGAGGCAGGATTTTTTATGACCGCGGAGTTTCCATTCTGTGGTGATGTATGATTGGCCATTTTGATGATTGGACTGTGAAGCTATACCCATTTGTGAAAACCAGAACAAGGAGAGCTCCGATCGTTCTTGTTGGGCAGAGGAGATAAGGGTGGCTGGTTATGCACATGATTATTAGTATTTGAGATTGATCAGTGGAAGTTGGCCCCGTTGCATATTGGTAATGAATTATGACTTACCATAATTGAATCTAACACATGCATAACATGCCACCATTATATGACTAAACCTCTAATTGTCGTTGATATTTGTGTATGTGAAGTTTTATATGACTATTCTAAGGTATGCTATGTGTAATATTTTCTATAGTTTTAAAATATTAAGCCACCCTTGTATGCATATGTTATGGGTTGAGAACTTTGTACTTACCCCTTTTGTTGTTATGCGTTGTTTTCCCTCTCTGTGATCATCAGCTGAAGATCAAGGTGAACATGGGCAGGATTTGGACTACCTGCAGTAGAAGACGTCAATTTGGAAATGACGATTGTGTATATTTTTTGTTTGTGTCAAGATCGTTATAGATTCAATATTTTATTTCTGTTGTTATTTTGCAGTAGCTGTTGGGAGCCTGTGAGCCCCGTACTCTTTCATGTACTCTCATGTTAAAAGAATCGATCTATGTAATATATTTATTCTGAATCGTGTACTGATGATCACAACAAAAAAATACTCCTATTTTTAGTGACTCCTTAATTAAGTAGGACGTTCCAGTGTGGGAATTTGTCTTAATTAATCGAGGGTGTCATAGTGTCAGCGACGATCGATGTAGCGACAGTACTGGTTCCGTTATAATTGCCGTTGCTAATTGTCTTAGTGACGATGACAACATAATTTAGCGACCGGTTTTGTCCATCGCTAACAGGTTTTTTTAATAGTGTTATAAGTTCTTCCTTATTAAGACATGCGAGAGCAATTATTATTTTAATTTTTTTAAAAAAAGACAATTTTTTCATTTTAGGAACCATTGTTGTAAAAAATGGATTGGACTAGCCAGTTTTACCAGTTGGACCGTGAGCCGGTCAAGATATCAGTCCAGACAAATGAGAAAATTGATCAAGTTCAGAATCGGTCAATAATTGCTTAAAACCGATCAAAATAATTGAAAATCAATACACAAAATCGAAGTTGAACTAATTTATGCTTAAAAGTGTTTTTTTTTATTTTCTTGCTATTTTTTATCATATTTAATTATAAAAAATTGTTAAATAAATAAAAGGTTCATATAAAAATATTTATATTCAATTTTTAATATTTTAATTTATTATGAATGTTTCATCTAAAAAAAATTTAATATAACCCTTTTATACAACTTTTAATTTTCACTTGACTTAATTTTTATATAATTTATTATTAATATATCATAATATCATATTAAATATATATTATTATCACTAGTTCAACCACAATTTGATCATGATTGAAGGAATGAACCATGAAGTAGTACTTTCACTAGTTTAATCACTGTTCCATTTTTTCAAAACATTGCTAGAAACCATACATATCCTACGCCCACATGAGCAGGATGAGATCTATACTGAAACAATTGGGACAGACAAAATTAAAAAGAAAATTATGTAGTTTATGTTGCACTTGTGCAGCGTCCCGTCTAAATTTTCAAAATCAATTCCCAAGGTTTAATAAAAATTAGGGGAAATTTTTCACGATTATCACATCCCAACGAATTAGTCCAATAACCTAAACGATACATGACTCAACAATAGAAACTTAACCTATAAGCCTTACTATGCTTAAGAAAGGACCAACTAAGTTAAGGTCCCTAATAATGGATTGGGTATTCTTCCTCTCCCATATGTGACGATATAAGTAAGTAACCGAGGAATACCCATCTTAAGGCATTACTCATAGAGTTTAACCACAATATTAAATCCATAATCGTTTAAGTTTAAATAATTTCTAGACATAAAGAGGATTAAATCCTTAATATCATCATTATTACAAGATTTAAATTAAACCTCCAATGAGATGTCAGTTACCTATCTACTATCAAGCAGATATTGAAATATTCTTTTCCCTCAAATAGATTGGATTTATATTCTTGAATAATTCCAACCAAGCCAACTTGGTGGACCGAATTAACTTGTCTAAGTTTTTTTTTGCGTTTATTTATTACACTTTCTATTTCTTACTATAAGTTCTTCCTTATTAGGACACATGTGAGAGCAATTATTACTTTAATTTTTTAAAAAAGACAATTTTATCATTTTAGGAACCATTGTTGTAAAAAATGGACTGGACCGACCAGTTCTACTAGTTGGACCATGAGCCGGTGAAGATATCGGTCCAAACAAATGAGAAAATTGGCCAAGTTCAGAATCGATCAATATATTGGTTAAAACCGGTCCAAATCGATTGAAAATAAATACAAAAAATTAGAGTTAAACCAATTTATGCTTAAAATTGTTTGTTTTTTTGCAATTTTTAAAATATTTTTATATAATATTGTTAAATAAATAAAAGGCTCATATAAAAATATTTATATTCAATTTTTGATATTATATATTTATTATGAATGTTTCATTTTAAAAAAACATATAATATATATGACCCTCTCATACAACTTTTAATTTTCACTTGACTTAATTTTTATATAATTTATTATTAATATATCATAAAA
The DNA here is from genome assembly GCA_037962975.1 of Clitoria ternatea. Classification (NCBI taxonomy): domain Eukaryota; kingdom Viridiplantae; phylum Streptophyta; class Magnoliopsida; order Fabales; family Fabaceae; genus Clitoria; species Clitoria ternatea. The sequence continues at coordinate 34,844,427 of CM075675.1, read as the reverse complement.
TATACTATATCATATTAAAAATATATATTGTTATCACTAGTTCAACCATAATTTGATCACGACTGAAGGAATGGACCATGAACTAGTACATTCACTGGTTCAACCACTGTCCCATTTTTCAAAACATTGCTATAAACCACACATATCCTATGCCCACATAAGCAGGATGAGACCTATATCCAAACAGCTCAGACAACCAAAATTAAAAAGTAAATTATGTAGTTTATTGTGTTGCGTCCTGCCTAAATTCTCAGAATCAATTCCCAGGGTTTAATAAAAAAAATATGGGAAATTTTTTACGATTATGACAACCCGAATGAATTGGTCCAAGAACCTAAACGATACGCGACTTAACAAAAGAAACATAACCTACAAGCCCTATTATGCTTAAGAAAGGACGAACCAAGTTACAGGTCCCTATTAATGGTTTAGGTATCCTTCCTTTCCCATATATGGTGATATAAGTAAAGAACCAAGGAATACTCATCCTAGGATATTACTCATACAGTTTAACCATAATATTAAATCCACAACACTTTAAGTTTAAAACAATTCCTAGACATAGAGAGGATTAAATCTTTAATATCATATCATATCATATCATATCATGGCATAATATATGACATGGAGCTTCTTTTCCTTTTGTTGTCCAAGTACAACTCCCAAAACACGATCACTAGCATCCCACATGAGCTCGAAAGGTAGAGTCCAATTAGGAGGTTGCACAATGGGAGTTGAGACTAATGCTTCTTTGAGCTTGCAAAAAGATAGGGGCCCCTATCATTAATCATAACTTTAAGGACCCCAAACCTTAGAAAAATTATTTTCTTAAAAAGTTTAATAAATCTTTTAGCATTTGCAATCGGTAAAGTGATCGCTTCAACCTATTTGGATACGTAGTCCACAGCTACTAAAATATAACTATTTCCAAAAGAAGAAGGAAAGGGTCCCGTGTAATCAATACCCCAAACATAAAACAATTCTACCTCAAGTATGCTATTCAAAGGCATCTCATGTCATTTAGAAATGTTACCTGAACATTCAAATGAGTCACATGTGAGCACACACTTACGGGTATCTTTGAATATATATGGCCAATAGAATCCAGCTTGAAGTACCTTTGAAGCAATCTTAGAGGTGCTCATGTGTCCTCCACATGAGAAGGTGTAGCAATAGTCTAGGATGGATAAACTTTATCTTCAGGGATACATTTTCTTATCAACCTATCAACACAACGGCTGAGTAGAAACAGTTTATCCCAATAGTAATGCTTCACATCTGCTAAAAACTTCTATCTCTACTGAAAGCTAAGATTAGGAGGTAAAATACCAAAAGCAATATAATTAACATAATCAGCAAACCAAGGGACTTGTTGGATACTAAAACCAAAAAGATGCTCATCTGGAAATTATTCACTGATAGGAATAATGTTGTCCATCTCTATTTTTTAGAAGGCAACCTAGATAAATGATCAGTAACTAAATTCTCAGTACCTTTCTTGTCCCTAATTTCTATAGCAAACTCTTGTAAAAGCATAATCCACCTAATCAATCTAAGTTTGGCATTTTTCTTTTGTAATAAGTCTTTTATAGCAGAATAATTAGTGTAAACTATTACTTGAGAACCTACCAAGTAAGATCTAAACTTGTCAAAGGCAAAGACAATGACCAACAACTCTTTCTCTGTAGTGGCATAATTCACCTATGCATCATCTAGAGTCTTATTGGCATAGTATATGACATGGAGCTTCTTTTCCTTTCATTGTCCAAGTACAGCTCACACAACATGATCATTAGCATCGCACATGAGCTCAAAAGATAGGGTCCAATCAGGAGGTTACACAATGAGAGTCCGAACTAATACTTCTTTAAGCCTGTATAAAGTTTCCAAACAATGTGAGTCAAAAATGAAGGGACATCCTTACCCAAGAGATTCGTGAGAGGTTTGGTTATCTTGGAGAAATCCTTGATAAATCTCTAGGAGAAACCGGCATGTCTAAGGAAACTCCTCACACCCTTCACATTCTTTGAAGGTGGTAATTTTTCAATCACCTTAATTTTTGCTTTGTCCACCTATATAATTTTATAAAGATTTGTGAGGTAAACTTTACACCATATATAGAAAAATCATCCATGAAAACCTCCATCATATTTTCAATCAAATCAAAGAAAATAGCTTGCATACACCCTTGAAAAGTCACAGGTGCATTGCAAAGCCCAAAAGGCATACATTGATGCGATTTCGTTGGATAGATGAAATTCTCTAGCAAGCGCACCAATCGTTAAAAAGTAGTAATTAATATCGTTTACACAGGGATTGAGTTAAGTACCACAATCCAAGGGACTCACTATGAACCTTCATAAATTGATGAAACATTGGTTTTAGTTTTTTGAATTAAAATATATTTTTGGTCCTTTTAGTATGATTGAACAACAATTGAAATAATGGAAGCAATGGAATAAGTTAACAATAGGTTGGAATTGGCTTCAACATACAATTTCATTTAAATTCATATGAATGTTGCATAAGAAAGTGTTTAAATCTTCATAGGTGACTAACCTCTAATCCCTTAGGTGATTAATACTAATCCGTTAGGTGTTTAATACTAATCCAACATAGATTAACCCTAATCCCTTAGGTGATAATTAACACCGAATCTAATTACAAAAATTAGAATAATCCTAGCTATTCACCTAATTTTTTAGGCATGAAGTAACTAGGTCAGTAAGTGCAAACCTAAAGCTCTCACCATAATTCTTCTCTTGTGGATGCCTTTGAATAAGCCTTAGATTTCCCAATCTAAGAAGTGTAATCCTACACTTTCCATGTTTAGAATCATCCTCAATTGAATCCTTCAACTTCAATCACATGGATTCAAGATCCATAGTTGCTTCAACAAATCCCAACCCTAAGGAACTAAGCACATAAATAGAATAGAAGTGGAAAACAGAGAAAGGTGTGATCAGAAGTTGAGAGAATTAAAGGAACGAAAATATGTAGAGAGAGAATGGAAATTTGAAAATGAAGTTCTAAACTAGAATAATGTGTGTTAGTACAAAGAGTGTTAAACACTTAAATACTAACTACAACTACTAACTAACTCTGATAATTAACAATGAATAATTGCTAAATAATCCCTAGGTGTTTACAAATAAATAGGCTAACTTAACTAAATTTACAAGGCACAAAAGTTACAATAAGCAAAATACATGATTCCCTCATGCTAGCACGCGTTTATATACTGGTAGGCGTGTGTGACACGCTAGCTATATAAGATTTGTGAATCATGGTCCAGAAAGCTTGCGTGTTAATTGAGAGAAATAAATAGTAAATAATTGCATATGAGTTGATTAATGTCCCAAAAATTTAGAAATAATTAAATTAAGATTTATTATGATTATTCATAATTTATTGTGACTAAAAAAACTGAATTTAATACCCAATTAAAATATGGGTGTTGGACCAAGTATCTTCGATTGAGATACTATTGGTCAGGGCTGTTAAGAATATTGATGTGAATCTGAATATGTCTTTGGAATAATTTTTGGATAAGTATTCAGCCTGGACGGTGATCCTGTTTATTATAAAATGAAAGAATTATAATGGGGGACCAAAATAAAACTCTAATTTCCCCACTCTCTCTTCACTTTCGCGTTGGCTTCTTTCTCCCTAAGGGCAAGCTCTCTCTTTTCTCTTCCCCCTCATTTTTCCCTTTTCTTCTTCCAAAACCCATCAAGTGTGGGTGTGTGTCTTCTCACATTCATTTTCATTTCTCTCTATTAAGCAAAAAAGAGCTTGTGGGTTGGAAGCTTTCTCCTCTCCCTCTTGTAATTTTTGTCACTTTCTCCCTCACTCTTGGAGCTTATTTTCGTTTTGCTTAAGGTAAGTTTCCCTTACCATTTTTATGAGCTCTAGCCCTAGGTTATGGGGTATTATGGTTTGTGATAGTGTTGTATGAATGAGTTATTAAATGGGAGTCATTAATGATGGAAAACCCTAAGGTGGGGTGAAACAAATGCAAGTTTTTTTATGGGTGATGATGGGTACATGAAAATGGTGATGCATGTAATGTAAGATGATGAATATTAATGATGGTTGTTGGGTTTTAATGGAACCCTAACCCTAAGACTTAGGGGAAATATGAAATGTCAGTAAAAGAACATTTGTTAAGGTTAGAATGTTAATGATGAAATATGGTGATCTTGATGGTAAATGGACATGCATGTGGAAACTCATTAATGTGTATAGCTTTAAAATGCATAATAATGAATATGAGTACCAAACCCATGATGGTTGTGGTGGATTAAATGAGATAAAAGTAGTTGAGATTTAAAATGAAAGTAGTTGAGATTTAAAATGGTATAAACACCAAGTGGTTATAATTAAGAATTTAAATCTTGGTGGTTTAGATAGAAAATAGTTGTATGGTATATTGTGTGGTGTAGGAAATGACCTCATTAATGAAGTAGGACCTTCAGACCATAATGAGCATTACTTGTCTTGAGATAGGAGGGAGTAACATCTCTAAATGCATGATTTCATCAATTATTAATGTGTATATATGTAGATGTGTTCCATAATTTGGTTTGGATGAATATCTTGATGTTTATGTGATTGAAATGCATTTGAAATGATTAATGATATGTGGTGAATGATATTCAGGATGATGAATGTGATATTAATGTTAATCCGTGGTATTGTGTATGGATTATGATTAATGCTATGACCATGATTAGATTGAAAATAAATGTGTAAACATCCCATGATATATGAATTGATAAATATTGGTTGCCACTAACAATTGATGTGAATGAAATCTAATGATAATTGATGATAAAGAATAATGATGATATTGAAATCCACTAAGTGATGGTGGTGAGTTATTGATTGTGGAGTGATATTTAGGATGCATAGAGTGAGAAATGCATTAATCTGTATTTGCATCCATGGAATATCATACACTGTCTAGTTTGGAAGTTAGGGATCCAACAGGCGGGCCAAGTGGGAGAGCGACCTAGTGCATGGGTAATTTATATTGTTCCCTAGTGATTCAATGAAATCATAAAGTTATCCATAGTTTGATGACAAGGCACCCTATATGGCGGGCCCAGTGGGTGGGCGGCTCTGACGAGCAAGTGCCCTTAGTGTTTATATGGGAAACGAATCTCTTGATGTATGATCGGGAGGGGCCCGTAGCACTTGTGGCAAATAAGGTCATGTTGTTGAATCCGTATGTCACGAGGTGACTAGTGCTACATAAGGGGCAATAACGGTTTGGTACCAGTGAAAGATGTTGTTATGCATGCAAATAATGAGATAATTGTACATATTTACTACTGTAGTAGTAGTATAACTATGCTTGACCTACATATATGATGTTTCCTGCGTCGGGTCTACAATTTGATAATGATTCCTTTGTGCATATGCATTAGCCATAAGAGCATTTGTATATAGCTGGAGATATGCCGAGTTTGGTATCTCGTGGTGGCAATGGATGACTGACAAGTAAAGAGAAAGAAAGTGTGGTACTAACCTTGATTAATGGTTGTGCTTGATGAGATTGCCAATGGTTTGATATATGTATATATAATGTAAATGTGCTATATATGAAATGATATGATGTATGATTTGATCATATGATTCCATTTTGAAACATATGTTGCGCACATGTATATAGGTATTATCATAGTGTATGATATTAATTCATTTAGTATATGTTACTCACCTCCTAGTTGTTATTTTTAAAGGTTGATGTAGATATGTTGGACATCCTACTTTTTAGAGGTTGAGCTTGGAGAAGGTAAATATGGAAGGAAAGCTTGTGAGCCTTGGTCGTCAATCATTTTGTAAAGCATATGTTATGTGTATATGCTTGTTATGTGTATGAACATTGAATGTATATTCTGGGGGTCATGTGTGAAATTAGACCTTGATGTTTAATGGAAAATTTCCTTGTTATGACCTTGACGATGAATGAAGACAAATATGATATTTGATCTTATGCTAAATTAATGATTGAATGATTTAAGTTGATTGATGATAAAAATGATATGTTATTAAATGACATGACTATTAGCTTGCAAATGTGGTGCATGATTCATGTATGCATAATTGGGAAGTGGATAGGTTATTTTCCTATATGATGATAAATACTTCATGTAGAGAGTACCTATAATCCATAATACTTGTTTATGACTTATGTGCATGTATGGTTATGGCCAAATAAGCTCATACTTAAATTTGGCATGATTAGTTGGTTCAAAATGTACTTAAAATGCCATTTATGTATGTGATGATCTAGAGCTCAAATTCTAAGGCTGGACTTTTTGGGATAAGTCCTAATTAGATGTAGGAATATGTGTTAAAAGATAATTTGGGGTAAATCTTAGAAAAACGTGTTTTTGTATGCCTTGTAAATTGACTTGTCTAAGTTAGAATGCATTTACTGATAATCTCACTTAAGCAAGATTGATATGCATTAGAGGTGTGTATTCTGGTCCTTTTTCACTCAAGCGAGGGCCAGATGATGTGGTTCTATCGTGATCTCGCTCGAGCGAGTGAGCTCTCGCTTAAGTAAGTTAATGTAAATTGCTTTTGTGTGATTTTCGCTCAGGTGAGCTGGGCCTCGCTCAAACGAATTCTTTTGAAATTGGTTCTGCCTCTTTTTCACTCAAGTGGGCTAGGTCTCGCTTAAGGGATTCTTTGGAATTGATTTTGTGGTGTTTTCGCTTAAATAAGGGATGTCTCGCTTAAGCGAATTAATTATGTTTTACTTCTGAATGTTTTTCGCTCAAGCGAATATGGCTTGCTCAAGCAAAGTTGAGGATCTGATTGTATGATATTAGTCGCTCAAGCGAGTTTTGGCTCGTTTAAGCGAGTGCCCGTGGTCTCGCTTAAGCGAAATGACTTGGATTTGATTTCTTCATTTCCTTCCTTATTTTTGGACCTTTTCTCATATCCTCATATATGGGACTAGGCGTATGCCCTATATATATATATATATATATATATATATATATATATTTCTTCCATTGTAAACTCGATTGTTTTGTATACACGTTAGGGCCATTTATTTATCGATCCAGTTTATAAAAATCTTTATCTCCACTCTTCGGTTTTTTGTGATAAAGGTATGTAGGGGTGGCAATTTGGGTTTGGCCCGTTGAAAATAGGCGGGCCGGGCCAAGGTTTTAAGCCCGTTTTCCCATATAGGCCCGGCCTGTTTTTGCCCGTAAAAAAAGGGGCCCTATGCGGGCCGGCCTGGCCCGTTGTGCCAATATTAAAATATTAAAAAATATTTTTATATTACTATATAAATTATATATGTTAAAGAGATTATGTTTTTCTATTTTTCTAATTTATATATGTTATTATAATTTTGATGGTATAATATTATAAAATATAAATAATAAAGTTTTGTTTCCATTTAATGGAAATATACTTTATTTGAACTTTTAATGAAATAAGTTGGGTTAATTATAAACAAACTAGTTTTAAAAAAGATAAAATCTAGTTTTTATAACTAAAGTTTTTTTTTCCTTAAAAAAAACCTTAAAAATAGTACAAATTTTAAATATAAAAAAAGCATAAATAATTTAGAAAATAAAAACGGGCCGGGTCAATGTTTTTGGTATGTTTTCCTTTTTTGGCCCTGCCCGGCCCGTATTTGGACGGGCTTATGCGGGCCTTGGCCTGGCCTGGCCGTTGGCCCACATTGCCACCCCTAAAGGTATGTAACGTCGGGTGTTCGGACCTTTGAAACGTGAAAAATTTATTCGTATTTTTATGGATTGATTATCTTAGTTACATTGGGATTCAGATACGGGAAATCAGGGATGTGACATGTATGCATTGAGTTGTTGGTTGAGGATTGTGTGTGGGCGTAGGTGATGAACGTGAGCTAACCATGCGCGGGCGGGGCTTCTGAAGCTGACCTAGAAACATGCACGTGTTGGCGTAAGTTGAGCGTGGACTGGGCGTAGGCACGTCTAGTCTCTAGATGGACCATGATTCTTAAGTGAAGTCCCAGCTTGAGCTTACACTGGTGAACGTAGCCACGTGTGGGCACCTGATAGCATCTGATGGTCAGGGCGAGACATGGGCCTAGCGTATGCGCGCTAGATCTCTGGAGTGGCAAGAGTTTGATACATCCCAACCAGCGTGCACTACTAGAAAATACCTTATAGCTACTCCAAGTTAGCGACCAAACCGAGCCGTCGCTAAATAGCAACCCCGTTAGCGACCAAAATAAAAAAAAGGATCTTAAAAAGAAAGTTAGTCACCAACTCAGCGACCAACAGAAACCCATTGCTAAAATTTTCAAAATACCGTCATGCTAGCCAGTGTAAGCATGCATGGTTGGGGAATGGCTTGAAGCTTCCCTTGGAACTCCTGGTCATGGTCTAGCGTGAATGCACGCCTGGCAACGTGTTCACACATGACTAGCCTTGTTTCCTTGGTGTCTTGAGCATGACTAGTGGTCCTTTAGACATGGCCTTACGCTGGCCTTGCACCTGGATCCTATACATGAGACACAAACCTAATGTACCAACGTTGAGCATAGGCGTGGTCACACTGGGGGTAAGCATAACACAAAAATAACACTTTCTACTTACCCTCAACTTGATGTAAATATGCAAGAATTAACATAAATATTAAAATACTTTATTATTTATCTGAATAACTAAAAATGCTAACTAATCATTAATTTGATACTAAATTAGCTATTAAAAGGCTTAAATCACTTAAATACTACTTAAATAAATAACAAATAAATAAGTCTTTCCAAGACTTATCATACGTCTATAAACAAAGGAACCATAAAGACACGTAAATGTAGTTTTCTCTTGGTCAGAAGGATGGATGGGTATTTGGTGAAAACCAAAGTACCCATCCAAATAGCAAAAGTGAGAATGCTTAGCTAGTCTCTCAAGCATCTGATCAATAAAGGGTAATTGAGAAATGGTCTTTTTTAGTGACACTATTTAACTTTCTATAGTCTATACACACGCGCCACCTAAATGAAGACGAGGGAGCTACCTAGAGAGAGAGACGTGTGAGGGAATTAGAGAAAAGAAAGAAAAAGTGAGGAAAAGGAAATAGAGGATTAGAAGTTAATTTGAATCAATTTGTTGTTTATGGTATCTCAAATTACCTTAAAATGCTACTTCCGTTTTTAAATATAAAAACTTTTTTAATTTTTTTTGTCTTTTACTATAAGATTCTATTTCAAATTTCAATGTCATCCATTTAAATAGTTCTTCAATACCAAATTTAACATTGAATTGATCCTCTTTGAAGATGAATTTGACACAAAGGATTAACACAGAGGAACTAATACGAAGTCAAAAGTTGACATTGAAAGATCATTTTTACGTGTTTTTCATTAGAGGATTAAATTGGCAACAATTTCTTCTTTGGAGGACTAAATACTTTTTATCATTTCATAATACTTTTTAGAATTTTTATTGATTATTTTTATATAACCTTTAAAAAGTTATTAGATGAATCAATATTAACCTTGATTGAGTTAATGATAAAGGCTAAAGTTAGGTTACTTTAAATTATAAAAAATAATTACTTTCATATATTAAGAATAATGATTGAAAGTAGTTATTTATATTATTGTTATTAAATATCCATATATTACTTGTTACACAAAATATTAGTTATATTGAAAATATATATAAGGAGGATATATTTAGTAGACAAAATGTTTAATAACATTGAAAAAATATAATTTTATTAATATTATGAAACAAAAAATTTCATTAGAAGTTATTTATAGTTGGAATCGAAAGTAATTTGATTTAAACTTTTAAAATAAAGAGACGAAAACCAAACTTAATAATCAAATGGAAAAAAACACATTTTACCCTTAATTAACCTTTAACTCACATTTTCAGTTTGAGTGACTTAATTAAAAGGGTCCTGCTAAAAAGAGGGACTTGAAGGAAAGACCTCTAGAATTTTTTTGACTTCACCTTCAAATCTTTAATCATTACTATCTTCACTGTTTGTACTTTGTACTAACTAATTCATGTTCAACTCAATGATTGTGATTTAGGGTAAGACATCCAGAATTTTTTGTTCAAGCATATTTTGTAGGGCCAAAAAATGTGAACCCTCAAGAAACAAGTACTCTTTGGTTAAAATTCGAAGAAACTCTCAGCAGATATATAGAAACGAAGAGGTACACATTTAGTTTCCTCAACTTTTTATTTCTTTCCAAAACTGTCATAAATGTACGACTATGTGATTTCTAAGACATCTCAACTTAATTTCCAACAAAAACATTTTATACTTAATTCCATAACCGATGCTCTTAAGGTACTAGATGTTACAACCCAAATTTATTTACCATACATTGTAGTTAGATAATCTTATCACGTGGATTTCTCTTTACAGGAAGGGTGATAGCTGCTCTATCATGACAAACAATTATGTTGTAAATTGTAATTTCATTTGAGAGTTGTGCATTTGTAATATATGGTGAAATCAAATGATTGATATACATTGAAGGAAATAAGGAGAAAAAAGGAAAGAAACTTATGACCCAAGAAAATGACTTGTTTCATGTACAAAACTGCTTGTCATAGAAATTCATTTCATTAAAGTTAATACTATTCATGTTCAAATTAAGTTACTGCATTGCAAAGAAGGAAAGAAAGAGAAAGCATAACGCAAATGAATTTTTTGCATTGGAAAAGAAAATGAATATTAGTATCATTTTAATTACTCCATGTGCTTGTCAATGATAATTTTATCTGTTGCAACAACATTTGCACCCTGCCTTGAAGTATTGTTCTTCACTCTAAACAACTTTAACATTTATGTAACAAAAAAAAATGAGTGTATGTTTTTATTATTATTCATGAACCGGCTTCCTCCAATTTATGCTTGTTTGAATATATAGGGATTTGGGAGTTCACATGTTTGTCAAATGTTGACCAAAATCAACACTAACATGAAAACCAACGCAAAACTAAAATATAGTGTTGCCCTTGCATTAGAAAAGAGACCTTTATTTAGTCAACGCTAAACAGACTTAAAATGTGGATGATATTTTTGTTTTAATTTTTTTGTCTATTGAATATATTTGTAATCTTTTATAGAAAACTAATTTCTTGAGTTAAAATGAGAAATACCATAAATTAACAAATGAAACTATCTTATCAGTGGAATGTATATATAGTCCTGTATCTAGACAACCTAAACCTCTATGCTTGTAGTGGAACAGTATAGTAATTTTGTGGTGGAAGAACATGTGCTTTCCAAAGAAAATAAAAAAGAGGGATCTTTTTTTAGTGATTTTCAAGGCATGAATTATTAGCTCAATTGGTTGTCTAAAGTGAGTCATGATATTATTTTTGATTCCTAATACCAGCTCGCAAGTGTACAAGTGTGTCGCATAATACAAGATATTGTTCTCCATCGTGTTCTCAAGTACTTGTGATTTCAATTTTAATTATCTACACAATGAGTTCAAAGGTGATTTGCTTTAAAAGGATAAAATTGCAGTAAAATTAAAAGGTGCAAAGGAGAATATCTTCAAGGAAAAAGGATTCAATTAAGAGTATCTTGGGATCAAGGTAATGAAATTGCTCTGTATTGATGTATAAAAATATAATTTTTATTCCCAAAGGTCATGTACATTAGGATAAACTTTCCTAACCATTAGTTTTCTCTTCTCAAAGTTCCACTAAAGTGGTATATTTTCAAAGAACAACGTTCGATTTGAAAACAAAGCCCATTAATGTTTTGTGGAAATCTTAAAGTCCTCTAAAGATTAAATTACTTTTGTAATTTTAGTCTTAGGTTCAATTGCCTAAATTGATTAACTAGGTTCACTTCTCAGTCCCTCCCTAATTAATTAAACATCACTCAAGCCTATCTCTAGATCAAATAGCATATAGAAACATCAAGCAATTGAAGATAAACATAACATTTATTCATAAAAATAGAGAAAAGGTACATTAATACAATGCAATCTACCCCTAAATCCTAAGAAAAACTATCTAGCCACCCATGATTTGGGAAATCATAAATCAAATACTTGAATCAATGAATCTAAAGAAGGGAATTACAAAGAGGAATCAAAGGAAACAAAAGAAGAGTACAAAAATAGACCAAGAAACCAATGTCTTCTGATAGTCGTTCTGCAAGCGCACGAGGTATCGAAGTAATATAAAAGATTATCGTTCTCCACAAGGATTATGCCTAAGTACCGGTTTACTATGATTTGATTATCTAGAAAAATTGGTTCAATTAAAGGAAGGATTACTTTAAATCAAACTAGAAATAAAAACTTAAAGCCTTTTAGAATGGAAGTCAATTGCTTTCTAAGAATCAATCAAAGGAAAACTCTTGGGAGTTAAAAGATTCATATGCTAGTATCTAATTTCATGTAATTCACTTCCCCAATTATAAAAATTAGTTTCTAAGGTAGATTTTCCTAATGTAATTAGCAACCTTCTCTCGAAGCCTTACTAATGTACCTAATTTCCAAAGAATTGCGTTCGATTTGTAAACTAAGTCCATTACGTTTTGTGAAAACCCATTAACCTTCAAAAGATCTTGCATACTTTCGCAATACCTAAGATCCTAGGTTCAATTTCATGCTTTCAAACAATATACCTACTCTCGTAGCCTACATTATTTGGAATCAACTACGCTCCTCTCGAAGTCTTATAAAAGCATTAAGCATTCATGAAATTGAATAGAAAACATAAATTTCATAAAAGGGAGAAAATGAAAAATAGTCAATTCAATACATATGCATATTACCCCCTTAATCCCAAGAAAGGAATTTAGTTTGCCATAAAAATGATTACAAACACACTAATAATTTGTCCCATACCCAACTTTAAAGAAATCCCCAAATGTAAAACAAGGGCCCAGAAAAATAGAAGAAGAGCTCTTAATGTGTCTTCCAAATCTTCATCCAAATTCTGCAATCCGACATTTTCTTTGTGTTGGTCCTTGAGTTTCCTTTGAATCCCCTTGAGAAAGCTCTCCCTTTTTTCCTCCCAAAAAGTGCCAAAAGTCTCTCTATATCTTTTTTCACGTTTTTGGCCCTTTTTGTTCTCTCAAATTTTTGTGAAAAAGAAGAGGTAACTGCTGCAAACGTTGAAAACCCACCGCCAGTGGGAAAATCCACTGGCAGTGGATCATACTGGTGACACCCAAACGCATTGAGAATTGAAAATTGGGTAGAAACCACTAGCAGTGGGAAAATCCACGGCCAGTGGGTTTTTTTGGCAGGGAGTTCCACGGTTAGTGGGAAATCCCACTAGTAGTGGGTTTTTCTAACTCAAGTTTCCCATTCATCCAATGTATTCCATGGCCAGTGGGAAATTCCACCAGTAGTGGTTTTCTCTAAACCTTGGAAAACATACATTTTGTGGGTGTTTTTGGGTTCCGAAATGCCTCCTTTGGTATATCCCTCTTCAATTGTTGGAGTGGCTTCAATTTTGAGTCTTCCACAAGCTTGGACTCTTCCTGTTTTCACTATTCTATTCAAATTTTTCCAATTCCTTTTGCAAATAGACTTATACCGTGAAGGTTCCTACAAAATATAACTACCAAAGTAGTATATGCGGAAATAGAAGAATAACCATGGAAATTAAGGGAAAAACAAGATGAATTGAACTAAAACTAAGACTACATGGACCCTATAACTAATGTAACCTAAACACTTATCATCTTCCTAAATCTTCCTTTGTTGCTCCTTTGTTTCCCCATGAAATTCTTTAAGAAATCCTCCCAAAAAATCTTTATTCTTGCCTCTATAGTGTGTTGTACCTCCAAAGTTACAGAACCCTTGAATCTGGACCCCTTTTGGCGTTTATACAGTGCAAATCGTGAAAAGTAAGGTTTCCTGTTAAAGCACGATCCATGACCGTAGGGTGCTTTGCCAAGCCCTTATTTCAATTTTCAGAATTCTGGAGGCATGGCCATGGTTCCAACCATGGCTTGGCCGTGGAGTACATTACCCAGGCCATTAAAATCTTCCATTTTCTTCACTTTTTTGGCATGAAGGACCTTGTTCTGGGTTGCTTTTCCATCGTTAACCATAAGAGGCCTTCACAAACCTAATTATCCTACAAAACTAACAAACACAGTAGCAAAGATGGGAATGAGCGAAATAATCAACAGATTTAGGAGTTATTATGCAAAATGACCTAAGAATACCTAATAAATGAATCTAAATTGATGCGTTTTAGAGACACATCAATTCCTATTGAAATAAAAAAAGATATACATGAATTATGAAATTTAGTGGTTTAGTCACTAATATTGTGATATATATCTCAATATTTTGTTTTTGTCATGAATTTATAAATTTTTAAATTTATCAATTAGTTGAGACCAAAGTAATATGATAAAATACTTTCTCCTTGTTAAGAGAATCAACTCTATACATGTTCTCTGTCTCATTCATTTCTATGGCAACATTTATTTTTTTTAAAAGCATTTCTATGACAACATCACAAAAATGTAATAGTTCATGTTTCAGAAATTACTCTAAAGAATCCTATTTTTTTCCATTGAAAGGCACATAAATTTTCTATTCCACATCAACAAAATCTCCTAGTAAAACTTCAGATCGAAGTTAATAATATATTTAACTGTGAAAATTTTTACCAAATGAACACAATTACTTTAACAATATACACTAAATTATTATTTTTGTTCCTTTTCAATATAATTGGTTGATAAAACTAAATTTTACTTTCCAAATAAATAAAATTTAATTAATTTCATCTAACAACTTATGTGATATGCATTTATAAAATGATTTCTCAGAATGAGAAAGGGAAGCAAAGCAAGAAAGATTTTGAAAGCAAAAACAATGCAATAATCGGAAGGAGATTTTGAGGCAAATATTCAAATAAGCGGGTTAGCAATTGTTACGCAGTATATTTTTATTTTCTGACTAAATTTTATTTTTGAAAATGAGAAAAAATAAGATTAATGTGCAAGTTTTAAAAATATGTTTAATCATCATCACTCAATTTTTTTTGGAATAAAATTTATTCTAATTATGATTTTATTTTCATATTTAGTTCAAATACAATATTTTCATAGACCAAAGTAGCTGATCCAAACAGTTGAACTGTAAACTAATTAGGTAATTGATCCGAGTCTATGCTTAGTAAACGGTTTGATCATGGTTTAACCCTCAGTTTTATCACCATTTGCTTGAATAAGTATCTTCACTTGTTCAATAATTAATCTGGTTTTAAAAACATAAAATATTCTTAAAAATATAAAGGAATAACCTTTACTGTCAAAATTTTACTTCAAGTTACAAAAATTAAAAAATGATGTTTAAAATGCATTTTTTGTAAATCTGTTAAGAGATAATTTTATATATTCTAACAAAAATAAGAATATTTTATTTTCATCAAACTTACCTAGAATATAAAAAGATATCACATATTGAACACCTCTTTAAAAGAATTAAAAAAACAAGAAGTTTTCAGTTCTGCTTTCCATTGCATTAGCTATTAGAAAACTGCTACACAATTACAAAATTAAAAGAAATAGATATGAGACTAAGTAAAACAAGAACATTTTAATTTATCATGTTAAAGCTCGAGTGTTCTTAGGATTTAGAAGTGAAGTTATAGAAAGATCATCTCACACAAAATGAAAGAGAAAGGACTCTTTACGCTGACACTCAAAAAAAACATAATGACAAGTAACATTTGCGCATAACAAAAAGTCTTTAAGTAGCCAACAACAAAAGGTAACAATTAAGGTTTGTTGATAAAAAAAAAAAGTCTTAGTATAGTTTCTATTGCAACAGAATCTTCTAAAGTCCAATTAATTCAGCTGTATCATTTGCAACCAAATCCAGATAACTTCGAATCTATGGCTTCTTTTGTTTGGTCCGACGGAAATGAACTTTTGGCGGAGGACTTTCTTCAATCTGAATTGGATCTGAAAAGCTGCCAACGCCATGAGTAGCTCTCCTTTTCCGTGGCTGTGCCCCACCCATCTCAGCATTGGAACTTGTTGTAAACATATATTGGGTGGCATTTGGTGGCACTCGATGAGGACCACGAACACAGTTTTGAAAAGAGAGAGGAGCTCTTGGGAAAGATGGTCCCTGATTGTGAGGACCATTATAGGTACCAGAGTTTAAATTTGTCATGCTTTGATCTTCCACACTCTGAGAAATTGGCTGAGGACGAAATCTAAATCCAGGAGGAGGAGCCAAATCTTGTTCACTTGGAAACTGCATTATTGGTGTGATGTTGGTGGATGAGTTTCCATTTATCCGCATTATACCATGAGGATTTGATCCCTGAGGTGGAGTAAAAACCACATAATTGTTCAAACTTGGCATGCTTTGATCTCCCACACCTTGAGAAATTGGCTTAGGGTGAAATCTAAACCCAGGAGGAGCAGATTCTTGTTCACTTGGAAACTGCATTATCGGTGTGATGTTAGTAGATGAGTATCCATATATCTGCAATGCTCCATGAGGATTTGATCCCTGAGATGGAGTAGAAGCCACATAATTATTCGAACTTGGCATGCTTTGATCTACCACACCTTGAGAAATTGGCTGAGGGCGAAATCTAAACCCAGGAGGAGGCGAAACTTGTTCACTTGGAAACTGCATTATTGGTATGATGTTGGTGGATGAGTTTCCATATATCTGCAATGCACCATGAGGATTAGACCTCTGAGGTGAAGTAGAAACCACATAATTGTTCTGTGACAATGCTTTGCCACTTGGGAGAATTCTTTGAATCTCCTTCTCCCACATTGTAGCAAGATCATTTGTTGTTCTATTTTCTACGAATTCATAAAGTGGATCTACCCTTATGGCCTCCCAATTTGTACCATGTCTTCGAACCAAAAGCCACAAGGCATCAAGTTCCTTATCTGACCAGTTATTTGCACGTTCTTTTCTTTTCAAATACTCTGAAGGCTTCCTTAAGGTCTTTGGGTGAAGATTTTCATGATTGGGTGGAAAACCTGATGCTAAATCATTCTGACAAAAATCATGAGTTTAAGTTAGTCAACATTATGATAAAAGTTTGCATAGCATGAGCAACAATTTAAACTAATTTAAATAGATCTTATACCAATAAAAATAGAAGAAAAATCAAGAGTAGAAATCATAGTACTTGTAAATGTGAAGAAGGGTTAGGAGTGGTCTTGTTCTGGCCATCCAAACCTATGCAAGAAGTTTGACCCTTTCCATCTAGAAGAAGGAAAATTTTGTAATGTTACAACCAATGTTTGAGGACATATGACGTGATTTAATTGCGATGTTTAATGATATCGATGAGCTAATTAATTCCTAACCATTCATTGAATTTAAAACATTCAATGCATAAAATTCTTCATGCTTCTCAAGATTAGATCTTTTCATTGTTGGTTCTGAACTTGCAAAAGGCTTCTTATTGTTTGTAATCTTCAAGACTCCTTTTCCTTTGTTTCTCCCGGGAAGCTTAGCACTGCTTGAACTACATAGATTATGTATAAAGGTATCCCAAAAACAAGATGGTAACTTATGTTAATTAATGTACTTACTATTTCTCTTTTGTGGTTTGGTATTTCTTAGCATATGCTGCAGTGTGTGGTTGGAGAATCGTGTCCTGTTTGACATGTTACCAATAACAAGTTAAATAGAATGGAAACACATGACTCAAAATGAATAAAAGATATATAAGAGCCCTAGCTTGTTCATTACTTGCCTTGCTTGAATTGGTATTGTCAGATACCATGCATATTTCACTGTTTTTCCTCGTACAACATCAAAAAACTCGTAAGTGTCAAGTTTCTAAAACTACATAAATTTTTTCAACCATAAAATTAGTTTGGGGCAACTCTTTTACACCTTTAATAAAGTAGTTTGCTTTTATATATATATATATATATATATATATATATATATATATATATATATATATATATATATATATAGACTTGTATTTCATAACACAAAACAATAACGATTTTTCTAACTTTTTTTTGGATTACAAGGAAAAGGAAAAAAAATTCTATAAAACTTGAAGTTTGAATCTATAATCTTAAAAATAGCAATCTAAATCTCTCATGTATATAATAGATAATAGTTTTCATTAAAAGACTTGTGTTGAAAATTAAAAAGGAACTATATTATTGTTAATTTCTAATAAAAATTTATTTTTAGATTACTTGTTGTACATGAGTTATACATGTTAGAGAATTGTAAAAATAAACAATATATAATATAATAAATACTAGTTTCAGTTGAGTTGCAAAGTAGTATACCTAAGTAAGATAAAGTTTCCAATACCAATTTACCTTCCCATCTTGTTTGTGACTTCTTTTTGTCTCAAATGAATTGATGTTTTGGGCTGACAATTTTGGAAATAAAAATCATTATAAAAATGATAATAACAAACAAGATTAATAAGAAATATACGAAAACATGCACTTCGATGGAAATGGATAAATAATATGGTGAACTATTGATTTCAACATGAATTGAAAATCTAGGGAAAAAAATTGAATGGACTAAATTCATGCAACTATCATCATGTTATAATGCATATGAATCATGTTATTCATTCATGCTATATATAAATATGATATATATTGATGTTGCAACAATAACTATTATTCATGACAAAAATCTATCAAGCCTTAAACTACCTTAAGAAGAATGAGAAAATCCTCACAAGAGAAAAAGAGAAAAAGAGAAAAAGAGAAAAATACAAATTCGAGGTAAAAGATTGTGTAGTCTTAAAAGTTTGTTCGTGCTGGACAAATGAAAATCTCCAAACAAATGTTGCATCACATTGAAAGTATATATACCTCTTTAGCTGAAGTGGACTTTGTTAACATAAGAGCTTTATCTTTAGACAATTCTAATGCTATCTTGGCCTTTGGACAACTCGAGGAGGAATTTTTTCCTTTCTCATATGTCTTGCAATTCTCTTTTCCCTTTGAAGGATCATCATTATCATAGCTTTTTTGGCATCGCTCTTCATAAGGAATTATAGCCTTCAAGTGAAACAAATATCAGATTTCAAAACAAGTGCCTCTATGTTAAGAAATCAAACTATATACTAATAGTTTTATAATATATATATATATATATATATATATATATATATAAGAAGAAGCATAAACCCCTAAATTGTTTCTCGAAATTGTATAGATTAAACAGTCTAGTTTTTAAGTTTTTTGAAAACTCAATATTATTAGTTTTTGATTTTGTAAAACAATGTTTAACTTAATCATTTTGAGTATAAAACAATAATAAAAAAATTATGCAGAAAATAACTAATTAAAATGAATGACTTTTTTTATAAAGTTAAGGACTAAATTAAAAAAATTTAATTCAGGGATCAAAATGTCCATATATAAACTTGGGGCTTTACTTGTTTAATATTACATTTCTTCTAATGAAAAACGAAGTTGAAAGAGAAATGGTTAGAAAATAATTTTACTATTTTAATACATGAAAGTATGATTTTCTTGATCATAACTAAATAATATATATATTGAAAATGCTAGTTCTGCTCAAATGGTTACTGCAAAAGCAATATGCTTAATGGCAAGGGTTGATATACATAAATACCTGTATGCTTTCAAAGATCAAGATTATAGGTTTCATTAAAATTAAGTTTCAAAAAACATTTTCAAGAAGGATATACAAGTGATGGAGTCATGTACACGAATTGAGTTATTCTTTAATTTAGTGCTCTTTTAGAATACTTTTTATTGGTAAGATAAAAAAGAAGAGGAAAAACTAGCAAGCTTGCCTTAACCAAACTATATAGTAAGAAAACTAACATATGCATGATAATTGAAAGAGTAATAGAACTCAAATTCTCAATTTAAGTTGTTATGAAGTCTTACATTGGAAGAATTATAAAGAAGGAATTCTAAGAGAGAACAATATGAAATAATTATGTTTCAAAGTAATTTTGGCTAACTTACAAGGTGACCATTAACATTTCCAATAGAGGCTTCTGAATTAGAGGCATTTTGTTTCTTTCGGCGTTTATACACTACATATCCACCAATCTTCTCATTGTTACCATTGTGCGATGCCATCCTAGATAATAAATCCAAAACAGATTCTGAGATTATTTTTACAGTTGTCCACAAAGGAAACAATTGAAATCTCATAATCAAATTGCAAATGTTGGAATCTTACAGGAAAATGACCAATCTCTCACTCAAAAAGGAAGAAGACGAAGAAGGTCATAAATATAACTGTCAATTAACGTTATCAAAGTCTACAAGAATCACATGGATATAAATTCTAATTTTAGTCTATTTGAAAATGATATATAATTAAAACTTAAATTTATAATGGACTGATCTGCTTTTTCCTTCCAGAGATGTTAAGTATTTAAAAGGATACAATTTTCACTCTTGTTCAGAGAAATTAAACACTACGCAAACAAAGCATATTTAAGAGTTATCAGAATCCGAGTTTGGTATATATTATATTGGATGTATAACCTAAATAGAAAATATTAGGACATGTGTTTGAAGTTTAGTTCATCCTTAACTATTATCTCCTTCTTCAACCCTAATCTAAAAAAATATAAAAAAACATATAATATGTTACCTTGGGTTGAGAAGAGGTCCTATGAGACCCTCTTTTATTTTTGGGAAAATATCTCAGATATTTAGTTATCTCTTAATAGTTGGGTTTAAGTTAAAACCCTCATTTTTACTCATTGTATAAACAAGACATCGAAGTTTCCTTATAATTCAAGTGACATTTTTGAATAATAAACTTTATTTTCCTAGAGTAATTCTCCAGGGTGTGGTATTTATACGCTTAGAGTGATAAACCTATCTTCCGACTTCCATGTCAAACCACTTAGAAGAGGGCCACTCAAAATTCCTCGGAAGAGAGCCACTTAAAATTCCTCACTCGGAAGAAAGTCTCGTTACCAATTTATTCAAAAATACCTTAATCCGACACCTAATCACTTGTCCCGGTTTTCACCAAGAGCTCATGACTGGGGGGGCTCTTGTTGCCCCTGGGTGTCCCCCCCTCCCCCCTCTCTATTTTTGGGAAAATATTATTAATATTCTGATTCCCCTTGATTTAGTAAACAATGGTTATCTCTTAATAGTTAGACCTAAGTCAAGACCTCCTCTTTTACTCATTGTATAGATAAGACATCGAAGTCTCTTTGTAATTCAAGTGACATTTCTAAGTAATAAACTTTATTTTTTTAGAATAATTTTTTAGGATTTGGTATTTACACATTTAGAATGAACATAATATATTAAAGAATTAGGACAATAATAAACAAATAATAAAATTTAATAAAATAAAAGAGGTTGGAAATTAGACAAAATAAGTTTAACTACAATGAAGTGAACCTTCGTGTATTCAATCAAGTATCTCAATAGTTTTTTTTAAATATGTTTTTAGCCTTTTTTTAATCAATTTTTAGTTTTGGTCTCTTAATTTTTATTAATTTTAGTCTTATGTTATTTATTATGTTAAAATTAGTCTCTAAAGTCAACAAAAGAAAATACAAGAGTTCATTTTGAAAAGTTAAAAGGGTAGAAAAAGTCAAGAAGATTGAAAAAAAATCAAATAACATTTTTATTGAGAATTATGTTAACAATATTATATTTTATGATTAATTTTAATAAATTAGGCACTAATTTTAATATTTAAATAATATAAATATTAAAACAAATAAAAAAATTAAGGAATAAAACTAAAAATTAATCAAAATATAGGAACTAAATTTAACTGTTTTTTTTTAACAATGAAAGGGGAAAAAGATATTAATTTGAAGTTTCCACTACTATACCAACTTGACTCAAGTATTTTAGAAGAATTAATTACCCTAGATGTATACCAAGGTTCAAATCCAAGCAATTAAGAAACCAAAACCTGCTACATTTCTTTTCAATTAATAAGATTACATCAAGCAATGAAAGTATATTACTTTATTATTATATGTTCCTAAAACAAAAGTTTTGTTTTCTTTAAATTCCGTAAAATAATTAAAAGTATTTATTAATTTTTTTCAATTTTACACTTAAAAATTTAATATTTTTAAGTTAGACCAAAATTATTTATGAGAAACGGAAGATGTAATAAATACCTCATAAAGAACCTTTGACTACCTTTTTTTTCGAAAAAAATGAAGGAATATTTATTAGAATTATAATATGCAGAACACAACACAGACACAATATTGCAAAAAATGGAAGAGAATATGAGTATTGAAAACTTTTAAATGTTTCCTTTTGTAAAAGTTAATTTTATTTTTATTTTCTCTCTGTTTTCTTTCTATCTAAATAAAAGAAAATACATTATTTTCTGTTTTTTTTTCTTTTTTTTTCTTCTCATTTTCTTTCCATTTAAACATCTTCTGAAAGTTTTCTAAACTTGCTAAAAAGTTGAACATTCAAAAAGGATTCTTCTTATTTTCTTTCCATCTGAACACATATTCTAAAAGTTTTGTAATCCTGCTAATAAGTTGAACATTCAAGAAGAAGAGAATATCATCCTTCAAAAATTAACCTCGTCATATTTGTCTCATCCAAAAGAAAGAAATTACCAATTTATGAAAAAAGATGCTATGAATATAACCCAGAGTGTTCTAAAATTTGAAACTTTTGTAAAAATTCATAACCCAACAACCCTTTTAATCTAATAAATTTAACAAATTCATTCCCTCTTCTAGTAGAATGTAACAAGTATAACAAATGAAAATCACTATATATGAATGGATTGGATTCAAAATATAAATCATCCCCAAAACCACACAAGCAAGGAAAGAATAAAAAAATAATTAAAAGAATAACAAGAAGGATAAAGCAACATTGAAAATTCACAAAAAAATAAAAAATTAAACAGTGATCACCATGATCAACTATGATGAGAAAAATAAATAAATGAAAAAAACAACATTGAACAATACCATATTACAGAATAATGAATACTAAACCAATAACTAACCTGATCAGAGAGGCTGGTTGTGCCTACGAGAAGATGAGAAAATTGAAGAGGGAATGATTTTGGAACTAGAAATAAAAAGGCACATAGAGAAAATGTGACATTTTACTTAAATGTTGATGTAAAAAACATTAAAAATGACACAGTAATATGAGTTGGTGCTCTGGTAAGAAGTGAGTAAGTTTAACTTTGGCATGTAGTGTAGTCGGTAGTAGATTGAATTTAATTGATTTTCGACCAACAAGTCATTCAATTAGATTAGAAAAGTTTAATACAGTTTGGATTCAACTAGTTGAAATAATTTTTCAAATTTAATACAATTTAATTCATTAAAATATTGTTTGGATTAGATTAAATTTTGATTTTGATATTTATAATTATTATTTAATTGGAAGGTAAAATATAAATTTTATTTCATTAATAATTATTAATATCAATACAAAATGTAAAACTTAAATAGTAAATAAAGAAATAAGATATAAAATTAAGTTTAAATTAAAGTTAAAAATAATAAACATGTAAATATATTAAAATATATATATATATATCATGAAAAATAATTAAAAGATACAGCTTTAAAAATAAATTTGATAAATAACGAGTAGTACAATCTTAGGATATATAATTATATAAATATGATTGTGACATTTATTTTTTAAATAAAAGTTTAGTTTGGTTTGGATCTAAAACATCCTAACTTAATAAAAATAAACCTAAAAATTCAAGGAAATTTTTTGTGACTTTTTAATACAATTAACGAATAAAAGGAACTGCAAAAATGAAATTTTAACCAATAACTTGAATCAATTCTAAACTCAAATTTAAATTAAGAATTTAAAAACACTTAATTTAATTATCAAAAGATAGTAATTATATTTAAATACTAAGAAATGATAACACCTGGGTTACCATTATACAAAAAATTATGTACATTTTTAAAGAAACAGAAAAGTCACAGGTAGGGGAATCGATTCACCACTCAGGGGAATCGATTCTTGCTTAAAAACTGATGAATCGATTCACCATTATTGGGAATCGATTCATGGGTTAAATTTTTTTCAAAACAGAGGAGCAACAGGGGGAGGAATCGATTCACTCCCCCTGGGAATCGATTCACACACATATGAAATAGTTGGGAATCGATTCCTGAAGATGGGAATGATTCCTGATTATGCAGAATCGATTCCTGGACAGAATTAGCAGAAAATACAATTTTGCCAACTTCTAACCCCCTGAGCTCTTTCATTTTAAATCCAATGATCATGAAATTTTGACACAAGCTATAATACATCATTGTTGACGTGTAGATATTGGTCGTACTTAAAAATTCCCAAAAACGAGGAAGTTATGCGCAAAAATATGTTAAGCTCATTTTAAGGTATTTTTTTGTAACTTAGCGGTCAATTCTTAATAGAATTGACCCATTCCACTTCTACAAATCACAAATCATGCCAAGATGCTATCCAAACTGTTTTAAGCCATTCATACCTCATAATTTTTTGTAACTCATAATTCCCAAAAACGAGGAAGTTATGCGCAAAAATATGTTAAGCTCATTTTAAGGTATTTTTTTGTAACTTAGCGGTCAATTCTTAATAGAATTGACCCATTCCACTTCTACAAATCACAAATCATGCCAAGATTCTATCCAAACTGTTCTAAGTCATTCATACCTCATAATTTGCAATTTGACTATCTCTATTGCTAAATTATGTAGGAAATTCTAATAAAAATCACACATTCATCAAGTAACACATAGTCACTGCCATTTCTCATTCAATCACAATCCCTGGACATATTATGCATCAACATAGCATCATATATGATCTGTCCTGATCCGGGGTCTAGGATCCGGCGTCGGGATAGCCTCAAAAGTTAAAGATTGAATGGAATTGAAGACTGGCTATGTGCATCCGGTCTCTGTGATCTGGCCTCTCGTTGTGTGAAGGTCGATCTTATTGTCCTGGAGATCCTTCACACCGACCTCTCGCGTTGGTGTGGGCGACAGGTGGTGTCACCTGTAAAGATTCTCCGACGCTCAAGTTAGAAGAGTATAAGTGAACTCTGTTAATGCTCAAACAGTATAATAGCAAGAGAGAGAGCAAGGACAACGTAACTGGAACATGTATTGCAACATGTTACTTATAGTCGAGCATGGAAATGAATCGTTTGGTGTTAGTGGGTCCACTGGTTCTGATAGCGTGTGTAAAGAGTCAATCCGAGTGGGCCAGCATTCTGAATATGTCAGGAGAGTAGGTGAATTATCAGTGTACTTTTCTATCACATGGATGGAAAAGTAATCAACTTTTCCATAAATCACGCTGGTGATTATACCTACTCCTATCAGTGGATTAAAGGGACATACTCCACTGTGCAGAATGCCTTCTTCATTATGATATTGGAGCAGTCAATTATAAGTCACCCGGCGTAGGAAAGCGGATAGGCCACCCGGTATCTTGGATGTCACCTCGGATGACCGGTGTAAGTGAAGTTTGGCTAGTGTGTTGCAAACCGAATCGGTATTCTTGACACCGGTTGAACTCTAGGACGGATATAATGAGTTCGCTTTAGGTGAGACCGGATCAACATGTTTACCGATTAGATCATTATCCTGGGATTCCGATTGGCTTCCAGGATGGCTGAGATTGCCTCTTGTCCTTAGGACCGATCTCTAGATTGGATATTTTTGGGGCCGGTGTGCAGACCGGATCATTTGTCCCCTAGCTTGTGTGAGGGACTGTAAGTTGCTCATATAAGCTATGCAGTTCACGAGAGGTCTAGATGCTGGTATGCTCATACAGAACATATTTATCCATATGTGTATTATGCAATATCGTGATGCTATGAAGAGTAATATAACTTAGATGTATATATCTTTTCAGTATTCAATAACCCGTTCAGTGTGATTAATCTTGAGGTCGGTTTGAAATAATTGCCTCAGGAACTTAATCAAATCAATTAAGATAAATGAGCTTTAGAACAGAGAAATATATAAATGAATACTGTCCCCAAGCATAAGTATGTTAAGGGATTGGTACCTCTCATGGGGCGTTACCCTTAAGTCTTTCTGGGGAGAGAAAGAGTCTATCCGTTATTCACGAAAGCGGTGCATAGGATGGATGACTAGCAATAATCTGTATTGATCCCAATCGTCGATTCAGAGAGTAGGTGTGATCGAGATTATCCGTTCTGAATGAAGTGTTTCAATCGTAGTAGTACGGATTGGGTCTGGAAAGACTTCCACCATAAGGATGATGATGGGAATTGTCCACGCCAGGAGTTACATCATCAAATCACAGAGTTGGTGATTGAGATCATCCGTCCTGGGGGAATTCTTCTCAATTGTTAGAGTACGGATTTAGGTTTCAAAGGCTTCCATCATAAAGAAGATGATGGGAATCATCCGCACCAGGAGTTACGTCATCAAATCACAGAATTGGTGACTGAGATCATCCGTCCTGGGGGAGTTAATCTTTGGCCGTCCTTAGAGTTCGGTTTAGTCTTATAATCCGAGTAAGACTTCCGGGAGGAATATTTCTGATTGACCCTTCTTGTGTGGAAGATTTTCGAGTGGGGTGTCCCCGAGAGAGGTGTCCCCGAGTGTGACACTTCTGCGGGGGATTACACTGAGTGGAACATTTCCGACTTCCATATAGTATGGTACAGAGTGAAGCATTTTCCGAGTGAAACACTTAAGGACAGAGAAATGCCTCGACTTCGGATAAGTGTGCCTCAGGTAGAGATTTTCTGAGTAAATAATTCCCGATTGAAACTCCGAAGTGTGATATTCTTGACTTAAAGAATTCATGAGTCAGACTTCAGTGAAATATTGCCGAGTGGATTATTTAAGAGTCTACATCGAACTTGAAGTGTTTCCGAGAGAGGAATTCCAAGGGAGAATATTTCTGAGTGAGGAATTCCCAGGAGTACTTCTGAGTGAATTCGATAATGAAAATACCGATTGATTCTCCAACAACGTTCGGCCAAGCCTAAAAGTCGTACTCGGAGTTCGGTTTAATCCTACAATCCGAGCCTTCAGTCGGTGTTGGATTTTACCCGTTCACTATTTTTCTTCACTCGGTGTTGGATTTTACCCATTCACCATTTTTCTTCACTCGGTGTTGGATTTTACCCATTCACCGGTCTTCGTCGCTTGGTGTTGGATTTTACCCATTCACCGTTCTTCACCGACGTTCGGCCAAACCTACTAATCATACTCGGAGTTTGGTGCAATCCTACAATCCGAGCCTTCACCGGTGTTCATCCAAACTTACTAACCGTACCCAGAGTTCGGTTTAATCTTACTATCTGGGCCTTCAACCGGTGTTGGATTTTACCCATTCACCGTTCTTTATCGACGTTCGGCCAAACCTACTAGTCGTACTCGGAGTTCGGTGCAATCCTACAATCCGAGCCTTCACCGGTGTTCAGCCAAACTTACTAACTGTACCCAGAGTTCGGTTTAATCCTACAATCTGGGCCTTCAATCGGTGTTCACCCCTTTGTTCCTTCGAAGAGGTTCATCGCTAACAACAGATACATTGTTAGGATCATCCGTCCTGAAAGTATCTTGTCACAACGCAGTTGTGCATCGAATAACATCATAAAGGCCATAGGTGAACACAGAGAATATTTCATTAATTATAAATTATAATACAAAAGAGAGAAAGGGAGCCGAGTCGGGGTTATGCCTCGTTAAGCCTTCTTGGTAAAACCTGATCGGAAAAACCCAAGTAAGGAAAAAGAGTGCACACCGTCTTACCGACTAGCTATAACAGCAGAAGACGTTTTTGGTTTTGATGGCCTGATCCCTAATCAATGACCTGTCAGGGGCCCTGAGGTTGTTAGGACATAACATCTTGCTGTGCCGACTCTCCAATCATAATTCCCTTTTGCTTTTCAGAAGTAGCTCCTTTGAAAAGATACTGTTTGAGTTTACCCTCTTGGATCAAGGTCTCGATAGTGTTCTTTAGAGCCTGACATTCATCTGTTGAGTGGCCCTCTTGCTCATGAAACTCGCAGTATTTCTGAGGGTCGCCATGTTTATGAAGCTGGGGCGGCATTCTAACCCCGTATAAAGTAAGCGTTGGCCATCCAATCTCCCTCAGAATCTGAGATCGCTTAGAGTTTAACGGAGCATAATTACCGAATACATGTATCAGTTCTTCCTAACTCGAAAGCACAGGATTGTCAAAGATGCTGCTTCGGGCCGGTCTCTCCATGCGTTCCGATCTGGGACAACTTTTATCTCCCCGTTGTGGATATGGCGTTGGAGATTTCCTTTTGGCCGCTGTTGCCTCTAAGTGCATTTCTATGCCCACGTATTTCGAAGCTTTTCTTCGAAACTTTTCCAGCGTCATCAGAGGGCTCTTTGCCAAAGACAAAGCAAAGGCGGATCTAGGCTATAAGGCTTCGACAATGATGTGAAGCTGAATAGCCTCTGTGAGGTTAGGCACCAAAGCAGCTTCTTTGTAAAATCTCTTCAAAAACTCCTTGAGAGTTTCATTTTCCCCCTGCCTTATCTGAGCTAAGGTATGGGAAATCCTTGGAATGTCCCTAGAGATGATGAAATGGCTTTCGAATGAAGTCACGATTTCCTCCCAAGAATCTATTGACTCCAAGGGTAAATCTTTGAACCAACCGAGAGCTTCCTCCGTTAAGGTTCTTGGGAACATCCTGCACATCACATCTTCATCAGTTCCCAAGTACATGGTCTCATACGTGTAAGCATCAAGGTGCTTAATGGGATCCGTTTCTCCATTATACTTTCCGATGGAAAATGGCTGGGTCATTTGCAGGTGCTTTGGGATGAGTATACTCATGAGCCTCCTTGAGAAAGGGACGTTGAATCGGTATGGCCCAGAAGCCATCGCTGTCTGCCCCCTCTTCCTTGCACTGATCCTGTCCCCAGAGTCTTGAGTTTGTTCTCTCCTCTCAAAGGTGGGGATCTTAGAATACTGGAGAGTCGTGGATCTTTCTCTCGCAGATGCATGGCGAGTATCTTCTGCCTGAGACATCACTCTGTCCCCAGTTCCTCCTTTCTTCCTTCGCAGCTCCATCAGCTCCTCCCTGAGTTTCCTGATAATTTCATCTCGAGGAACAGGGATTGCCACTGGTACCATCCTCCTTGAGTGGGTTGCTGGTGATTCAAAAATGAATCCCTCCTCAGCTTGTTGACGGGTCACATCTTCCACATGACCATCCACATAGTCGCGTCCATCTCCTTCCATGGTCGACTACTAACTTTTACAGAAAGTGGGAATAACTCTACCGAGTCCCACCGGGCGTACCAATGATCTGTCCTGATCCGGGGTCTAGGATCCGGCGTCGGGACAGCCTCAAAAGTTAAAGATTGAATGGAATTGAAGACCGGCTATGTGCATCCGGTCTTTGTGATCCGGCCTCTCGTTGTGTGGAGGTCAGTCTTGTTGTCCTGGAGATCCTTCACACCGACCTCTCGCGTTGGTGTGGGCGACAGGTGGTGTCACCTGCGAAGATTTTCCGACGCTCAAGTTAGAAGAGTATAAGTGAACTCTGTTAATGCTCAAACAGTATAATAGCAAGAGAGAGAGCAAGGACAACGTAACTGGAACATGTATTGCAACATGTTACTTATAGTCGAGCGTGGAAATGAATCGTTTGGTGTTAGTGGGCCCACTGGTTCTGATAGCGTGTGTAAAGAGTCAACCGAGTGGGCCAGCATTCTGAATATGTCAAGAGAGTAGGTGAATTATCAGTGTACTTTTCTGTCACATGGATGGAAAAGTAATCACCTTTTCCATAAATCACGCTTGATCTGTCCTGGACCGGGGTCAAGAGATCCGATCTCAAGCCAGTCACGAATAGTATGTCAATACCGTCTAATAGACCGGATGTATGTGTATCCGATGTATGTATCCGTTGTCCTTGGGTGAGGAGAGCGGATTGGACGTCCTGGAGATCCTTTACACCGACCTAACGCGTTGAAGTGGGCGAATGGTGGTGTCACCTGCAAAGATTCTCCGACGCTCAAGTCAGTGATTATATTCCAAGTAAGGAATGTATTCAAAGAGGAATCAGTTGTAAAAGAGCTGAAGGAGAAGATGATCCCTAACTTCAATCATGAAGTTAGTTCATATACCTGATTGGCTCGATTAACGAGGACTCGTTGGTGGGGAACCACCAACTCCCATTAGCATTATTATATTGCGCACTTACCTGCATGATTGGGTCAAGTGGCTATTTTATATTGAGCGTAGAGAATGTAGACTAGGATTAGGGAACAAGTTGACCATTCCCGTTAGCAAAATTTGGCTCGTAGTGTAGGGAATTATTGATCGATCCCTGTAGCAACAATCCTTGTCATTAGCACAGTGACGTGTGTATTGTCCGATGTCATGGTGTTATCCTGAACAACCGGTATAGGGAGAACGCCTGATACGGAATTACAGTTCGGATGTATACCGATGACACCGGTTACACGTAGATGTCTTATCAAAGACGTTGAAATATGTATAGCAGATCGGATACCGGTATTGAGACCGGATCATATGTCCCCTAGCTTGTGTGAGGGACTGAATAGTTGTTCACATAAGCTACTCAACCTGCGAGAGGTCTTAATATCGGTAAGCTTACGTGTGTAACAGTTCCTTAGCATCTGTTGTCATTCGTAAAGAACCGCTCTGATTTTAATAGAAAAGACCTTTCGGTACTGTCACAACGGATTCAGACAAAGATTCGTTGTGTGAGAATTTCAAGAGTTTATTGGAATTGAAAGCTCTTGAAGTTCGTGTAACGGCTGTAAAGCGTAAATTGCGTTGCATGATTAGACATTAATGCTTTTAATCACGTGGGCAGGCAATTATTGCGTCTGAGATGAAAATCTCATTAACCGTCGTTTTGGGCTTAATGGGCCTGAAGTTTTCGAAACTTATGGGCCTAGTGGATAGTCCTTTACTGAGTCGCTATCGTTTTGGCGCCCAAGAATTTGGAACGGTTGTGTCGTTCCGTTTATGAACGAATGCGTTTTATCGAGAACGACACAACTTCAAGAAGGGGTAACCGAACCTCTTCATTTCCTATAAAAGGAACACTTAGTGGATTCTGGATTCCACTTGCTTTTGTTTACTCAACGAAACTCTGCAGAAATTTTGCAAGGAAGTTTGCTGCCTACATTGCGAGGGTTCCTTCGTTCCTCAAATTCATCACTGTCATTTGAGGCAATTATCTCTTCTTCGTTGCTCTAGTTTCGCTTTGGTTTGCAATTCTTAGGTATAGAAAGTAGGCTTCAACAAAAAGGGGGGAATCAGTTTCCCTCAACCCTAATAGTCGTGGGGAAGAGTCCTTGTAATTCTTCCTAAGACTGAATTGCGTCGCTCAGAAAGGGGATCTTACTTACTGCGGGAAGTGACCTTTCCCTTCTCAGAGTCGCCCTCTGATTGTAATTGTTTTTAAAATGCAGTGAGTAACGATTGCAACTTTCTGACGACATTTTATTTCTTATCATAGACTAAGGAGTTCGGTCTAGATATTTCCAATGGCAACTGGAGAAGGATCTTCTGGAGATAGTGCCATTTCGAAGACAGCTGAAGGTCTCTTCAGCGTAGTTGCTTCGAGGCTGAATTGGGAGGAGGTTCAGGCTAAATGGCCTTTCTGTTGGGTGTCCAGCGAATTTAAGGACTTGGCCTCTCGTCATGCGGATGAGGAGGGATCTCGGATTCAACCGAGGTTCACGCTGAGTACGGATGAAGAGACAAAAAAGTGGTATAGGGTTTACGCACCACTTCCGACAGAGCGGATATGTCATGTCGTCCCCAACGATCGTTCAGTGTACATGTACGACTTCATCTTTCATTATTTGGGTGTCCGCTTCCCATTAACCGAACTCCAGATGGGTGTTTTGAGGTTTTTGAACTGTGCACCCTCCCAACTTCATCCCAACGGTTGGGGCCTCATCCGAGCTCTCGAAGTGCTTGGGGAGCACTTCAATTTCACGCCAACTGTAGCGATGCTGTTCTACTACACTCAGGTAGTTCGAAGGGCGAATAAGCAGGGCGGAGTTGGTCTGGTGACACTCCGGACTCTCTGTTCTTTTGTGAACTTTGAGTCTTATACTGATTCGGCCAAGGTTGATGGGAAGTCGTTTAAGACCTACTTCACTCGCATCTCCATTAAGAAGGGCAAACCGAAATTTTGGAAGGACGAAGAGGATGTTGACAAATTTCCCCTGAGTTGGACACACAAACATTTCCTCTTGAGCTCACACGCGTACTACACTGATCAATCCGATCTGTCTCGAGAGACGTCGAGAGTGTTGTTCACACTTGAATCGCACACTACAGGTCGTCACGTCTTCTCGTGTAGGCGTTTGCTAAGTAGCTCAAGCGGAGTCCGGGAGGAATATTTGCGTACTTCTCGTTTTATTTCATCTTTCCTCCTTTACCAAATATATATAGAATATTTATAGTTGCTGACATCTTGTGTTTGTTCATGTAGGTGAAATAGAACAGGAAACTCCAGAAATGGACAAATTGAAGAAATTCAAGGCGGCTGGTAAATCCGTTTCCCGTGAGAATGAAGTGAAGCCCAGGCCCTCAACCAAGGATCGTCCTGAGTTAATAATACTGACCTCGGATGCTGAAGGGGACGTTCCGTTGGTTGAGGGCGGTTCTTCTGCCGCTGATGAATCCACGGGTCATCCTCCAGTTTCTGAGAGGAGAAGAAAAATCAAGAATGACTCAGTGGGTGGCCCGTCCAAAAAGCGCAAAACTTCGGAGGGTAAGCTTGTTGAAACCTCGGAAGCAGCTGGTGCTCCCTCTAGTCTTAATAAAGAAACTGCTGCTGGGGCTTCTGGGTCAAATCCGACCTCCTTCCCAACGACCTCGTTTCTCACCCCCTTCCTCTCCTACGAAGGTTCTACTCCTGCCACTCTTCCACCACCGATGTACAAACTCCGGCCTACGCTTAGTGTTAAAGAAATTGAAGAAGCGTGTGAGGCCGGAAGGTGGCAGCTAGCCGAACTTGCTGGATTGCTATCTTCCGTCAGCGAGTTGGCTAAGAACGTCGACAAGGTTGAGGAGCTAAGTGAAAAATTAGAAGAGCTCAACCTTTCCTCAGACAAGGACAAAGCCGCCATGAAGTTAATGGAAGATCGTCTTAACAAGTCTAAGGAGTTTGGGGATCTCGTAACTAAAGAGAATCTCAAGCTCAAAGGCGATCTTAAAAACTTGGAAGGCAAAGTGGCAGAGAAGGAGGAAGAACTCCGCAGCAGCCAGGATAAAAATAAGGCTGATGCTGAAGAGTGGTCTCAAAGGGAGAAGAAGCTCCTTCTTGAGATAGAGGGACTGAAGGCTAGGAAAGCGGAGTTCGAGGTGTCTAGTGAGGAGCTGTCCAAGTTGCGGGGAGAATTGGCTACAGCGAAAGCTGAGAGAGAAGAAGCTGTTGACATATGCAGCCGGGCTGTTGAAGAGTCCTTCGGCCTAGCCATACGCCAAGTCTTCTACCGCAACCCCACTGCGAAACTTAACCTTTATGGAATGGATCCGTACTATGAATTCCATAGGGGAAAGTTAGTCGCAGTGGTGGATGGTCGTCATGAGGATCCACCGACGTCCTTGTATGGTTTGGCTCCTCTTCCTGAGGGTCAATGTATGGGATCTGATTACATCTTTCCTGTGTCCGAGGTTCCCTCTTCTGAAGAAAGGGCTGAGGCTCCTGGAGGTGAGACTCCTGCGGAGGTTCCAAAGGAAGGGGGACAAGAGCCTTGTGCTGAGGAGGCGCAAAAAACTGAAGAACAGATTCCTCCTCCGTAATTTTGTTTTCATTTACATGTATAGTTGTGTACCGGGATCAACTCCGGATTTTGAACTATTGTATGTAATTTCATTTCAATGAATGAATTTTGGTTGAAGAAATTTGTCTTCATTGTTTCATGTATATATAAATCGTTACTAATCCGTTCAGTGTAATTAATCTTAAGGCCGGATTGAAATAATAGCCTCGGAAGATTAAATAACAAATAAAATTTAGAACGGATAAATATATACATGTCCCCAAGTGCGTATTAAGAAGAAGGTGCCTGTCTCTGGGGCATGATCCTTAATTCTTTTGGGGAAAGATGGGTCGATCCGCTGTTTAGCAAAGTAGTGTAACAGGACGGATGACTGCTTCTAACCCGTAATATTCTTACAGGAGATGATAATATTGTTCCAAGTTTAGGGAACTGCAAGGAAGTGGTGTTTGAGTCCTTTATCATAAGGATGATGATGGGAGTTTTTTCTACGCCAGGAGTTACGTCGTTGTATCACAGAATAGGTGATAAAGAGTATCCGTCCTGGGAGAATACCACTAGAAAGCGAAAGTGCGGACTGACTTTCGGAATTTTCCATCATAAAGATGATTATGAGTATTGATCATGCCAGGTGTTTTATCATTAAATCACTTCATAAGTGATTGAGATCATCCGTCTTGGGGATGTGTACGATACCAGCAACTACATCATCAGGTCGCATATTAGGTGATTGAGATCATCCGTCCTTTGGGTGTGTATGGCGCCAGGAGTTACATCGTCAGATCACAGCATGGGTGATTGAGATCATCCGTCCTGGGCAGGTACACCGCGTTAGGAGTTACATCGTCATATCACATAATGGGTGACTGAGGTTATCCGTTCTGGAAAAGTACACATCGTCAAGAGTTACATCGTCAGATCACAGATTAAGTGATTTAGATAATCCATCCTGGAGACATTTTTCAATCGTAGGAGTACGGATTGAGTGAATACTTTCATCGTAAGAATGATGATGAGAATTGTTCATACCAGGAGTTACATCGTCGAATCACTGAATAGGTGATTGAGATCATCCGTCCTGGAATGATTATTGGAGTTCTTCATACCAGGAGTTACATCACCGAATCACTGAATAAGTGATTGAGATCATCCGTCCTGGAATGATTATTGGAGTTCTTCGTACCAGGAGTTACATCATCGAATCACTGAATAAGTGATTGAGATCATCCGTCCTGGTGAAT
Source organism: Clitoria ternatea (assembly GCA_037962975.1). Lineage (NCBI taxonomy): Eukaryota > Viridiplantae > Streptophyta > Magnoliopsida > Fabales > Fabaceae > Clitoria > Clitoria ternatea. The sequence continues at coordinate 34,809,455 of CM075675.1, read as the reverse complement.
TTTTTTTCGCATCCATCCGAAATCCGAGACGAAATCCGAGTATTACCTCTACTAGCCCCCTAGCTGATGTGAGGAAGCAGTTGTCTTGCTCATATGAGCTATATTGATCATTGTACGTCTGAATTTCGGATTTGCACCGAAGTGTAAATATCCGTTCTGGGAACCATGATCCGTAGTGATGAAATTTTAAGGGCGGATTCGACAATGGAAATATCAGAAGTTTATCGAATTTCGCAACCCTTGGTATTCGGGTAATGGTGGCCACGTTTCTAATGATTGGACATTTAATGCCTTAATTCACGTGGGCGCGCCATTATTGTATTAAGTGCGCATGCCTTAGTAACTGTCACGTATAGTCTTGTTGGGCCTAGTATTTGGTTTTAATAGGCCCATTTCGATGGCTTTGTGACGAAATGATGGCATCTTCGCGCCTTGATGTACTAAACGACAATTTTGGTCCACTAAACGGGAAGTCGTTTGGGGGTAAACGACAGATTGTGTTTAGTGGGTATTTGAAAAATTTTTGTGCCCTGATACAGGCATATTTGGCAATCTCAGTTACCATTTCTTCTTGCTTCCTCGACGAACCTCTGCAAAAGTCCCAAGAAGTTCTTCGTGTCCGCCTCTGTGAATTTCCATTCACTATCCTTAGGTAACCACTTTCCCTTCGTTTTTTGCATCTCTTTTCAATATTTGAGAATGGCTAGGAAGGGTGTTAGCTTCAGTGGCGTTAGCCCTAGAGGAAGAGGAGGAAGGGCTTTGGCTCAAAACCCTAATGTTCGTGGTGGGAGGATCCCAGTGATCTTCCAATCGAGGCCACAGTATACAGGGGGGGAGGAGTCGCAATATCAAAGGCGAAGGGTGATTATACCCTCTTCAGAGTCTTCCTCCTCCAGTGAGAGTGTCGAAAGTGGGGATTTGTATCTCTCTGATGATGTGAAATTTTATCGCAGCATCAAAGCTTTCACAATGGTGACAAAGAAAGCCACTGGGAGAAAATCGTCTGAAGGGGAATCCCCTTCCGAGAAGTATATCTTGAAGACCCAATCCGGCCTCTGCAATGTGGTTGCACACCGGATAGACTGGGTGAAATTCCAACAGAAACGCCCATTCAGCTGGGTGGCTGAGGAATTTCGTGAGACACCGTCCGTCCACGCTCGGGAGGATGAAGGGGAGCTGGAGCCGCGGTTTACCGTTTGGAAGAAGGACAAATACAAATGGTGTTTTAATGTATTCGCTCCCCTTCCATCGGTACGGATATGCCACACACCGGACGAGAGGTCCTTGTTCATGTATGATTTTCTATTTCTGAACTTGGGTGTGCGTTTCCCCTTGACGAAGTTTGAGATGGGAGTCCTGAGATTCTTGGACTGCGCCCCCTCGCAACTTCACCCTAATGGATGGGGATTGGTCCGCTCTCTTGAAGTGCTTGGGGAGCACTTCAACTTTAAACCGACGGTGGCCATGCTTTTCTACTTCACTCAAGTGGTCCATCGTGCGAATAAGGAGAAAGGAGGAGTGAGCTTTATATCCCTCTGGACTATCTCCAAGATCATCAACTTCGAGGCGTACACTGACTCCGCCAAAGTTGATGGGCGTTCATTCAAGTCCTATTTCACGAAGATTAGCGTCCATCCGAATGAACCAATTTTTTGGTTAACTGAAGATGGGATTCCAAAATTCCCAGTGACTTGGACGCACGAACATTTTTTGTTGACCTCCCAAGCATACTATACCGAGGAGGACGAACTGAGCCCAACTTCGATCTCTGTTCTTTCGGCTCTGCAGTCCTACACAGCCTCACACCAATTTTTCTCCTGCAGGCGTTTGTTAGGACCAAAGTCTACTCGCGAGGAGTATTTACGTAATTTCCCTGCCATTCTTCATGCGTTATTATGTCATTTGCCTTGAAAATTTTACGTCTCTGATTGTGTCTTTTGATTGTGCAGGTGAAATTCAGGGCGAGTCTCCAGAGATGAATAGGCTAAAAGGACTCAAGGCCAGAGAGACTTCCGTTGCGGCTGAAAATGACATTCAGGCAAAGCGGAATTCTAAGAAGGCCACTGCTGAGACAATAATATTAACTTCATCTGCTGGTGACGATATTCCTCTGATCGAGGGCGGATCTGAGAAGGTGGTCGAGAAAAAGAAGAGGACAAAGCGTGATCCTTCGAAGACCTCAGACCGTCAATCCTCGCCCAAAAAGCCAAAAACTTCAAGAGGGGCTGCTGAGCCAGGGCCTGCTAAGGAAAAGAGAGCGGAAGGGTCTATTCCGGATACTCCAAGTGGTGTTATAACATATGGGGCGAAGCCAATAACGACTTATTTCGCGCCCAAAGCCTCTTGCCCTCTTGAAGATAGTTCCGGTCTTGTTCAACATCCGGTGTATGAGAGCTCCGTTCCTGAGGGCGTTCCCGAATCCTCACCCAAGGTGAAACCCTCGTTGAAGAGTGAAGAAATGATCAGAGCTTGCGACGACGGACAGAAGCACTTGGCTGAGTTATCCGAGCTCCTCAAGTCGGTTCGCGAGCTCACAGAAGAAAACGAGAGGCTCACCTCAGTGGTTGGCAAGGACAAGGCAATCATCCTCCAATTAGAAGGAAAATTAAAAACTTCCAAAGTAGAAACTCAGAAGAAGGATGAAGAAATTGCCAAACTGAAAAATCTTGCCAAGGAGCTAGAGGGTCAAGTTTCTGATCAGAAGAAAATCAATGCTGACCTCAATGCTCATCTCTGCACGGAGAAGGAACGCTCTTCAAAGCTGGAAGAGGGGTTGAAGGAGGCTAAGGTCGTCCATTCTCTAGGAGTGGATGATTGGACACGTAAGGAAAAGGAGCTGCTATTAAAGCTGGCGGATTCGAATGGCGAGGTCAAGACCCTGAAAGCAGACTTGGACGATGCTGTAAACATGTGTGACCAAGCAGTCAAGGAGGCTTTCGGGTTGGCAGTTCGTCAAGTGCTATACCGGAATCCCAAGGTGTCAATTAATTTGAACGGTATTGATCCGTTCTATGAGTTTCACCAAGGGAAACTGGTGGCTGTCGTTGACAATCGTCATGAGAGTCCGCCTAACAGTCCTTATAAGTTTGCTCCTTTACCTAAAGGTCAATCAATGGGACCTTCCCTCCTGAAGCCCAAAAGTACAGGATCAAGCTCTCGCACTGAAGGAGGCAAGACCGGAGACAAAGGCAAAGGGAAGGAGGGAGACTCAAGCCAAAAAGAGTAGCGCCTTCCTTATTTCCTTTTTCGTTTTATTGATTCGAATTCGCTGTGTTCCGGGATCAGCTCCGGATTATTACACGAATTGTAATTCTTATTGAATCAATAAAAGAGTTTTTTACCTCCATTCTTGTTTAGTGAAAAACAACTTTAATAGAGGGACTGCATGTGTATTGTATTATTCCGGATTTAAGTAATGAAGATCGGATTGTAAAACAAAATCTCCATACCGGACATATACATGCGAAATGAATTTCATAATAAAACCACCGCTTGTGAGGGAACACATCATTGCCTCAAGAACGGCTTAAGGGGAATGATTGTGAGATCGTTTAGACGAGAGTTCATTCCTCAAATTATTCGTTAAACCGTTGATGTTGTCCCCCAGTATCATTTGGTGATTATCACTTTGAATAAACTTTGAGTGAGATTTTCATGTGAGAGATCTTGAGAATGAGGATTTAAAATAGAAATTCCTCTTCAAATATTTCCGACTGAGGAATTTCGGGTGAAAATGCCTTAGATTGTGGCGTACCCGAGTGAATTGTTTGTGTCGGAGTTTATGAGTCAGATCTCAATTGAAGAATTGATGACTCAGAATTATAAGCTATAAAACTCCCAAATAAAGAACTTCACGAGAGTATTAATTTGGAGTTCAGTATAACTTACTTGTTGTGTTTGGAGTTCGGTTTGATCCTACTGTCCATGTCATATTTGGTGTTCGGTTGAATCCTACTAGCCGTTCTTCAATTGGTCTTTGGTTTTACCCAATGACGATTCTTCACCGACGTTCGGTTAATCCTACTAGTCGTACTCAGAGTTCGGTTTAATCCTACAATCCGAGCCTTCGATACGGGGTTCAGATCAGGGTTAATCCTGAACCTACTGCGCCCGTCACTTGGGGTTCAGCGTGGTCTTGAAGAAGAACCAGCTTACTGCGCCCAAGCCTTCGCATGGGGTTCGGTTTGTGGCCTCGAAAGAGGACCAGCCCTACAACCCATGTAGTCTTCGAATGGGGTTCGGTTTGTGGCCTTGAAGAAGGACCAGCCCTACAACCCATGTAATCTCTGAATGGGGTTCGGTTTGTGGCCTTAAAAAAGTGCCAGCCCTACAACCCATATCCTGAGGTTCGGTTTAATCCTACGACTCAGGTCTTCACCGACGTTCGGTTAATCCTACTAGTCGTACTCAGAGTTCGGTTTAATCCTACAATCTGAGCCTTCACCGGTGTTCAGCCAAACTTACTAACCGTACCCAGAGTTCGGTTTAATCCTACAATCTGGGCCTTCAATATTTACACACTCGAGGAGTTACATCGTCAATTACAGAATGGGTAATTGAGATCATCCGTCCTGAGTATGTTCTTGTGCGTTGCGCATATTCGAAGAGTTACATCGTCAACTACAGAATAAGTAGCTGAGATCATCCGTCCTGAATATGCTTTTGTACACCGGATAAACTGAAAATCACAACATAAGAAAAACTCGAAAGAGTTAAATTGTTATGAGAGATTCTTATTAAATCAAAAATAAGAATTACAAGGAGAGCGTAGCTGTGAAAATAAATTCTCCAGTATTCAATCCAAGATAAGGATAGGAGAGTGTAGAAACAGCTAGCTATAGTAGATGCGCAAGTTTTGGGTGTTCCATTTGTTTCGGATTGGAGTGCCATCAAGGTTTTCAAGGCGATAAGAGCCTTTGCCAGTGACCTCGGATACCCTGTATGGGCCTTCCCAGTTTGGGGCTAATTTGCCTTGATGGGCGAATTTGTTCCCTATACTTGCTTTCCTCAAAACCAAATCTCCAACGTTGAAAGTCCTTGATTGGACTCGTTTGTTATACCGGAGAGCAACTTTGGCTTTGATGGCTTGATCTCTGATGAAAGCGTCTTCTCTGAGTTCTTGTATGACATCCATTTCAGATGCCAAGTTAGCGTTGTTGGTTTCTTCAGAGAAGTACTTAACTCTTGTGGAAGCAATTTGCAGTTCCACAGGTATCATTGCCTCGACCCCGTATGTTAGGCGATATGGGGATTCATTGGTGGATGAATGAGGCGTTGTCCGATATGCCCATAGGACATGACACAGCTGGTCTGTCCATCCGCCCTTGGCTTCACCAAGGCGCTTCTTTAGTCCCTTAAGCACCTCCCTGTTGGCCACTTCAGCTTGACCATTAGTTTGGGGATGTTCGACGGATGAGAATATTTGGGTTATTCCTAACCCTTCAAGTAAATCTGTGAATTTTCTATCCGTGAACTGGGTGCCATTATCTGTGACAATCCGTGCTGGGACCCCGAACCGTGTTATGATGTTTTCATACATGAAACGACGAGTTCGGGCTGAAGTAATATGCACCACCGGCTCTGCTTCTATCCACTTAGTGAAATAATCGACCCCTACAATGAGATATTTGATGCCCCCAGGAGCAGTTGGAAAGGGGCCCAGAATATCCAATCCCCATTGGTAGAAAGGCCATGGAACAGCGGATGTGAAGAGTTCTTCCGCCGGTGTGTGGTGTAGGTTAGAGAATTTTTGGCAAGCGTCGCATTTTTTGACGAAGTCAATGGAGTCTTGCTTCATTGTGGGCCACCAGTATCCAGCTCTGAGGATTTTTCGCATTAAGCTCCTTCCTCCGGCGTGGTGTCCACTTTGTCCTCCATGCACTTCCTCCATTACACCTTGCACCTCATCCTCTTTGAGACAAATTAAATAGGGCACAGAGAGTGCCCTTCTGTAGAGATTACCATCAATCATGGTGAAATACGGTAATTCTCTCCTTAACCTCGTCTTTTCCTTCTCATCTGTGGGTAGCTGTCCATCAGCCAAATAACGGATGTAAGGAGCCATCCATGTATCTCCGTAAAGGGAGTCAGTCATTATGGCGTTTAGAGAAGGGAAAAGAGGGATGCTGGGCAACGTTAGCGTGCTTTGAACCAGAGTAGTGGTGCTACCCGGTCGTTTAGTGCTTGCTAACCTGGAGAGTATATCCGCTCTCGTATTCTCTTCATGTGGAACATGCTTGAACTCCACCTTTGAGAATTTCTCAGTCAACTCCTTGACACAGTTCAAGTATAATTGGAGTTGAGGTTCGCGAGCTTGATAATCTCCTAAGATCTGCGAAATCACCAGCTGTGAATCGCTACAGAGTGTCGCCTCAGAAGCTCCGATGTCAATTGCAGCTCTTAGCCCGGCCAAGCAAGCTTCGTACTCAGCCTGGTTGTTGGATGTTTTGAAATTGAAACGAAGGGAGATCTCCAGGTGTACTCCGTCATCACTTTCGAGAACTACACCTGCTCCAGAGCCTCTTTGGTTTGATGAACCATCAACGTATATGGTCCAATGGACTCGAGGGTAATCCGGATCAGTCCCTGTCATTTCCACAATAAAGTCAGCCAGGACTTGAGCTTTAATAGCGCTGCGGGGTTCGTAGGATATATCAAACTCAGAGAGTTCAATAGACCATTTGATCATCCTACCAGCGAGATCGGGCTTGATTAAGACAGAACGGAGTGGCAAATCCGTTCTCACTATGATTGGATGGGCGTGAAAGTACGGACGCAACCGTCGTGAGGCCCAAACAACAGCGAGGGCGGCCTTTTCAATTTTTTGATATCGGATCTCAGCACCTTGCAAGGTCTTGCTAGTGAAATAGACCGGTCTTTGTCCATCAGGAGTTTCTTTTATCAAGGCAACGCCCAAAGCTTCATCTGAAATAGCCAAGTACAGAATGAGTGTGTCTTCGGGGTCAGGCTTTGTGAGAATGGGTGGTTTGGACAACACCTCCTTAAGCTCTTGGAAAGCTTTTTCTTGTTCCTGTCCCCACTCGAATTTCTTGGACTTTTTCAGTATTTTGTACAGGGGGAGCGACCTGTGAGCCATCTTCGGCATGAACCGTGCCAAAGCTGCTACCTTGCCATTCAGGGATTGGACTTCTTTGAGATTCTTAGGACTTTGCATGTCTAGAATCGTTTGGCACTTCCCTGGATTGGCTTCTATACCACGTTGAGTTAACATGAAACCCAAAAATTTCCCAGCAGGGACAGCAAATGTGCACTTCATTGGGTTCAGCCTCATGTTAAATTGCCTCAAACGGGTGAATACTTGGCGCAGGTCTTCAATATGATCGCCACCAACCGGTGTCTTTGCTATTATGTCGTCAATGTATACTTCAACAAGTTTGGTGTGCATACCTTCGAAAACCTTGTTGATCATGCGCTGATATGTCGCCCCAGCGTTTTTCAGGCCAAAGGGCATGACTGTATAGCAAAAGACACCACGATCATTTATGAAAGCTGTCTTCTCTTGATCCTCTTCGCACATCAGAATTTGGTTGTAACCAGAATAAGCGTCCATGAAGCTCAGGTATTGGTAACCAGAGGAATCATCTACCATCCGATCTATATTAGGAAGAGGATAAGGATCTTTTGGACAGCAGCGGTTGAGGTCCACGTAGTCAATGCACATTCTCCATTTACCATTGGATTTAGGGACCATCACCACATTCGAAAGCCAAGAGGAATATCGGATTTCCTTGATAAATCCGGCCTTCAGCAATTCCTCAGTTTGCTGACAAGCTGCTTTCTGTTTCTCTGGGCCCAATCGTCTTTTCTTTTGGGCCACAGGTTTCGTCTCTGGATAGACAGAAAGTTTATGACAGCAGAATTTAGGGTCTATGCCTGGCATATCGGCTGCAGTCCATGCAAAGAGGTCTTTAAACTCTTGTAAGAGAGCCAGCAGCCGCTGCTCTATTTCAGTATCTAGCTTGTCATTGATATGGGTGATCTTTTCTGGAGAATCTCCCAAGACAATGTCCCTGGAATTTCCATCCGGTGTGGGCTTTGATGGGTTGAACGGATCAATGTTCAAATCCGCTCTAGGGTCCAGGTCGACAAGACTTACAGATTCAGCCGATGTTCCAGCATCATTAAGTTTCCTCTTTTTATTGGAGGCGTCCAGCTTTGTCATGTTGAGACTAAGGTTGTAGCAGTACCTAGCCATCTCTTGATCACCACGGATAGATGACACAGCATTATCCTTGTCAATGAACTTGATAAGGAGATGTGGGGTTGATACAACTGCCTCCATTGCATTCAGAGTAGGACGGCCTATGATGCCATTAAATGGTGATTTGACATCAATCACTAGCACCCGAGATCTAACCGTCCTGGCTCCTGGTTCGCCTTCAAACGAGATAAGGGTGTCAAGATACCCTTTAGTTAGTTGCTTTGCGCCATTGAAAGCTGTTAGTTCCTGCGTGTAAGGCTGTAAGTCTGAGTCTTTAAAACCCATTCTTTCAAAGCAATTATAAAAAATAACATCGCAGGAACTTCCCTGGTCAACAAGGATTCTTCGGACGTCCTTGTTGGCGATCACAGCAGTGATGACTACAGCATCGTCACCACCAGGAATGGTTGGGCCAAAATCCTCGTCAGAGAAAGAGATTATGGGAGCCTCAATTCCTCCTCTGTAAGGGCGATTGTCTTTGACTTTCCCTTGCACAGATAGAATCATTCTGTGATGATTCTTACGGGCTGTAATTGAAGCTCCTCCTCCAGCGAACCCTCCAGCAATCATGTCAATGACTTCACGTCGGCCCTGACGTTGTTGCTGGGGCATGCTGTCTTTCTGTGCTGCATTATCGGTCATTACACCTTTTTGCTTCTCTACAGCAGAGAACTTTCGAATCGGACTGGGGTTGTTGTCATCCCCATCGTCGGGATCTCTTTCTCTTTTCTCATTCCGTTCTGCCCTGTCAAAGGATTTTTCTTTGAACAGGTATTGCTTCAATTTGCCTTCTCTAATTAGCGTCTCAACCGCGTTCTTTAGAGCTTGGCATTCATTAGTGGAATGACCATTTTGTTCATGAAAATCACAGTACTTTCATGAATTTCCTGGTCTCTTCATAGGGGCTGGTCTCCTGATGCCATATGTGCTGAAAACTGGCCATCCGACCTCTCTCAAAATCTGAGATGGTCTGGCAGATAACTGTGCATAATGGCTGAAGGAATTGACATGCCTTTCTCGAGGTCGAGGAGGGTGGTTATCCACCTTAGGATTGGTGAATGGCCTCTCCATGCGTTCTGACCTCGTCTTTTCCTTACCCTTCTGGGTTTGGGGAGATGGTGTTGGTGGCTTTTTCTTTGCAGCCATTGCCTCCAAGTGCATCTCTATGCTCACATACTTTGAGGCTTTTTTCCTGAACTCCTCAAAAGTTGCTGGGGGGCTCTTTGCTAATGAAAGAGCGAAAGCTGATCCTGGCTGCAATGCCTCAATTACGATATGCAGCTTGATAGATTCTGTGAGGTTAGGAACCAGGGCTGCTTCCTTATAAAACCTCTTCAAAAAATCTTTTAAGCCCTCAGTTTCACTTTGCTTAATCTGAGCCAAGGTATGAGACGTCTTGGGTACGTCTCTGGAGATGACAAAGTGGGTTTCAAAGGCAACTGCCATTTCCGTCCAAGAATCTATGGATCCAGAAGGCAGGCCTTTAAACCACCCGAGGGCTTCCTCAGACAATGTTCGAGGGAACATTCGGCACATCACGTCTTCATCAGCCCCCAAGTACATGGCTTCAAACACATAAGCATCAAGGTGCTTAGTTGGATCAGTTTCACCATTATACTTTCCGATGGAAAGTGGTTGAGTGGTTTGAAGGTGCTTGGGGATGCTGATGCCCATAAGTCTCCTTGAAAAAGGAATCTTCAGATTGTAAGACAATGGGGGTGCTGTTGTTGAATCTCTCTTCCTTCGGGAAGCTGCATCCTCAGAATCGCGAGTTTGTTCTCCCTCCTCAAACGTTGGGATCTTTGAGTACTGAAGAGTGGTGGACTTTTCACCATCAGTTGTGTGGGGAGTGTTTCGCGTGCGAGATGACTCTTTATCCTCGCTTTGCCTTTTTTCTCTTCGCAATTCAGCGAGTTCCCTCTGAAGTTGCTTGATCAACTCATCACGAGGATCAGGATCAGACACTGTTACTATCTTCTTTGAGCTGCCCCCATGAGAATCGAAGTTGAGTTTTCTGAAGGCATTAGGATTGGTTCTGCCTTCAGCTTGATTCTCCATGAAGTCTTGTGCTTCGCCTTCCATTGTGGATTACTTGCTCTGTCAAAGGATATGGGAATAACTTTATCGGGTCCCACCGGGCGTGCCAATGATCTGTCCTGGACCGGGGTCAAGAGATCCGATCTCAAGCCAGTCACGAATAGTATGTCAATACCGTCTAATAGACCGGATGTATGTGTATCCGATGTATGTATCCGTTGTCCTTGGGTGAGGAGAGCGGATTGGACGTCCTGGAGATCCTTTAAACCGACCTAACGCGTTGAAGTGGGCGAATGGTGGTGTCACCTGCAAAGATTCTCCGACGCTCAAGTCAGTGATTATATTCCAAGTAAGGAATGTATTCAAAGAGGAATCAGTTGTAAAAGAGCTGAAGGAGAAGATGATCCCTAACTTCAATCATGAAGTTAGTTCATATACCTGATTGGCTCGATTAACGAGGACTCGTTGGTGGGGAACCACCAACTCCCATTAGCATTATTATATTGCGCACTTACCTGCATGATTGGGTCAAGTGGCTATTTTATATTGAGCGTAGAGAATGTAGACTAGGATTAGGGAACAAGTTGACCATTCCCGTGAGCAAAATTTGGCTAGTAGTGTAGGGAATTATTGATCGATCCCTGTAGCAACAATCCTTGTCATTAGCACAGTGACGTGTGTATTGTCCGATGTCATGGTGTTATCCTGAACAACCGGTATAGGGAGAACGCCTGATACGGAATTACAGTTCGGATGTATACCGATGACACCGGTTACACGTAGATGTCTTATCAAAGACGTTGAAATATGTATAGCAGATCGGATACCGGTATTGAGACCGGATCAACGCTGGTGATTGTACCTACTCCTGTCGGTGGATGAAAGGGATATACTCCACTATGCAGAATGCCTTCTTCATTATGATATTGGAGCAGTCAATTATAAGTCACCTGGTGTAGGAGAGCGGATAGGCCACCCAGTATCTTGGATGTCACCTCGGATGGCCGGTGTAAGTGAAGTTTTCCTAGTGTATTGCAAATCGGATCGGTATTCTTGACACTGGTTGAACTCTAGGACGGATATAATGAGTTCGCTTTAGGTGAGACCAGATCAACATGTTTACCGATTGGATCATTATCCTGGGATTCCGATTGGCTTCCAGGACGACTGAGATTGCCTCTTGTCCTTAAGACCGATCTCCAGACCGGATATTTTTGGGGCCGGTATGCAAATCGGATCAATATATAAGTCCATAGTTCCTAGATATCAAATTCGTGCATATGGTGGGACCATCCATGGTCACCACTCTCCAACATCATCAAATAACATCATTATCCATCACAAGAACAAACACATGTTGAGAAGGAATCTAAGCTTCCAAGTGAAGCTATCAGTTACCTAATCCACTAAGCATTCTCATATACACATGCATATATATATATATATATATATATATATATATATACATAAGAAAATGGTATTCAGAGGAGCTGACCAAGGCTACTACAAACCACTATGTGCATCATGTACAAGTATATATACATAATGCTCCAACTCAAGCTGAGCGACCTCTCACATACCATCGCCCTGTCCTATATCCACTATAAAAATAACCACAAATAGGGGTGAGCATTATACATAATAAATGACAGCTATAACACCAATTCAAATATCCATTCACTATCATACCATGAAACAACACAATCATACAATGACATAAACTACTATAATCATGTTATTCATCAATTCTCACCATAATTCTATATCATTGTGCTATTTTCATAAATATACATATATGCATATATAATTCTCATTCATATAGATCTAATTAATCATCAATGAAGTTTGTGTTGCAACACTGGCTCTCAACTCTCAGCTAATCCGGTCATTTTACTGGTACCAAACCGTTTGCCCTCTCACGTAACACAATCACTCTCAGCGACAACGATAGTGTTATGGGCTAACCTCGAGTCTCACTCAAGAGGTTTTCCTTGAGTCCAACTCAAGGTCTTTGTGGAATCCTCGAAACCACATAATATACAATCATATAAAGCATCTCATGCTATTTAAATATCATTTACTTCATGATTCAAGCATCTCATGCTTTTATTCATTCAAGTATCTCATGCATAAGTATCATCCCACAAGATAACTCATACTTCACATAACTTAAACATCTCATACATTCATATAACTCATTAAAATTCAAAGCACGCTTTACATCTTATGCAATCTTTCATGTTCACATAGATAGTAAACACCATGTTCATCATAATTCATAAAACACATCATTCATAATTCTATACATTAATATACCTTGAATTCGCTTATAACTATGCATTCAATATGTAAAAGCTCCCTCTACCTCAAAATAGAGAATCCTAGAAACACTTCGACCGATCGAACACTAGCAACCGATAATCACAAGCTCCGATCTTTATTCCTCAAGTTCAAACACTTCCTAAAATTCATAATACTTGATTTTAATTTCATATTTGACACAAATATCACTTGTCAAGTTAGAAACAATTAAATTATGGCTATTCCAGTAAGTTATGACTTACCGAACCAAAACGTCAACTCCGAACCTCGCATTCGAATCAAGCTCCAAGCTTCGAATCACTCCGAAACCTTCCGAAGCTACCTTATATCATTGAAACAACCATTATTAAACTCTTATCCTATAGAATTTACAATCTAAAAGCTATTTCATGCCACTTTTCATGAAAACTCAAGGTTCTTTGGAAACCCCAAGTTGTCCACTATCTTAATAGCTCCTAAATGCTTTAAAATCCATGAATTTGCAAGAATTAAAGGATGGATGCAAGCTTTAATCAAAACCCATGGTAAGAGTTTATCAATTTACCTTAAAGTGGAGAATTTGAAGTTCTCCTCTTTCTTTCAAGCTTCCAACGTGAGATGTGGAGAAAAGAGAGGTGAAGGAGGCAAACCCTTATTCTTAATTTGAAGAATTAAGAGAAAATTGAAGGCGAAGAGTAGTGGTGCCAATTGGAAGAGATGAAGAAGTAGAAGAATTACCCTTTCCTTTCTCTATTGCCAATGAGAAAATGAATGAATAAAGAGAAGAGGATTTTTAATTTAAAAGGTTTAGGGATGCGTTTGTCATTACGGCATTTGTTTAATTAATTTCTCATTTTCATTTCATTTCTCTTTAATTCTTACTTTGCCAAATAAATCCTATTTTTAGGATGTTACAGGATCGGCTCTAAAATATTGATCTAAAATTAAATTTGATCCAATAAAAAATTTTTAATTTTTACACTTTTTAGTTAATTTGATTTTCAATTTTTTAATCAATTTTAGATTAAATTAGATTAATTTATGAATATCCTAATATTGTAAAAAAAACATAATAAACCAGATGCGTTTCATAGTTTGAGAGAAAAAAAATAGTAAAAGAATCGGCTTTTCAAAATTTAAATTCACTTTTTTCTTTTTTCTTTCAAAACACCGGTTTGGTTTGAAAGAACAACTAGAGAAATAAAATTTTCCTTATCTTAACGTAATTACACTTTTATGACTCGAGTTTCATATCATTGATTAAATTAGAATATATTCTATTGATAGCTCTATGTAATTAATTCAACAAATGACGTTCTATTTTTCAATGTCATATTAATATTTTTATGAATATTGTGTTTTGCTATGTTATTAATTTATTTCTTTGAATATATTTTCCTATTCTATTAAAATACTTATTTAATAATAATAATAATAATAATAATAATAATAATTATTATTATTATTATTATTATTATTATTATTATTATTATTATTATTATTATTATTATTATTATTATTATTATTATTCCGACTTTGTGCATTTCCATTAATAATATTCTTGGAATTTTAACTTGGTTGTTAATTGGTTAGCCTACAACATCCTTTTATTAGCTGATTTTTACCGCATGTGGTGTAACGTTCTAAGATGTATTTTTAAAAATGAAATTGATGGGATAAAGTTTTTATAGAAATTAAATAATTTTAAATTATGCAGATTAAATAAAATTGTTTAATGTTCATTAACATAACAAGTAATATTGAAAATTAGTATATTATAAACGCCGTTAGCAATTTCCCAATTGTAAATTTTTCATTTTTCTAAATGGAGGGAACTTAATTTGATTAACATCTTATTATTTTGATAAAAATCTTGTGAAATAGGTAAGAAAAAATGAGACCAGTTGATAACATGAGAAAATAAAAAAGAGAAACCCATTTAAAGTATGATTGAGGGGGTGAAAAGTTTTGTAAATTTTTGCGGAATATAGTTTTTCTATATATATGGCTTATAACTATAAAATGTGTATATATATATATATATATAAATTAAATATTCTCCTAATTTTAACTTTTTTCTAATTTATTTCCTATATTTATTATATATTAATTTTACATATTTACTTCTTTTTTTAAAATAATATTATATTTAATCCATCTAATTCTTAACTTATGGTGTTCTTACTTTATCAACTTAATTTTTATATATTTTGATTTATTTTTCTAAAACTATAATAATACTATAATTTTTATTTTATTAAAAGTATTTATTTGATAATAGTTTTCAATGAACAAAGGAAAATAATTGAAATTTTTTTATTTAATTAGCAGTCTTAACATTTACAAATGAAAATAAAAGATAATAAAAACTTGTTTTATTTATATGAGGTTTGATTGTAAATAATTTATTAATTTATTGAAATTTCTTTCGTTGGATATTAGAATGACCTCAAAACACATCTCACAAATCAATTCTTTCGGAAGCTAAAATAAGTGTAGTTTACAATATTAATAACTTTATTTATATGGTACTTATTATAACTTTCAAAAATAAAATATGCATAAATAAGATGAACAAAATTTATAAATTAAACTTTAATAAGTTATTAAAGTCTTCAAAAGATGTATTTCAATTAATTTAATATAAATAATACTTATGATAAGTGTTGATAATACATAAAAATAATCTTTATTCTAATTTTCAATTTAACTATTTTGATGCTGTTTGTTTCACAAAATTATTTGATATAATAAATTTTAAATAACTAATTAAGTATTTTTTACTTGTAACAATGAATAATTTATTCATATATATTTTAAA
Source organism: Clitoria ternatea (assembly GCA_037962975.1). Lineage (NCBI taxonomy): Eukaryota > Viridiplantae > Streptophyta > Magnoliopsida > Fabales > Fabaceae > Clitoria > Clitoria ternatea. The sequence goes on along the minus strand of CM075675.1, from coordinate 34,794,075 downwards.
AATAAGTTACATTATTTTACTCAGGAAAGATATACTTAATATAAAATTTAAAATAACTAATTAGTACTCCGCCCATTTTTTACCAATTCAAATTTTAAAATTTTCTTTTCATTGGATTTACATTCTTAAATAATTCAAACCAAGCTAACTTGGTGGACCCAATTAAATGGTCGAAGGTTTTTTAATGTTTATTTATTACACTATTAGTTTCTTATTATAAGTTCTTCCTTATCAAGACATATGAGAGCAATTATTATTTTAATTTTTTAAAAAAGACAATTTTATCATTTTAGGAACCATTGTTGTAAAAAATGGATCAGATCGGCGTTGGACCGTGAGCCGACCTGTAACATCCCAAAATTTGATTAAAATATTTAATTAAAAGAGATAAATAGTAAATAATTATACATAAGTTAATTAATACCCAGGCTAGAAATAATTAAATTGAGAATTTGTATGGTTGTCTATAAGTTATTGTGGCTTAAAATGTCAAAAATTATACCCGATTAGAATATGGGTGTCAGACCAAGTATCTCTGATTGAGGAGCTGTTGGTCAGGGTGATTGAGAACATTATTGAGGATCCAAATGTGTCTTCAGAATAATTTTTAGATAAGTATTGAGCCTATACGGTGATCTTGTTTGTTATAAAATGGAGAAATCTTAATGAAAGGTAAAAATTATAACACTAAAACCCTTTCTTTTCTTTCATTTTCCATTGGCTCTGTCTCCGTCTCAAACACAAACACTTCTTCTTCTCCTACTCTTCAACTTCTTCTTCCTCTTCTCTTCCAAAAACCCATCAAGCTTGGGTGTGTGCCTTCTCTCTCCCCATTTTTATTTCTCTCTAACAAGCAAGAAGGAGGTTTGTAGCATTGGAAGCTCTCTCCCTCCCTCTCTATTTTTGTGTCCCTCTCTTACTCTCTTTGGGGCTCACTTTCTTTTGCTTGAGGTAAGCTTCCCTCACCATTTTTTCATGAGCTCTAGCCCTAGGTTATGGAGTATTGTGGTTTGTGAGAGTGTTGCATGTATGGGTATCCCCAATAGGATTCATTAATGATGAAAACCCCAAGGTAAGGTGTCATGAAAATGGTGATGTATGTGATGGAAGATGATGGGTATTAATGGTGGTTGTTGGGTTTTTAATGAAACCCTAACCTTTGAGTTTGGGGGAAATATGAAATATGAGTATGGGTGCATTTATTGAGGATGGAAGAGTAACATTAATGATGAGAAATGTTATTGATGATGGTAAAATGGACATGCATGTGGGAACCCATAATGGTTATGATGGGTTAAATGAAGTGAAAGTGATTTAAGATTCAAAATGGTATAAACACTAAGTGATTAACTAAGAATATTTAAATCTTGGTAGTTGAGATAGAAAATAATTATATGGTATGTTGTGTGATGTAAGAATCGACCCCATCGGTGAAACGAAACCTTCGGACTGCACTGAATACTACTTCTCTTAAGGTAGGAGAGGGTAACATTATCTAAATGCATGATTTCATCCATTATTGATATATATATGTATGGGTGTGATCCCTTGTTTTGATTGGATGAATGATTGAATGCTATTAATGGTTTGAAATGCATTTGGAATAATTTATGCTATGTGGTAAATGTTTAGGATGATGACTTTGATGTCAATTGATGTATGGCTTATGATTTGTTTGAGTTTGATGCTATAATTGCAATTGGATTGGATATAAATGTGTGAACATCCCATGATATGTGTGTTGAAGAAATTGATGAACATTGGTTGCCATGAACAATTGATGTGAATAAGGTTCAATGATGATTGGTGATTAAGAATGATAATGATAGAAATTCACTAAGTGATGGTGGTGAGTTGTTCACCGTGGAGTGACATTTAGGATGCATAGTGTGAGAAATGCATTGATTGGCATTGCATCCATGATATATCATAAGCTGTTTATGTGGAATATTAAGGGTTCCAATAGGCAGGCTTAGTGGAAGAGCGACCTAGTACACGAGTAAAATAGTATTTATTCCTAGTGATCTAATGAGATCACAAAACTGTCTATAGTTTGGTGACGAGGCACCCTATGTGGTTGGACTAGTGGGTGGGCAACTCTTTGATGAGAAAATATTCTCGGTGTTTCTAATTGAAAATGATTCTTTCGATGTGTGTTCGGGAGGGGCCCTTAGCACTTGTCGCAATTATAGCCATGTTATTGAATCCACATGTAACGAGGTGACTAGTGCTACAAGGGGGCAATAGCTGTTTGGTACCAATGAAAGATGTTGTTATGCATGCAAATAACAAGATAAGGGTACACATTTACTATTGCAGTAGGGGCATCGTAGCACACCTATGCTTGACCCATGTATTATGTGATGTCATTTCCTACAGTCAGATATGCATTTGATACTAAGACATTTGTGCATATACATTAGCTTTAAGAGCATTTGCATATAGCCAAGGATATGCCGAGAAATTGGTGACCCTTAGAGGAAATGAAGTATTGAAAGTGAACGAACAATATGTGGCACTAACCTTAAATTGATGGTTACGTTGGATGTGATTGTTAGTGATTTGGTATATGTATAGTGTGAATGCGTCGAGTAAGACATGTGCTATGTACGAATTGATATGGTGTATGAATTGATTATACAAATCCATTGTGGAACTCATGTTGTGCATATGAACATGTGTATCATCATAATGTATGATATTGATTCATTTGGTATATGTTACTCACCTTCTAGTTGTAATTTTTAAAGATGTAGAGTATGTTAGACATCCTACCTTTTTGGAGGTTGAGCTGGAGAAGGTAAATATGGGAGGAAAAGTTTGTGAGCTTTGGCTGGTGACAAATTTTGTATATTATATATTATATGTGTATGCTTATATGTGTATAACCTTGGTTTTGGATTTTAGGGGGTCATGGGTGAAATTAGACCTTGATGTTTGATGGCTAATTTCCTTGTTATGACCTTGACAATGACTAGAGACAATATGATATTTGTTTTTGTGTCAAATCAATGAATGAATGATTTAAGTTGATTGATGATAAAAATAAAATGAGAAAAAACATGATCATTAGTTAGAAAGGTGATAGTATGCCTTATTTATGCATAATTAGGAAGTGGATAGGTCATTTTCCCATGGGATGACTAATACCTCTTGTAGAAGGAACCTATAACCCATAATGCTCATGTATGATTTGTGTGCATGGGTGGTTGAGGCCAAATAGGTTTATAATCCAAATTGGTATGGCTAGTTGGTTTAAAATATACCTGAAATGTCATTTGTGTATGTGATAATCTAGAGCTAAAATTATTAGGTGTCTAAATGTATGTCAATTAATGGTTGGAACCAATTTTGCATATAATGCGTTTTGGTGTACCATGTAATTTGAATTGCTTAAGTTAGAATGTATTTTCTGATAAACTTGCTCAAACCAGTGGAATTTCGCCCAAACGAGATTTGCCTAGTATCAATAGTATGCTTTCTGGGCTTGTTTCGCCCAAGCGAATTAGTCGCTTAAGTGGATTTTGGGGATTTCGCCCAAGCAGTGAACCTCCGCTCAAGCGAATTAATGTGAAAATAATTCTATGACATTTTCGCCCAAGCAAGTATAGCCTAGCTTAAGCGAATTCCTTTGAAAATGATTCTGTCACTTTCTCGCTCAGGCGGGCTACACCTCGCTCAAGCGAATTCTTGAAGAAATGGTTCTGTCCTATTTTTGCTCAAGCGGGATGGCTCGTTTAAGCAAATTGATTATATTTAGCCATTGGACTGATTTCGCCGAGTGAACATCTCTTGCTCGAGTGAATTAAATAAGTATTGGGTACTAGACAATTTTTGCTTAAGCAGATATGGCCCGCTCAAGCGAAAATGTAGGGTTTAATTGCATAATGTGTTTCGCTCAAGCGATTTTGTATGCGCTCAAGTTAATATTCATAGTCTCGCTTAAGCAAGTAACACCTTGCACACCTTGCTTAAGCGAATTGACCTGATTTTGATTTCTTCACTTCCTTCCTTATTTTCGGGCCTTTTCTCATATCCTAATATATCGGACTAGGCGTATGTCGTGTACATGATTCTTGTCTACTGTAAACTCGATTATTTTGTATACGCGTTAGGGCTATTTACTTATCAATCCAGTTTATGAAAATCTTTAATTTCATCCTCTAATTTTTTATGGTTAGGATCCCAATGTGATGATGGGTGTCCAGACTTTTAATAACACGAAAAATTTATTCGTACTTTTACTGATTGATTATCTTAATTATATCGGGATTCGGGTCCGGGAAATCTTAGGTGTGACATGATCAAGATACCAATCCTGACAAATGAGAAATTTGGCCAAGTTCAGAATCGGTGAATAATTGGTCAAAATTGGTCAAAATCAATTGAAAATCAATACACAAAATCAGAGTTGAACTAATTTATGCCTAAAATTGATTGTTTTTTCTCTTTTGCTATTTTTTAAAATATTTATTTATAAAAAGTTGTTAAATAATTAAAAGGTTCAAATAAAAATATTTATATTCAATTTTTAATATTCTATATTTATTTTGAATGTTTCATCTTAAAAAAACATATAGTATGAAACATCCTAACCATGAAACACTAATAAAATGCAAGGAAACTTTTTTCGCCAATAATTTAATAACAATTAATTAATTAAACCTTAATACCATTCATATGAGCCCAAAATCGCACCTATATTTCATCCCTAATGCTACACATAAGTCTCCATCAAAGGAAAATGTAAAATAGAAACAGGGGTCTGACGCTACGCGTCAGCCCAAAATTTTGAACCTGACACTGAGCATGTAGCGTGGGCATGACAATGGCAGGAAAGCTACTGTTATGGGTTATAGGCCTTTTGAACAACTTCTAACATACCTAAATGGCCCATTTTAGGTCCGATTGCCACGAAACTGTTGACACTGTTTGTTCGCCAAAATTCCAGAATGTATGCTCAAGTTATGCAGAAAAATGAGTTTTGGTCAAAATAGTGCAATTGTATGCATCAAACCTATCAAATTACCTTCAAACTAGGTAAAGCATATATGCATAACTCACAAATGATGTAGGGACCTATCGGTCCCTTCTGAGGGCCTGAAAACCTGTTGGATCATAAAATCGCCTCTCTGGTTCCTAGATTCCGCTTTATTCACTATTTCAATACTATGTAAAACACAATTTATTCCATCATCACATCATTCATCATTCTTTCCTCATCATACACACTCATGAACTCATCATATAACCTGCCTATCTATACGATGCATGTATAGTCATCATCCTCACAGGTATGGTGACATCTCACCAATCACCATCGCGGTCCAAATCCACTGAAAATATAACCACATAATAGGGGGTGAACATATTACATGTTAAATGACAGTTATTGAGTTGACTCCATCTATCTAATTCTCTATTATATCACACAATATCACAATCGATCAATAATATTCACTTTCATTTAACTAAATTCGCATACACCAGATATTCACAATATGATATCAAGTAGGATATACTACACAATTATGTTATTCTGAATAACATACAACAATGCACATGCATTTGGATCCGACTTAACCATGAGATTTCAACTACAGATTCCATCCTGGCCTCGTTTCCTTAGCCCTTCTCGTGTGATACCGATCACCTCATAACGTATCGAGACTTAACTCTAGCTCTGTCGATAATCACGGGCTCTCACCAAAACCTAGCCTAAGAATCTGTAACTTGAAATCACCAACACAGGGTTCCTGACCTTCCACGGGTCACCCTTTTAAATCTTTGTAACATTATGCAATTCACACCAAGTATCTCATGCTATAGAATGATACCAAACTATTCATTCAATTACACCTCATGCAATATCTCAATTTCATCAATATTATTCTATCACATCTCATGCATAGAATTTAATTGCCATCAATACATCGCATCCCATGTAATATATCACATTAATTCCATTTACAATTTGTATCTCATGCAATTCAATATAACATTATGGATGGAAATCATCATCATAATCAATATCTCTTAGATATCATATAAAATGAGGTATTTTAAATTATCACATAACTAAAGCATATCAATCATCATATTTCATAATTACATAACACATAACATAGCAATATACCCTAAACCCATCCATAAACCATATATTTAAAATATAATAGCTCTCCCTACCTGGAATAAACGATTCCAGAAGCTCACAAGCTATCCAAATGCTACCCAATCACTTTCCAATCACAATTCCCACAATCAAATAACCTCCTAAAATTAATAACAATATATTTTAATATCACAATGGCTATTAAAATTGCATTTCGAGCTAGAATCACTAATTCATAATTATTTCAATAAGTTTTAACCTACTGACAATGCGATCAATTTCTAACACTCGCTTCCGATCAGTACCCAGGCTTCAAAATGCCTCCAAAACAATTCCTAAATTATAATTACTCGTCCAATACCCAAAATTCACCAACAAAACCAAAATCAACAATGCGTATCGAATTACTCACTTGAACTTTGAAAATTCAAAACCCCCAACGATACCCAAGGATGCCCATCACCAACCAAGCTTCCCGACGCCTCTAATTTCATAAAAAGGAAATAATTAGAAGGTGGGATCCTAGAATCATCCAAAACCAAAAGTGGGTTCAACATTTACCTTAATTTCATGAAATCGAGATTTCCCCTTCAGCTCCCATGGCTGCCAAGAAAGAGAAGGAAGAAGAAGATCATGCACCCTTGCCCTCAATTGGAGAAATTGAGGAAGAAGAAGTGAAGGGCGGTGGTGATAAAGCCGCGGGAAAGGAAAGAGAAATTGGAACCTGATTTTCCCTATTGCATGTGTAAAAGAAAGTGAAATTGAAAGGGAATCCTGTTTCTCTATTTCTCACAATATGCATGAATGGGTTAGTAGACTTCGTAATTTTACAAATGTTAAGTAAAAGGGCATTTAGGTAATTTCCCATTATTCTAATTAATTAACCATTTAATTTACTTGTCCATTAAATCCTAATCAGGATGTTAATATGACCCTTTTATACAACTTTTAATTTTCACTTGACTTAACTTTTATATAATTTATTATCAGTATATCATAAAATACACTATATCATATTAAAAATATATTATCACTTGTTCAACCATGATTCGATTACAATTGAATGAATGAACCATGAACTAGTACCTTCACTGGTTCAATCATTATTTCATTCTTTCAAAACATTGCTAGAAACCACACATATCCTATGCCCACATGAACAAGATGAGATCTATACTGAAACAACTGGGACAAACAAAATAAAAAAGAAAAAATGTGTAGTTTATGTTGCACTTATGCGACATCCTACCTAAATTCTTAGAATCAATTTCCAGGGTTTAAAAAAAATTAGGGGAAATTTTTCATAATCATGGCAACCCCGACGCATTAGTCCAAGAACCAAAATGATACATGACTACACAACAAAAGCATAACTTACAAGCCTTACTATGCTTAAGAATTGACCAACCAAGTTACAGGTCCCTAATAATGGTTTGCGTATCCTTAATTTCCCATACATTATGATATGAGTAGGAACCGAGCAATACCAATCCTAGGGCATTATTCATATAGTTTAACCTCAATATTAAATCTACAATCATTCAAGTTTAAAACAATTCCTAGAAATAAAGAAGATTATATCCTTAATATCATATTATGACAAGATTTAGACAAACATCCAGTGAGATGTCATCTACTTATCTCCTACCGGGCAGATATTAACATATTCTTTTCCCTCAAATAGATTGGATTTATATTCTTAAAAAATTCAAACCAAGCTAACTTGGTGGACCCAATTAAGTGGTCTAAGGTTTTTCAGCTTTTATTTATTACATTATCATTTCTTAGAATAAGTTCTTCCTTATCAGGACATGTGAGAGTAATTATTATATTAATTTTTATAAAAACACAATTTTATCATTTTTGGAAGCATTGTAATAAAAAAAGGATCAGACTAGCCAATTCTACCAGTTGGACTATGAGCCGATGAAGATACCAGTCTGGACAAATGAGAAAATTGGTCAAGTTTAGAATCAGTCAATAATTGGTCAAAACTGGTCAAAATCAATACACAAAATTAGAGTTGAACTAATTTATGCTTAAAATTATTTTTTTATTTTTTTTATTTTTCAAAATATTTTTTTATAAAATATTGTTAAATAAAGAAAGTGCTCATATAAAAATATTCAAGTTTTAATATTATATATTTATTATGAATGTTTCTTCTTTAAAAAGATATAATATGACCCTTTTATACAACTTTTAATTTTCACTTGACTTACATTATTAATATATCATAAAATATACTATATCATATTCAAAATACATATTATTATCACTAGCTTTATCATGATTCGATCACGATTGAAGGAATGAACCATGAACTAGAACCTTCACTAGTTCAATCACTGTTCTATTTATTCAAAACATTGCTAGAAACCACACATATCCTATGCCCACATGGGCAGGATGAGTTCTATACTGAAACAACTAGGACAAACAAAATAAAAAAGAAAATTGTGTAGTTTATATAACATTTATGCGGCGTCTCGCCTAAATGCTTAGAATCAATTCCTAGGGTTTAATAAAAATTAGGGGAAATTTTCCACGATTATGACAACCCGATGAATTAGTCCAAGAACCTAAACGCTACGATACTTAACAACGGAAACATAGCCTATGCCTTATTATGCTTAAGAAAGGACCAACCAAGTTACAGGTCCGTAATAATGGTTTGAGTATCTTTCCTTTCCCATATATGACAATATGAGTAGCGAACCGAGGAATACCCAACCTAAGGCATTACTCATACAGTTTAACCACAACATTAAATCCACAACCATTCAAGTTTAAAACATTTCCTAGACATAGAAAGGATTAAATCCTTAATATCATATCATGACAAGATTCAAATTAAACATCTAGTGAGGTGTCAGCTACATATCTACTATCAGGAAGATATTAAATATTCTTTTCCCTCAAACAGGTTGGATTTTTATTTTTGAATAATTGAAACCAAGCCAACTTGGTGGACCTGATTAAGCGGTCTAAGGTTTTTTAGTGTTTATTTATTACACTATCTATTTCTTATTATAAGTTCTTCCTTATCAGGACATGTGAAAGAAATTATTATTTTAATTATTAAAAAAGACAATTTAATCATTTTCGGATCCATATTATTGTAAAAAATGGATCTGGCCGACTAGTTCTACCAGTTGGACCGTTAGCCGGTCATGATACTAGTCCAGACAAATAAGAAAATTGGCCAAGTTCAGAATCAGTCAATAATTTGTGAAAACTGGTTAAAATTGATTGAAAATCAATACACAAAATTAGAGTTGAACCAATTTTATCTTAAAATTATTTATTTTTTATTTTTGCTATTTTTTAAAATACTTTTTATAAAATATTGTTAAATAAATAAAAGGATTATATTCAAATATTTATATTCAATTTTTAATATTATATATTTATTATAAATGTTTTATCTTTAAAAACATATAATATAACCCTTTTATACAACTTTTAATTTTTACTTGACTTAATTTTATATAATTTATTATTAATATATCATAAAATATGTTATATCATATTAAAAATATATATTATTATCATTAGTTCAACCATGATTTAATCACAATAGAAGGAATGAACCATGAACTAGCACCTTCACCAGTTCAATCACTATTCCATTTTTCAAAACATTGCTGGAAATCTCACATATCCTATGCCCATATGAGCAAGAAAAGATCTATACTAAAATAACTAGGATAAATAAAATTAAAAAGGAAAATTGTGTAGTTTATGTAACATGTGTGCGCCATCCCGCCTAAATTCTCAGAATCAATTCCCAGGGTTTAGTAAAATATAGGGAAAAGTTTTTGCGATTATGACAACCCCAACTGTAACATCCCAAAATTTATAAAAATACTTAATTGAAAGAAATAAATAGTAAATAATTGTACATGAGTTAATTAATACCCAAAAAGGCTGAAAATAATTAAATTGAGAATTTTTATGAGTATTCATAATTTATTATGGCTTAAAGAGGCGAAAATTATACCAAATTAAAGTATGAGTGTCAGACTAAGTATCTATGATTAAGGAGCTGTTGGTCAGGGTAGTTGAGAATATTATCGGGGATCCGAATGTACCTTCGAAATAACTTTTAGATAAGTATTGAGCTCGTATGATGATCCTGTTTGTTGTAAAATAAAGAAGTTTTAATTATGGGTCAAACTTTAAAATGCAAAACCCCTTTGTCTTCTTCCACTCTTACGTTACTTCTCCCTCTCAACACAAACATATTTTTTCTTTTCTTATCCTTCTCTTCAACTTCTTCTTCCTCTTTTCTTCCAAAATCCCATCAAAACTTGTGTGTGTCTTCTTCCCTTCCATTTTCATTTTCTCCACTAAGCAAGGAGGAGGTTGAAGTGTTGAAAGCTCTCTCTTCTACCTCTCATTTTGCCACTCTCTTTGGAGCTAATTTTTGATATGCTTGAGGTAAGCTTTCCTTACCATTTTTTATAAGCTCTAGCCCTAGGTTATGAGGAATTATGGTTTGTGAGAGTGTTGTATGTATGCGTTATTAAATGAAAGCCATTAATATACAAAACCCTAAGGTGGGGTGTATTAAATGTATGGTTTTATGTGGGTGTATAGGGGTACACAAAATGGCAATAAATATGGTGGAAGAAGATAATGGTGTTTGTTGGGTTTTTGATAGAACCCTAACCGGGGGAAAATATAGATTATGAGTGAAAAAGCATTGATTTATGTTTGGAAAGTGATATTAAGGATGAGAGATGATATTGTTGATAGTAAACAGGCATGCATGTGGGAACCCATTAATGGGTATGACTTTAAAATGCATAATAATGTGTGTGAGCACCTAACCCATAAGGGTTATGGTAGGGTTAAACGAAATGAAAGTGATTTGAGATTTAAAATGGTATAAACATAAAGTGGTTAAGTAAGAACATTTAAATATTGGTGGTTGAGGTAGAAAATAATTATATAGTATGTTGTGTGATATAGGAACTAACCCCATCGATGAAGCGGGACCTTCAGGCCATACTGAATACTACTTCTCTCGAGGTAGGATGGGGTAACATTTCTAAATGCATGATTTCATCCATTATTGACGTGTATGTATGGATGTGTTTCCATAATATGACTTGGATGAATATCTTGATGTCTATGTGATTGAAATGTATTTGGAATAATTTGTGTTATGTGGTAAATGTTTAGGATGATGACTTCAATGTCAATTGATATATGGCTTGTGATTTGTTTGAGTTTGATGCCATAATTGTGATTGGATGGAAATATGAATGTGTGAGCATCCCATGATATGAATTAAAGATAATGTGTATGGATATTGTTTGCCACTTGTTATTCAAGTGGCCTCAATACTCAAGAGGGGGGTGAATTGAGTGTTTAAAAAACTTTGACTTAGAATGCCTTTGAACTCGGTTCTTTATGCAATTTTGATGAGTAAATGGAAGTTGACAAGCAACAATAATGATTCAAACACAAATAAGTTTGATATGAGTTAATAAACTCTTAGAACAAGTAAAACTAATCTAAGAAATAAGAGTCAAGATAAGATAATGGTTTGGTAATTTTATTGAGCAGTTGGTGTGCAATGGTTAAGTGATTACTAAGAAGCTCATTCAACACAAGCAATTTGACTCAGGCAATTCAACAAACAGTTTATATGCATAATTAGTAAGGAGTTCAAGGTTAGAGAGAATGCAAACCAAATTTAACGAGTTCCACCAACCCGGTGTACGTCTCGCCTTCAAGCAACCCACTTGAAGGATTCCACTATTGAAGATTTGAGATACAAACTTTGAGCAATTGTCTCCTAGTGTCCCACACTCAAGAACCCAATTCTCACAAGTAAAGGGTAACCCACCCAATCTCACAATCTCTCAATATCCCAAAGGTTGAAACCTCAACCTTTGTAACCACTCAACCTAGAGTGAAGTTTGGTGTTTGGTGTTTGTGTTTACAAGTAATATACTCTCTCAATAGAGTGGATAAACAAGTGAAGAGCTCACACAAATTCTAACTCTCAACAAGAGAGGATATACAAGTTCTAAGCTCAAGGATGCAGAATATACAAATAAAATGAACTCATTAAGCACAAATGTAAGTAAGGATTGATTGCCTCTTGTGTTGTCTATTGTTCTTGAGTTGGGGAGCCATTTATAGAGCCTTGGAGGTCCTCATAGCCGTTATCCATCATGGTTCCAGCTTGTCTCTGCGTATAGTGGGTTATGGGTCTTTGTTTCCCACTTAAATTTGTCTTTTTTGGTGGTGTTTTCCACTACTTGAATTGATTCATGCGTATACGAATCGATTCATAACATTCTGTTTTGGGCATTTTGAATTTCAAACTCGTGTGAATCGATTCATGCTTGGTGTGAATCGATTCATGGTTTGTTGTTTTGTGTTTTTTTTGGACTTCTAGGCCTTTGAATTAATTCATGCATTGTGTGAATCGATTCATGGTTTGTTGTTGGTTATTTTTCCATGCTTTTTGATGCTTCCTTGATTCATTTGCTTCATGGTTCCTTTCCTTCATCCTCATGCATTGCTCTCTTGATTGTTTGAACATTTGGGAGCATATCCTTCATGGTTTCTTGATCTTGTCTTTATATTTTCTTTATGAGTACTTTTGTTATGTTCTTTGAACTTGTTTTTGATATTGTGAGCCCTTTCTAGTTTATGTGCATTTGTCATTATCAAAATTAAGCACAACATGCAAATACATTCTCCCCCTTTTTGATGATGACAACTAATGTACATCTCTTGGGATGTTAGTATCAAAAATCAATGTTCATGTAGTAATGAGAGAGGACCACTTGTAAACAGAATGTAGAATGTGTCTCGCCTTTTGTTTTTCAATTTGATATGTATGTATTCAATCATATTTATGTAGTCATACATTACTCTTATTACTCTCCCCCTTTTTATTTCATTTGTTATAAATGCATCAAAAGATTAATCAATAATCTCTCCCCCTTTGTCATTATCAAAAACACTATGTACTATAGAAAAAAGAGATATTCATGCAAAACAAGGATCAAGTGCTAACAAGTATGAGCAATCATGAAAAATAAGCATAACATCCGAGGCACATTAAGCATAAAAACCAAAATGCCACAAAAAGGCAACAAAGTCTTAGTCAAGATGACCATAAAACATATCAAAATTAAGCAAGATGTAGAAAATAAGGCCAACTAAGGCTGAGGGAATTTCAGGCTAGAGATTTGGGTAGCCAGTTCGGTGTATCGTTCCTCCATTTTGGCTTCAAGCTTATCAAGTTAAGTGTTGATATTTGCTTCCATTGCATCAAACCTTCGATCCATATGAGCAGTGAGGCGAGCGAAAAGATCATCAGCGGGTGCTTGTGGAGGAGGAGGAGGAGGAGCATCAGTATCTTCTTCATTAGCAGTTAGGTGTGGGCGGGGAAGAATTTCCCATATTCCAAATCTTTCAATAATTCCCATTTTGTTGAGATGGGTTTTGCCAAGTAGTCCTTTGCTTCCAACTGATTCCTTGACTTCATTGTTGAGATTCACCTTAAAATAATGAAGGATTTTAGTCACAAAAACTGCATAAGGCAATCGGGTGAGATTCCTTGCATCAATCATGTGATTTCTTATCACGTTGATCCAAATGATCTCCTTGTTGTTGAGGATGGCCCACATGAGAAGAATTTGAGTCTCACTGACTCTTGCATTGATGCTTCCTAATGGTAGAAGGATCTAAACAATGAAGTAGTGAAGCAAGCGATGGTCAACTCGAAGTGTGCCAACAGTGCTTGCGGTGGAAGAGGGAAGATTGAAGAATGTTCTTGCTTCAAGAGGGTTAAAGTTCCACGATGGAGATGGTTCTTTGCCAAAGAAGTGGGCATTGTTAATAGGAAGCTTGCCAACTTGATTCATGACTTCATTATCAAGAACCATGGTGACACCTTTCACTTTTGCATAGTATCGACCATCTTGTAGGCGCAAAGTTGAATAGAAAGCCCAGATCAATTCAGGATAAATATAGGTGGACTCAAGTGTAAGAAATACAATAAGTTGTTGTTGAGTGAGAGTATCAAGCAGAGGGAGGTTGGAAGATTCAAAGTAAGGAAGATCTAACCAGTGTGAAGGAATAAGAAGTTTTTCAGAAAAAGTCTCCAAGTAAGTTTCCAATTCCTTTTGGGTGGAGAAAAGTCTGATAAGATCTGAATGTTGAGGTGTAGAGGACCCTGCAATGTTGGCCCTTTGTTTCTTCCTTGGATGGGATGAAGAGGCCATGAGATTAGAGTGAGTTAGGGAAGAGGAATTTTAGAGAGAGAGAGAGAGGGTTTTTAGAGAGAAGGGGGAGAAGAGAAGTTGAGGGATTTGAAGGATTTTGAAAAACTGACCCAAAACTGTCACATTTAAGCAAGTTTTCACGCATGAATCGATTCAGGGGTACGCATGAATCGATTCATAACTTGCTGTTTTGAAGGATTTCTGGTTCTAGGGGTATGAATCGATTCACCCATACATGTGAATCGATTCAAGACTTGCTGTCTTGAAAATTTTTGGGTTTCAGGGGCATGAATCGATTCATTTACTTTAGGTAACATATTTGGTCATTGAAATCTTTAATTTGAGACTCCCTTTGCCTTCTTATTCAACCAAACACTTATGAACATCATTTAATCCAACCAATTGACCAAATCAAGACTAATCTAATGAATCATTCATCCTCAAGAGTCATAAACTTCATAATGTATTCAACCTACATAAAAAATCATTTTCCTAGCAATATATCAATTATCAATCAATCATCTGCTCAACAAACACACTATAAATCATTCAATATTCAAACACAATTGGAAATATCTAGGATTCTTAATTCTTTTCTAATATGTATAAATTGATCCTTTGCAAGGGGTTTTGTGAAGATATCTGTTAATTGCTTAGAAGTTTCAACATGTTCAAGCATGCAATCACCTTTTAATACATGATCTCTAATGAAATGATGCCGTATCTCTATATGCTTGGTCCTTGAATGCATGACAGGATTCTTGGAAATATTAATGGCACTAGTATTATCACATCTAAGAGGCACATGGTCTAATATAACACCAAAGTCAAGAAATTGTTGCCTCATCTAAAGGATTTAAGCACAGCAACTTCCAACTGCAACATATTCTGCCTCAGCTGTTGATAAAGCAATACTTACTTGTTTTTTACTGTGCCAAGAAATAGGAGAGCTACCAAGCAAATGATATGTACCACTAGTGCTTTTCCTATCAAGTTTACATCCAGCAAAATCAGCATCAGAATATCCTATAAGAGTACATTCAACACCTTTAGGATACCAAAGACCTACATTTAGAGTGCCAACAAGATATTTCATTATTCGTTTTACAGCAGTGAAGTGTGATTCTTTTGGACATGCTTGATATCTAGCACACATGCAAACGACAAACATTATGTTCAGTCTACTTGCAGTAAGATAGAGTAAAGATCTAATCATACCTCGATATTTGGTAATTTCTACATCTTTACCTTTCTCATCTTTGTCCAAGTAGCAAGATGTGCTCATAGGGGTGGCAATTTCATTTGCCTTGTCCATGTTGAATTTCCTAAGCAATTCCTTGCAGTATTTGGATTGACTAATGAATGTACCTTCTTTTGTTTGCTTAATTTGTAACCCAAGGAAGAATGTAAGCTCTCCTATCATGGACATTTCGAATTCATCCTGCATTAACTTAGCAAACTCTTTATAAAGTATTTCATTAGTGGCACCAAAGATAATGTCATCCATATAAACTTGGACCAATAGTATGTCATTCTTTTTGTGCTTGATGAACACTGTTGTGTCAACCTTTCCTCTTTTAAAATTGTTTTCTAAAAGAAATTTGCTTAACCTTTCATACCAAGCTCTTGGGGCTTGTTTCAAGCCATATAAAGCTTTTCTTAGTTTGAAAACATGATTTGGAAATGGATAATTTTCAAAACTGAGAGGTTGATCAACATATATTTCTTCTTGAATGTATCCATTCAAGAAAGCTTGACATCCATTTATTATAATTTGAAATCTCTACAACATGCAGAGGCTAACAGTAGTCTAATAGCTTCTAACCTAGCTATGGAAGCATACGTTTCTTCATAGTTTATGCCCTCTTCTTGATTGTAACCCTTAGCAACTAATCTAGCTTTGTTTCTAGTGATTATTCCATTTTCATCTAACTTATTCCTAAATACCCATTTAGTACCTATTATTTGGTGATCATTAGGTCTTGGCACAAGTTCCCAAGCTTTATTTCTTTCAAATTGGTTTAATTCTTCTTGCATAGCCAACATCCAATGTTCATCAATAATGGCTTCATTTATATCTTTTGGTACTATTTGTGATACGAAAGCTAAGTGATTGCATGCATTTCTAATAGCGTTTCGAGTACTTACACCTTTCGTTATATCACCTATGATATTGTCCATGGGATGATTCTTTATAGTGATCCATCCCTTTTGTTGAAGTGTATCTTTTTCATTATGAGATGTATCTCCTTCACCTTTGTTTCCTTCTTCATTTTCCAAATTCATCTCTTGGAAAGTACCTACAAGATCATCAATTTCCTTTTTCGGAGGATTGTGGTTAAGTTCATCAAACTTGACATGTATAGACTCTTCAATCGTATAAGTTTGTTTATTAAAGAGTCGATATGCTTTACTAGTGGATGAATAACCTAAGAATATTGCTTCATCAGATTTCGCATCGAATTAGCCGAGATTTTCCTTTCCATTACATTTACATCCAAATACATGGAAATAAGAAATATTTGGTTTTCTTCCTTTATAAAGCTCATAGGGAGTTTTCTTTAAAATAGGCCTTATCAAACATCGGTTCATAACATGGCAAGCGGTATTAACCGTGTCGGCCCAAAAGTGTTTTGCAATATTACTTTCATTTAACATAGTTCTTACGAGCTCTGCTAAGGATCGATTTTTCCTTTCAACAACCCCATTTTGTTGTGGAGTTCTTGGAGCCGAAAAATTATGTTCGATGCCAAATTTTTTGCAAAACTTTTCAAAAGATTGATTTTCAAATTCTCCCCTATGATCCGTTCGAATGGATGCTATTTTCAAGTTTTGTTCATTTTGGATGACTTTGGCAAGTTTCTTAAATGCATGATATGCTTTATTTTTATGAGTAAGAAACAATGTCCATGTATACCTAGAATAATCATCCACAATCACAAGACCATAATAGTTTCCACCAAAACTTTTGATTTTTGAAGGTCCAAATAAATCCATATGTAAAAGTTGTAAAGGTCTAGTTATTGAAACAATATTTTTTGCTTGAAAAGAAACCTTTACTTATTTTCCCTTTTGGCAAGCATCACAAAATTTGTTTCTTATAGGCATTGAATCCTAATCCAGTTTTATCAAATATATATCTTTGATTTCCAAGTAATATATTTAGGTTATCTCTACCATTTGTAAACTTCTCTAAGGTTTTATTTAAATCCAAAACCTTAGTTTCTAGCATGTCACATTTCTTTACAAAATTACAAGGATTATTCTTGGAGCATGCTTGAACATTTGCTAATTCCTTTTTCAAACATTCATTTTCCTTCACTTGCTCGATTAGATGTGTCTCTAGGGTTTCTATTGTTTTTCTTGACAATTTGTACTTGCTAGATAGTTTTATATATTTGTCATACAACTCTTCAAAATCATCATATAATTCATTTTTGTCAAGTTCATGATGACTTACCTCATTATCATTTTCATCTTGGTGATTGACCATGAGACAAAGATTTGCTTCTTCATTTTTCGATTCATCCGAACTTCTTACATCGTTTTCTTCCCAAGCGATGTAAGCTCTTCTTCTTCCTTTTCTCTCTTTATTCTTCTTTTTAAGGTTTGGACAATCTACCTTGAAGTGCCCTTCCTTTCCATATTCAAAACAGTTTGGTGAAGAAGAATTTTCTTTTGGAATAGGTTTCTTACCTTTAGAATTGAAATTCCTTTGGAAACGTTTGTTCTTCATAAGTTTTCCAAAGCGCTTCACAAATAGACCTAATTCTTCATCCTCATCGAAATCACTTTCAGATTTATCTTCAATGGTTAAGGTTTCTTTGAGAGCTAGCCCTTTCTTTTTGGAAGCTTTCTCTTCTTCCTCCGTTTGTTTCAAATCTTTGAGCTC
Organism: Clitoria ternatea; assembly: GCA_037962975.1. Classification (NCBI taxonomy): domain Eukaryota; kingdom Viridiplantae; phylum Streptophyta; class Magnoliopsida; order Fabales; family Fabaceae; genus Clitoria; species Clitoria ternatea. Next base: position 34,775,813 of record CM075675.1, on the reverse strand, counting down.
ATGTTCTTGTTCTTGCAATTTACCAAACAAGGTGGCAAGAGTCATATCATTTATGCTTGGAGATTGTTTGATGGCGGTGACGAGAGGTTGCCATTCCCTGCTAAGACTTTTTAACACTTTGTGAACAAGTTCTTTGTTAGTATAAGTCTTGCCAAGAGTAATAAGGTGATTAATAATGAGAGTGAACCTCTTTTGCATATTAATAATAGTTTCTCCAGAATTTAATCTAAAGCTTTCATATTGACTGGTTAAGGTACTAATCTTAGAGTCTTTGACATCATTTGTGCCTTCATGGGTTACTTGTAAGGTGTCCCACATGTCCTTGGCAGATTTACATGTCATTACTCTAAAGAATTCATCAGGGCCTAAAGCTAAGGTGATTAGATTTTTGGCTTTATAATTATATTGAACTTTCCTTTCTTCTTCGTTAGTCTAATCATCCATCAATTTTTCTACTTGTTTACCATCTACTGTATGCATCGGCACAAAGGACCATTTTCAATGGCATTCCAAACTTTCAAGTCTATCGATTGCATAAAGATTTTCATTCTTTCTTTCCAAAAAGCATAGGCTTCCCCATTGAAAGTGGGAGGTCTATTTGTGGCACCACCCTCGGGAAAAAAGTTTAGAGAACTTGAGGCCATTTTTCTCTTGAAGCTGTTAAGCTTGATCTACCAAGAGTCAAGCTCTGATACCACTTGTTATTCAAGTGGCCTCAATACTTAAGAGGGGGGGGTGAATTGAGTGTTTAAAAAACTTTGACTTGGAATGCCTTTAAACTTGGTTCTTTATGCAATTTTGATGAGTAAATGGAAGTGGACAAGCAACAATAATGATTCCAACACAAATAAGTTTGATATGAGTTAATAAACTCTCAGAACAAGTAAAACTAATCTAAGAAATAAGAGTCAAGATAAGATAATGGTTCAGTAATTTTATCGAGCAGTTGGTGTGCAACGGTTAAGTGATTACTAAGAAGCTCATTCAACACAAGCAATTTGACTCAGGCAATTCAACAAACAGCTTATATGCACAATTAGTAAGGAGTTCAAGGTTAAAGAGAATGCAAACCAAATTTAACAAGTTCCACCAACCCGGTGTACGTCTCACCTTTAAGCAACCCACTTGAGGGATTCCACTATTGAAGATTTGAGATACAAACTTTGAGCAATTGTCTCCTAGTCTCCCACACTCAAGAACCCAATTCTCACAAGTAAAGGGTAACCCACTCAATCTCACAATCTCTCAATATCCCAAAGGTTGAAACCCCAACCTTTGTAACCACTCAACCTAGAGTAAAGTTTGGTGTTTGGTGTTTATGTTTACAAGCAATATACTCTCTCAATAAAGTGGATAAACAAGTGAAGAGCTCACACAAATTCTAACTCTCAACAAGAGAGGATATACAAGTTCTAAGCTCACGGATGCAAAATATACAAATAAAATAAACTCACTAAGCACAAATGTAAGTAAGGATTGATTGCCTCTTGTGTTGTCTATTGTACTTGAGTTGGGGAGCCATTTATAGAGCCTTGGAGGTCCTCATAGCCGTTGTGCATCATGGTTCCAGCTTGTCTCTGCCTATAGTGGGTTATGGGTCTTTGTTTCCCACTTAAATTTATCTTTTTTGGTGGTGTTTTCCACTACTTGAATCGATTCATGCGTATACGAATCGATTCATAACATTCTATTTTGGGCATTTTGAATTTCAAACTCGTGTAAATCGATTCATGCTTGGTGTGAATCGATTCATGGTTTGCTGTTTTGTGTTTTTTGGACTTCCAGGCCTTTGAATTGATTCATGCATTGTGTGAATCGATTCATGGTTTGCTGTTGGTTGTTTTTCCATGCTTTTTAATGCTTCCTTGATTTATTTGCTTCATGGTTCCTTTCCTTCATCTTCATGCATTGCTCTCTTGATTGTTTGAACATTTGGGAGCATATCCTTCATGGTTTCTTGATCTTGTCTTTATATTTTCTTTGTGAGTACTTTCTTTATGTTCTTTGCACTTGTTTTTTATATTGTGAGCCCTTTCTGGTTCATGTGCATTTGTCATTATCAAAATTAAGCACAACATGCAAATACACCACTAACTACTAATGTGAAAGAACAATCCAATGATGATTGGTAATGTTTGAGAATAATGAAAATACTAAAATCCACTAACTGATGGTGGTGAGTTATTGATTGTGGAGTGAGATTTAGGATGCATAGTATGAGAATGCATTGATCTGCATTTACATCCATGACATATCATACACTGTCTGGTTTGGAAGTTAGGGATTCCAACAGGCGGACCCAGTGGGTGGCGACCCAGTGCACGGGTAAAATTATTGTTATTTCCTAGTAATTCAATGGGATCACAAAGTTGTCCATAGTTGGTGATTAAGCACCCTATGTGGCGGGCCCAGTGGGTTAGACGCTCTGTGATGAGCGAGTATCCTCGGTGACGACCCTCTCAATGTGTATTGGGGAGAGGCCCATAGCACTTGTGGCAATTATAGCCATGTTGTTGAACCCGCATGTCACGGGATGACTAGTGTTACAAATGGGGTGATAGCAGTTTGGTACGAGTGAAATATGTTGTTATGCATGCAAATATTGAGATAAGTGTACACTTTTACTACTGTAGTAGGAGCATAGTAGCACACTTATGCTTGATGTAACACCCCTATTTTTATTTTTATATTAAAATTTTGAAGGAATTAGATTATAGTTCTTTAGAACTTTTTAATCTATGTATTATTTATGATTTTTTGGAATTTTTTATTTTTTTAATAAAATAATATTTTTTAAATAATTTTAAATTCATATAAGTGACTTAAAATTAAAAATATTTAAAACAAAGTGAATTTAAATTATAAGAAAATTTTCTAAAATTCATTTCAAGTAGACTTATCTAAAAATTATCGGTTTGAGAAAAATCTTATTTTTTCCAATCGTTAAGAAATTGGAAACATATCAATAAATTTTTATTAACAGAAAATTTTAGATTTTTAAAATTTAAACTTTATATTACTTATTATAAAATTAGTGAGGACTGTTATAATATCGCTAAACTTCAAAAAGGACTAATTTTGAATATTTAAAATATACCGAGTGGAAGGTTACTATTTGGCTTAATAATTCTGTCGACAGTTACTATGCAAAACACTGTGCATATACGAAATCTTCAAAAGATGCACAGTAACCAGGAATAAAAATTCAAAAAATGCACAGTACTTTTATATTAAAATAATAGAATGCATAGTAATTTTTTTCCTATAAATACTGAAGGAATTCTTCTTTAGAATTCATAATTTCAGATTAAGTTTTCTTAATATAGTAGTGCTAGTGAGATAGTGGTAGAAGTAAAAGAGAGAAATAAATTTTTTTGGAAGAAGGTTCTGCTAAAATCTTAAGGTAAGAATACTTCTCTTTTATATTTTTTAGGGTTATTTTCATATCGTTTTTAGAAATCTATTATTATACTGGAAATAATATTATTTTAAGTTACTATTCTGTATAGTAAAATACTATTTCAATAGTAAATTACTATTCAAATAGTAAATTACTATTTACTGTTACTATTTACCTTTACTATTCACATTTTACTATTTACTATTACTATTCACGATTTACTATTTACTGTTAGTATTCACGTTTTACTATTTACTGTTATTATTCATGATTTACTATTCACTATTCACTATTTACTATTCAAAATTTACCATTTTTGCTTTAAGTAGAACTCGGAGACGAGACGCGCATGGATTTTCAATAACGAATCAGTATACAAGAGGTAAGGGGGAGTGAGATAAGAGTATAATATGAAAAGACATAAGAATAATAGGAGGAGTCCCCTACTCCTTTTAAATTTGATAATATTATTATTTTAAAATATTAACATTTTAACTTAAAATTTTTAATAAATTTTAAATTAAATATCTGATGTAACTAACTCTAACATACCTATGCAAGGACCTGTACTTTTATAACCTATATGAACTGGACTATACCTAGGCAAGGACTTGGATCACTATGACCCATATGGACTGAACTATACCTATGTAAGGACTGGATGATATGGACTTACATAGACCTATACGAGGAATTGACCAAAAGGACTCAAATTGACTATATTAATAACCATTAGACTTTGAATTATAATATTTATAAATGATGCTTTATTGACTTGATTTTGATTGATATTTAATTGTGATTAATAATGTTTGATGTGATTGATGATATTTAGTTATAATTGATAATGCTTGATTTTGATTGATGATTTTGTGATGTGGAATTTGAGCATATAGCGAGCATGATGGAAAACTAAAACTCAGTAAGAATTTTCTTACCTTACTCTTTAAATTTTTATTACTTTAAATCTTCTCTTCTTAAAAATTATTTTTATTAACTTTATTTTCAATATTTAGAATAAAAAAATTAGTATTTATTTTAGAAAGAAGACATTTTATGAAAATTAATTTATAACAAATTGAGATAATTAAATCTTGAATTAAAGAAAAATTTTGTAATTTTAAGTATTTATGGTTAATGATTTAAAGATTATTCTCTTTTAATAAAATAAAATTTTCAAAAGAAAATTATTTTATTTTTCCAACTTAATAACTAAAGATATTTGGAAATAATAGAGAATTTGATCTTGTTAAGATTCAATTTGAGAAAGATTATATAAAAGTTTTATATGAAAAAATTTTGAGATATTTACGGCTTAGAAACTCAATTTCAGTAAGAATTAAAAACTGTACCAAATTTATTTCTGTGGGACGGAAATTCAGAGAATTAAGAAAATGTACAGTTTATTGAAAGGATCTTGTAAACCTTTAAGGTATTTAATAATTGAGTTTCTAAAAGCCTTAACCAATTAAATACGCGAGTAGTTCATGCATCATAAATCATTAAAGTGGAACAAAATGATATTGTCTGGAGACGGATTATAGAAATCGAGGATACATTAGAGGAGGCTTAATTACGAGCCTTGGGATGAGAGGGTGTGAAAGGGTGCTTTAGGGGACCTGGGGTAGCTCCCTAGTGTCGGGTACTTTCACAATAAAAACTCTCTCAATTTGACTAGTCTCTAAGTCTTTCCATGCCAGTTGAGCTGTTCATATTATTATTATCCGGACTTATGGAACAGTGTAAACTCCTGGTTGGCCCAGTGCAAATTAAAATTTAAGGGCCTACGTATATAGGTAAGTTATGATGAAGATATTGCATAACATTCATGCATTCATAATTGATAGTGTATGTGATTGTGATTGATATTATTATGTATTGGTTTATGAAAACCCTTTGTTGCTTATGTCTTATTCGGGAATATTATATTCTGTTTCTCACTCCTTTCTCCGTGTTTTTGTTTTATATATTTTAAATTGATGGTTCAGAGGGAAGGATCGAAGAATCTCGGCAGTGAACATAGTACGTTCTAGAAAGGGAGCTCGGTATGAATACCGTGGTCCAATGAATAAATAAAGTTATTAAGTAACTGTTTCTGGGCTATGAAGTTTCCTCTCTTTCTTATAATGTTTAATGTTTATTTTCTTCAGATGAATGTACAAATTACTTTATAAGGTTTTAATAATATTTATGAGGTATTTCAGAAATAATTGTGAACACCTATTTCGGTCCGGTCAATTTTCACTAAGAATGGGGAATTTTCGTCACTTGGAATCCTTTCTTTCTATTTGTGCTCATCTTCAGGACTGTCTTAGTCTCCGATTGATATCCACAAGTGAAAAGAATTCTAAAAAAATAAAATAAAATAAAATTCTGACTCGGAAATGATCATTTCCGAGTAAGATGACTCTGAATGATCATTTCCGAGTAGGGGGTCTCCGAGTGGGACATGGCCGAGTGGTATGTCTCCGGATAAGGCTTTTCCGAGTGGGCTTCAGGTGTGGGAGTTACTTCTAAACAAGAAAAGGCTTTGACTATGAGTTAAAACATCTCGGGTAAAGTCTCTTTTAATTTCCATGTGTCCTAATGATGATTTTCGAGTGGGTTATTCTGAGGGAAAGATATTTCGAGTGAAACGAAACTGCTTATGAGTGAGTATCCCTCAATTGGAGATAAATTCGAGTGGAAGGTCCTCGGTTGCAGTCACTCTGAGTAAAAAAGGGACTGACTATGAACAAAACCGTCCCAAAGACTATTGTCCGAGAAGAGGAAGCCCCTGAATGGACACTTATTGAAAAAGGAAGTCCATGAGTGGTGCGATTTGGAGAAAATGGCATTCTCGAGCAAAGAACAGGTTTTTTTCGAGTGGTACGTTTCGGAGGGATGAGTTTCCGAGTTCCCCACTCCCGAGTGGGATATTCCTTTTCCAAAAGATCAGCTTTCACTTTCAAGTTCCCCACTTCCGAATGGGATATTCCTCGGTGGACCAGTTCAAGGGATGAATTTCCGAGCGAAGAAACACTCTGGTTCCAAAAGGATCACTTTCGAGTTCCCTATTTCCGAATGTGGTATTTCCGGGTGGATCGACTTTGAGAGAATTATTCCCGAGCGAAGAAAGGCTCTGACTGAAACCTTTTGCTCGAGGATATGTATATCCGAGTAAGGTCCCTCAGAATATTTCTTTCCGAGCGAAAGAAGATTTTGATTTTGAAGGAGTATTTCTCGGATACGGAGATTTCCGAGAGGACATATTTTCGAATGGGCCATTTCATGGGAATCGTTTCCAAGCAAAGAGAGGCTCTATGAATGGATTTTTTTGAGCAAGCGCATCTGAGTGGGGTGTACCCGACTGAATACATCTGAGGGATTGATTGACGATTAAAACCATTCCGATTGGAAAACAAGGTCGGCTCCCTAGTGAATATATCTAAGGGATTGGTTGACGAGTGAAACCATTCTGATTGTAATGTAAGGTCGGTTCCCGAGTAAATACGTCTGAGTGGTCATATTCTCTCAAGTTCCATTTTGATTGAAAAAAACAAGGACGACTCCCGATTGTACATCTGAATGGATTGATGCACAATTGAAACAATTCTGAGTGAAAACCAAGGATGATGAATGTATCTGATTGAATTACTCCTGAGCCATGTATCCGACCAAGGTTTCTCCGAGTGATTCAATCCCAGTGATGTGTTTCCGAGTGAAAGTTACTTCACTATTGAATCAATTTTAAATAAAGACTTCACCGAATGAGGCGTTCCTGAGTGGGTTAGAGAAGAGACACCTCCGAGCAAATGCTCTCCGAGTGAGTCACTTTTGAAGCAATTCCGAGTGAATGCTTCAAGCAGAGACAAGATCTGAGCAAAACACCTCCGATTGAAGTAATTGCGAGTGAATGCTTCAAGCAGAGACAAGATTCGAGCAAAACACCTCCGATTGAAACAATTCCGAATGAATGCTTCAAGCAGAAGCACTACCGAGCAAAACCCCTCCAATTGAGTACTTCAAACCGTGATACATCTGGGCAAAGCAACACCGAGTGAAGCAACAGGGGTCCTGATAAGTCCTTCTCGGAAAACCGTTTCCGAGTCAATAATCTGCGAATTCAATCCCACACCGAGTGTCAGAGATCGAATCTGACCTATGGATTCCAGCTTTCACTCAGTCTTCTATATGAGAGCATTTATTCCTCTCGGATTGATTCCCACTCAGTCTTTTATATGAGAGCATTTATTCCTCTCGGATTGACTCGCACTGTGGATGGATACCGACTGAAGCACTAATCCGAGTCAGAAGGAAAACGCAGACTCCATATTTCCACCAATTGCCCATGCTGACATGGATTTCCACTATCCAAGTGGATCCTTGAATTATGGGGGGCGGCCGACAACAAGACAAAGGAAGAAATAATAAAGAGTTCCCACCAGCCGCCGTTCCCTATGGTTGTCAAGGTCCAAGCTATTTCCTCAACACACCATCCAAGTTGATTTGCTAATTTTGTGGGGCGGCTGATAACAAACAAAAATTAAAATAATAAGTTAGAGTAAACACCCCAGTTAGTCCCTGAGTCCAACAAAGTCGGACACTTAGGTCCCCCACTTAATAAGTGAGTCCCGTTAGTCCCCAACGTCAGTCAACGTCGGACATATAGATCCCTACCGTTAATGAAGTGTTGACGTCTGTGAACTTCAGCTGACGTGGATCGTTAAATCCCAATAGGGATGCCACGTCTTCAATGAAACGACACCGTGTCATGCTCTGAAAACCAATGCATAAGTGGGAATGGAGAACGATGCCGTTTTGGAAAACCCTAATTCCTTCTCCATTTTCTCAATGCCATCAGGGTTCTTCTTCTCCTTCTTCGACCCTTCTTCGACATTTTGCTGCTTTCTCATTCAATAGCCTCCATCGACACACTGAGTATCCTGGTACCAACCTCCTTGTGATTGTGGTGGCTGAAGTAAACTCATCATGGAAGATAGGAGTCAGGGATCATCCTCCTCATCTTCAGGCCAATCTCGACGCCGGCTTCGCTGCCGTTGTGGGGAACCACCAGTCCGACGTGTGTCTCACACAGTGAGTAACTCTAACCGCCAATTTTGGACATGCGCACGACTTCGAGGAGCCCAATGTGATTTCTTTTCTTTGGTCTAGGATGGGGATTTACTTATTCATAAGGAAGATTGGAGGAATGCTCTGATTTGTAAGTTGACAGAGATGGAGTCTGTTATTACAGGGCATAACTCTGATTTGCAAAAAGATATTTGTGAAGTCATGACCCAAATTATACGGAATGAAGAAGGTAAATGGCATATGTACATGGAATCCTTGGTGAACGGAGGCTTGGAAACTCAGCAAGAACTGCGAAAGTTGAAGATGATTTTGATTAGTCTAAGTGTTGTATTTTTGTTCTTTCTGATAGGGTTATTGGTTATGATCATGAATTTGTAATGACAAAAAATGTATAATATTGTTTTGTTATTAGTATGAGAATTGAAGATAGCAGGTTATTGACAAAAAATGTATAATCCAGGGCATACCTGTCATGGGTTTGTGAGAGTGTTATAAAATGGTTATGTTTAATTTAACAATTTATTTGTTGTTTCCTTTTCCTTTTCATGTTGTTACTAATAGGTAACTTGGTTTTAGTTTTACTGGTTTATTAAGTTGGCAGATTTTACTGGTTTAGTTGGGTCCTAAGTTGATGAATTTGTTGTGTAAAAAAAACTAAAATCAAGAAAATTGATGATGGATAATTAGGAATGGAGTAAATTAATGAAACACATAATAGGAGTAAATTGTTAATTCAACATTGTCATTTAAACAAACACATTAGAGGAGTACAATCTCCCACAAGTTTGTGAACCAAACAAACACATAAGAAGAGTACTATCTCCTTTCAATTGTCAATTACAAAACAAATACACAAGTTATTTCATTTGTGATGGTTTCATGATTGATAGCTTTCTTCTCAAATTATACAGCCTGTTGGGGGATGAGGTTGTGGTTGTGGAAAGTCGTGGAGATGTGGTAGGCGCAGCCAACCTGGGACTTCTCCTCACAGGAGTGGTAGACTCAGGTTGAGAGAGTGGCTGGGAGATAACCAACTCAATGACTTCCTGGGTTTGTTGAGCTGTGGGGTTGCTTGGATTGGCCGCTTGATCCTTTGTTCTTGCTTCTTTGGCTACTGGGCATGATATGTTCCTATGTCCTACCTGACCACAATGACTACATTTCCCAGGTTGCAGCTTCCTTTTCATCTTATTTGCTGGGTTGTTTTTGTCAACTGCATCTGTGTTGTCACCTGTCTTCCTTCTCTATTTCTTGGGTCTCCCAATTGTCTTTTGTATGGTAGGTGGCACTGGTGGGACATAGTGTGTCTTCTCCCAAAATTCTGAACCAGGCACTGATTCAATATGGTGTTCATAGGTTGTATGCCAAGCTGCCATGGTGAGCCCAACATGACAATGATCTTCTGCTAGTTCTCCTTTATATGCAATGGCTGCACATGCATGTTTGCATGGCATACCTGTCATAAAACCAAAAATCATTTTTTAAAACAACAAGACACTAACAAGTTAAATGGTATACATCAAACATAAACTCATACCTGTAAGCTGCCATACCCTGCAACTGAACTGTTGGGTTCCCAAGTTCACAGACACTTTATCCGGAAGACAACTGACTTCATATTTTTCAACACCACCATCACCTAGCCATAGAACATAAATATATTGAGATACATTACAAATGAAGAACAAAACATAACCTTACAAAACATTACCTGTCCACACTACTGTCCAGTTGTTGCTTGCAGACTTTTGTTTCTCCAGTCTACTCTGTTGAGTTGGGGGTAACTTTCCTTGGTGTCCTGATAATTTCAGCTTATGATTACCCATGGTGACCATAAGATATGTCCTTACCTCTTCTAGCATTATCACAATTGGTTTATGCCTGGCATACACAAGTTTGGCATTCAGGACTTCACAATTATTGTTTGTGATATTATCTACCTTGCACTCCTCATCAAAAAATGCCTTACTCCAAGACTCCTTTGGAAACTTGCATAGATAAGCCCATGCCCCACATCTCTTATTTTCACCATGTTCCTCTCAAAGTCGTTTGGTGTTGTTGATCTGGCTGCCTGCCACAAAAGACCCCTGAGCTCCTTCCCCCTCCACTGTTTAGAAAAGTTCTGCCATAGGTGCCACACACAAAATCTGTGGGGTACACCAGGCATAACTTCCTGTAGTGCAGGTATCAGTCCCTGCAGGCAACATCAGAGTAATGTCAACATGAAGATCAAAAGGAGGATAAAAAACCATAAACATGTTATTAAATCAATACCTTTTGCATGTCACTCATGAATACAAGCTTCTTCTCCTTATAATCACCTACATCTGCATGTAACAACTCAAGAAACCACTTCCAGTTCTCCTTGTTCTCAATCTGGCAAACACCATAGGCAACAGGCCAAATATGGTTGTTTACATCTTGAGCCACAGCTGTCAAAAGTTGTCCTCTATAATAACCTTTCAGAAAACATCCATCAAGGCACACCAGTGATCTTCTACTTTGTAGGAAACCAGCTCTACATCCCTCTAAACAAATATACAGCCTCTTGAAGATTGGTGGGCCTTCAGGCTATGGGTCACACTCCATCTGTACTGTTGATCCAGGGTTCCTCTTAAGCAACTCTCCACAGTAATCCCATAGCATTGCAAACTACTGTTTCTCACTTCCTTCAATTACCTCCCTTGACTTCTTAATTGACCTGTATATTGTTTTGTCTTCTAGCTTTACCTTATACCTTTCCCTAAACAGCTCATACACTGCAGAATGTGTCATCTTGTGGTGTCTTCTCATATGCTTAACTAGCTTTCCTACAACCCATTGCTGATCACATGCTGAATTTTTAAACACTCTCACACATGAATGTTGATCATTGAAAGTCTTCACCTGGTATGATTGCCTAACTGGATTAAGACTACAAAAAATCTCCCATGCACAATTCTTATCCTTGCACTTTGCTCTAGCCCTGACTTTGTCATTTTTTACCCATCTAAACTCTCTGCCCAAATGCACATTATAGTCCCTCACAGCATGTTTAAACATTGTCAACGAACTAAATTCCATCTCTAACTCTAACACTATATGACCAAATGTGGCAGCCTCATTGTACTGAGGATATACCTCTGTTGATCCACCCTCATCTTCAGAACATTCAGGGGTTTTTAATTCTTCTGAAGCCCAAGAGTCATCAGAACCTGCAACATTCCCTGCCCCATCACCATCTCTATTTTCTTCATCTGAGTCAGTCTCAAACACAGTGGGAATGGCTGACCTCCTGGTCTCTTGCAACCTCCTTTTTTGTTTTTTCTTATTCTTACTTCTACCCTCTTTCTTACCTCCTTTCCTCTTTCTGCCACAATCTTCTGGATTTTCATCTTCATCTGTCTCAGAACTACACCCTTCACTATCACTTATCCCACAACTTTCCCCTGCATCCATGACAGTATCCTTATCACCACCCTCATTAGTCATAGATTCTTCATCCACCCTAACAAAAACCTTGACATTACTAGTTTCTGTATGACTCTCTCCATCCACATCTTTCCCTAAACACTCATCATCTGGATGTTGATAATACACATCCATACAGCCTTCATTCTGCCTTGCACAACTAACCATCTTTAATATATCACTGTCACACTTCAATACACTCAAGCCTTCATTTAAATCACACTTAAGGTCATGCCAAAATATATTAACCAACCTGTTGAACCCACGGTTTTCCGCAAACCTCAAATGCAAAAAAATCTAGGTAATCAGGGTCCACTTCAGCCCACTCTTCAACTTTACCCAAACTGTACTCTTTTTTGCCATCTGAATCAATCATAAATCTGCCCCCTATATGCAGCCTAATCCGAATTTCCTAAGTCCATCCCAAAACATTACATTATTATCAGAATTACCCTATCCAGAAATAATATAAATAAAGCCAATACATATATCCAGACAAACCAAAAAATAAAACAACATAAATACAACATTGTCATACATACAGGCCAACCAATAGGTAATCCATATTTCATACAGAACCTATTAAGACACAAGCAAACCAACAGATGAACACCAACAGGCAATCCAAACAAATAGAGCATCATAAAATTTATACACTCTAACCACTCATTAACCTACACTCTAACCCCCAATTACATAACTCACCCTCCATTAGCGAACCCTAATTAGACATCTCTGAAACCCTAAACCCTTACCCCCAAGTACAGTACCCTAAACCCCCCAAAACGACACTCACAATGGTCATACCCTAAACCCCATTACTAACCTGGTTGAGGTCTCCCATCACTAATGTCCACGCCTTCGGTACAATGTCCACGCCTTCGGTAAGTGCACCAATGTCCACGCAGAGTGCCACGCCTTTGGAAACGAGGTCTTTCAGTTGGGAGGGATAGAGGTCGAAGAGTGAAAAATGAAAGTAGAATTGAAACCTAAATGACCTTACCCTAGATTTCAGAAATCAAAACGACGTCATTTCATGTTTCGTTTAGTAAGCAGTAGACGGCGTCGTTTTATTGAAGACGTGGCATCCCTGTTGGGATTTAACGATCCACGTCAGCTGAAGTTCACGGACGTCAACACTTCATTAACGGTAGGGATCTATATGTCCGACGTTGACTGATGTTGGGGACTAACGGGACTCACTTATTAAGTGGGGGACCTAAGTGTCCGACTTTGTTGGACTCATGGACTAACTGGGGTGTTTACTCTAATAAGTTATTCATCAGCTGCTGTTCCCATCATTGGTGGCCAGGCTGTCTCCGGGCTGTTCAAGCAATCAGCACACCTAGGACTTCTATAAATACCCCAACGAAAGAGAAGAAATGGGATCTGGGAACCTTCATTTTGAGAAAAACCCTGAAGCATTTTTCTTTAGAGAGAAGAAACACAGCTTTAAAACTCACACTGTCCGTCCTCCTCCTCTCAAACACCGTCCCTCTCCTCCCAAAAACCACACTGTTACTTTCCTCTCAAATCCACAATACCGTCCTCCTCCTCCAACATCGTCCCTCTCCTCCTAGACTCAACACCGTCCAACGTCCCTTCATAACACCATCCAGTCTGTAACGTCCCGAAACGTTAATTAAAAATTTTCGAGTAAATTTTTCGCTTTTTCGAAAGATCATTTTAAAATTCATCAATTTAATTCAGAGTTTATGTAACAGTTGATAACAGCGGAAAAATTATCATACATGCTAGACGTGAATAATTAAATTCAAGAAAATACTTAAGTAGCAGAAACGATTTAGAAAATAATGGTACATGACATATTATACTTATTACAACCCATAAAATCAAAGTTCAGGTAATAATTCAAATAGACATTCATCATGGCATCACTCTGCATTCTGCGTGTCATTCACTGTAAAAATTAATGTAAGAGTGAGACAGAATATAGAATAAATATAAAATAGATAAAATTGCACAAACACAATCAACAACTCATAATGATATGATGAATATGCCAAACAAGTCCATTTAATAATTCTTCAATTAGTTAAATGATGTCATGCTGGATCCATTTGGTTTGGTGGGAATACTGCAGTAAAAGTCTCATAGAGACACAATTAGGGCTTTAGCATATACCATGAATCCCTATACTTCATGGCGCTTACACAATTAGGGATTTAGCATATACCATGAATCCCTATACTTCATGGCGCTTACACAACTAGGGCTTTAGCATATACCATGAATCCCTATACTTCATGGCGCTTAAGTACCAAAGTACACAATTATCATAAGTAGGGCTTTGCATAGACCATGAATCCCTACACTCCATGGCACACAACAAAATAGGGCTTAAATCATCATAGAGTAACCCCCCACCAGGGTAGGCAATCACGGAACCCCTAAATTCCATGATGCGTCCAATGCTTATGATGCATGAATGCCTTTAATTCTCTTTATCATTTAACATACCATGATATCCACATTTCCAAAACCTCTTGGATAATACAAGTCCTCAAGGGACACAATACACATAATAATTCATAAAATCATGGATTTACTGTTTCAACCACACAAGTCAATAACCACAAGGCATTCATGTACATATATATTAATTATGTCATTCATAATTATTCACCATCATAATATACTAACTGTATAACACTCAACAGCATTTATAATAATTCACAATCACTCAAGAATTCAATAATAAATCATTACTCATAGAGAAAATATCATTTTTTATCCATAATAACCATTATAAGCAAATTTCAGCATTTCCAAACAGCGACATACATTAGTAAAACAGTCATAACATGAGCAAAACAACTCCTTTTTAGGTGATTCCACTTTCTGTAGTTTAATAACATAATTGTCTACAACTTTCATGAAGAACACAGTTTCAAATTCCGAACAGAAATATTACTTATTCATGAAATACCACACTGCCTTAAGGTGAGTTTTTCAAAACGTACATATGTTAGTAATTTCAGTGTTTCTGGAGTTACAAAAATGATTTTTGCATGAAACCAGTTCTAAATTAATCTTAACACAAATATCTACAATTTTCATGAAGATCATAAATTCAAATTGTAAGCAGAAATACCATTCATCCACAAAATACAACACTGCCTCCAGGTGAGTTTTCAAAACGTACATATATTAGTATTTTCAACGTTTTTAGAGCTACACAAATGATTTTAACATGAAACCAGTTCTAAAATACTCTTAACATAATTATCTACAACTTTCATGAAGACACAAACAACTAATTCATAACACAAAATTCCCAGTAATGAAAACAAGATTCAGATTTCAAAATTCCAAAATTTCAGAATTTCAGCTTGCACATACTTCAGTAATTTGAGTATAACTTGAGTTACAAAAATTATTTTGATGTGAAACTACTTTCTAAAAATCCACAACTTAGTTATGTACAACTTTCATGAAGACATCCAAGGCTGATTATGCATGTATAATTCCCAGCATATCAAAATATGCACTAAACATGAAGCAAATCTTTCACTCAGACATACAGTAGTATTTTGGCTATAACTTTTGCTACACATACTCAAATCAATCGGTTCAGGTCTCAAAATTCACATAACAAAAAGATTTACAACTTTCATGAAGACACTGATCACTAATTCTTACCACAAAATTCCCAGTTTTAAAAATAAGATACGGATTTCAAGTTCACAGATTTACAGCTTGTACATACTTCAGTATTATGAGCATACCTTGAGCTACAAAAATTATTTTAATGTGAAACCACTTTCTAAAGATCCACAACATATATATCTACAACTTTCATGAATACATAAAGGGCTGATTATGCACGTACAATTCCCAGTAAATCAATATATATACAAAACAAAGGATAAACTTTCCACACGAACATGCTGTAATATTTTGGCTATAACTTTTGCTATACTTATTCAAATTACTTGATTCAGGTCTCAAAATTTAGATATCAAAAAGATCTACAACTTTCATGAAGAAGTCAGAGTCAAATTCACACGTTTTCAATTTCAAAAATGAGCAACAAGTTACGAAGTTAATTCTGGAATCCTAGAACAGCATACACTTCTACCCATTTCACAAATATTCACAACCCTGTCCCCTCTTACTTGTTTTGCCGAGTGAAAAATGGCTCCCTGGTTGTCCTCCTGCTTCTGTTTGAAGGAATATTAAGGAAGAAGAGAAGTTAAGGTAAGGATAGTTTACTAGCTTTGTTTCCACGTTCAGGTCTTGGCAAGGCAGAGTTAATAATGCAAAGTGAGTGGGAAACATTATCCTTGTGAGTGGATGTTTAGTGCTGTTAGTGCTTTGATAGTGGAGATAATGGAGGATTAAAATAGGAAAGTGGTTTATAATGGTCCACTTCTGGTCGTCCACCCACTAGAAGGAGTAATAATGGTGTTGGTTGCATTAAAAATTGTATAAGGGACAAGAAAGGAGTCAAAAGTCACCTCTGGCACTGAAAACCGACTAGAATTCCACTAGGTTAGCCTGTAAACCGACTGGAATTCCTCCAGTCGTGTGAAGAAAAAGGGAAAACAAGTCCCCTCGCTCAAGCGGACTCGGACTCGCTTGAGCGAGTTGTGCTGTTCTCGCTTGGGCGTGAGTGGGAAAAAGAGTGTCAGGCCCGAGCGCGCTTGAGCGCAGGATGCTCGCTTGAGCGAAGGCTGATTGAAAAGAGGAGTTATGCATCAGGGTTCATCTCGCTCAAGCGAAATCCGACTCGCTTGAGCGAGTCATGCATTCTCACTTGGAATTTATCTGAATCAGACTCAATTCCTTGGTTCCTCACTCGGCAGAGCATGTCCAGACCGAGCTCTCTTTCTCACTCATCCTTTCACTCGGTAACCGAGTCTTCATTCAAGTATATCCACTCGGTAAACCTTCCAGATACTGAGTCAGCTTTAAGTCAGTCTTTTACTCGAGTTTTCACTCGGTAAATTCTTCTGAAACCGAGTCATTCTTCTCTGTTTTCAACTCGGCCGTTTCAAATCATTATTAAGCCGACTCATACATAATCTATCACTCGGCACAATTGATCCAAACCTATTTATCCTTCACCCAGTCTTTCATTCAGTGAAAACCGAGTCCCCCTTCACAGTCTTCAACACTCGGTTCCTCATTCCAAATCCGAGTCTCCATATACACACGGTTCCACTCGGTAAGACTTTTCAGAAACCGATTCTCCCCTCATAGTTGTCCTCTCACTCGGAATATCTCCCAATCAAATGCCACTCGGTATATCCCAACCTTATTTCACTCGGGTATTCTACAAGTTCATCATTCAGTATACCACTCATAATCACTCATCTTCTGAGCAGTGTCTCACTCGGTAATTCATCTCCAAATCGACTCGTCTCCTGATCAGCTTTCACTCGGTGAATTTCATCAATGCTGACTCATTCCTATTGAATGCCCACTCGGTAATTCAGTTAAGTATGACTTACAACTATAAGGTTTCTGTTTGGTGATTACACCGTGTGTCCCCAGTCGGAAATCCTTCCACTCGGAAGTATATGTTCCTCTGTATTACACTCGGAATGAATGCACTCAGTGAGTTTTCACTCAGAATTGTAACGTCTGGCTATGTTTGACTCGGAGATTGGTCCTTCAGAAGTCTTCGACTCGGAAACGAGGCTTTGAAGAGTACTTGACTCAGAAATGAGTCTTTCTGACATGTTTGACTCAGCAGTGAGTCTCTGAGACAGTATCTCACTCGGAATAAGTCCTCCTGACCATGTTCCACTCGGAAAACACCATTTTCACTCGGTATTTCCATTTTCCACTCGGAATTCATTTTGGTCACTCGGAATTTGCAGTTTTCACTCGGAACAGACTCTCTTTCTCACTCGGACAGTTCTTTCTAAGGTATTTTCATTCGGAATTTGGGCCTCATCCTTAAAGGTTTATGTAATTCCTATAATTATACCCAGAAAATGAAATTTTGGAGTACCACAACCATCCATAGAGTGTTTTTATTCATTGAGTAACACTAACAGATCTTTTATACTTCAAAATTTACCAAAAAGAGCTATTATTAAAAACAGGATGTTACATTTCTCCCACCTTAATAAAAATTTCGTCCTCGAAATTTCAAAGCTGGAATCATTCCACACTATTATCCGAAACACAATCTTATCACAACTATACATATTCATGCTATTATTATACCTCCATAAGACATCTTCCCCCAAAACTCATTATCAAGTTCTTAACTTGTTTATATCCAATTTACACGTCTATGTTAGGCTTCGGGAATTCCTTTCCCAATACCTAAATTCTCTAAATCTTAAAGAGCTAACTATTTCTATCAATATCAATACTATGGCTCTTAGCTTTCCAAACCATCACATGAATCGTTCAACCATTATTAATTCAACTATTTCAAAGTGATTCTAGTATTTATTCCCTTAATTCATTATCAATTGCTTGCAACCATTTTTAACATCATCATAACATCAACAATCTAAATTTAAGTCCTCTAATCACTCACATACCCATATACATCCTTCTCCTAGTCTCCAATACCAATGTTTCAATAATTCGATTCCTCATATATAATCATCCTAGAGTATTAAATGTCATCAGAATCATCAACTTAACCAAAATCCTCAACTCATCAAAACTTAATAATCATTCCTAATAACCATCAATCCCCATTATTAATAACACCTATACACACATCATCCTGGGTTTTCGCTAAAAATCATCTCACATGACATTATTACTTATTTCCCTTAAATTCTAAAGTTAAAGTTCAAACAATCACCATTAATAACCATTATCTTCCATCTCAAATCTTAAAATCTTCGTATATTATTTCGCACCTATCCAAAGATACTTAAGACATATTCCTCCTTTGGGTTCCACATGAAAATGATTTCTATTCTTAAACTCATTCATAATGTATTCTCCTATGATCATAGAAACCAAAACCTAAAACAACCAAAGAGTATAAAAAATTTTACCTTAAACTCTACGTTATCTCTAGCCTTAGTATGTCCAAGAAAATGAAAAGAGAATAAGGAGTTTCCATCATTTGGACTATCTTCACATTGAAAAATAAGATAACATGATTGGTTGGTATAGAAGGAGACTCGCAAAAATGGTTATCTGAAATAGGATTTTCTTCTAATGGAAATACCTCGGTCTCGTTATAACAGTCTATTAAAATTTGATTCACCGATATCCAATTCATTCCTAGAATTACTTCCATATTCTTTAAGGGTAAACAGGATTAACAAGAAAGTTCCTACCTTCTGTGAGCTCAGAATAATCGCTACACACCTTAGTAATCCTAAGTTGTGTACAGTTGGAAATGGAAATAACCAAATCATATATTATAGGCTTCACGGGTAATTGAAAACGTCTAACTTACTTCTGTGTAGCACCAGAATCAGACAACATAGATAAAATGGTATCATTATTCTCACACTTACTTTGCATGAGGTCGCCTGCTTGGTCTGCCTCTGAACTGCTAACGTCGAAGACTCTTTCTGTATGTGATCTCTCGTCTGTTGACTCCCTATACTGTCTTATAGGTTGAACAGCACGAGCGTTTCCTCTACGGGCTTCTTGATAACCCGAATCTCTTTGCTTATTCATAGTGTTGCTGATTTGCTGTTTCAGTGGACAATTTGAGCTGATGTGACCCTTCTGATTGCATCGATAGCAAGTGATATTTTCTAAGCGTCTATTGCAATCACGTACATGGTGATTACCTTTGCACTTAAAACACTTTATATCCATATGATTGTTGTATCTCTCATAAGATGATGACGATCCCCCCTTGAAGCGATTTGGATAAAACGATCCTCTCCTTTTAAAGGCAATTGACTGAGGTTTCAGTTGTCTATTGATCTCTTCTCGTTCCAATCTATCTTGGTGGTTTTCTTCGAAAATTCTTAGTTGATTCTGCCTTTCTATAGCTTCAGCCAAACGGTTAATAGCAGCTGCCATAGCGTCGTTCTCGTTCCTTGTCATCCTATATTCATGGTTTGATTTATACTAATCCTATGGGAAAATATATCGTATGTATATATATATATATATATATATATATAATATTATAACCTAACTACAATTTATCAGATAAGCAATAAGTCATATAACGCACATTTATCATATCATCAAGCTAGTAATCAAACAAATCACTTTGCAGTTTATCAATCAAGCACAAGTCATATAGCACACATAGGACATATTCTCAAACAAATAATCAAACAATTCACATAGTATATCAAGAATCAAGGCATATCATAGTAATGTCCTGAATTTTTGAAAATGCTCTGATACCAACATGTAACGTCCCGAAACGTTAATTAAAAATTTTCGAGTAAATTTTTCGCTTTTTCGAAAGATCATTTTAAAATTCATCAATTTAATTCAGAGTTTATGTAACAGTTGATAACAGCGGAAAAATTATCATACATGCTAGACGTGAATAATTAAATTCAAGAAAATACTTAAGTAGCGGAAACGATTTAGAAAATAATGGTACATGACATATTATACTTATTACAACCCATAAAATCAAAGTTCAGGTAATAATTCAAATAGACATTCATCATGGCATCACTCTGCATTCTGCATGTCATTCACTGTAAAAATTAATGTAAGAGTGAGACAGAATATAGAATAAATATAAAATAGATAAAATTGCACAAACACAATCAACAACTCATAATGATATGATGAATATGCCAAACAATTATGTCATTCATAATTATTCACCATCATAATATACTAACTGTATAATACTCAACAGCATTTATAATAATTCACAATCACTCAAGAATTCAATAATAAATCATTACTCATAGAGAAAATATCATTTTTTATCCATAATAACCATTATAAGCAAATTTTAGCATTTCCAAACAGCGACATACATTAGTAAAACAGTCATAACATGAGCAAAACAACTCCTTTTTAGGTGATTCCACTTTCTGTAGTTTAATAACATAATTGTCTACAACTTTCATGAAGAACACAGTTTCAAATTCCGAACAGAAATATTACTTATTCATGAAATACCACACTGCCTTAAGGTGAGTTTTTCAAAACGTACATATGTTAGTAATTTCAGTGTTTCTGGAGTTACAAAAATGATTTTTGCATGAAACCAGTTCTAAATTAATCTTAACACAAATATCTACAATTTTCATGAAGATCATAAATTCAAATTGTAAGCAGAAATACCATTCATCCACAAAATACAACACTGCCTCCAGGTGAGTTTTCAAAACGTACATATATTAGTATTTTCAACGTTTTTAGAGCTACACAAATGATTTTAACATGAAACCAGTTCTAAAATACTCTTAACATAATTATCTACAACTTTCATGAAGACACAAACAACTAATTCATATCACAAAATTCCCAGTATTGAAAACAAGATTCAGATTTCAAAATTCCAAAATTTCAGAAATTCAGCTTGCACATACTTCAGTAATTTAAGCATAACTTGAGTTACAAAAATTATTTTGATGTGAAACTACTTTCTAAAAATCCACAACTTAGTTATCTACAACTTTCATGAAGACATCCAAGGCTGATTATGCATGTATAATTCCCA
Organism: Clitoria ternatea; assembly: GCA_037962975.1. Lineage (NCBI taxonomy): Eukaryota > Viridiplantae > Streptophyta > Magnoliopsida > Fabales > Fabaceae > Clitoria > Clitoria ternatea. Next base: position 34,754,280 of record CM075675.1, on the reverse strand, counting down.
GCATATCAAAATATGCACTAAACATGAAGCAAATCTTTCACTCAGACATACAGTAGTATTTTGGCTATAACTTTTGCTACACATACTCAAATCAATCGGTTCAGGTCTCAAAATTCACATAACAAAAAGATTTACAACTTTCATGAAGACACTGATCACTAATTCTTAACACAAAATTCCCAGTTTTAAAAATAAGATACGGATTTCAAGTTCACAGATTTATAGCTTGTACATACTTCAGTATTATGAGCATACCTTGAGCTACAAAAATTATTTTAATGTGAAACCACTTTCTAAAGATCCACAACATATATATCTACAACTTTCATGAATACATAAAGGGCTGATTATGCACGTACAATTCCCAGTAAATCAATATATACAAAACAAAGGATAAACTTTCCACACGAACATGCTGTAATATTTTGGCTATAACTTTTGCTATACTTATTCAAATTACTTGATTCAGGTCTTAAAATTCAGATATCAAAAAGATCTACAACTTTGATGAAGAAGTCAGAGTCAAATTCACAAGTTTTCAATTTCAAAAATGAGCAACAAGTTATAAAGTTAATTCTGGAATCCTAGAATAGCATACACTTCTACCCATTTCACAAATATTCACAACCCTGTCCCCTCTTACTTGTTTTGCCGAGTGAAAAATGGCTCTCTGGTTGTCCTCCTGCTTCTGTTTGAAGGAATATTTTACTAGCTTTGTTTCCACGTTCAGGTCTTGGCAAGGCAGAGTTAATAATGCAAAGTGAGTGGGAAACATTATCCTTGTGAGTGGATGTTTAGTGCTGTTAGTGCTTTGATAGTGGAGATAATGGAGGATTAAAATAGGAAAGTGGTTTATAATGGTCCACTTCTGGCCGTCCACCCACTAGAAGGAGTAATAATGGTGTTGGTTGCATTAAAAATTGTATAAGGGACAAGAAAGGAGTCAAAAGTCACCTCTGGCACTGAAAACCGACTGGAATTCCACTCGGTTAGCCTATAAACCGACTGGAATTCCTCCAGTCGTGTGAAGAAAAAGGGAAAACAAGTCCCCTCGCTCAAGCAGACTCGGACTCGCTTGAGCGAGTTGTGCTGTTCTCGCTTGGGCGTGAGTGGGAAAAAGAGTGTCAGGGCCGAGCGCGCTTGAGCGCAGGATGCTCGCTTGAGCGAAGGCTGATTGAAAAGAGGAGTTATGCATCAGGGTTCATCTCGCTCAAGCGAAATCCGACTCGCTTGAGCGAGTCATGCATTCTCACTCAGAATTTATCTGAATCAGACTCAATTCCTTGGTTCCTCACTCGGCAGAGCATGTCCAGACCGAGCTCTCTTTCTCACTCATCCTTTCATTCGGTAACCGAGTCTTCATTCAAGTATATCCACTCGGTAAACCTTCCAGATACTGAGTCAGCTTTAAGTCGGTCTTTTACTCGAGTTTTCACTCGGTAAATTCTTCTGAAACCGAGTCATTCTTCTCTGTTTTCAACTCGGCCGTTTCAAATCATTATTAAGCCGACTCATACATAATCTATCACTCGGCACAATTGATCCAAACCTATTTATCCTTCACCCAGTCTTTCATTCAGTGAAAACCGAGTCCCCCTTCACAGTCTTCAACACTCGGTTCCTCATTCCAAATTCGAGTCTCCATATACACACGGTTCCACTCGGTAAGACTTTTCAGAAACCGATTCTCCCCTCATAGTTGTCCTCTCACTCGGAATATCTCCCAATCAAATGCCACTCGGCATATCCCAACCTTATTTCACTCGGGTATTCTACAAGTTCATCATTCAGTATACCACTCATAATCACTCATCTTCTGAGCAGTGTCTCACTCGGTAATTCATCTCCAAATCGACTCGTCTCCTGATCAGCTTTCACTCGGTGAATTTCATCAATGCTGACTCATTCCTATTGAATGCTCACTCGGTAATTCAGTTAAGTATGACTTACAACTATAAGGTTTCTGTTTGGTGATTACACCGTGTGTCCCCAGTCAGAAATCCTTCCACTCGGAAGTATATGTTCCTCTGTATTACACTCGGAATGAATGCACTCAGTGAGTTTTCACTCAGAATTGTAACGTCTGGCTATGTTTGACTCGGAGATTGGTCCTTCAGAAGTCTTCGACTCGGAAACGAGGCTTTGGAGAGTACTTGACTCAGAAATAAGTCTTTCTGACATGTTTGACTCAGCAGTGAGTCTCTGAGACAGTATCTCACTCGAAATAAGTCCTCCTGACCATGTTCCACTCGGAAAACACCATTTTCACTCGGTATTTCCATTTTCCACTCGGAATTCATTTTGGTCACTCGGAATTTGCAGTTTTCACTCGGAACAGACTCTCTTTCTCACTCGGACAGTTCTTTCTAAGGTATTTTCATTCGGAATTTGGGCCTCATCCTTAAAGGTTTATGTAATTCCTATAATTATACCCAGAAAATGAAATTTTGGAGTACCACAACCATCCATAGAGTGTTTTTATTCATTGAGTAACACTAACAGATCTTTTATACTTCAAAATTTACCAAAAAGAGCTATTATTAAAAACAGGATGTTACACAGTCCCTCTTCCCTTCGACTCACACCGTACAGCCCCCTCAAATCCTCCAACACCGTCCCTCTCCTTAAAACACACCGCCCAGCCCCCCAAATCCTCCAACATCGTTCCTCTCCTTAAAACACACCATACAGCCCCCCAAATCCTCCAACACCGTCCCTCTCCTTAAAACACACCGTACAGCCCCCCCAAATCCTCCAACACCGTCCCTCTCCTTAAAACACACCGTACAGCCCCCTAAAACTAACCAACACCGTCCCTCTCCCTTCAACACACCGTACAACCCCTCACTCTCTCAAAACCACACCGTCCCTCTCCTCTCAAATTCACATCAACTCCCTCTCCAACTCTTAAAACCACACCGTCCAACTTCTCAAATCCTCACTAACACCGTCCCTCTCCATACCGTCCAGCCCCCTTTAATCCTCAACCACACTATCCCTCTCCTCTCAAATCCACCACCGTCCAGCTCCTTAAATCCCCAACACCGTTCAGCTTTCCGGCGTCCAACTCTCTCACCACACCGGTCTCACTCTGCTCCTCATTTTCAGTACTTGTTATTATTTATTTTTTTGTCAAATTAATTAATTGTCATTTGATGGATCCATTCCCTTTTCAATTATTAATTAATTTCTGATAATTGAATTAATCCCCATCAGGATTTATAATAAATATTAACAAGAATAAGTGCTTCAAACGTTTTGTTTATACTGGTCTAAAAATTATAATTATCATTTTTATTATTATTTTTTTTCTTTTAAAAATCAGTGTCGTACGAGTGTACTCTCGCCTACACAATCTCCTTAGAACCTATACATGTGCGAAGAACTTCGCCTTGGATGAGTTCTCTTAAAAAAAACCATCATTAAGAACTACGTGACCCTGATTTCTCAATAACCCAAGAATACATAGGAGCGGGACTTAATTCTCGTCGGGCCCTATCTTTCTTTTATTTTTATTTATTTATTTATTTCCTTACCTTTTTTAATTGTTCTGTTTTTATCACTTCCATGAAAATCAATTTAGACGTGACGTCTTGTTGATTTTCCCCTATTTCTGTAAATAATAATAAAAAGGAAGAAATAAACATTTTTATAAGGCTATTTATGTTGCGTTTTTTCAATCTTGGTACTGTTTTGACAGGCAATGTAGGGTGCTAACACCTTTCCTACTCGTAATCGACTCCCGAACTTGAATCTCATTTTTTTTAACCAGTGCTTTATTGAACTTAGTTTTTTCCAATGTTTTTCCTATGGACAAAAACATTGGTGGTGACTCCCTGTTTCATAATAACTCATTTTATCTCAAAGGGTCGGCCGTTGCGATCCAGGTCGCGACAGATGGTGACTCCACTGGGGAAACTTAAGAGAGTCAGGCCAGTTTGATTGAATGCGCATGTTTTTTTATATATAGCCTTTGTTAACTTGGATTTCTTCCCCTTGTTTTATTTTTTGTTAATTATTGTGAATGTTTGTTCTTGTTTTAATTGTATCTTGTTATTCGTGTCATTGTCTATGTTTTGCATGTTTGTTGAACCCTAGGGTAGAGGACCATGTTACTTTTCTGCAATCATTGAACTCTAGGGTAGATGACTTTGTATATTTGTTCTGTGTTTGTTCTTTGTGTAGAATGAGGTAAGGTAAAAGGTATTGAATGCCCTTTCACACACTACACTCACATTTTTACACACACTGATGAGTGGCGCCCTATACCCGGGCCCCAAATGAAGCTTAAGTTAGGAGGGGTTAGTAACGGAATCGTATGGGATGTACTTCCTATTCGGTGTTCGTGAGAACCTCAACTAGAGTTCGACCTCTCATGATATACGCACCTAGTGGACTCCCCACTGTTGCGTCTCTGTCATGGTGACCTTCTAGATGTCTAGTATAAGCCACCCGGTATGGAGAATCACTTTTAGACAAGCCATAGGTCCTAGAAAAGACTTCCAGCAAAACCCAACCTAGGCAATAGAAGGGCAGGCTTTACTTTACCTTATGTCATTTTCACTCTCCCTTTTAATCCAAATGAATGAATTATCTACCCATTGAGGGTACTTTATTTCGAAAACAATGATTCATTTCTGAAACACCCAGTATACTTCGAGTGGATGGATAATTCTCTTTTGATCATGTACCTCTAAGTCCTGAGTTGTAGATTTTCCTTGTCGTCAAAACAAAAAAAAATCAAAAGAAACAACTTTGTGACCCTTCAACTGGGGCATCAATGACGATTAAGAAAATCTATGTTTTCTTCGACTTGGACTCGTGAGTTTTGGAAATCAATATTTCCCAAAAAAAAAATAATAAAAATTTTACATCTTTGGGAAAAACATGAATTTCAAAACATAACAATAATTGATTCCTTTTCTTTGTTTCAGTATTCGCAGGGAACGATTCAGAAATTGGCAGTATCTCTGAGCAAGTATGGAAATTAGCATAAAACATGATAATTATGGTACAGATGTGACAGAGTTGAAGAAAATATTACATCTCAAAGCTTAGAAGGTTGATACAGATAGCCTACAAGTAATGGGGAAAAGATTAAGTCTGACTCAAAAGATGGCCCTTACCAGGAAATATGGGAAGATCTTAAAACTATTGGAGGTGGAAGTCCAAACCGAAGCAATTACAGCCTTGGCCCAATTTTATGACCTACCCCTCCGTTGTTTCACATTTAGAGATTTTCAACTGGCACCGTCAATAAAAGAGTTTGAGCAGATATTGGGGTTACAAGTGGAAGGTCAAATTCCCTATCGTCATCTTGACCATCATGCCACAATCGCTTCAGTTGCCCGTATTTTGAGGATCTCTCCTGAAGCATTGAGGAATATGCAAATGAATAGAAATCAAGTTCTTGGGTTCACTCGAGAATTTCTTGAGAAGCATATATAGATCCTGGCTGATAAAGGAGAATGGGAGGCTTTCATGGACACTTTAGCCCTCACTATCTATGGGGTTGTCTTGTTCCCTAATTTAGACAACTACGTAGATTATAATGCTGTTGCTGTCTTCCTGGCTCGTAAGCATCGGCTCGAGAATCCCGTTACAGCCATGTTGGCTAATGTGTATTGCACCATGGATTTCTGCCACACGCAAAGGGGAAAGAGGGTTATTTGTTGTTTGCCCGTTTTATACGTATGGCTCACATCTCACATCTTTCCTCAGACATGTAAAGCCAAGTGTCCGGTTTCTGATTTAAAATTGTGTCAATTGACCGTGAAGAGTGGGCGTGAATGGGCTAATCACCTCGTAGGCCTTACAACTGAAAAAGTCAGGTGGTATCCTCAATGGCTAATGGTCGAGTCAATCATCTATAGTTGCGGAAGTTATCCGAATATTCCTCTCATGGGCACACAGGGATGCATCAACTACAACCCTGTTATTGCAAAGCGTCAGTTGGCTTATCCTCTACTCAGGCCACCGAACGAAGGACTGCTCACTCCTTTCGTTTTGTACTATGCAAAAGGAAATTACACAACCGCTGTTCGGGATATAGCCAATGCGTGGAAGAAGGTCCATAGAATGGGAAAAGAGTTAGGGGCACGAAGCCATGCTGTAGGGGCTGAATATTTTGAATGGGTCCTAAACAGGGCCTCCATTGTGAAACTGCCCTTCAAAAGTCCTTCATACCAATCCACGAATAATTTTCCTCCGCCACTCATCATGGAGGACAAGGCCACCATGGCTCTAAAAGCACAAATAGAAGAGTTGATAGCAAAGAATCAAAAGCTAGAAGAAGATCTTTTGAAATGTCAACGAGAGTGCGCCCTTCAGAGGAAGGAGAATTCCAAGGGGAAACATGCTATGGATGAAATGCGAAAGAAGAGGAAGATTGACGAAGACTATAGGGTAAAACATGACCATTGCCTTCGTGCGGCTAATTCCTAGCTTAAAATGAAAGGCCAACAGAGCGACGCCATATTGGCCGAAAAATAGGTTCTGAAAAACATGCTGGCACAATCCAAAGAAAAAGAAAAAGGGACCTTGGTGCAGAAGGAAATGCTGCAAACTCAGGTCCACAAATTGGAGCAACAACTTGATGAAATAATGAGGGCCTATGAGCAAGAAATGCATGATGAACAGAAAAAGGCCTGTGATGCTGAGCAACGCTGCCAAGAGGCTACACGAGTCTTGGGGACTGAGTTAGCTCAACAGGATGAGGTCGTTCATTTATGGATGGTTGTTTCGCCAAGTTAGCATACTTAGCCAATGGAATCTTGGAAGATTTTCCCTCAATGTTGAAACAGGCCAAAGGCATGATCAATCCTCTATCCACCCCAAAAGAGATATCGTCATTTCTGAATTATTGCCAAGAAAGACTTTGTAAAATGAGAGCCATGATTGCCCGGGCCAGGGATGGCTAAAATGTTGTAATCAAACCTTTCAAGTAATATTGTACCTCTACGGAAGAATGGAATGATGAATTAATTTGCCTTCACAATTGTCTCATGTTAATTTCCGCTTTATTGCTTTACCTAGTACTTTTGAACGTGACGTTCTGAGGAACGGTCGGAGAATACGCGCTAAATTCAGAATTGCATCCTGCGTAACGTCATTTGTTTTTTTTTCTTTTCCTCTTTTATCATAGTCTTTATCTATTTTCTTTCTATTTTCCTAACAAAATGTTATGGTTCCCAGACATAACGGGTAGACATCCTTACGTGACTAGGCTTAATATAAAACTCATGGCTGAAATAGAACAAGAAAATAAGAGCTTGAGAGCTGAAGTCAATCAGCTGAAAGAGCAAATGGCTGAGATGGCCAAGCTTCTCGAGAGGAGAGTCACAGAAAGGGATTCTTCAGCAGGTGTTGAAGACGCTAGACAACGGCCGCCCACTCCCTGACACACCTAGGGTCTTGTTTGAGAGCCAAGCTCAAATCCTCCTGCGCCTCCCCAAACAGTTCACGTTAGGAAACCAAACTCTGCTAACACTCAGCAGCCTATCTTCATAGATACAGAAGGTAATATCATACCCTTTCCGCAATATGGACTGCCACAGGGTTATTTCCCACCATTACAAGAAGAGCCTGATTATCAAGAAACGATCCTTCATATGGCTCAACCAAACGTCCCGCCCGTCTGGGATCCTCAAACGATTCCGATCCATACACAAGCCACGCAACCACAAGCTGCCCAAGCAACAGCCAGACCCCATACCTCAATGCCGAATGCAAACCCAGCATATGTCAACCAGCCAATCAGGAGTACTAGTCATCATGTCGCTGCAAGTCCAAGTGCTACTGCCGCTACCCAGGAGGGAATGTTAGAGTTCCTGAAAAGGCGGTTAAGAGAGATGGAAGGAACGAACTGGTTTGGAATGGGCAGTGCTGCACAACTCTGTATGATTCCCGATGTTGTTATTCCTCCCAAATTTAAAATGCCTGAATTTGATAAGTATCGGGGGCTAACCTGTCCGAAGAACCATCTTACCATGTACTGCCGGAAGATAGCTTCACATGCTTCCAATGACCCTCTGCTCATTCATTGTTTCCAGGATAGTCTGGCTGGAGCACCTCTGACTTGGTACAATCATCTTGAACGATCTCGTATACGCTGTTGGGAGGATCTGGTAGACGCTTTTATGCAACAGTACAAGTATAATCTGGACATGGCTCTAGATAGAGTATAGTTGCAAAACATGACCAAAAAGGACAACGAGACGTTTAAAGAGTACGCCCAGCGGTGGCGTGAGGTAGCAGCACAGGTTGACCCGCCTCTATCCAAAAAGGAGGTAATTTCCACATTCATTGATACGCTCCAGTCACCTTTCTACGATAGGATGATTGGAAGTGTTTCATCACATTTCTCCGACATCGTCACTATCGGAGAAAGAATAGAGAATGGCCTGCGGACTGGGAAGATTACTCGAGGCCTACCTGGGGCTGGGGCAGCAAGGAAACCTTTACTTGGAGAAGGTAAGAGAAGAGAAGGAGAGACCAACCTAGTCTCTCATAACCAAAAAAGGAACCAGCCCAGACCACCTACGCCCATCACCTTTCCGTCAACTTATCATAACGCACCACACCCATATGTGACTGCAATCCCAAATTCAAATCCACCACATTTCCGACCACCTGTTATGCGACCACCTGCACCACCACAAGCACCATACCAACCACCGTAAATGAACCTGCCTAATCCAAATCTGAGGAGGTAGAATAATGACCGCACTCAAGTGCAAATTGATCCAATTCCCATGACCTACACTGAGCTTCTCCCCCATCTTATTGAAAATACACTGGTATCACCTTGCCCTCTAAAACCACTTTAGCCACCTTATCCCAAAGGGTATGACCCGAATGTGCGGTGCGATTACCACGCCGGTGCACCAGGGCATTCCACCGAGAATTGCCTGGCACTGAAATTTAAGGTAAGAGATCTAATCAGGGCTGATTGGATAAGCTTCAAAGAGGGAAGCCCAAATGTGACCACCAACCCTCTGCCTAACCACGGGAGACCAGGTGTCAATGCTGTAGAAAGAGATAAGGAATGTATTTCGAAGGTTGAGGACATCCAAATGCCATTGGAAATGATTCACTCCCATATGCTTAAGATAGGATTGATAGAAGAATCATGGGATGAAGAGTGCAATGACCTCCAGTCTGCAAAGCGAAGGGACTTCCAAAAAACCCATCAAGGACTTATTGACAGTCATATCATAGAAGTTCACAGGCGTCATAAAGGCAGGATAAACATGATACAAGAGCAAAGCCGAGTTCAAGCCCCAAAGCCTCTAGTCATATTCTACAACAAAAATGCACCGGTGGCTCCAACTCCTACTAAAACTGTCATCACGGTGAACGCGCCAACCTCGTTTCCTTATAAGGATTCACGAGCTGTGCCGTGGAAGTATGGTACTGATATGGTTATTACTAGTCCTAAGGCAGTAGGTTCTACGCCATCATCCCTCGTCACGAATATCGCTGGAATTGGGGGTGTCACTCAAAGTGGAAGAATATATGCTCCCCCAGAACCAAAACTTGACAAAGCTACAGGAGAGATCAGGCCTGGGAAGGGAGAATCCACTAGTGAAGCAAAGAAGGCTGTAACTGAAGAGGAAGCCCAAGAATTTCTAAGATTCATCCGCCATAGCGATTATCAGGTTTGGACTAACTGAACCACACCCCGGCAAAAATTTCTTTGTTATCTTTACTGATGAGTTCCGAACCACACCGGAACACGCTGATGAAGGTCTTGAGTGAAGCACATGTGAAGCATGATTTGCCCATAGATAAATTCGAGGGCATAGTGGGACACATAGTGGCCAACAATTATCTGACCTTTACGGATGACGAGACACCGGTGGAAGGAAGAGGGCACAACAAAGCCCTTCATATCTCCGTGAAATGCCAAGATCATATCATGGCAAAGGTGCTTGTTGACAATGGGTCGTCCCTAAATGTGATGTCGAAATCTACATTGGCAAAGTTGCCTTTTGATGGGACACATATGAGACCCAGTTCTATGGTAGTCTGGGCTTTTGACGGAACTCACCGAGAGGTTATGGGGGAAATTGAACTGCCTATACAGGTTAGACCATGCACCTTTCAAATCCTTTTTCAAGTCATAGATATTACGCCCGCATACAGTTGTTTGCTGGGATGGCCGTGGATCCATTCGACTGGGGTAGTCCCTTCCACTCTGCATCAAAAGTTAAAATTCATCATTGACAACAAGTTGGTGATTATCTCTGGAGAAGAGGACTTGTTGGTCAGCAAACCGGCCAACACACCATACATTGAAGCAACCGAGGAAGCCCTCAAAACCTCATTTCAGGCTTTAGAGGTAGCCAATGCAACAAGCATTACAAAGACATCCTTCCCAAACATGCCTCTAATGGTTGCGAAAACAATGTTAAGAGAAGGATACAAGCTGGGGAGAGGTTTAGGACGAGAACTGGAAGGAAGAACCCAACCTATATGCCTCCCAAAAAACAAGGATAGATACGGTCTAGGGTACAAGCCCACAGCAGCGGATAGAAAAAGGGTAAAAGAAAAAAGAAGGGAGAGAAGGATTGCTCGCCTTACCGGTCAAGAATTCAACACTGCTAGAATCCCTATCTGTGACCTCTATCAAAGCTTCAGGAGCACTGGGATTATGTATCCGAGTCAGGTGGCCATGGTTGGAGACGGGCCCAACTATGATGTAGAATTGGTGCATGCTTGCTCACCCGATCAAGAACTGGACAACTGAGAAATCGTGGAGTTCCCCACAACTATCAATCCTCAATCAAAGTAATTGTTGTTGTTTTTAAAACTTGTCGATCCCTTTGCTATGCCTAAGGCTTTGGGATCCATTTTGTAATAAGGGAAAAAACTTGTTTATTTGTTAAATTAAGTGAACGTAGTCCAATTTCATACCTCATCTTTGTTCAATCTCTTTCTTTTAAACCTTCCACTTGCTTATCTTTCTTTGTTTTCATTCATTATAATATAACCCAAATGCAGATCTGAAAACGACTCCTCTGAGAGTAATGAGAACTCGGTTCTATTTCATAACTCTGATAATCCAAATGATTACGCCTATGAGGAGAGTGAGGAAGACTTTGAACCTTCACCCGAATTGACAAGATTAATGGAACAGGAAGATAAGGAAATTCAACCTCATCAGGAAAAGATTGAGACCATTAACCTGGGAGATGAAGGGGAAAATAAAGATGTCAAGATAGGCACCCTCTTAAGCGTACAGCGGCAGAGTGAATTGATTAAACTGCTCCAGGAATTTCGAGACATTTTTGCATGGTCATATCAAGATATGTCGGGTCTAGATAATAACATTGTGGAACACAGGTTGTCTTTAAAGCTAGAATGTCCGCCAATCAAGCAAAAGCTACGACGAATGAAACCAGAAATGCTTCTCAAGATCAAAGAAGAAGTCAAGAAGCAATTCGATGCTGGTTTCTTAGCCGTAGCTAAATATCCACAATGGGTAGCAAACATAGTTCCCGTTCCAAAGAAAGATGGGAAAGTGAGGATGTGTGTAGACTACTGAGACTTGAATCAGGCTAGCCCTAAGGATGATTTTCCTTTACCACAAATTGACGTACTAGTTGACAACACAGCTCAACACTTCATCTTCTCGTTTATGGATGGATTTTAGGGATATAATCAAATCAAAATGGCATCAGAAGATATGGAAAAGACCACGTTCGTCACTCTGTGGGGCACCTTTTGTTACAAAGTAATGTCCTTCGGATTGAAGAACGCGGGAGCCACCTATCAAAGGGCAATGGTGACTCTCTTCCATGATATGATGCACAAGTAAATAGAAGTCTATGTGGATCACATAATTGCCAAATCCAGATCTGAGGAAGAGCATATTCCTGATCTGAGAAAACTTTTCAAAAGGTTAAGGAAATTCAAGCTTAGATTGAATCCCACCAACTGCACTTTTGGCGCAAGATCCGGCAAATTGTTAGGATTCATTGTGAACGAGAGAGGAATAGAAGTTGATCCTGACAAGGTCAAGGCAATTCTGGAAATGCCTCCTCCTCATACTGAAAAAGAAGTTCGAGGGTTCCTGGGAAGATTAAATTACATCGCCCGTTTCGTTTCCCAAATGATGGCAACCTATGAGCCGATTTTCAAATTGCTTCGCAAGAACCAGCCTGGGCAGTGGAATGAGGATTGCCAAACTGCATTTGAAAAGATAAAGCAGTACTTGTTGGAGCCGCCAGTCTTGGTACCGCCCGTTCATGGGAGACCACTAATCCTATATTTGACCGTGCTAAATGAATCCATGGGATGCGTGTTAGGTCAACATGATGAGACTGGAAGGAAGGAATATGCCATCTACTACTTGAGCAAGAGATTTACTGAATGTGAGATAAGATACTCTTCTCTCGAAAAGACATGTTGTGCATTAGCCTGGGCTGCCCGACGCTTACGGCAATACATGCTCAATCATACCACCTGGTTGGTGTCTAAGATGGATCCCATCAAGTATATCCTCGAAAAGCCCGCTCTGACTGGGAGAATTGCCCGTTGGTAAGTGTTACTAATAGAATATGATATAACATATGTCACCCAAAAGGCAATCAAAGGGAGTGCGCTAGCAGATTACTTGGCACACCAACCCATTGAGACTTATCAACCAATGCGGCATGATTTCCCAGATGAGGATATTTTGGCCCTTTTCAAAGAAGAAGATGGTCTGGAAACCAGATGGGTCATAAGATTGGATGGGGCTTCCAACGCACTAGGACACAGAATTGGGGTTATCCTGATCTCACCTGATAAGGAATTTATCCCTATTTATGCTCGTCTGTGTTTTGATTGCACCAACAATGTTGCGGAATATGAAGCATGTTCTCTAGGAATGCAAGCGGCTCTGAACATAGGAATAAAGATCTTGGAAGTTTATGGAGATTCTGCTTTGGTTATCTATCAACTAAAAGATAAGTGGGAAACTAGAGACAGTAAACTAGTTCCCTATCATGCTCACATCAAAGAGATGATCAAAAGGTTCGATGAAATTACTTTCCACCATGTTCCACGGGAGGACAACCAAATGGCGGATGCTTTAGCGACCCTAGCCGCTATGTTCGAAGTCAGCAATGATTACAAAGTACCTCTCATTGAGGTAAAGAAACAGCAAGAACCTGCCCATTGCCAGGTCTTAGAAGGAGAGCTAGATGGAAAGTCTTGGTATCATGACATTAAAAGATACCTCCAGTGCCAAGAGTACCCTGAAGGCATCACGGATAATGACAAACGAACTTTGAGAAGGCTAGCTATGGGATACCTATGAGTGGTAACGTGCTATACAAGAGGAATTATGATTCTGTTCTCCTCCGGTGTGTTGATACCGTCGAGGTAAACCAAATCATGAAAGATATTCACGAAGGATCTTTCGGAACTCATACAAATGGGCATGTTATGTCAAGGAAAATCCTGAGAGCTGGATATTATTGGATGACTATGGAGGCAGATTGTTTTACTTACGTACGGAGGTGTCATAAATGTTAGATTTATGCTGATCACATTCACGCACCACCTTCATCCCTAAATGTCTTGTCAGCACCATGGCCTTTTTCAATATGGGGTATGGATGTAATTGGGCCCATTAAGCCAAAAGCCTCAAACGGTCATCGTTTCATTCTGGTGGCCATCGATTATTTCACCAAGTGGGTGGAGGCAGCTTCGTACACTAATGTGACGAAAAATGTTGTGGTCAAATTCATCAAGCGTGAGCTGATATGTCGGTATGGCCTACCAAGCCAAATCATCATGGACAATGGTACAAATTTAAACAAAAAAATGATGAAGGAGCTTTGCGAGAGCTTTAAAATTTCCCACCACAACTCCTCTCCATACCGTCCAAAAATGAATGGAGCAGTTGAGGCAGCTAATAAAAATATCAAGAAGATAGTACAAAAGATGGTGGTAACCTACAAAGATTGGCATAAAATGCTCTTTTCACACTGCACGGATACTGAACCTCGGTGCGAACCTCAACTGGGGCAACCCCATTTTCTTTGGTATATGGAATGGAAGTTGTACCACCATTTGAAGTGGAAATTCCATCCCTTAGGGTGATCATGGAAGCCAAACTGGAAGAAGCTGAATGGGTCCAGGCTAAATATGACCAACTGAATCTGATTGATGGGAAGAGGTTAACTGCTCTCTGCCAGGGACAGTTATATCATAAACGTATAAAGCGAGCATATGAAAAGAAAGTACGCCCCCGACAATTCCAAGAAGGGGATTTGGTCCTCAAAAAGATTTTGCCAATTTAGAAAGATGTCCGAGGAAAATGGACACCTAATTACGAAGGACCATATGTTATAAAGAAGGCTTTTTCCAGAGGAGCTCTCATACTCACCAACATGGATGGAGACGACCTGCCAATGCCTATCAACGCCGATGCAGTGAAGAAATACTTTGCATAAATAATTCATAAAAAAAAAAGAGGGAAAAAGCTCGCTAGGTTGAAAACCTGAAGAGGCGACCTAGGCAAAAGTTAGAGCAGCAAGATGAGCCAAAAACTTGATAAGGCGGCTCAGACAGAATCACAAACTCGACTCTGCAACATAAACAAGGGATTGGGGTCATTGTCAAATTACGCCCTCAGAAGTAAAATCAGAGGATGAACATGAAGTCGTGATGAAGGGTCAAGATTCTCATTGCTCTCAGAAGATCACTAGAGGATATATAAGCCTTCTCCTTTCCATTTATTCTAATTCTTTATATTCTATCACATCTCTACTGTATATACCTGATGTTTATCAATAAAGTTCTCTCTTCTTTCTACATGTGTTCATGGCTAAATTTTATGAATAAACAAGTTTTTGCCTAAAAGAAATTTTTGAAATTGAAAACGACAGAGCGTAAAGTTATGGGGAACGAAGTGCATCCTAGCGCCAGACTTCGCTTGGTATAAGCATAACCATCTCCGCTAAATACGCTCGCCAAAGTCAGAGGATGCTTCTATTTCATCCATGAGTTACCTTAAAAAACTAGTCGCCAGGGAAGATTTACCTGTAAGTCTTTTTTATACTAACTCACTTTCTTGTTAAAGGGGACGACCAGAATCCATCATCCAAAAGCAGGTATTCGCCAAAACTTCCCCCAGCAAGACCCACCATTCGTACCTAAGTGGAACGCAGACCGAGGGTTCCCCCCGAGGAAAACCGTAAAATGGACTCAGCTCCCTCAACCAGGATATTTCTTTGATCAGGCTTAAGAAGACTTATCCTTCCCCAGTGAGTTCACCATTACCAAACTAGCACCCATCATACTCCTCTCACTAAAAAGCTCAAACTGGGGTATCTCCCCAGATCTTTCTCCCAAACTGGGGCATCATCCCAAAGTTCTAGATCCTGGTTAATTTGGCAGGACGTCCTGTTAACCCCTAATTACTCTTCCAGTCAAGGGGCATCACCCCAAAGCTCTAGATCCTGGTTAATTTGGACGGGACGTCCTGTTAACCCCCAATTACTCTTCCAGTAAAAAGGGGGCAACCCCCAAAATTCCTGCAAACTTTCCAAAATTGGGGCATCACCCCAAAGCTCTAGATCCTGGTTAATTTAGACAGGATGTCCTGTTAACCCCCAGATCACTCTTCCAGTAAAAGGGCAAACCCCCAGAATTCCTTTAAATTTTCCAAAAACAGGAGCATCACCCCAAAGCTCTAGATCCTGGTTAATTTGGACGGGACGTCCTGTTAACCCCCAGATCACTCTTCCAGTAAAAGGACAACCCCCCCCAGAAATTCCTTCAACCTTTCGAAACTAGGGCATCACCTTAGATTTTTCTCTGTCAAGGGGCAGTACCCCTAACTTCTTCAGTATTTCCAGAAGCTGGGGCATCACCCCAGGCCTCCTTCTTTCAAACAAGGGGCAATACCCCAAGATTCTTTCAAACCATCTCAAACTGGGGCATCACCCCAAATTTATTCTTTTTCAGTCAAGGGTGTCAGTCATGACAAACCGGGGCATCACCCCGAGCTTTTAGGTACAGAGAGTTAATTCGGACGAGACGTCCTGTTAGCTCCCCTAATCTTTACGTTCCCTGTCAACAGAGAGTTAATTCGGACGAGATGTCCTGTTAGCTCCCCCAATTTTTACCTTTCAGTCAACCGAGAGGTAACACCCTCACCCTTTACTTTCCAGTCAACCGGGAGGCAACACCCTCACCCTTTTACCTTCCACGCCGATCCAATGGCACCATTCCTTCCTGTCACCGAACAAATGGCACCCCTTAAATTTTCCAGTCAACCGAGAGGCAACACCCTCACCTTTTACTTTTCCAGTCAACCGAGAGGCAACACCCTCACCCTTTACCTTCCTGTCGCCGATCAAATGGCACCCCTTTATCTTCCAGTGGCCGATCAAATGGCATCATTTATCTTCTTGTCGCCGATCAAATGGCACCCCTTTATCTTCCAGTCACCGATCAAATGACACCATTTTATCTTCCAGTTGCCGATCAAATGGCACCCTTTACCTTCCTGTCGCCGATCAAATGGCACCCTTTATCTTCCTATCGCTGATCACATGGCACCCTTTTACCTTTCAGTCGTCGATCAAATGGCACCCCTTTATCTTCTAGTCGCCGAACAAATGGCACCTTTATCTTCCAGTCTCCAAACAAATGGCATCCCTTTACTTTTCCTGTTAACCGAGAGGCAACACCCTCACCCTTTACTTTTCCTGTAAATCGAGAGGCAATACCCTTACCTTTTTCTTTTCCTGTTAACTGAGAGGCAACACCCTCACCCTTTACTTTTCCTATAAACCGAGAGAAAACACCCTCACCTTTTTCTTTTCCTGTCAACCGAGAGGCAACACCCTCACCTTTACTTTTGTTGTTCACTGAGAAGCAATACCCATGTAGTTTACTTTCCAGTCATAGATTTAGAAATCCCCTGCCTAGACAATTTCCAAGCACACCCCAATTCATTCATTTTTCTCCGAAGCTTCGGATACCCATTTCTAGGCTGCTCAAGATACTAGGGTAATCCTTTATGTTAAAAAAAAGAGAAAAAGAAAAAAAGGGAAAAAAAGGGAAAAGAAGAAAAAAAAAGAAAAAAAGATTCAAGTGTCAATTCCTGGGTTTTCCCCCTCATCTGGTACTCCTGGTTATTAGAGTCAGCATGACTTCGACAATGGTGTTTACGTCTTTACTCCCTTTCCATTTCAAAAGCAAGAAAAAACTTCATGTTTTTCTCATGGAAAAGAAGTAAAGAGGGGCATCTGTGAACACCTATTTCGGTCTAGTCAATTTTCACTAAGAATGGGGAATTTTCGTCACTTGGAATCTCTTCTTTCTATTTGTGCTCATCTTCAGGACTGTCTTAGTTTTTGATTGATATGCACAAGCGAAAAGAATTCTAAAAATAAAAAATAAAATAAAAAAATTCTGACTCGAAAATGATTATTTCCGAGTAAGATGACTCGGAATGATCATTTCTGAGTAGGGGGTCTCCGAGTGGGACATGGCCGAGTGGTATGTCTCCGGATAAGGCATTTCCGAGTGGGCTTCAGGTGTGGGAGTTACTTCCAAACAAGAAAAGGCTCTGACTATGAGTAAAAACATCTCGGGTAAAGTCTCTTTTAATTTTCATGTGTCCTAATGATGATTTCCGAGTGGGTTATTCCGAGGGAAAGATATTCCGAGTGAAATGAAACTGCTTATGAGTGAGTATCCCTCAATTGGAGATAAATCCGAGTGGAAGGTCCTCGGTTGCAGCCACTCTAAGTGAAAAAGGGACTGACTATGAACAAAACCGTCCCAAAGACTATTGTCCGAGCAGAGGAAGCCCCTGAATGGACACTTGTTGAAAAAGGAGGTCCCCGAGTGGTGCGATTTGGAGAAAATGGCATTCTCGAGCAAAGAACAGGTTTTTTCTGAGTGGTACGTTTCGGAGGGATGAGTTTCCGAGTTCCCCACTCCCGAGTGGGATATTCCTTTTCCAAAAGATCAGCTTTCACTTTCAAGTTCCCCACTTCCGAATGGGATATTCCTCGGTGGACCAGTTCAAGGGATGAATTTTCGAGCGAAGAAACACTCTGGTTCCAAAAGGATCACTTTCGAGTTCCATATTTCCGAATGTTGTATTTCTGGGTGGATCGACTTTGAGAGAATTATTCCCGAGCGAAGAAAGGCTCTGACTGAAACCTTTTGCTCGAGGATATGTATATCCGAGTAAGGTCCCTCAGAATGTTTCTTTCCAAGCGAAAGAAGATTTTGATTTTGAAGGAGTATTTCTCGGATACGGAGATTCCCGAGTGGACATATTTTCGAATGGGCCATTTCAGGGGAATCGTTTCTGAGCAAAGAGAGGCTCTATGAATGGATATTTTTTGAGCAAGCGCATCTGAGTGGGGTGTACCCGAGTGAATACATCCGAGGGATTGATTGACGATTGAAACCATTCTGATTGGAAAACAAGGTCGGCTCCCGAGTGAATATATCCAAGGGATTGGTTGATGAGTGAAACCATTCTGATTGTAATGTAAGGTCGGTTCCCGAGTAAATACGTCTGAGTGGTCATATTCTCTCAAGTTCCATTTTGATTGAAAAAAACAAGGACGACTCCCGATTGTACATCCGAATGGGTTGATGCATAATTGAAACAATTCTGAGTGAAAACCAAGGATGATGAATGTGTCTAATTGAATTACTCCTGAGCCATGTATCCGACCAAGGTTTCTCCGAGTGATTCAATCCCAGTGATGTGTTTCCGAGTGAAACTTACTTCACGATTGAATCAATTTTAAATGAAGACTTCACCGAATGAGGCGTTCTAGAGTGGGTTAGAGAAGAGACACCTCCGAGCAAATGCTCTCCGAGTGAGTCACTTTTGAAGCAATTCCGAGTGAATGCTTCAAGCAGAGACAAGATCCGAGCAAAACACCTCCGATTGAAGTAATTCCGAGTGAATGCTTCAAGCAGAGACAAGATCCGAGCAAAACACCTCCGATTGAAACAATTCCGAATGAATGCTTCAAGCAGAAGCACTACCGAGCAAAACCCCTCCAATTGAGTACTTTAAACCGTGATACATCCGGGCAAAGCAACACCGAGTGAAGCAACAGGGGTCCTGATGAGTCCTTCTCGGAAAACTGTTTCCGAGTCAATAATCTGCGAATTCAATCCCACACCGAGTGTCAGAGGTCGAATCCGACCTATGGATTCCAGCTTTCACTCGGTCTTCTATATGAGAGCATTTATTCCTCTCGGATTGATTCCCACTCGATCTTCTATATGAGAGCATTTATTCCTCTCGGATTGATTCTCACTCGGTCTTTTATATGAGCAGATTGATTCCCACTCAGTCTTTTATATGAGAGCATTTATTCCTCTCGGATTGACTCGCACTGTGGATGGATACCGACTGAAGCACTAATCCGAGTCAGAAGGAAAACGCGGACTCTATATTTCCACCAATTGCCCATGCTGACATGGATTTCCACTATCCAAGTGGATCCTTGAATTATGGGGGGCGGCCGGCAACAAGACAAAGGAAGAAATAATAAAGAGTTCCCACCAGCCGCCGTTCCCTATGGTTGTCAAGGTCCAGGCTATTTCCTTAACACACCATCCAAGTTGATTTGCTAATTTTGTGGGGCAGCTGATAACAAACAAAAATTAAAATAATAAGTTATTCATCAGCTGCTGTTCCCATCATTGGTGGCCAGGCTGTCTCTGTGCTGTTCAAGCAATCAGCACACCTGGGACTTCTATAAATACCCCAACAAAAGAGAAGAAAAGGGATCTGGGAACCTTCATTTTGAGAAAAACCCTGAAGCATTTTTCTTTAGAGAGAAGAAACACAGCTTTAAAACCCACACTGTCCGTCCTCCTCCTCTCAAACACCGTCCCTCTCCTCCCAAAAACCACACTATTACTTTTCTCTCAAATCCACAATACCGTCCTCCTCCTCCAACACCGTCCCTCTCCTCCTAGACTCAACACCGTCCAACGTCCCTTCACAACACCATCCAGTCCATCTTCCCTTCGACTCACACCGTACAGCCCCCTCAAATCCTCCAACATCGTCCCTCTCCTTAAAACACACCGTCCAGCCCCCCAAATCCTCCAACACCGTCCTTCTCCTTAAAACACACCATACAGCCCCCCAAATCCTCCAACACCGTCCCTCTCCTTAAAACACACCGTACAACCCCCCCCCCCCAAATCCTCCAACACCGTCCCTCTCCTTAAAACACACCGTACAGCCCCCTAAAACTCACCAACACCGTCCCTCTCCCTTCAACACACCGTACAACCCCTCACTCTCTCAAAACCACACCGTCCCTCTCCTCTCAAATTCACATCAGCTCCCTCTCCAACTCTTAAAACCACACCGTCCAACCTCTCAAATCCTCACCAACACCGTCCCTCTCCATACCGTCCAGCCCCCTTTAATCCTCAACCACACCATCCCTCTCCTCTCAAATCCACCACCGCCCAGCTCCTTAAATCCCTAACACCGTTCAGCTCTCCGGCGTCCAACTCTCTCTCACCACACCTGTCTCACTCTGCTCCTCATTTTCAGTACTTGTTATTATTTATTTTTCCGTCAAATTAATTAACTGTCATTTGATGGATCCATTCCCTTTTCAATTATTAATTAATTTCTGATAATTGAATTAATCCCCATTAGGATTCATAATAAATATTAACAAGAATGAGTGCTACATACGTTTTGTTTGTACTAGTCTAAAAATTACAATTATCATTATTATTATTATTATTATTATTATTATTATTATTATTATTATTATTATTATTATTTTATTTTTCTTTCAAAAATCAGTGTCGTACGAGTGTACTCTCGTCTACACAATCTCCTTAGAACCAGTACACATGCGAAAAACTTCGCCTTGGATGAGTTCTCTTCAAAAAAAAAACATCATTAAGAACTACGTGACCCTAATTTCTCAATAACCCGAGAATACATAGGAGCAGGACTTAACTCCCGTCGGGCCCCATCTTTCTTTTATTTTTATTTATTTATTTATTTCCTTACCTTTTTTAATTGTTCTATTTTTATCACTTCCATGAAAATTAATTTAGATGTGACGTCTTGTTGATTTTCCCCTATTTCTATAAATAATAATAAAAAGGAAGAAATAAACATTTTTATAAGGCTATTTATGTTGCGTTTTTTCAATCTTGGTACTGTTTTGACAGGCAATGTAGGGTGCTAACACCTTCCCTACTCGTAACCTACTCCCGAACTTGAATCTTATTTTTTTTCACCAGTGCTTTATTGAACTTAGTTTTTTCCAATGTTTTTCCTATGGACAAAAACATTGGTGGCGACTCCCTGTTTCATAATAACTCATTTTATCTCAAAGGGTCGGTCGCGCCGTCGTGATCCAGGTCGCGACAATAATGTATGTAATTTATTCTGATAGTTTCGTTTTAACAATCATATCTTTTAAAAAAATTTATGAATTTTTCTATAATTTATTAAGGTGTAACAGAGGGTGTTACAAAGTGGTATCAGAGCAGTTAATCCAATAGGCTTAGGGAAAAGGCCTATCTTGCTTTATCTGTAAACTCTGTGTAGGTGATAGAAAATAGAATATCTGACTTAGTAGTAACTGTGATTGATGTGACAAATCTCAGTTACTGTGAAACAGGAAACTAATGGCCGGAAACGATCTTGCTTGAGTTGTAGAACGCTTAATCAATGCAATGGGAGCACGTGAAGGTCAAGGTAATGATGCCTTGAGAAGGTTGGACCTTTTTGAAAAGCGCAATCTACCTCGTTTCAAGGGAGGATATAACCCTGATGGAGCACAAACCTGGATTCGAGAGATAGAGAAGATCTTTTGAGCATTGCAATGTAATGAAGCTGATAAGGTAGTCTTTGCTACTTATACCTTATCTGAGGATGCCGAACATTGGTGGGATAGCATGCGTAGACAATTCGAGGTCAACGACATGGAGATCACTTGGGATCATTTCAAGGATATGTTTCTAGAGAAATACTTTCCAGCTGATGTTAAAGAGAAAAGATAATTCGAATTCTTGTCACTGACCCAAGGAAATATGACCGTTGGAGAGTACGCATCCAGGTTTAAAGAGCTATCTCATTTTCATTCTCATTATAATGATGCTACCAATGAAGGTTATCGGTGTGCAAAGTTTGTAAATGGATTGCGGCCAGAAATTAAGGAAGCTATAAGAATGCAGGAAATCCATGAATTTTCTGTATTGGTAAATCGTTGCAGGATCTTTGAAGAGGATCATAAGGATAGAATGACCAAAAGTCATGAACTCATTCATAAGATGGGAAAAATGAGAAGTGGAGGACCTCACCATCACCAAAGAAGAGACTTTAGGAGAAATAAGCCTTACCAAGCACCATTTCACCAGTTTGGAGCAGCATCTATTCATAACAGACCCCAAGCTTTAACTGGAAGCTATTACTCGACATCTGCACCAAATTTTAAATGTTTTATCTATGGAGGACCCCATTTGAAAAGGGATTGTCCTAAAAACACTTATGTTTTTTTAAGTGTAACAAACCAGGTCATCACATCAAGGATTGCCCAAAGATGAAGAGAGAAAACCCTAAAGGTGTGAGTACAAACATAAATACTCAAGGAGGCATGCACAGTGCAATCAGAAGGCCGAAGGCAAAAGGAAAGGTTTTTGCAATCACTGGAGAAGAAGCATCTCATTCTGATTCCATGGTGGAAGGTAAGTGTATCATTAATAAGATTCCTTTAACTGTTATGTATGACTCAAGTGCATCACATTCCTTTATTACCAATAACTGTGTAGAAAAACTAAAATTACCTGTGATAGAACTGTCATTTGACTTATCTGTACATACTCCTGGAAACAATCCCAGTGTCACTTCTAAAGCCTATTGGAAATACCCTATTGTCATAGATGGTATGGACTTTAAGGCTAATCTTTTCTGTTTACCCCTTTCTGGCTTAGAAGTTATTATTGGACTAGATTAGTTGTTTGACAATCATGTTCTAATAGATTGTCATAATAAAATCATAATGTTTAAAGAACCAGTGAATTTGAATCCTGAGGATTTGAGATTTCTAACCGCCAACCAAGTGAGTGCCTCTTTAAAAGGAGGGGCTCAAGGATTCATGCTATTTCTTTCAACGAAAGGAGAGCAAGAATCAAAAATCAAAAATCTGCCGGTTGTATGTGAATTTCCTGATGTTTTTCCTGAAGATATCCCTGGTTTACCCCCAGAAAGAGATGTGGAATTAGCCATTGATCTAGTACCTGGAGTTGGACCCTCAATTGCACCATACTGAATGTCACCTCTAGAATTAGCAGAATTGAAGAAACAACTTGAAGAGATGATAGAAAAGCAGTTTATATGACCCAGTGTATCCCTCTGGGGTGCACCAGTGTTGTTGGTTAAGAAAAAGGATGGTAGCATGAGGTTGTGTATAGATTATCGGCAACTGAACAAGGTGACAATCAAGAACAGATATCCTCTTCCAAGAATTGACAACTTGATGGATCAACTGCGTGGTGCCACGGTGTTCTACAAAATTGATTTGAGGTCTGGATACCATCAAATATAGGTAAAGAAAGAAGATGTACCAAAAAATGCTTTTAGAACACGCTATGGCCATTACGAATATCTAGTAATGCCTTTTGGTGTAACTAATGCACCAGCCGTATTCATGGATTACATGAATAGGATTTTTCATCCATATCTAGATAAATTTGTAGTAGTGTTCATTGATGATATATTAGTGTACTCTAAAAGCAGAGAAGAACATGTTGAACACTTGAAGATTGTGTTAGAAATCCTGAAGAAGAAATAACTATATGCAAAGCTGTCGAAGTGTGAATTCTGGTTGGAAGAAGTGAACTTTTTAGGATATGTAATTAGTCAAGGAGGAATAGCTATAGACCCTTCCAAGGTGGAGGCTGTTTTAAAATGGGAGAGACCAACCACGATCACTGAGATTAGAAGTTTCTTGGGCTTGGCTGGATACTATAGGAGATTCATTGAAGGATTTTCAAAGCTAGGATACCCACTGACCAAGTTAACACAGAAAGGACAACCTTTTGTGTGGATGACACAATGCGAGAATAGTTTCCAAGAGCTAAAAGATTGACTTACCTCTGCGCCGGTGTTAGTACTCCCCGATCCATATCGAAGTTTTGAAGTTTACTGTGATGCATCTAAATAAGGACTAGGAAGTGTACTCATGCAAGACAAGAAAGTTGTAGCCTATGCATCGCGCCAATTAAGGCAACATGAGATTAACTACCCTACCTATGACTTAGAGTTAGCCGCTGTAGTTTTTGCCTTAAAGATTTAGAGGCATTATCTATACGGTGCAACATTCGATGTGTTTAGCGATCATAAGAGTCTCAAGTATTTATTCGACCAAAAGGAGTTAAACATGAGGCAACAGAGATGGATGGAATTCTTAAAGGACTACGACTTTGAGTTACAATACCATCCTGGAAAAGCGAACGTAGTAGCTTATGCTTTAAGTCGAAAGTCTCTACATACGTCCACAATGATGATTAAAGAGCTGGAATTGATAGAGAACTTTAGAGATCTTAGCAGTAAAGGTTAATGCTAACAGCTACAGATTAGGAGCATTGCAAATGACAAGTGAATTCCCTAAGCAAGTTTTAGAAGCTCAACAAGAGGATGAATTCCTACAAGAAAAGAAAGAACTCTTGAAACAAGGAAAAGAAGTTGAGTTCAATGTGGGAAATGACCAATTGTTGAAGTATAAGGATCGAGTGTGTATCCCTGACAAAGAGGAGTTGAGGAAAGCAATTATGGAAGAAGGCCACAAAAGTTATATGAGCATTCATCCCGGAGCTACTAAAATGTATCAAGATTTGAAGAAGTTATTTTGGTGGCCTGGAATGAAGAAAGCGGTGGTAGAGTACGTGGCTGCATGTCTAATTTTCCAGAAGGTTAAAGTAGAACATCAAAAACCCCCTGGAATGCTACAATCAATGGAAATACCAGAATGGAAATGGGATAGCATTACCATGGATTTTGTGACTTCTCTACCTAAAACTCCATTAGGACATGATTCAATATGGGTAATAGTTGATAGATTAACCAAATCTGCCCACTTTATTCCTATCAATATTCGTTACTCTATGGAGAAGCTGGCAAAATTATACATCGAGGAGATTGTGAGATTACATGGAATTCCTTTAAGTATCATTTCTGATTGGGACCCTCGTTTTACATCACGATTCTGGAAGAGCTTGCACAAGGCTTTGGGAACAAGACTGCGTCTGAGTTCAGCATATCATCCTCAGACGGATGGACAATCAGAAAGAACAATCCAATCTCTAGAGGACTTGTTACGAGCTTGTGTGTTGGAGCATAAAGGAAGTTGAAATCAATTCTTACCATATGTGGAGTTTACCTACAACAACAGTTTCCATGCTAGCATTGGCATGGCACCTTTTGAAGCATTATATGGAAGAAAATGTAGGACCCCGCTAGTTTGTTTGAAACTGATGAAAACTTGATGGTAGGACCAGAGTTGGTACAACAAACCACGGATAAAATCAAAATAGTTCAGGAAAAGATAAAGGCAACACAAAGCAGGTAGAAAAGTTACTATGACAAAAGAAGAAAGCCGCTCGAATTTCAAGAAGGCGATCATGTATTCTTGAAAGTCACACCTACGATTGGGGTCGGTCGGGCAAAGAAATCTCGAAAACTAACTCCTAGATTTATTGGTCCATATCAAATAATTCATAAAGTTAGTCCTCTTGCCTACCAAATAGCATTACCACCTTTTCTTTCTAATATCCATAATGTTTTTCATGTGTCAAACTTACGAAAGTATATATTTGATCCTACACATGTTATTGAACCCGATGTCATACAAGTTAAAGATAATCTTACATATGATGCACCACTTGTCAGAATAGGTGACAGAATAATAAAAAAGTTAAGAGACAAGACAATTCTGCTTGTAAAGGTCATTTGGAGTGAAACGAGAGGAGAAGATGCTACATGGGAACTAGAAACTGAGATGAAAAAGTCTCATCCTCATTTGTTTTACTGAATAATGTAAATTTCGATGATGAAATTTTTCTAAGGGGAGTAGAGTTGTAACACCCATATTTTTATTTTTATATTAAAATTTTGAAGGAATTAGATTATGGTTCTTTATAAATTTTTAATCTACGTATTATTTATGATTTTTGGAATTTTTTTGGAATTTTTGATTTTTTAATAAAATAATATTTTTTAAATAATTTTAAATTCATATAAGTGACTTAAAATTAAAAATATTTATAAGAAAGTGAATTTAAATTATAAGAAAATTTTCTAAGATTCATTTCAAGTAGACTTATCTAAAAATTATCAGTTTAAGAAAAATCTTGATTTTTTCCAATCGTTAAAAAATTAGAAACGTATCAATAAATTTTTATTAACAGAAAATTTTAGATTTTTAAAATTTAAACTTTATATTACTTATTATAAAATTAGTGAGGACTGTTATAATATCGCTAAATTTCAAAAAGGACTAATTTTGAATATTTAAAATATACCGAGTGAAAGGTTACTATTTGGCTTAATAATTATGCCGACAGTTACTATGCAAAACACTGTGCATGTACAAAATTTTCAAAAGATGCACAGTAACCAGGAATAAAAATTCAAAAAATACATAGTACTTTTATATTAAAATAATAGAATGCATAGTAATTTTTTTCCTATAAATACCGAAGGAATTCTTCTTTAAAATTCACAATTTCAGATTAAGTTTTCTTAATATAGTAGTGCTAGTGAGATAGTGGTGGAAGTAAGAGAGAGAAATAAATTTTTTTGGAAGAAGGTTCTGCTAAAATCCTAAGGTAAGAATACTTCTCTTTTATATTTTTTAGGGTTATTTTCATATTCTTTTTAGAAATAATATTATTTTAAGTTACTATTCTATATAGTAAAACACTATTTCAATAGTAAATTACTATTTAAATAGTAAATTACTATTTACTGTTACTATTTACCTTTACTATTCACGTTTTACTATTTATTATTACTATTCACGATTTACTATTTACCGTTAGTATTCATATTTTACTATTTATTGTTACTATTCACTATTCACTGTTACTATTCAAAATTTACCATTTCTGCTTTAAGTAGTAATCTTAATTTTCACCTTGTAACTATATTAAAATGAAATTGGTATGTTTTAGAACTCGGAGACGAGGCGCGCACGAATTTTCAATAACGAATCAGTATACAAGAGGTAAGAGGGAGTGAGATAAGAGTATAATATAAAAAGATATAAGAATAATGGGAGGAGTCCCCTACTCCTTTTAAATTTGATAATATTATTATTTTAAAATATTAACATTTTAACTTAAAATTTTTAATAAATTTTAAATTAAATATCTGATGTAACTAACTCTAACATACCTATGCAAGGACTTGTACTTTTATAACCTATATGAACTAGACTATACCTATACAAGGACTTGGACCACTATGACCCATATGGACTAAACTATACCTATGCAAGGACTGGATTATATGGACTTACATAGACCTATACGAGGAATTGACCAAAAGGACTCAAATTGACTATATTAATAACCATTATACTTTGCATTATAATATTTATAAATGATGCTTTATTGACTTGATTTTGATTGATATTTAATTGTGATTAATAATATTTGATGTGATTGATGATATTTAGTTATAATTGATAATGCTTGATTTTGATTAATGATTTTGTAATGTGGAGTTTGAGCATATAGCGAGCATGACGGAAAGCTAAAACTCAGTAAGAATTTTCTTACCTTACTCTTTAAATTTTTATTACTTAAAATCTTCTCTTCTTAAAAATTATTTTTGTTAACTTTATTTTAAATATTTAGAATAAAAAAACTAGTATTTATTTTAGAAAGAAGACATTTTATGAAAATTAATTTATAACAAATTGGGATAATTAAATCTTGAATTAAAGAAAAATTTTGTAATTTTAAGTATTTTTGGTTAATGATTTAAAGATTATTCTCTTTTAATAAAATAAAATTTTCAAAAGAAAATTATTTTATTTTTCCAACTTAATAACTAAAGATATTTGGAAATAATTGAGAATTTGATCTTGTTAAGATTCAATTTGAGAAATATTATGTAAAAGTTTTATATGAAAAAGTTTTGAGATATTTAAGGCTTAGAAACTCAATTTCAGTGAGAAAATGTACAGTTTATTGAAAGGATGTTGTAAACCTTTAAGGTATTTAATAATTGAGTTTCTAAAAGCCTTAACCAATTAAATACGTGAGTAGTTCATGCATCATAAATCATTAAAGTGAAACAAAATGATATTGTCTGGGGACGGATTATAGAAACCGAGGATACATTAGAGGAGACTTAATTACGAGCCTTGGGATGAGAGGGTGTGAAAGGGTGCTTCAGGGGACCTGGGGTAGCTCCCTAGTGTCGGGTACTTTCACAATAAAAACTTTCTCAATCTGACTAGTCTTTAAGTGTTTCCATGTCAGTTGAGCTGTTCATATTATTATTATCCGGACTTATGGAACAATGTAAACTCCTGGTTGGCCCAGTGTAAATTAAAATTTAAGGGCCCACATATATAGGTAAGTTATGATGAAATATTGCATAACATTCATGCATTCATAATTGATTGTGTATGTGATTGTGATTGATATTATTATGTATTGGTTTGTGAAAACCCTTTGTTGCTTATGTCTTATTCGAGAATATTATATTCTGTTTCTCACTCCTTTCTCCGTGAATCTCGGCAGTGAATATAGTACGTTCTAGAAAGGGAGCTCGGTATGAATACTGTGGTCCAATGAATAAATAAAGTTATTAAGTAACTGCTTCTGGGCCATGGAGTTTCCTCTCTTTCTTATAATGTTTAATGTTTATTTTCTTCGGATGAATATACAAATTACTTTATAAAGTTTTAATAATATTTATGAGGTATTTCAGAAATAATGTATGTAATTTATTCTGATAGTCTCTTTTTAACAATCATATCTTTAAAAAAAATTATGAATTTTTCTATAATTTATTAAGGTGTAACAGAGGGTGTTACACTTGACCCATATATTATATGATGTTATTCCCACAGTCAGATCCGTATTTAATATTATGACATTTGTACATATGTATTAGCTTTAAGGGCATTTGCATATAGCTAAGGATATGCCAAGCATTGGTGGCCCTTAGAGGCAATGAAGTATTGAAAGTGAACGGATAAATTTATGGTACTAACTTAAAATTGTAAGGAATCCCTCAAGGTCAGGCGACGGAAACACAAAGGATTCCCAAAAGGAATTGCAAAAACGAATGTTTCAAGGCATTACATACAAAATTAAAAAAACTTTGTTTTAGAGTTTAGCTCTTCTAGACGTGAAATGAGTTCCTCAATCGAAGCAATTATAGCTCCGTCCTCAGGACTCCACACGAGCACTCCCACCAGAAATCGAATTTCCAAATGCTAGTACGGAAGTTCAGAGAGTAATCCTAATTTCTGAGCAGCAGCCTATGAGCATCTCATGCTCTATATATAGGCTTAGGTCTTTACCTGATGAGCTCTCATTAAACATTGAGCTCCTGACTCATTCTAAATAAATTAGGCCCATTAGTTTTATTTTTAGTCCAACTAAAATAAAACTATTCTCTGGTAGGCTTACTCTATGTGTGTGGCCTTATAGGAAAAATATCTGATTATATTAATAATAAACTATTTTATTATTAATATAAAATAAGAGTGGTATCTAGCAATACATCATTATGTCTGAATATTATTTATCATCAACATAACCTATAAATGATAATTATTTTATATATTTATTCCTTTTGTCACGATATCTAATTGGGCCCAATTCATTTTACTTGATACCAAAGTAGACTTTACAGAATAAATATCTAATAATTATTCTTCCTAGCATGACCATGCATTTTTTAGTGTCACTCCATCAAGTGGCCCATAGATACCATTTCTGTCACATAGGAGAGACAAATCTCATTTACATCACTCACATCCCTCTGCATAATTTGTTTGTTGCCTAATTAAAATCTTTATGGTCATCTTATTATAGGTGACGTTTGATTGTATCAAAACAACAAACTCTTTATGTAGGAAATGTAGTGACTTCAAGTCGAAGGACTATATATACCATTATCATATTTAGAACCGTTTATGACACTCATGTAACGATCCATGCAACATTCTCATGGTGGGTCTGTCCAGTACAACATTACTCTTAATGTGTACCCGTATGAAAACTTGATACCATCTATATCCATGATATATGAGATCAAATCATCAATACATTCACATACTAGTCTTAATGTATTTACATATCCCCATGTAAATACTTGATTAGGGACATTTTAGGAATAATTCTCATATGACTTATTATTCCAAGGATAAATAGTTTTAAAACAATCTTAAAACTAAAAATACTTATTTTATTGATAAGTTAAAATTGATACATTAATAGCTCGTAGTACATACACCAACAAAAATGATGGTTGTGCTTGATGTGATTGTTAATGATTTAATATATGTATAATGTGAATGTGTCGAGTGAGACATTTGTTATATATGAATTGATTTGGTGTATGTATCTGTATATGTATATTCTCATAATGTATGATATTGATTCATTTGGTATATGTTACTCACCTCCTAGTTGCTATTTTTAAAAGGTTAATGTAGGTATGTTGGTCATCCTACTCCCTTTTTGGAGGTTGAGCTGGAGAAGGCAAATATGGAAGGAAAGCTTGTTAGCCTTGGCTGGCAACAATTTTGTAGAGCATATATTGTGTGAGTATGCTTGTATGTGTATAACCTTGGTTTTGTATTTCAGGGGTTATGGTTGAAATTAGACCTTGACGTTTGATGGCTAATTTCCTTACTATGACTTTAACAATGACATGAGACAATGTGATATTTGATTTTATGCCAAATCAATGAATGAATGATTTAAGTTGATTAATGATAAAGATGAAATGTGAAATAACATGATCATTAGTTGCAAAGGTGATAGTATGTCTTATGCATGCACAATTGGGAAGTGGATGAGTCATTTTCCCATGGAATGACCAATACCTTATGTGGAGGGAGCCTATAACCCAAAATGCTTATGTATAATTTTATGCATGTATGGTTGTGGCTAAATATTCCTAGAATTCAAATTGGCATGGTTAGTTAGTTCAAAGTGTACTTAAAATATCACTGACGTATGTGATGATCTAGAGCAAAAATTATGAGGCGAGACTTGTTGGAGCAAGTCCTAATTAGGTGTCTAAACATATGTCAAATGATGGTTTGAGCCAATTTTGTATATAATGTGTTTTGGCGTATCATGTAACTTGAATTGCTTAAGTAAGAATGCATTTTCTAATAAACTCGCTCAAGCGAGGTTTGCCTTATATCAGTAGTATGTTTTCTGGACCTATTTCGCCCAAGCTAGTTCATCGTTTAAGAGAATTTTGGGATTTCGCTCAAGTGGTGAACCTCCGCTTAAACAAGTTAATGTGAAAATCTTTGTGAGATTTTTGCCTAAGCGAGATTGGCCTCACTTGAGCGAATTCTTTCAAAATTGGTTTTGTCACTTTTTCGCTCAAGCGGGCATGGTCTCACTTAAGCAATTTTCTTTGAAATTGATTTTGTTGCATTTTCACTCAAGCGAGGGAGGTCTTGCTTAAGCGATTTAATTATATTTTGGTTCTAGACGTTTTTCACTCTAGCGAATGTGGCCCACTCAAGCGAAACTGTTGGTCTAATTATATGTTGTGTTTCGCTTAAGCGAGTCGTCACTCGCTTAAATGAATTGACCTGATTTGATTTCTTCACTTTCTTCCTTATTTTTGGGTCTTTTCTCATATCTTCATATATAGGACTAGGCGTATGCCTTGTATAAAGAATTTCCTTCCACTGTAAACTCTAATATTTTTGTATACACATTGGGGCAATTTATTTACCGATCTAGTTTATAAATTCTTAATTGTCACTCTTCGATTTTCTGTGGTTCGGGTCTCGATGTAATATTGGATGTTTAGACTTCCTTTTTAAACACAAAAAATTTACTTTTACTTTTATTTATTTAATTATATCATTGTATTGGGATTCGGGTCTGGGAAATCACGGACATGACACCGGAGAATTAGTCCAAGAACCTAAATGATACGTGACTCAACAACGGAAACATAACTTACAAGCCCTAGTATGCATAAGAAAGGACGACCCAATATACAGGTCCCTAATAATGGTTTGGGTATCATTTCTTTCCCATATATGACGATATAAGCAAGGAATTGAGGAATACGCATCTAGGGCATCACTCATACAGTTTAACCATAAAACTAAATCCACAACCATTCAAGTTTAAAATAATTCCTAGACATAGAAAGAATTAAATCCTTAATATCATATCATGACAAGATTCAAACTAAACATCTAGTGAGGTATCTGCTACCTATCTACTATAAGGCTGATATTAAAATATTTCCCCCTCAAACAGATTGGATTTATATTCTTGAATGATTCCAACCAAGCCAACTTGGTGGACCCAATTAAGTGGTCTAAGGTTTTTTT
This sequence comes from Clitoria ternatea, assembly GCA_037962975.1. Taxonomy (NCBI): domain Eukaryota; kingdom Viridiplantae; phylum Streptophyta; class Magnoliopsida; order Fabales; family Fabaceae; genus Clitoria; species Clitoria ternatea. The sequence continues at coordinate 34,721,686 of CM075675.1, read as the reverse complement.
AGCATTTATTTATTACACTATCTGTTTCTTATTATAGGTTCTTCCTTATCAAGACATGTGAGACCAATTATTATTTTAATAAGGAACCATTGTTTAACTAATTTTAAAAAAAAGTTGGACCGTGAGCTGGCAAAGATACCAAACTAGACAAATGAGAAAATTGGCCAAGTTTAGAACAGGTCAATAATTGGTCAAAACCGATGAAAATCAATACACAAAATCGGAGTTTAACTAATTTATGCTTAAAATTGTTTATTTTTTCTATTTTTTGCATTTTATAAAATATTGTTAAATAAATAAAAGGTTCATATAAAAATAATGGTTTGGGTATCCTTTATTTCCCATACATTACGACATGAATAAAGATCCGAGGAATACTCATCCTAAGGCATTATTCAAACATTTTAATCACAATATTAAATCTACAATCATTCAATTTTAAAACAATTCCTAAAGATAGAGAAGATTATATCCTTAACATCATATCATGAAAAGATTTAAACTAAACATCCAGTAAGATACCAGCTACCTATCTACTATCCGGTAGATATTAACATATTCTTTTCTCTCAAAAAGATTGGATTGATATTCTTGAAAAATTCAAACCAACCCAACTTGATGGACCCAATTAAGTGGTCTAAGGGTTTTTAGCCTTTATTTATTACATTATCCATTTCTTATTATAAGTTCTTCCCTATCAGGACGTATGAGAGCAATTAATATCTTAATTTTTACAAAAACACAATTTATCATTTTAGGAACTGTTGTAAAAAATGGATTGGACCGGCCAGTGTAACATCCCTTTTCTTTAATAATATTTTTAATGATTTCTTCTCTCTCAGTTAATCTCACGTCTCACTCTCTACATCAACTTTCTTTTCATTTTGTTTTTTTCCAGCATGGGTCCCACTCTCTCTTTTCTTAAACTCATTCTTTCACTCTCTGTCTCATACTTTCTTTTAATTTTTATTTCTTCTTCCCCTTGCCCCACACACATACGCATCAGACTCCCCTTTCATTTTCTTTCTCAATTCACTTTCTGCTTCCACGTTCTCACCCTCTCTTTGATCTACATATTATTTCTTTTTTTTATTTCAATTTACTACTTCTCCTACACGCTCTCTCTCTCAATCATTCTCTTATCTTTTTATATACGGGCCTTCTTTCAATTATTCATTTTCTGCTCTTAACTTTATCTATCTCTCAATTAATCTTTGATTCTATTTTTTCCTTGCCCAGCATCACTCTCTCTCGTGTCACATATCTCTCGTTCTCTATCTCTTTTCTATCAATCTCCTTAATTGGCAATTCCTTTCACAATCCACTCTTAACCTCACGCTCTCTGTCCCTTATTTCTCTACCTCCATTTCTCTTCCCATTTGTTTTTCTTCTTCTTCTTTTTCTCAACTTTCAATTTACTATAATTCTTCATTTCTTAATATCTCTTACTTCTCCTTTTACTGTCCAGCAGCGTGACCCCTCCAATTTCATTTTTCTCACACCATATGTAAGTTGATGCTTTACTCTTTTATTGCAATTAATTCTTCCAATTTCACTTCAAAAATTCATCACACCACTGTGACCAGCCCATTCCCCCAATTTTGTTCCATGCTCATTTTGTTGTTGGACAACATTTAGAATATTATTTCGAAAGGAATTGGTGAGATTCCGGCATTCCGAAAGCCGATCAGTGTCAACAGTTACCATACTATTTTTCGGTAAGTCAACAATTTTCTAAAATATACCGAAATAACTATTAGCTTCGAAATACCTGTTTATGTTGTTTTAGGGTTATTAAAAATAATCATTTTAAAAGTTTTTTGGAATTTTATTATTAAGTGAAAATAATATTTTATGAGTAAAGAAGATTTTTATAAAAGTATAATTTAATTATTATATGATCTATAATATATTTATTTAAGAAATTAAATTATTATATAATATTTAAATTATTTAAAGTTTTACATTATATATTATAATTGAAATTTTTAAAAGTAACTAGATAAAAAATATTTTTAAAAAATTTTGTATCTTGGTGTCATTTTGGTAATGGATGAATTATATTTATTAAATAAAAATATTGCTATAAGACATAAAAAAAATTTAAAGTATAAAAATAATATTTAATTGTGGTTTTGGTGATTAATAGAAAAAGGTGTTAAAATAATTATTATTAAAATTTAGAACTTATTAGAAATATTGAAATCTATATAGATTAATTATTTAAGTGTCAGAATGTGATTTTAAAGTTGCGTGTAAACTATTAAAATAATTATTATTAATTTACGAATTTCTGGCCTTGGAAACCAAAAATCGGTAAATCGGAGCATTTGATGAGCTTTTCGAGCTTCGGAATTGAGGATTCCAGGTAGGGGAAACATTGTATTTTAAATGCATATATTGTGAACGGATAAAGGGATATAGGTTGATTTATGAATTGATTGTGATTGTGTGATTTATTGATTGTGCTATATCCCCTTTTGGATAACTGTTTCTGATATGAATTAATGTCTCAGTGTCGTTCATATATGTTGTGATGATATGAAAATTAATGATTTGTTGATAGTGAATTGATGATTTATGTTGTTGCATGCTATGTTTGTTGATATGTTATGGTTAAACCCTTGGTGATGGTAACCAAGTAGTAGCCTTTAATGATAGTAATCAAGTGGTCTGTTGATGATTGATAATTATTTGGCCTAGCATTTGCATTCAAATGCACATAGGATTGTAGGGTGCCTGTGATGCCGGCCTAGATGGGAGGGCGGCGTGATGGTAAGGCATAGACCCTGTGGTGGTTTTTTCAGATTTCACAACCGCCTTCGAGTAGAACTCAAGGTTGGCCTGTAACACTACCGCTATCGTTGGGAGCGACTGTATTTCATGAATGGGTAAGCGGTTTGGTACCTGTAAAATGGCCGAATCAGCTGGGAGCTAAGATATATTATTATATTGCATTATGTAATTCTCATCGTTAGAGTTGGATCCGCATGCATATGCATATACATATTCTATTGTGATTTTGAATGTTGTGGGACAGCTCATAGTATATGATCATTGTGGTTGATTACATTTGAGATAATGTAATCGTATTAAATGATAGTGTGTGTGGTAATGTTATTGATGAATTATCAATTGTGCTGGAAATGGATGATTATTAAATTATGTTGAATCCGGTTCAGTACATATCATTTAATATATATATATATATATATATGTTCAGTGAATGTGGACCGAGGCGATGCTTGGTGATTGCTCGATTAGAGTTATCGTGGTCTAGGAGACCCATATAAATATGTATATATTTGTATAGCTTTGAGTGTAATATCACCTTGGCCGGCTCCTGATGTATAATGAATAATCTTTTAATACAGGTTGTGTGTGTGTGTATATATATATATGTGTGTGTGTTTTGGGATGTCCTAACAGAATAGATAGATTCATAAAAATTGGAAAAAATTTCCCCGTATTTTTATTAAATGGATGTCATAGCCAGTTCGACCGTGAGCAGGTTAAGATTCTGGTCCAGTAAATAAGAAAATTGGCCAAATCAGAATCAGTCAATAATTGGTTAAAACCGGTCAAAATATATAGAAAATCAATACACAAAATCGGAGTTGAACAAATTTATGCTCAAAATTATTTTTTGCAATTTTTTGCAAGTTTTTAAAATATTTTTTAAAAATATTTTTAAATAAATAAAAGGCTCATATAAAAATAGTTATATTCAATTTTTAATATTATATATTTATTGTGAATGTTTCATCTTAAGAAACATATAATATGACCCTTTTATACAACTTTTAATTTTTACTTGACTTAAGTTTTATGTAATTTATTATTAATATCATAAAATATACTATATCATATTAAAAATATATATTATTGTCACTAGTTCAACCATGATTCAATCACGATTGAAGGAATGAACCATGAACTAGCACCTTCACCAGTTTTTCATTTTTTCAAAACATTGCTAGAAACCACACATATCCTATACCCATATGAGTAGCATGAAATCTATACTAAAATAACTGGGACAAACAAAATTAAAAACAGAATTGTGTAGTTTATGTAACACTAGTGTGGCGTCCCGCATAATTTCTCAGAATTAATTCCCAAGGTTTAATAAAAAAAATATGGGACATTTTTCACAATTATGACAACCTCGACGAATTAGTCCAAGAACCTAAACCACACACGACTCAACAACAGAAACACAACCTACAAGTCCTACTAAGCTTAAGAAAGGACGACCCAAGTTACAGGTCCCTAATAATGGTTGGGTATCATTCCTTTCCCATATATGACGATATGAGTAAGGAACCGGGGAATACTCATTCTAGGGCATTACTCATATAGTTTAACCACAATATCAAATCCACAACCATTCAAGTTTAAAATAATCCCTAAACATAGAGATGATTAAATCCTTACTACTAGGCAGATATTAAAATATTCGTTTCCCTTAAACAGATTGGATCCATATTCTTAAATAATTCCAACGAAGCCAACTTGGTGGACCCAATTAAGTGGTCTAAGGTTTTTTAGTGTTTATTTGATACACTATCCGTTTCATATTATAAGTTCTTCCTTACCAAGACATGCGAGAGCAATTATTATTTTAATTTTAAAAAAAGACACTTTTATCATTTTAAGAACCATTGTTGTAAAAAATGGACCTGGCCGGCTAGTTCTACCAGTTGGACCATGAGTTGGTGAAGATACCGGTCCAGACAAATGTGAAAATTGGTCAAGTTCATTATCGATCAATAATTGGTCAAAACTAGTCAAAATCAATTAAAAATCAATACACAAAATCGTAGTTGAACCAATTTTTGCTTAACTTTGTTTTTTTATTTTTTGATATTTTTAAAATATTTTTTATAAAAAATTTTAAATAAATAAAAGGCTCTTATAAAAATATTTATATTCAATTGATAATATTTTATCTTTATTATGAATGTTTCATCTTAAGTAACATATAATATGGCCCATTCATAACACTTTTAATTTTAACTTGACTTAATTTTTATATAATTTATTATTAATATATCAAAAATATACTATATCATATTAAAAATATGTATTATTATCACTAGTTCAACCACAATTGGGTCACGATTGAAGGAATGAGCCATGAACTAGCACCTTCACTGATTCAATCACTGTTCTATTTTTTCAAAACATTGCTGGAAACCACACATATCCTATGCCCACATAAGCAAGATGAGATCTATATTGAAACAACTGGGACAACAAAATTTAAAAGAAAATTATGTACTTCATGTAACACTTATACGGCATCCCGTCTAAATTCTCAGAATCAATTCCTAGGGTTTAATAAAAATTAGGGGAAATTTTCATGATTATGACAACCCGACGAATTAGTCCAAGAACCTAAATGCTACGATACTCAACAATGGAAACATAGCTACATGCCTTATTATGCTCAAGAAAGGACCAACCAAGTTACAGGTCTGTAATAATGGTTTGGGTATCTTTCCTTTCCTATATAGGACGATATGAGTAACGAACCGAGGAATACCCAACCTAGAGCATTACTCATACAGTTTAACCACAACATTAAATCCACAACCATTCAAGTTTAAAATAATTCCTAGACATGGCGAGGATTAAATCCTTAATATATATCATGACAAGATTCAAACTAATCATCCAATGAGGTGTCAGCTACCTATCTACTATTAGGTAGATATTAAAATATTCTTTTTCCTCAAACAGATTGGATTTATATTCTTGAATAATTCAAACCAAGTCAACTTGGTGGACCCAATTAAGTGGTCTAAGGTTTTTTAGTGTTTATTTATTACACTATTCATGTCTTATTATAAGTTCTTCCTTATCAAGACATGTGAGAACAATTATTATTTTAATTTTAAAAAAAAAGACACTTTTATCATTTTTGGAACCATTGTTGTAAAAAATGGACCGGACCGGCCGGTTCTACCAATTAGACCATGAGCCAGTCAAGATACCGGTCTAGACAAATGAGAAAATTGTCCAAGTTCAGAATCGGTGAATAATTGGTCAAAATCAATTGAAAATCAATACACAAAATCGGAGTTGAACCACTTTATGCTTAACATTGATTGTTTTTTTAATTTTGTTATTTTTAAAATATTTTTTTATAAAAATTATTGAATAAATAAAAGGCTCATATAAAATATTTATATTCAATTGATAATATTTTATATTTATTATGAATGTTTCATCTTAAAAAAATATAATATGACCCTTTTATACAACTTTTAATTTTCACTTGACTTAATTTTTATATAATTTATTATTATATTAAAAATATATATTATTATCACTAGTTCAACCACGATTTAATCATGATTGAAGGAATGAACCATGAACTAGCTCCTTCACCAGTTCATTCACTGTTCCACTTTGTCAAAACATTGCTAGAATCCACATATATCCTATGCCCACATGAGATGGATGAGATCTATACTGAAAAAAATGGGACAAACAAAATTAAAAAAGAAAATTATGTAGTTTATTTAACAATTGTGTGGCGTCTCGCCCAAATTCTGAGAATCAATTCCAAGGTTTAATAAAAATTAGGGGAACATATATTTGGAAAATTTTTTAAATAAGTATTGAGCTCGTACGGTGATCTTATTTATTGTTAAACGGAGAAAATTTTAATGAGGGACCCAATGAAAACTTATACACTCTTTTTCCCTCTCACTTTTATGGTATTTCCTTCTCCCAAAGGGCAAACCCTCTTATTCTTTCCTTCCTCATTTCTCTTCTCTTTTTTCTCCAAAGCCCATCAAAGTTTGTATGTTCCATTTGCTACCTAATTCATCTTCATCTAACTTCGTTAAGGAATGAGGAGCTTGTGGTGTTGGAAGCTCTCACCTCCCTCCCATTTTCGTCTCACCCCTTCTCTCTCTCTTGAAGCTTACTTCTCTTTTTGGCTTAAGGTAAGTTTCTTACCATTTTTCTTGAGCTTGAGCCCTAGGTTATGAGTTATTATTGTTTGAGAGAGTTTTATGTATGGGTTATTGAATGGGAACCATTATTATGTAAAACCCTAAGGTGGGGTGTAATAAATACAAGGTTTTATAAGAGCACATTGAGGTACACAAAAATGGTGATGAATGTGATGGATGAAGAAGTGTATTAATGGTGGTTGTTGGGTTTTTAATGAAACTCTAACCATAATATTTAGGGGGAAACATATGTTGTTAGAGAGTTGATTTTAAGTGGGAATGCATGATATCTAGAGTGAAAGTGTTGATGTTGGTGTTGGGAGAGTGACATTAATGATGGTGGGTGCCATAAATGAAGAGTAATGGCTATTTATATGAAAACCCTTTATGGGTATAGATTTAAGTGCTTAATAATAAATATGAACACCAAACCAATAGTGGTTGTGGTGAAATAAATGGAATGGAAAGTAGTTTGATAATGGTAATGGCATGAACACCAAGTAGTTAATTAAGAACATTTAAAATCTTGGTAGTTTAGATAAAAATAATTGTATGGTACATTATGTAAGGTAGAAAATGACCCCATTGACAAATCAGGACCTTCGGACTGCGGAGATTTCTAGTTCTCTTGAGGTAGGAGGGGGTAACATTTTCTAAATGCATGATTTCATCTATTAATGATGTATATGTATGAGTGTGTTCCCATGAATTGGCTTAGATAAATGTCTTGATGAATATGTGATTTGAAATACATTTAGAATGATTTGTGTTATGTGGTGAATGTTATTAGGATGATGACTATAATGTTGAGTTTGATTCATGGCATTGTGACTTGTTTATGAATGACATTGAGACCATGATTGAATTGATTAAACATCCCATGACGTGTAAATTGGATAATGTTTGCCACTAACCATTAATGTGAATGAAATTCAATGATAATAGCTAATGATTGAGAATGATGATGATATTGAAATCCACTAAGTGATGGTGGTGAGTTAATGATTATGGAGTGGTATTATAGGATGCACAGAGTGAGAATGCATTCATCTGCATTTGCATCCATGACATATCATATATTGTCTGTTTTGGGATCTTAAAGGTTTTAGCAGGCAGGCCCAGTAGGAGGGCGGCCTAGTGCATGGGCAAAAATTGTTATTGTTCCCTAGTGATTCGGTAGAATCATGAAGCTGTCCATAGTTTGGTGACGAGGGACCTTATGTGGCGGGCCTAGTGGGTAGGTGGCTCCGTGATGAGCAAGTGATCTCAATGTCTTTAAGGGGCATGACTCTCTTGATGTGTATTCGGGAGGGGCCCATAGCACTTTTGGCAAGTTTTTTGGTTAGGTTATTGATCCTTAAGTCATAGGGTGACTAATGCTACATGTGGGCGATAGCGGTTTGGTACCTGTAAAAGAATGATGTTATGCATGAAAAGTTTAAGAGATAAGTGTACACATTTACTACTGTAGTAGGGGCATAGTAGCACACATATGCTTGACCCACATATTATATGATGTTATTTCCCACAGTCGGATCCGTGATTTATGATTGATTCCTTTGTGCATATGCATTAGCCATAAGAGCATTTGCATATAGTCAGAGATATTCCGAGTAATGGTAGCCCGTAGAGGTAATGGATGGTTGATAAGGAAATTATGGTACTAAACTTAAGTGGATGGTTGTGGTTGATAAAATTTCCATTAACTTGATGTGTGATGTATTTATATTGGTTTGTACATATGCTATGATTAAAATGATTAATAATGGATTTATGTGAGATGACATTATGTGTGGTTGGATCATATGGTTCTATTGAAGAACATATGTTGTGAATATGTATATATGTACTATCATAGTATGACTTTGATCCATTTAGTATATGTTACCCACCTCTTACTTATTATTTTAAAGGTTGATGTAGGTATGTGGAAATCCTACTCTTTTGGAGGTTAAGCATGGTGAAGGTAAATATGGAAAGAAGCACTTGTGCCTTGGTCGATAATTATTTTGAAAAGCATATGATATATATATATATATATATATATATATATATACATGTTATGTATATGAATATGGGATTATTGATGAATGTTTATTTTTGGTGGGTCATGTGTGAAAATTAGGCCTTAAGTGTTTGAAAGGCTAATTTTTTGTTATGACCTTAACAATGAATGATGACTATTGTATTGTGATACATTGATTTTATGATACTTTGGTGAATGAATGTTGAGGTTATGAGGATTATGACCATTTAAAATGAATATGTGAATCATGTGTGATGGATATTGTAGATTGTATATGTATTAGGGAAGTAGATAGGCCATATTCCTATTTAATGTGCAAGGCCTCATGTGGAGGCTACCTACAATTCATAATGTATGTATATGACTTGTGTGTAGGATTGGTTGTGGCCAAATAGGCTTACATTGCAAATTTACATGTTTGGTTTAGTCTAAATAAGCTCAAATTTCCCTTGATGCATAGTATGGTCTACGAATGGAATTAATGGATGAGACTTTTTAGAGCAAGTCATATTTATGTGTATGAATGTATGCCTATTGATAGTGTAGGTCAAATCCTTCCACAATGCATTTTTGTATACCATGCAATTTGATTTCCCTTTACTAAAAGTTGTTACTGTCAATCTCGCTCAAGCGAGAGGATTCTCACTCAAGCGAGAGAATCCTATTGTGATATTATACGTTTTGGCTTATTCTCGCTCAAGCAAACATGTTCTTGCTTGAGCGAGATTTATAGTAATGACTCTGAGTGTTTTTCGCTCAACCGAGAGGAGTCTCGCTCAAGCGAAAATGGTGTAAATTTATTCCGTGAGATTCTTGCTCCAGAGAGTGAGTGCTTGCTCGAGCGAGTATGCGTGAATTTGATTTTGTCTCTTTTTCACTCAAGCGAAAGACGTCTCGCTCAAGAAAGAATACGTGGTTTTGATTCTGTTGGATTTTTGCTCAAGTAAGTGGTGTCTATCTTGAGAGAGGATGCTGTGATTTGGTTCTAGAGGATTTTCACTCGAGCATATATGGTGCCGCTCAAGCGAGTGTGATGGGTCTGATACTTCGGCCCTGCTCACTCAAGCAAGGCTCGGGGGCTCGCTCAAGCGAGAGTTTACTCACTTAAGCGAGATCGCCTGGAATCCGTTTTTCCTCTACCTTTCCTTATTTTTACGCCTTTTCTCATATCTTCATATATGAGACTAGGCGTATGCCCTATATACACATTTTTCTTCTGCTGTAAACATGATTATTTCTATATACATGTTGGGGCAATTATTTCTCGATCCATTTTCCAAATTCTTAAACTTCAGTCTTCGGTTTTCTATGATTTGAGTCTTGATGTACGATCGTATGTTTGGATCTTTAAAATGTGAAAAATTTCTTGTTTTATTTGATTTAATTATTGTAATTACATTGGTATTTGGGTCTGGGAGATCGGCATCCTTACACTCGTATTTTTGTCATTTATTAGCATACGTCGCATTCGTATAAGTATCTCCTCAACACCAAAAATTATTTTAATTATACCACCATAACCACAATAAATTCCTCATTATTTTAGACCCATGAAATGCCTAAAATCATTTAATGAGCCCTATACCTTCCATTAAGTTGTATGGCTTAAATAATTTTCAGTTTATCGATAATCATAATTAATTCCTAATTAATTTTTCCACATACATTGGGCCTCAAATAATTATCATCATCTAGTAAATTTATTTTCTCTTAAATTTGGGATGTTACAATCACAACCTCAACGCATTAGTACAAGAACCTAAACGATACGCGACTCAACAATGGAAATATAACCTACAAGCATTACTATGCTTAAGAAAGCACCAACCAAGTTACAGGTCCCTAATAATAGATTGGGTATCCTTCATTTCTCATACATGACAATATGAGTAAGGAACCAAGGAATACCCATCCTAGGGCATTACTCATACAGTTTAACCATAATATTAAATCCACAATCATTCAAGTTTAAAACAATTCCTAGAAATAGAGAGGATTAAATCCTTAATATCATATCATCACAAGATTTAAACTAAACCTCCAATGAGGTGTCAGGTACCTATCTACTATCAGACAGATATTAAAATATTCTTTTCCCTCAAACGGATTAGATTTATATTGTTGAATAATTCCAACCAAGCCAACTTGGAGGACCTAATTAAGTGGTCTAAGGTTTTTTAGCGTTTATTTATTACACTATTTATGTCTTATTATAAAATCGACATAGAAAATCAGAGTTGAACCAATTAATGCTTAAAATTGTTTTTTTTATTTTTTGATATTTTATAAAATATTGTTAAATAAATTAAAGGCTCATATAAAAATATTTATATTCAATTTTTACTATTTTATATTTATTATGAATGTTTCATTTTAAAAAACATATAATATAACCCTTTTGACTTAATTTTTATATAACTTATTATTACTATATCATAAAATATACTATATCATATTTAAAATATAAATTATTATCACTGGTTCAACCACGATTCAATCACGATTGAAGGAATAAACCATGAAGTAATACCTTCACTGGTTCAATCACTGTTCCATATTTTCAGAACATTGCTAGAAACAACACATATATTATGACAACATAAGCAGGATAAGATTTATACTGAAACAAATGGGACAAACAAAATTAAAAAAAATTGTGTAGTTTATGTAGCACTTGTGTGGCGTCCCACCTAAATTCTCAAAATCAATTCCCAGGGTTTCATAAAAAATTAGGGGAAAGTTTTCACGCTTATGACAACCCTGACGAATTAGTTCAATAACCTAAACGATACACGACTCAACAACGGAAACATAACCTACAAGCCCTATTATTGCTAAGAATGGACCAACCAAGTTACAGGTCCCTAATAATGGTTTGGGTATCCTTCCTTTTCCATATATAACGATATGAGTAAGGAACCAAGGAATACCCATCCTAGGGCATTACTCATACAGTTTAATCACAATATTAAATCAACAATCATTCAAGTTTAAAATAATACCTAGACAATGAGAGGATTAAATCCTTAATATCATATCATAATAAGATTTAAACTAAACATCCAGTGAGGTGTCAGCTACCTATATACTAATAGGCAGATATTAAAATATTCTTTTCTCTCAAACATATTGGATTTATATTCTTGAATAATTCCAACCAAGCTTACTTGGTGGACCCAATTAAGTGGTCTAAGGTTTTTTAGCGTTTATTTATTACATTATCTGTTTCTTATTATATGTTCTTCCTTATCACGACATGTGAGAGCAATTATTATTTTAAATTTTATAAAAAAATAATTTTATCATTCTAGAAACCATTATTGTAAAAAAATGGATCACACAAGCTAGTTCTACCAGTTAGACATTGAGTTGGTCAAGATACCGTTCCAGACAATTAAGAAATTGGCAAATTTCATAATCAGCCAATAATTAGTCAAAATCGATTTAAAATCGATACTCAAAATCGGAGTTGAACCAATTTATGCTTAAAATTGTTTTTTTTTATTTTTTGCTATATTTTAAAAAATTATAATATTATTAAATAAATCAAAGGCTCATATAAAAATATTTATATTCCATTTTTACTATATTTTTTTGTTATGAATAATTCATCTTAAAAACATATAATATGACCTTTTATACAAATTTCAATTTTTATATGACTTAATTTTTATATAATTTATTATCAATATATCATTAAATATACTATATCATATAAAAAATATATATTATTATCACCAATTCAACCACGATTTGATCACGATTAAAGGAATAAACCATGAACTTGTACCTTTACTAGTTTAATCACTGTTCCACTTTTTCAAAACATTGAGCAAGATGAGATCCATACTGAAACATTTTGGAAAAACAAAATTAAAAAGAAAATTGTATAGTTTTTGTAGCACTTGTGTGGCGTCCCTCCTAAATTCTCAGAATCAATTCCCAAGGTTTAATAAAAATTAAGGGAAATTTTTCATGATTAAGACAACCCTGACGAATTAGTCCAAGAACCTAAACGATACGCGACTCAACAATGGAAACATAACCTACATGCCTTACTATGCTTAAGAATGGACCAACCAAGTTATAGGTCCTTAATAATGGATTGGGTATCCATCCTTTCCTATACATGATGATATGAGTAATGAACCGAGGACTATACATCTTAGGGCATTACTCATAGTGTTTAACCATAATCTTAAATCCCCAATTATTCAAGTTTAAAACAATTCCTAGACAAAGAGAGGATTAAATCCTTAATATCATATATTGACAAGTATTAAACTAAACATCCTGTAAGGTGTCAGCTACCAATCTATTATTAGGCATGTATTAAAATATTCTTTTCCCTCAAACAGATTGGATCTATATTCTTGAATAATTCAAACCAAGCCAACATAGTGAACCCAATTAAGTGGTCTAAGGTTTTTTAGTGTTTATTTATTACATTAACCGTTTCATATTATAAGTTCTTCCTTAATAGGACATGTGAGAGCAATTATTATTTTAATTTTAAAAAAGATAATTTTATCATACTAGAAACCATTGTTCTAAAGAAGGGACCAGACCGGTAGATTCTACCAGTTGGACCGTGAGCCGATGAAGATCCTAGTATAAACAAATGAGAAAATTGGACAAGTTTAAAATTAGTCAATAATTGGTCAAAACCGGTCAAAATCGATTAAAATTTGAGACACAAAATTGGAGTTGAACCAATTTATGCGTAAATTTGTTTATTTTTTTGCTATTTTTTATTTTAATAAAATATTATTAAATAAATAAAATGCTTATATAAAAATATTTATATTCAATTTTACTTATTTTATATTTATTATGAATTTTCATCTTAAAAAACATATAATATGACCCTTTTATACAACTTTTAATTTTCACTTGGCTTAATTTTTATATATTTTTTATTAATATATCATAATATAAATAATATTATATTAAATATATGTGTTTGAATATGACTACAGGTTCAAGGATTTTGATAATGACAAAGGACTCTTGAAGAAATTCTTGCAAAAACAAAGACTCAGAATCAGACCCAGAAAAACTGCATAGCTAATCGATTAGGGAGTACAAGCTAATCGATTAGGAAGCTTCTGTTTTGAATTAAGAGCATCAGGAACATAAGCTAATCGATTAGATGGAGTATTCTAATGGATTACCAAGCTACTGGAATGACACTAATCGATTACCCAAATGACATAATCGATTACCAACATCACAAATTGAATTAAATGCATCAGGTACATATAATAATCGATTACAGGACTTCAGCCAATCGATTACCAAGCTACTGGAATGACAATAATCGATTACACATGTGTGCTAATCAATTACCAAGATCAAGAACTGAATTAAATGCATCAGGGGTTATAGCTAATCGATTACATGCCAAGATCTAATCGATTACGATCATTCTGTCTTGAAGCTAATCGATTACACATAAAGGGCTAATCAATTACAGCACGAACTGGAATGAAAAATTCAAAGTGTAATCGATTACGGCTCGATGCGCAATCGATTACGATAGTGGGAAAACACATTTTAGTGGGAAAACAGCTCATTTCTTCACTATTTCTCAGATGCCCACTACATGCAACGGCTAGGAACTTTTGAAGCTCAACCATGGCTCTATAAATGCAAGGAAAACACAAGCACAATACACACAACAAGAGGCAATCAATCTTTACTTACCTTTGTGCTTACACGTTTCATATTCCTTGTATATTCATTCTTGAGTTAGAATTTGTATATCCTCTCTTGTTGAGAGTTAGAATTTGTGTGAGCTATCATTTGCTTATCCACTCTATTAAGAGAGTTACTTGCTTGTAAACACTACACCAAACACCAAAGTTCACTCTAGGTTAAGTGGTTACAAAGGTTGGGGTTCAACCTTTGGGATATTGTAAGATTGAGACATTGGGTGGGGTGCCCTTATACTTGTGAGGATTGGGTTCTTGAGTGTGGGATACTAGGAAGCCGCAATTGCTCAAAGTTGTATCTCTAGTCTACAATAGTGGAAATCCTCTAAGTGGGTTGCTTAGAGGCGAGACGTACACCGGATTGGTGGAACTCGTTAAATTGGTTTACAAGCTCCTCTCCCTTACTCTTTTACTTTCATATACTGCGCTTAATTGGCTTGTGTTGATTGATTGTGGCTTGCATACTTGAACTTGTTCAAATTGGTAAATCTTGAATACTGCACACCAAGTGTTTGTTTAATTGTCTCAGCTATATTTACCTTTGTTTTGCATTGCATATTTCATTAAACTTGATTTCACTTGCATAATCTTGTAAATTTGTATATAAGAATCAAGTTCAAAGGTATTCCAACTAAAAGTTTTAAAAACTCAATTCACCCCCCCTCTTGAGTATTGAGGCCACTTGAATAACAAGTGGTATCAGAGCTTGACTCTTGGTAGATCAAGCTTAACAGCTTCAAGAGATAAAGATGGCCTCAAGTTCTCTAAACCTTTTTCCTGAGGGTGGTGCAACAAATAGACCTCCCGCCTTCAATGGGGAAGGTTATACCTTTTGGAAAGAGAGAATGAAAATCTTCATTCAATCAGTTGACTTAAGAGTTTGGAATGCAATTAAAAATGGTCCTTTTATACCTATGCATACTGTTGATGATAAACTAGTTGAAAAACCTATGGATAATTGGACTAGTGAGGAAGAGAAGAAAGTACAATATAATTACAAGGCTAAAAATCTAATTACTCTTGCACTAGGACCAGATGAATTTTTCTGAGTAATCACTTGCAAATCCGCCAAGGAAATATGGGATACTCTTCAAGTAACCCATGAAGGTACAAATGATGTTAAAGACTCTAAGATTAGTACACTAACTAGTCAATATGAGTGCTTTAGATTAAACTCTCATGAATCAATTGTTGATATGCAAAAAAGGTTCACTCTCATCATTAATCAACTTATTACACTTGGAAAGACTTACACTAACAAAGAGCTCATTCATAAAGTGTTGAAAAGTCTTAACAGAGAATGGCAACCGCTAGTTACCGCCATCAAACAATCTCCTAGCATAAACGAAATGTCTCTCGCCACAATATTTGGTAAGTTGCAGGAACAGGAACAAGAGCTGAAAGAATTAAAGATGGCAGAAAAGGAAGAAAAATCTTCCAAGAAGAAAGGTCTAGCTCTCAAGGCCACCTCCACAAATGAAGAAGAATCCAGAAGTGAACCTGATGAAGAAGAAGAGTTTGGACTCTTTGTGAAACGCTTCAGGAAATTCATGAGAAATAAATGCTTCCAAAGAAGCTCCACAAATCCAAGTAAGAAACCTATCACTAAAGAAAATTCCTCCTCACCCAATTGTTTTGAATGTGGCAAGGAAGGGCACTTCAAAGCGGATTGCCCAAATCTTAAGAAGAAAGGCAAAGAGAAAAGAGGAAGAAGAAGAGCATATATAGCATGGGATGAAAACGAGATAAGTAGCTCGGATGACTCAGAAAATGAAGAAGCAAACCTTTGCCTCATGGCCAACCACCAAGATGAAGAAGATGAGGTAAGTCTCCATGACTTAGATAAAGAAGAATTACTTAATACTTTTAATGAATTATATGAAAAATTTGTAAAAGTCTCCAACAGACTTAAGGTGTCTAGAAAAACTAGTGACACTCTAGAGATGCACCTTATGGAGGTTTGCAAAGAGAATGAATGTTTAAAGGAAGAATTGGAAAATGTTCAAACATGCTCCAAGAGTAAACCTTGTGATTTTGCTAAGAAATGTGTTGATCTAGAAAATAAAGTCCTAGATTTAAACAAAACCTTAGAGAGGTTTACAAATGGTAGAGATAATCTGAATGTACTACTTGGAAATCAAATATGCATGTTTGACAAAACTGGTTTAGGGTATAATTCTGTTAAAAAAGAAAAGCATTACAAAAACTTCTTTGTACCTCCTATGAGATCATCTTCGCCCTTTATGAAATACAACCATTGTGGATTCAAAGGTCATAACTCTTCAAATTGCAATATTAGAAAATTAGGGCCAAAGGTTATAAGAAAGGTGTGGGTTCCCAAAGGGACATTACCATAAGCTAACCTTAAAGGACCCAACATAAAATGGGTACCTAGTTCTCTAAACTGATTTTTTTTTTGTAGGTATGCTTCAAGGCAAGCAACACCCATTGGTATTTGGATAGTGGGTGTTCAAAGTATATGACGGGAGACATAAGCAAGTTTACATCATTCACTCCCAAAAGAAAAGGAAGTTTCACCTATGGAGACAACACCAAAGGAAGGATTCTAGGCATTGGAAACATTGGTAAGAATTCTTCTACCTCTATTAGTAATGTGTTGTATGTTGAAGGTCTTAAACACAACTTACTTAGCATTAGTCAATTATGTGACAAAAGATATAGAGTTTTGTTTGAATCAAATTGTTGCCTAATTGAGCATAAGATTAATAAGGAAGTTAAGTTTGTAGGCCAAATGTAACATCCTAGGTTATTTTTGTATTTATTTTTATTCAAACGGTTACATCTTACGATAAATTTTTCCTTTTCTTGAAAATTAATCAATATTTAGTGAAAAGCATTTATTTTTATTGACTTATTCAAGTGACAGCAGTCACAGTTAGATTAATTAAATGAGGTCTAGAAAAGAAAAGCAAGTTAATTTACGCACAACGGATGGGAGAAAGGGAATCAGGGCTTCTCGCTTGAGCGAGGCCCCTACTCGTCTAAGCGAGATTCCGGACTCTCACTTAAACGAGGTTTCTATTCGCTTGAGCGAATACCTTTCACACACCGGATTAGACAAGACATGCAGACGGACTCCCGCAAGTCTCACCCTAAAAATGATTCTGTTAATCAAAGGTTTGTCATAGCTACCACAACAACATATGTAAATGACAGTAATGTATTTTAAAATGTAGATTTGCATTCGTCCGATCTTGATTAAACACAACTAATTAATAATACTCGGTAGTTCTTATACACATATATAACTCTATAGGGATTCACTCAAAGTCACTCGGACCCTGGCACCGTTCTCCCCCTTGACGCGACTCCATGGCTCCTTCCCCCTCCTTGTCTCTGGTTACTAAAAAAAAAGGGCAAGGGTGAGTGTTTGGCATTGTAATTAATATAGAATGGAACTTAACAAATATACATGCATATTTATACATACACATCAAGCATCATTCGAAAGTAAGCATACCGAAACATAGTGTATTACATACAGTAACTATATTAACCCAACCACACAATTCCATCACATTCATCACGATCACAACTGACTCTCATACAATTTGACTCCTAGTATCCGGATACTAAAGGATTGGCCTTCAGCTGGGGGTCCTACTTGACACCCCGTGAACCCTGCTTGGTTCACCGAGTCCTGCTTGACTCTCCACCTCGACCACTGGGTCCTACTTGACCACTGGGTAGCTCAACTGGGCACGAAAACCACGGGAGCCGGAAATGAGGGGCTATCATATACCGTCGGCCATCCCATACCACATAATCATTCAACAGTTTACCTTTCACATAATAATATCAATTCCTCATCACTCGGGTAGCCTGCTTGCTAACCCGACGTCACATAACGCTGATCATTTCAACATTAGATATCACAAGATCATAACATGATAAACTCAACCATACTCGATCTTCCACTAATTAATGAACCCAGTCACACATGCACAAGCATAAACACACATCTACGTTTAGCAATATTTTCCTTAACCTGTTTACATTACCTCAATGACTTGAATAAGAAGCGAGTCCTATTCTAATTAATTATAACCCGAACACCCCCCCTTACTTTGGTTCCACGCTTCGATGATCTGATCTCTGTGTCGATTCCTTCCTCTGAGCACTGGTTTCGCAGTCTCAACTCCGTCACTCAGTCTTCCGTTGCTTAGCCTACTACCTACGGATCATAAAGTACAGCTCGTCACTTCAACGCCCTTAGTTCATGGACTGCATTTGGGCTCACACTCACCAGAGGAGTGGAGAACAGCCACGAATATAGCCATGCATGGTTTTAAACCGCTAAAGAATAAAAGGAATAAGGGAATCACAATTGGAACGGATCAATAGACTCACCTTGAAGCCTCGATCACAAGAATGGGAATAAATTAAAGTTTGGACACAAATGGAGTCCCTCTCCAACGCATGCAACTCAGCGTTAAGAGAGGAGAAAAACGAAAGTGAAGGAACAGACCAACAGCAAAGGTAGCTTGTAAATAATGAAGAGGGAAGGAAGAGAATCTCCTTATATATATATGTATAGCTCATGGGCAAGATCGTCTTTTCCTTTATTTTATTTGTATTCTTACTAAATTTAATTAATTTCACTATATTAAACTATTGCATAGTTATCAAATCAATTACACTTATTTATTCCCTCAACGTTTAATTATTAACAATTCTCTAATACTTCGCAAGAGTATAGGCCCAATATAAATATTGGCCCCCCGGTGTCCTATCTTAGTGTTCATACCTTGGAAATCCGAGCTACAATTTGAGAGGTCGGATATCTCATCCGTGCTCACCTCTTGGTTACCTACATCCGTTGTTTCTGTCATTATGAGGTTAATCCGGGCTAGGACCCCGTGTGAGGCGCTCTCCTCACAACGGTTGGACCAGACCACCTAGCCTTGCCCGCTCTTCTCCTACACTCCCGATCCTTAACTCCGCCTGCTCGCGCTTCTGAGACCGATCTCGATACCGGCTTTCTTATCTCTGGCTAAGACAGAACAAATATTAAATAAAACTTCTAAAACATTTACTAATCATTTCCCATTTCTTATAATTCTCATTAAAACATCAGGGATGTTACATCCACCCCCCCCTAAAAGGAGATTTCGTCCCCGAAATCAGTGTTTCGGTTGAAAAAGATGAGGGTACATTCGTCTCATATCGGATTCTAACTCCAAAGTGTAGTTTATCCAATGTAAATTCTGCCACTTCACCTTCACCAGCGGTACCTCCTTGTTCCTTAACCGTTTTGTTTGATGCTCTTCAATGCCGATCGGTACCGCCTCCACCGTTAAGTTCTCCTTCACTTCAATGGAGTCACTCGGTACAATCATGGTATCACACGGAATGTAAGCTCGAAGTTGCGATACGTGGAACACGTTGTGAATGTTAGTCAACGATTGGGGAAGATCCAGTCGATAAGCGACTTCACTAATCCGTTCTAGTATTTGGTATGGTCCAATATACTTCGGATTAAGCTTTTTGCTCTTCAAAATTCGACCGACACCCTTAGTCAGTGAAATCCTTAGGAACACCCAATCACCCACTTGGAATTCAAGGGGTCTATGCCGATTGTCATAATAGCTCTTTTGCCGATCTTGAGCAATTCACCTCTTCAGTCAGATTAAAGCGATTTGCTCATTTATCTCTTGAATCATCTCAGGCCCCAGATGAAGGGCATCGCCGTTCTCATTCCAACATAATGGAGTACGACATTTCTGACCATAAAGAGCTTCGTATGGAGCCATCCCAATGCTGCTATGGTAACTGTTATTATATGCAAACTCCACCAAGGGCAAGTATTTCTCCCATGATCCGCCCTGTTCCAGTACACATGCCCTTAACATATCTTCAAGAGTCTGTATAGTCCGTTCTGATTGGCCATCGGTCTGGGGATGGTAGGCTGAGCTCAATTTAAGCTCAGTACCCAGTTGTTGTTGCAAACTCCCCCAAAACCTTGAAGTGAATCGGGGATCCCGATCGGAGATAATGCTTGAGGGCATACCATGCAGTCGTACGACGTCAGCAATGTACAACTTAGCTAATCGATCTAGCGACCACTTCATATTTATTGCCAGGAAATGCGCACTTTTGGTTAGTCGATCAACAATCACCCAAATCGCGTTGTATCCGGTTTTAGTGCGGGGTAGTCCGGACACGAAGTCCATGGTGATACCTTCCCACTTCCAGATCAGAATTTTTGGAGGTCGAAGCAAACCTGGAGGTCGTTGGTGCTCAACCTTGCACTTCTGGCATATCACACAGGATTTCACATACTCGATTATTGCCTTCTTCATACTTGGCCACCAGAATTCCTTTTTTAAGTTATGATACATTTTTGTCACTCCCGGATGTATACTCAAAGAGCTCTTGTGTGCTTCTGATAGCACTGCCTGCCTGAAGCCTCCATGTGCAGGCACCACCACTCGGTTCCTGAATCTCCATATACCATCGTCACCCCTAGTTATCTCCATATTTTTGCCTTGGGTCTGAGTATCAATCAGCCTCAGTAACTCTTTATCGTCTTTCTGTGCAGCTACCATCGACTCCAGAAATTCGTTGGAGATTTTTAACATTCCGATTGTCATTCGATTTGGTGCGTCCATAACAATTCCAACATTCATATCTCTAAAGCTTTCCAGCAATTCCTGTTCTCTACCCATCAGGTAAGCCACGTGTAATACCTTCCTGCTTAGTGCATCTGCCACAACATTCGCTTTGCCCGGGTGATACTTTAAATCGAAGTCGTAATCCTTTAAATACTCCACCCATCGCCTCTGTCTCATATTTAGCTCCTTTTGATCAAACAAGTACTTTAGGCTCTTGTGATCACTGAATACTATAAAGCGAGCCCCATACAGATAATGACGCCAAATCTTCAGTGCGTACACCACTGTTGCAAGTTCCAGATCATGAGTCGGGTAATTCTCCTCATGTGGCCTCAATTGCCTCGAAGCATAAGCAATTGCCCAATCAGCTTGCATCAACACACACCCCAATCCAAATTTGGATGCATCACAATATACTTCAAATTCCTGTGTTACATCGGGCAGTGCAAGCACAGGGGCAGTCGTTAAACATCGCTTAAGAGTTTGGAAGCTTAATTCACACTTTTCTGACCACACGAAGGGGTTTCCTTTCCTTGTTAACCGAGTCAGAGGAAGTGCTATCCGAGAGAACCCCTCAATGAAGCGTCGATAGTATCCAGCTAATCCGAGGAAACTCCTGATTTCAGTTATTGACTTCGGCCTCTCCCAAGCCATAACCGCCTCAATTTTTGTCGGATCAACTGAGATTCCCTCCTGGGAAATTATATGCCCCAAGAATTATACACTACTCCCCCAGAAATCACACTTAGATAGTTTAGCGTACAACTTCTTCTCCCGAAGTACTTGTAAAACAAGTCGAAGATGTTGAGCATGCTCCTCGTCTGACCTCGAATATACCAAAATATCATCAATGAATACTACCACAAACTGGTCCAAGTACGGTTGAAAAGTCCGATTCATATAGTCCATAAAAATGGCAGGAGCGTTCGTTACTCCAAAGGGCATTACTACGTACTCGAAGTGCCCATATCGAGTCCGAAATGCTGTCTTTGGGATATCCTCCGACCTCACTCGGATCTGGTGGTATCCCGACCTCAAGTCGATCTTAGAGAACACAACGGCGCCTCGCAACTGGTCCAGTAAATCGTCAATCCGAGGTAGTGGATATTTATTTTTGATTGTCAGTTTGTTCAGCTGTCGGTAATCAATGCACATTCGCATACTACCGTCCTTCTTCTTTACCAATAACACCGGAGCGCCCCAGGGTGAGGCACTGGGTCGGATAAAGCCCTTTTCTAGTAATTCGTTTACTTGTTTCTTTACTTCGGTTAATTCCACCGAAGACATTCTATATGGCTCTCGGGACACAGGTTCTGTCCCGGGAATCAAGTCAATAGAGAAATCAATCTCCCGACTGGGAGGTAGCTCCGGAATTTCTTCCGGAAAAACGTCAGGAAATTCACAAACAATCGGAATATCACTTAGCAGGAGGTTATGCCGACCCTCCGAAGCGAATAAAACAACATACGTGGTTAGGACATCGCTCACCCCGTTCTTCATGTCAAGTTCCTGAGAGAAAACAATATTCTTCCGATAACAGTCGACCAACACATGATTAGCAGCAAGCCAATCGAGACCCAGAATAACATCTAAGTCCTTCAATGGCATACAGATAAAATTTACTCGAAAAGTACGGGCTTCGATTTGCATCGGCAGTTCTCTACACATTGTAGTTGCACGGAAAGTGGAACCAGTTGGAGTGGAAACTATAAGAGCGTTCTCCATTAAACCGATTGGCAGACCAAGCCGTCGCACACAACTTTCCGAAATAAAGGAATGGGTGGCACCTGAATCATAAATTACATCAACCAGATAACCACAGATGAGGCACTTACCCTGTACCAAATTGTCATTCCTCGTAGCTTCTGAAGCATCAAACGCAAATACACGCCCGGTCATGGCGTTCTGGGCATCGCTAGATTGGGCATCATATCTTCCCGATTGTTGGTTCCCTCTACCAGCTCCATTCCGGCCTCTCCTTGAAAAGTTGGAACCCCGGGTCCCAGAAGAGTTAGTTCGGTTATCCGTCCTGCCCTGCTGTTGCCTCTGAGGGCAATCGGGCCTGAGGTGCCCTGGTTATCCGCACTGGAAGCACACGATCTGATTGGCTTGGCAATGTTTGGCAATGTGACCTTCCTGACCACAATTGTAGCATGTACGATTACCAGAAGGATTACCCGATCGACCAGTGGAACCCCGACCGGAAGAGGATGAGGAGGTAGCAGAAGACTTGCCACCCCGGAAGAATTGACTCATCCTCTTGAAGTTGAATCCTTTTGCCTTCAGTGGCTTTTTATCTCTCGGCTGGGACATCTTTTGTAACTGCACCTCTTCAGTCAGTCTTGCTTTGTTCACCAGGGTTGGGTAGTCCCTAATCTCCATTGGTACGATTACACTACGGAGCTCAATCCGTAGTCCAGCTTCGTATTTGGCGCACTTGCTACCTTCAGTCCCTTCTAACGAGAAAGGGTGGTAAAAATCACACAGCTCGTCAAACTTGCTGGTGTACTCAGCTACAGACATCCGGTCTTGCTCCAACTTCAGGAATTCCATTTCTTTCCGGATTTTGTAGTTGTCTGGGAAGTATTTAACAAGGAACCTCCTTCGGAAATTCGCCCATACCAACGGCTCATTTGCTGCGTTCATCTGCACCTTCACTCGGGACCACCATACTCTAGCCTCTTCTTTTAGTTGGTAAGTAGCAAATAAAACCTTTTGCTCTTCAGAGCACTCAAAATATTCAAAAACCTGCTCGATATCCCTGATCCAGATGTATGCCCTGTCATAGTCATGTCCCCCTTTGTAAGTCGGAGGATTCCTTTTCAGGAATTTATCCAGAGTAGGACCGGACTCGGTCCTACTCATCAGCTGAGTAAATCTAGAGAAGAAATCATCTCTTCCCCCAGAACTAGTCTCTCCGGCCATTTAGTAATTCTACAATGAGCAAACACATCACCATTAATAACCAAGATTAGTCAGGGGATCGTAAATTTACCTTATATTCATAGAATACTACGCCAGTGGAGTGCCAAGGGAACGATGCCAGGCCACACACAATCTCAATACAACGAAATACAATCAATCTTCATAAGACTATCACAATCACTAGATCGGCCCATACACCGGCTCTAGAAAGAACCGCTCTGATACCAAGTGTAACATCCTAGGTTATTTTTGCATTTATTTTTATTCAAACGGTTACATCTTACGATAAATTTTTCCTTTTCTTGAAAATTAATCGATATTTAGTGAAAAGCATTTATTTTTATTGACTTATTCAAGTGACAGCAGTCACAGTTAGATTAATTAAATGAGGTCTAGAAAAGAAAAACAAGTTAATTTACGTATAACGGATGGGAGAAAGGGAATCAGGGCTTCTCGCTTGAGCGAGGCCCCTACTCGTCTAAGCGAGATTCCGGACTCTCACTTAAACGAGGTTTCTATTCGCTTGAGCGAATACCTTTCACACACCGGATTAGACAAGACATGCAGACGGACTCCCGCAAGTCTCACCCTAAAAATGATTCTGTTAATCAAAGGTTTGTCATAGCTACCACAACAACATATGTAAATGACAGTAATGTATTTTAAAATGTAGATTTGCATTCGTCCGATCTTGATTAAACACAACTAATTAATAATACTCGGTAGTTCTTATACACATATATAACTCTATAGGGAGTCACTCAAAGTCACTCGGACCCTGGCACCGTTCTCCCCCTTGGCGCGACTCCATGGCTCCTTCCCCCTCCCTGTCTCTGGTTACTAAAAAAAAAGGGCAAGGGTGAGTGTTTGGCATTGTAATTAATATAGAATGGAACGTAACAAATATACATGCATATTTATACATACACATCAAGCATCATTCGAAAGTAAGCATACCGAAACATAGTGTATTACATACAGTAACTATATTAACCCAACCACACAATTCCATCACATTCATCACGATCACAACTGACTCTCATACAATTTGATTCCTAGTATCCGGATACTAAAGGATTGGCCTTCAGCTGGGGGTCCTACTTGACACCCCGTGAACCCTGCTTGGTTCACCGAGTCCTGCTTGACTCTCCACCTCGACCACTGGGTCCTACTTGACCACTGGGTAGCTCAACTGGGCATGAAAACCACGGGAGCCGGAAATGAGGGGCTATCATATACCGTCGGCCATCCCATACCACATAATCATTCAACAGTTTACCTTTCACATAATAATATCAATTCCTCATCACTCGGGTAGCCTGTTTGCTAACCCGACGTCACATAACGCTGATCATTTCAACATTAGATATCACAAGATCATAACATGATAAACTCAACCACACTCGATCTTCCACTAATTAATGAACCCAGTCACACATGCACAAGCACAAACACACATCTACGTTTAGCAACATTTTCCTTAACCTGTTTACATTACCTCAATGACCTGAATAAGAAGCGAGTCCTATTCTAATTAATTATAACCTGAACACCCCCCCTTACTTTGGTTCCACGCTTCGATGATCTGATCTCTGTGTCGAGTCCTTCCTCTGAGCACTGGTTTCGCAGTCTCAACTCCGTCACTCAGTCTTCCGTTGATTAGTCTACTACCTACGGATCATAAAGTACAACTCGTCACTTCAACGCCCTTAGTTCATGGACTGCATTTGGGCTCACACTCACCGGAGGAGTGGAGAACAGCCACGAATATAGCCATGCATGGCTTTAAACCGCTAAAGAATAAAAGGAATAAGGGAATCACAATTGGAACAGATCAGTAGACTCACCTTGAAGCCTCGATCAAAGGAATGGGAATAAATTGAAGTTTGGACACAAATGGAGTCCCTCTCCAGCGCATGCAACTCAGCGTTAAGAGAGGAGAAAAACGAAAGTGAAGGAACAGACCAACAGCAAAGGTAGCTTGTAAATAATGAAGAGGGAAGGAAGAGAATCTCCTTATATATATGTATAGCTCATGGGCAAGATCGTCTTTTCCTTTATTTTATTTGTATTCTTACTAATTTAATTAATTTCACTATATTAAACTATTGCATAGTTATCAAATCAATTACACTTATTTATTCCCTCAACGTTTAATTATTCACAATTCTCTAATACTTCGTAAGAGTATAGGCCCAATATAAATATTGGCCCCCCGGTGTCCTATCTTAGTGTTCATACCTCAGAAATCCGAGCTACAATCTGAGAGGTCGGATATCTCATCCGTGCTCACCTCTTGGTTACCTACATTCGTTGTTTCTGTCATTATGAGGTTAATCCGGGCTAGGACCCCGTGTGAGGCGCTCTCCTCACAACGGTTGGACCAGACCACCTAGCCCTGCCCGCTCTTCTCCTACACTCCCGATCCTTAACTCCGCCTGCTCATGCTTCTGAGACCGATCTCGATACCGGCTTTCTTATCTCTGGCTAAGACAGAACAAATATTAAATAAAACTTCTAAAACATTTACTAATCATTTCCCATTTCTTATAATTCTCATTAAAACATCAGGGATGTTACACCAAAGAATTGATAATATTTACATGATTGATATGGATAGTTTTTCTTCAAATGATGTACAATGCTTCATGACTAGAGAGGATGAAACTTGGCTATGGCATAGAAGAATAGCTCATATACATGTAGACCACTTGAATAAACTTGTTTCTAAAGAATTAGTAATTGGTTTACCAAAGCGTAAAATTTAAAAACAAATTTTATGATGCATGTCAAAAGGGAAAACAAGTAAAGGCATCCTTTCAATCTAAAAACATTGTTTCCACCCAAAAGCCTTTACAACTTTTGCACATGGATCTTTTTGGACCTTCCAAAATCAAAAGCTTTGGTGTTAATTACTATGGTCTAGTAATTGTAGATGACTACTCTAGATACATATGGACCTTGTTTCTTGCTCATAAGAATGAAGCATATCATGCATTTAAGAAGCTTGCTAAGATTATCCAAAATGAGCAAAATTCAAAAATTACATCCATTAGAACTGATCATAGGGGAGAATTCAAAAATCAATCTTTTGAAAAGTTTTGCGAAAAACATGGCATTAATCATAACTTTTCAGCTCCTAGAACTCCCCAACAAAATGGAGTAGTAGAAAGGAAAAATAGATCGTTGGTGGAGCTTGCTAGAACCATGTTAAATGAAAACAATATTGCAAAACATTTTTGGGCCGATGTGGTAAATACCGCTTGTCATGTTATGAATAGATGCCTAATAAGGCCAATTCTAAAGAAAACCCCCTATGAACTTTACAAGGGTAGAAAGCCCAACATTTCATACTTTCATATATTTGGATGTAAATGTTTTGTGCTTAATAATGGAAAAGATAATCTAGGTAAGTTTGATGCTAAAGCTGATGAAGCAATCTTCCTAGGATACTCACAGTCCAGTAAATCTTATCGAATCTTCAACAAACGCACAAATACCACTGAAGAATCTATTCATGTTAAATTTGATAAAAATAGCCATAACCCTCCGAGAAAGGAAGATGTTGATGATCTTGCAGGTGAACTTCAAGAAATGCGCTTGAATGAAGAGGAGGAAGTCAACAAGAAAGAAGAAACAACACAAAATGAGGAACCACATCAATGGATCACATTGAAGGATCACCCATTAGACAAAGTCATAGGAGAGATGACTAAAGGTGTAAGTACTCGAAATGCTATTAGAAATACTTGTAATCACCTAGCGTTTGTATCACAAATAGAACCCAAAAACATTGATAAAGCTATTATTGATGAACATTGGATGTTGGCCATGCAAGAAGAGTTAAATCAATTTGAAAGAAATAAAGTTTGGGAACTTGTGCCAAAACCCAATGATCACCAAATAATAGGAACCAAATGGGTGTTTAGGAATAAATTAGATGAAAATGGTATAATTACTAGAAACAAAGCTAGGCTAGTAGCTAAGGGTTATAATCAAGAAGAAGGTATTGACTATGAAGAAACGTATGCACCCGTAGCTAGGCTAGAAGCAATTAGACTATTATTAGCCTTTGCATGTTGTATGGACTTTAAATTGTACCAAATGGATGTCAAGAGTGCTTTCTTGAATGGTTATATTCAAGAGGAAGTATATGTTGATGAACCACCAGGTTTTGAAAACTATCAATTTCCTAATCATGTTTTCAAACTAAAGAAAGCCTTGTATGGCTTAAAACAAGCTCCAAGAGCTTGGTATGAAAGATTGAGCAAATTCTTTTTAGAAAACAATTTTGAAAGAGGCAAGGTTGACATAACATTGTTTATAAAGCACAAAAAGAATGACATACTTTTGGTTCAAGTTTATGTTGATGACATAATATTTGGTGCTACTAACGAAATTCTTTGTCAAGAGTTTGCCAAGATTATACAAGATGAATTTGAAATATCCATGATGGGAGAACTCACCTTCTTCCTTGGATTACAAAACAAACAAACTAATGAGGGAACATTCATCAGTCAAACAAAATATTGTAAAGAACTACTCAAAAGGTTTGAAATGGACAAAGCAAATGAAATAGCTACACCCATGAGTACATCTTGCTACTTAGACAAAGATGAGAAGGGTAAGGATGTTGAAATAACTAAATACCGAGGCATGATTGGTTCCTTACTTTACTTAACAGCTAGTAGGCCTGATATTATGTTTGTTGTGTGCATGTGTGCTAGATATCAAGCATGTCCTAAAGAATCACATCTCACTACTGTGAAAAGGATTTTGAAATATCTTGTGGGTACTCAAAATGTTGGTCTATGGTACCCCAAAGGGGTTGAATACACTTTGATAGGATACTCTAACTCTGATTTTGCAGGATGCAAGCTTGATAGAAAGAGCACTAGTGGAACATGTCACTTGCTTGGTAGTTCTCTTGTTTCTTGGCATAGCAAGAAACAAGTAAGTGTTGGACTATCCACAACTGAGGCAGAATATATTGCAGCTGGTAGTTGTTGTGCTTAAATCCTTTGGATGAGACAACAACTTCTAGACTTTGGAGTTATGTTAGATCATGTGCCTCTTAAATGCAATAATACTAGTGCTATCAATATTTCAAAGAATCTAGTAATGCATTCAAGAACTAAACATATTGAGATTCGGCATCATTTCATTAGGGATCATGTATTAAAGGGTGATTGTGTGCTTGAACATGTTGAAACCTCTAAGCAATTAGCAGATATATTCACCAAACCCTTGGATAAAGACCAATTCATCCACATTAGAAGAGAGTTAGGAATTCTTGATATAACCAATTTGTGTTTGAATGATGAATGATTTTGATAAATTTCTTGATTCTGATTATGTTTCATTAAGTTAGTAATATTCTAAGGAATAACTCATCAGACTTCCAGCCCTCTGAAACCAAAGCTGCAAAATTTGAGCACTTTTAAGCCAACTAATCGATTACCGTTTGACATCTAATCGATTAGCAAGCTTCTGTTGTATGCATAATCGATTACCTCTTGGCCCGTAATTGATTATAAAGCCTCTGTTTCAGACCCAAAACGTTTCATCTTTCCACTAATCGATTAGAAGCCTCTCTTAATCGATTAGGACGATTCTGTTTCTTCACTAATCGATTATGCAACTTCCCTAATCGATTACCCACTGTACGAAACGATTCAAATTCCCCAGAAACAGTGAGCTAATCGATTACCTATTCCTCGTAATCAATTAGCATAGGTTCTGCAACAGTCAAACGCGGGTTCCCGAGGTCTGCTCGACTTCCTCCCTCATTAAACTCACTTTACTCCCTTCTAAACCTACTTTTCTCCTATATAAACCCACCCACTCACCTTCTCATCTCACACTACCTCCTTCTCCTTCAACTCTCTCAAAAGTTCTCAAGAACTCTCTCATTCTCCTCTCATCCTCTTTACCTCTCCTCTCTCCTTTACCATGTCTTCCTCTCGCACCGTCAAAAGAGCAAGGTCCTCCACGGCCCATACCTATACAGCCTTTGGATCCCTCTCATTCTGGTATGTATTCGGTTCGTTCATGTTTCCCTCCCATTGGAAGCCTGCCAGGAGCCGCTCCTTGTCTGTGCCTATGCACCGGCGATCACTCCCTGCCCTCAACAGTGCCCAGGATGCCACATTCCCCGCTGGAAGCCTGCTAGGAGCCGCTCCTTGTCCGTGCCCATGCACCGGCGATCACTCCCCGCCCTCAACAGCGTCAGGATGTCACATGCCCACTAGCTTCCGCCTGGTTCGTCCCCGAACCATACCGTACTAGGAGAGGCTAGGCTCTGATACCACTGTAACACCCCAGCCGCTTTTCAGGAATGAACGACTCGCCCCACAGACCAACATGAGACCTTTCCAATGTGTTTTTGTCCTCACTCCCACATTTCCTGAGAACTTCCCAGGAGGTCACCCATCCCAGAATTACTCCAAGTTAAGCACGCTTAACTTTGGAGTTCTTAAGTGATAGGCTACCAAAAAGGCTAATGCATTTGTTGGTATAGGTAGTACAAATTCATTTCTTTAAGCTATCCTCGACTGTATAGTCCCATACCTATACAGTCTTTGGATCCCTCTCATTCTGGTATGTATTCGGTTTGTTCATGTTTCCCTCCCACTAGAAGCCTGCCAGGAGCCGCTCCTTGTCCGTGCCTATGCACCGGCGATCACTCCCCGCCCTCAACAGTTCCCGGGATGCCACATTCCCCGCTGGAAGCCTGCCAGGAGCCGCTCCTTGTCCGTGCCCATGTACCGGCGATCACTCCCCGCCCTCAACAGCGTCAGGATGTCACAAACAACCCCCTAGACTTCTCTAGATTCTTCTCTTCTCCTAGAGATCTCCAAAATTTTGTGAAAAATTTTTCTGAGAAAGCCATAATCTCTCCCCATTTCATCAATGAGGAAATCTTCAACCACCCAAGCTTCACCTTCACCCAACTCCTCCACCACAATGAGCTTTTGGCTTTTCTCACCCTCAAGGAAGAGTTGTACTATCTTGAGCTTGTTCGAGTCTTCCATTGCAACCTAAGGTTGGTTAATGGGTTGCTTGAGTCCAAGGTCAAGAATGTGACCATAAAACTCACAGATGCTCAACTGGCACATATTTCCCTTCTTGCACTAAATGATGTTGAGTTTGCTGGAGAAGAACCTGAGGATGAATGGGCATTCAATCCCATTGCTGCACGTCAATCGCTATGGAAAGCTAACCGCCCATGGAGCAACCACAAATTGGTAGGTCACCTTACCATGAACAACTGTCTTCTTCACTTTTTCCTAGTGAAAATTTTGTTTCCACGCGGTGGGAATTATACGTTGGTAGAAGAAGATGATGTTCTCCTCATGTGGGCAATGCACAACCACAAGGAGATTAACTGGGTTCAAATGCTCAAGCTTCACATGCGCCAAGCCAAAAACCAACAAAAGCTACCCTATGCCATCTTGCTTACTAAACTTTTCAAAGATGTAGGAGTTGATTTGGCTAGTGAGTTATCTGAAAAAATACCTCCCAAGGCCTACATTGGCACTCATCACCTCACCAAAATGGGCATCGTTTTTCTACACAGAGCATGGTATTCAAGGATGTAAGGCTATCATGCCAACATTCCCTTTGAAGCTCCTGCTGCTGATGAGCCAGTCCCTCCTCCTCCTGAACCACAAGCTACATCGGAAGCCCCCGCTGATCCATTCGCATCTTTCTATGCTAACCTTGACCGTCGCTTCGATCGCATCGAGAACTCTCTTCAAGAGTTTTCCATGACTGAGCAGCAACACTATGAGATGATACAACAACGCTGTGATGATTTGTCTCACCAAATTTCCGAGCTTAGATTTTTCAATCCGTATAACTAGATCCGTTTTTCATGTTTTTTATGAATGTGTTTTGTGTTCTGCATTAGTTTTGTTAATTCTGTATAAGTTTTAATATTTCCTTTGATGTACTTCCCTTAAGTTTGAATTGAATAAAAAGTTTGTCTTTCATTATATGCCTTATTTACTTTATTATTTTTGATGATTCCAAAAGGGGAGAAGAAATACTTGTTCATCTGTTATGCTAAATGATTAATTATCTCTAAGCGGTTAAATTTTTTTAAAGTGATTAATAGATTCCTAAAGATAGGGGGAGATTTATTTGCTTAAGAGATAAAAGAGATAATGTTTAAATGCAAAAACTGATAACATTTTAGAGATAACATGCACATTCTGAAAATCTATTTAAGAGATAAGAAATCATGCAGAATTCAAATGTTTTTGCAGAGATAAAATTAAAGATAATCTTGTTTAAACTAACAACCCTCAAGAGATGAACATGATTGTCATCATCAAAAAAGGGGAGAATGTGTTTGAATATGACTACAGGTTCAAGGATTTTGATAATGACAAAGGACTCTTGAAGAAATTCTTGCAAAAACAAAGACTCAGAATCAGACCCAGAAAAACTGCGTAGCTAATCGATTAGGGAGTACAAGCTAATCGATTAGGAAGCTTCTGTTTTGAATTAAGAGCATCAGGAACATAAGCTAATCGATTAGATGGAGTATTCTAATCGATTACCAAGCTACTGGAATGACACTAATCGATTACCCAAATGACATAATCGATTACCAATATCAAAAATTGAATTAAATGTATCAGGTACATATGATAATCGATTACAGGACTTCAGCCAATCGATTACCAAGCTACTGGAATGACAATAGTCGATTACACATGTGTGCTAATCGATTACCAAGATCAAGAACTAAATTAAATGCATCAGGGGTTATAGCTAATCGATTACATGCCAAGATCTAATCGATTATGATCATTCCATCTTAAAGCTAATCGATTACACATAAAGGGCTAATCGATTACAACACGAACTGGAATAAAAAATTCGAAGTGTAATCAATTACGATAGTGGGAAAACACATTTTAGTGGGAAGACAGCTCATTTCTTCACTATTTCTCAGATGCCCACTACATGCAATGGCTAGGAACTCTTGAAGCTCAACCATGGCTCTATAAATGCAAGGAATACACAAGCACAATACACACAACAAGAGGCAATCAATCTTTACTTACCTTTGTGCTTACAAGTTTCATATTCCTTGTATATTCATTCTTGAGTTAGAATTTGTATATCCTCTCTTGTTGAGAGTTAGAATTTGTGTGAGCTATCATTTGCTTATCCACTCTATTAAGAGAGTTACTTGCTTGTAAACACTACACCAAACACCAAAGTTCACTCTAGGTTGAGTGGTTACAAAGGTTGGGGTTCAACCTTTGGGATATTGTGAGATTGAGAGATTGGGTGGGGTGCCCTTATACTTGTGAGGATTGGGTTCTTGAGTGTGGGACACTAGGAAGCCGTAATTGCTCAAAGTTGTATCTCTAGTCTACAATAGTGAAAATCCTCTAAGTGGGTTGCTTAGAGGCGAGACGTATACCGGATTGGTGGAACTCGTTAAATTGGTTTGCAAGCTCTTCTCCCTTACTCTTTTACTTTCATATACTGCGCTTAATTGGCTTGTGTTGATTGATTGTGGCTTGCATACTTGAACTTGTTCAAATTGGTAAATCTTGAATACTGCACACCAAGTGTTTGTTTAATTGTCTCAGCTATATTTACCTTTGTTTTGCATTGCATATTTCATTAAACTTGATTTCACTTGCATAATCTTGTAAATTTGTATATAAGAATCAAGTTCAAAGGTATTCCAACTAAAAGTTTTAAAAACTCAATTCACCCCCCCCCCCTCTTGAGTATTGAGGCTACTTGAATAACAATATATATATATATATTAGTATCACTGGTTCAACCACGATTCGATCACAATGAAGGAATGAACCATGAACTAGTACCTTCACCAATTCAATCATTGTTCCATTTTTTCAAAACATTGCTAAAAACCATAGATATCCTATACCCACATGCGCAGGATGAGATCTATAATGAAACAAATAGAACAAACAAAAAAAATTATGTAGTTTATGTAGCACTTGTGTGGCGTCCCGCCTAAATTATTAGAATCAATTCCCAGGGTTTAATAAAAATTAGGGAATGTTTTTTTGCGAATATGACAACCTTGACGAATTAGTGTAAACGATACACGACTCAATAGCAAAAACATAACCTAAAAGCCTTACTAGGCTTATGAATGGACCAACCAAGTTACAGGTCCCTAATAATGGATTGGGTATCTTTCTTTTCCCATATATGATAATATGAGTAAGGAACTGAGGAATACCAATCCTAAGGCATTACTCATATAGTTTAACCATAATATTAAATCCACAATCATTTAAGTTTCGAACAATTCCAGGACATAGAGAGGATTAAATCCTTAATATCATATCATGAAAGATTTGAACTAAACCTCAAATGAGGTGTCAAGTACCTATCTACTATTAGGCATATATTAAAATATTCTTCTCCCTCAAACAGATTGGATCTATATTCTTGAATAATTCAAACCAAGCCAACTTGGTAGACCCAATTAAGTGGTCTAAGGTTTTTTAGCATTTATTTATTACACTATCTATTTCTTATTATAAGTTCTTCCTTGTTAGGACATCTGAGAGCAATTATTATTTTAATTTTTTTAAAAAAGACAATTTTATCATTCTAGAAACCATTTTTGTAAAAAATGGACGGATCGGCCGGTTCTACCAGGTTGACCGTGAACGGGTCAAGATACCAGTCTAAACAAATAAGAAAATTGACAAAGTTCAGAATGAGTCAATAATTGGTCAAACTTGGTCAAAATCGATTGAAAATCAATTCACAAAATCGAAGTTGAACCACTTTATGCTTAAATTTTTTGCTATTTTTTAAAATATTTTTTTATAAAGTATAAGTAAATAAGTAAATGGCTCATATAAAAATCTTTCTATTCAATTTTAACTATTCTATATGTATTATGAATGTTTCATCTTAAAAACATATAATATGACCCTTTTATACAACTTTCCATTTTCACTGGTAATGTGGACATACCCAAGGAAGACCCTCACACTACATTAGAGAAAGGACTTGAAGCATATAAAGGTCCCCTCACAAGGGCCAAGACCAAATGGGTCAAAGAGAGCATTCATAAAGCCCTTTTCTCTTTTCTCTCTTCTAGTGGGCCTAAGCCCAATAAGGAACCTATGAGGATCTATGTGTACTTTACTTGTAATATACTTCCTAAATAATTTCTCTAGGCTTATAGGATAGCTTTGGGCCTTGCAAGGTCAAATGGGCCACTTTTGGGCCTTGTACTTTTCCTTTTGGGCCATTATAGGCCATTTGCTCATCTTTTCTCTTAATGGGCCTTGGAGTCATGCTCAAGCCCACTCTTCTAGTCCTTGGCCGAAATTCTCATGGCCTATATAAGGGCTTCTCCTTTTGTAAACAAACCCATTAATTCATTTGCAAAATTTGAGAGCACTTAGTGTTTCCTAGTGAGAGATTCTCCTCCTTCTCTCTAGAATTAGAGAGCTCTCTCAAGCTCTTATCCAAGGGGTTTCTCCCTCCCTTGGTGGTGAGTGGAGTTATCTTCCCCCTCTTTGGGAAGTGGCCTCCAACCTTTTTCCTCTCCTTTTTCCAAGCCTTCCTCCATTGTCCACCTTCTCTCCGTCCATCTCTCTCCCTTTCCTCTTGCTTTCTTGCGCCTCACTCCTTTAGTTTTTAGGTTCTAGTTTCGGTTTTCCCTTGCCTTGGAGAAGAGTTCTCAAGCTCACATTGAAGGAAGATAGGAGAAAGATCCCTAGATCCATCTCTCTTCAAGAAAGTTGATGAAGAGCCTACATCATGTGGTATCATTGAGCCTTGGGAGGTTCTTTTCTCCTTCTCTTCCATTTTAATTTTCGGTTTTCATTTCTCTTTGCTGGCTGGAATTCTGTTTCTTAGTCATTCATATGCCTTATTAATGCCATGTTAGCATAGAAAAATCATAAAAAGTCTTGGTTCTTTTGAGTTTTTTTTGTGCTAATTTCTTTGTGGCCTTATTTTTTGCATATTGGATGGTCATTTTCGGTTGGTTTGTGTTAGCATTCTGTTTTGGTTTCTAAAATTCAGATTTGGCACATGTTAATTTCAGTTTGTTAGGTGGTTAGGTTGTTGTTACATGTTAGTTAATTGTTAGTTGTTAGTTAGAGCCAATTTAGGAAGTTAGTTAAGTGCCATGTGGAACCTTTTCTAGAGTTCTAGGAAGTTAATTGTTTCTTCCTTTTTAGTGTGCAAAACCGTGTGATATAGGGGCAATTCAAGCACTTTGATTGGCTCCTAAAAGGTTCCATTCTTGTTGGGAGGTCTCACATTAAAGACACTCCAAAGTCAAGTCATCTTTTAGGGTTGTTAGTTTCTATTCTTAGTTTGATTCTAGGTTTAATTTTGTTGCACTTTTAGGATATCACTTTTACTTTCCTTTTTTACATCTTGCTTGCATCAAAAACAAAAAACTTGTCAAAAAAAAATTAGTCACCTCCTATACATCAATTTAGGAGAAGGTTGCATAGTTTGCCTTAAGCAAGAAGCATTAATTGAACTTGTTGTACCATTTGTGCATTTCGGTTTTGGTATTATAAGATTGGTGTTGTAACCTTGAAATCTTGAAGAGGCAAAAAGAAAAGAAAAGTATCAAAAGAAAAGCCAAGTATCAAAAGAAAAGAAAAGTACCAAAGAAGAAAAAGAGTGTTAAAGAGAAAGCCTCATTACCAAGTTGAAATTGAGACACCAAACATCATCACCAAAATTTCAAAATTACTAATACCAAAAGAGAATTGTTTCATTACTTGACATTTCTAAGACTTGTTCATTAAGACTTCCTTGCTTATTCTTGTAACTCTAGAGTTTCTAAGCTAGGTTATACCTTAAGCTTTGTTTCTTGCATGAGTTTTCTTGTTTGTCTTGTTTTGTCAATTTTAATTCTATTCCAAGTTAGCTTTCATTCTTTTGAACTTTTATTGCTTTTAGAGTCTTGTCATTCCAAGTTAATTGTTGAACTTTCATTCTATTCCATTTGAGTAGCCTTTATTTCTTAAGCCTTTTTTAGTTTGTCATTTTTGCTTCTTAAAGTTTTGTCTTGAGTTTGTATTCTTTTGGACTTCTAAGATCACTCTATTTCACCATTAAGTGAGGGTAGCATATTGAAATACTTGAGATTGGTGTGGAAATTGATTGAGCTTGATAATCTCTAAGAGAAGGCATACACTTGAGAGATACACTTTTGTGAGATTTAAAGTTTTCTTTGTGATTTCCATTAACCAAATCTTGTTTGGAGTTGTTGTCTTGTTCTTTTGCTAGGTAAAGTTGGAGCTTATACATCAAGAAGGACTTTTGAAGACAATTGTAAAGGAGGCAAAAGCTTTGTAACTAGTAGAAATTAGACAAATTTTTTTCAATTCTTAGGCTTTGTGTAGTAGGATTTTGTCTTGTATTTTGGACACAACAAGGACATTGGACTTTTTGGTCATTATAACTTTCCTTTTTTGCTTAGTAAATTTCGAATTAGGATAGTGCATGTGCATTTGATTGTTAACTACTTTTAGTTAATTGGTTAGAATTAGTTAGAAGTTACAACTATAATTAGTTAGTTAGTTGGTAGTTAGTTGAGTGTCTTAACTAATTAGTTAGTGGTTGGAACTAATTCTAGTTGTCATAACTAATTGTTAGTTGGGTTAACTAATAGATAACCGAATTAGTTGGTTAGTTATAGTGGTTAGACTTTGTTACAACTTCCATAACTAATTAACTACTTTTTAGTTAGGGTTGTTAAGACTTAGTTAGTTAGTTGAACTAATTTTTTTCTCTTAGGTTAACTACTTCTTAAAACCAAATTTGGTTAGGCTTGTCTAGGGTTAGTTAATCACTAGTAACATCCTAGGACAAACATAATCAATTTAGGTTAAGGACAACTTAGGATTTCCATAAGCAACATAGGACTAACCTAGTTAAAGACAACCTAGGACATTGTTTTTCCCTTAGGATAGAAACCTAGTATTGATATTTTAGGATTGTTGAGGTGTTTCTTTCAGTTGTATTGCATTCATCTTCCTCGACTAGCTTGTCTATACATACTTTGTTTTTGTCTTGAATTTCTTTGACAACATTAAAAGATGTCATCTAGTGATAGGGAGAACAAAACCATGCTTCATAACATAATGGATAGCTTAAACAATATTAATGCTAGGCTAACCAATCTTGAGCATAATGAACCCCCTAGAACTAGGCATAGACAACAAAGAAATCAAAGACATAACATTAATGATAATGAGGAAGAAACAAGACAAAGAAGGCACCATGACCATAGGAAGGATGACATAGGCTAAAGAGAGGTAAAGCTAGAAATTCCCCCATTCAATGGCAAGAGTGACATTGAAGCTTACTTAGAGTGGGAGATGAGAGTAGAATAAATATTCAACTCTCATCAAATAAAAGATGATAAAAAAGTTAGGATTGCAACTCTTTCTTTCCAAAATTATGCCCTAGTTTGGTGGACCCAAATTTGTAAGGAGAGAAAAAGAGACAACTTCCCTCCCATAGATGATTGGGTAGACTTGAAAGCTCTCCTTAGAAAAAGATATGTTCCTAACTATTATAGGGGTGAACTATTAGCAAAGCTAAATAGGCTCACCCAAGGCTCCAAATGTGTAGAAGACTACTATAAAGCCTTAGAGATAGCCATGATTAGAGCCAATCTAGAAGAGGATGAGGAAACCCTAATGCATAGGTTCTTACATGGGCTTAATAGGAACATCAAAAATAGGGTAGAACTTCTTCCATATGTGGATATAGAAGAGTTACTCCACCAATGCACCAAAGTAGAAAACCAATTTAAGGAAAGAGAATCCTATAGTGGGGATAACAATAGAGCCTATAAGTCAAGATGGGTAGAAAATAAGGGTAAGTTTGAGAGAAACCCTAGAGAGAGAGAAGTGGGCGCTTCCTCCTCCAAACCCCAAAGCGAGTTACACAAAAATGGCAAAGTCTTTAGGAATCAACATGATAAGCATGAACCATCATCAAAACCACAATCCTCTAGATCTTCTTCCATAAAATGTTTTAAGTGCCTTGGAAGAGGACACATTGCTTTGGACTGTCCAACAAAAAGAACAATGATTTTAAAAACTAATGGAACCTACTCAAGTCAATCAGAGTCTAATTCTGATTCTCACCATTCAAGTGATGACTCTAGTAGTGATTCCAGTGACAGTGAGCACATTTTAGGGGATGATGGTGAGTTATACATGATTAGAAGATTGCTTGGTAGTCATGTAAAACTCGATGACACAACACAAAGAGAGAACATCTTTTATACAAGATGTTATATTAATGACAAATTATGTTCTCTCATTGTTGATAGTGGGAGTTGTGCACATGTTGCAAGCCTAAGACTAGTCAAAAAGATGGGATTAGAGCTTATAGATCACCCAAGTCCCTACAAATTACAATGGTTAAATGAAAAAGGGGAAATGGTAGTCAATAAGCAAGTCCTAATAAACTTCACCATAGGCACATATAGAGATGAAGTCAAATGTGATGTAGTGCCTATGGAAGCAACCTATATACTATTAGGAAGGCCTTGGCAATTTGATAGAAAGGTCCTTCATGAGGGGTTCACTAACACCCTCATATTTAAACTAGATGGTAAGAAGATAGTATTACATCCTCTAACTCCACAACAAGTAGCAAAAGACCAAATCCAAATGAAAGCTAAGAGAGAAAAAGAGTTAGGATCTTCTTCTCATATGAGTTTAGAAAAACCAAAGAAAAACAAAAAAGACAATAAAGGGAAAGGAGTTATTGTCTATAATGACTCCCAACCTAAACTTTTCGGAACAAAATATGATGTGAAACATGCCATGTTTTCACAAAAGCATTGCTTGATCATATATCCAAAAGATATCCCTAACACTTCCTTGTGTTCTATAGGCACCTCTCCTCCCCCTTTGCCCAAAGGGATCTAAAATATCTTACAAGAATTTAAAGACCTCTTCCCAAAAGACATTCCAAAAGGGTTACCTCCTATTAGAGGCATTGAGCATCAAATAGACCTTATTCCTGGGGCTAGTTTGCCAAATAGACCTGCCTATAGATGCAACCCTAAGGAAAGTTTAGAAATAGAAAATCAAGTGAATGAACTACTTTCCAAAGGTTGGATTAGAGAAAGTTTAAGCCCTTGCACATTACCGGTTTTACTTGTACCCAAGAAAGATGGTTCATGGAGAATGTGTACGGATTGTAGAGCCATTAATAACATCACCATCAAGTATAGGCATCCCATACCTAGGCTTGATGACATGTTAGATGAGCTTAGTGGATCTACAATCTTCTCCAAGATTCATCTTAAAAGTGGCTACCACCAAATTAGAATAAAAGAAGGAGATGAATGGAAAGCCGCTTTTAAAACCAAGCTTGGCCTTTACGAATGGTTAGTGATGCCTTTAGGCCTAACTAATGCACCAAGTACCTTCATGAGACTTATGAACCATGTTTTAAGGGATTTCATAGGGCATTTTGTTGTGGTATACTTTGATGACATTCTTGTGTACTCAAAGTCCATGACCTCTCATCTAATCCACCTAAGACAAGTTATGCTTGCCTTGAGAACAAACAATCTTTATGCTAACTTTGAAAAATGTTCTTTTGGCATGGATACCATTGTCTTTCTTGGTTTTGTAGTTAGTTCTAAAGGTGTTGAGGTAGACCACTCTAAGGTTAAGGCAATCTAAGATTGGCCTACACCTAAAAATGTGAGTGAAGTAAGAAGTTTCCATGGTCTCGCAAGTTTCTATAGGAGATTTGTGAAAGATTTTTCAACCTTAGCCTTCCCTCTAAATGAGTTGGTTAAAAAGAATGTTTCTTTTGTGTGGGGGCCTAGGTAAGAAAAAGCCTTTCAAGATCTCAAAGATAGGCTCACTCATGCTCCAATTTTAAAACTTCCAAATTTTTCTAAAACCTTTGAGCTTGAGTGTGATGCATCAAATGTGGGCATAGGAGCTGTGCTTTTACAAGAAGGTCACCCCATTGCTTTCTTTAGTGAAAAACTTAATGGGGCCACTATTAACTATCCCACATATGATAAGGAATTCTATGCATTAATTAGAGCCCTACAAACTTGGGAGCACTACTTAATCCCAAAAGAGTTTGTGATACATAGTGATCACCAATCTCTAAAATTCATAAAAGGGCAACATAAGTTAAACAAAAGACATGCTAAGTGGGTTGAGTATTTGGAACAATTTCCTTATGTCATCAAGTATAAGAATGGCAAAACCAATACTGTGGCTGATGCTTTATCTAGGAGGCACTTTTTACTTACCTCTCTAGGAGCCAAAGTTATTGGGCTTGATGAAATTAGGTCTTTGTACCCAAATGATCTTGACTTTTCAAATATCTTTAACTCATCTTCCACTTTGACATCTCATAAGGGCTTCTACATTTTAGATGGCTATCTTTTTAAAGCCAATAGACTTTGTATTCCAAGAAGCTCTTTAAGAGATCTACTACTTAGGGAGAGTCATGAGGGAGGACTCATGGGTCATTTTGGAAGAGATAAGACTTTGTCTATCTTACATGAACACTTTTATTGGCCCAAAATGAAAAAGGATGTTCAAAAACATTGCTCTAGGTGTATTGTATGTAGAAAGGCTAAATCAAAACTTTCACCTAGTGTTTTATATACTCCCTTGC
Organism: Clitoria ternatea; assembly: GCA_037962975.1. NCBI lineage: Eukaryota > Viridiplantae > Streptophyta > Magnoliopsida > Fabales > Fabaceae > Clitoria > Clitoria ternatea. The sequence continues at coordinate 34,679,748 of CM075675.1, read as the reverse complement.
CAACACCTAGTGCACCTTGGATTGATATATCAATGGACTTTGTGTTAGGCCTGCCTAAGACCCAAAGGGGAATGGATTCTATCTTTGTGGTTGTGGATAGGTTTAGCAAGATGGCTCACTTCATCCCTTGCCATAAGGTTGATGATGCTAGTCATATTGCTAAGATCTTCTTTAAAGAGGTTGTGAGATTACATGGTGTGCCCAAAACCATTGTTTCTGATAGGGACACCAAATTCCTAAGCCTTTTTTGGAAAACTCTTTGGTCAAGGCTAGGAACACAACTCCTCTTTTCCACAACTTGTCATCCTCAAATAGATGGCCAAACAGAGGTAGTAAACAGGACCCTCTCTCAACTTCTTAGGGTCTTAGTACACAAAAATGTAAAATCATGGGATGAGTGTTTACCCCATATTGAGTTTGCATATAATAGGGTACAACACTCCACAACCAAGCATAGTCCATTTGAGGTTGTATATGGTTTTAACCCTCTCACACCCTTGGACCTTTTGCCCATTCAGGTTTCTGACTCTGTCCTTCATATGGATGGAGAGGCAAAGGCCCAATTTATCAAAAATTTTCATGAGAAGGTTAGACACCAAATACAAACGAAGAATGAACATTATGCTCGTTGTGTAAATAAACAAAGAAAGGAGATCACCTTTGAGGTAGGAGATTGGGTATGGTTACACCTCCGAAAGGAATGCTTTCCTAATTTGAGAAAATCCAAACTCAACCCTAGAGGTGATGGGCCTTTCCAAATTCTTAAGAAAATTAATAATAATGCTTATGTCCTAGATCTACCAGGAGATTATGGTGTGAGTGCTTCTTTTAATATAACTGATTTGTCTCCCTTTGATATAGATGATGAGGATGATGCCTTTGATTTGAGGACAAATCCTTTTGAAGAGGGGGAGCATAATGTGGACATACCCAAGGAAGACCCTCACACTACATTGGAGAAAGGACTTGAAGCATATAGAGGTCCCCTCACAAGGGCCAAGACCAAACGGGCCAAAGAGAGCATTCATAAAGCCCTTTTTCTCTTTTCTCTCTTCTAGTGGGCCTAAGCCCAATAAGGAACCTATGAGGATCTATGTGTACTTTACTTGTAATATACTTCCTAAATAATTTCTCTAGGCTTATAGGATAGCTTTGGGCCTTGCAAGGTCAAATGGGCCACTTTTGGGCCTTGTACTTTTCCTTTTGGGCCATGTATAGGCCATTTGCTCATCTTTTCTCTTAATGGGCCTTGGAGTCATGCTTAAGCCCACTCTTCTAGTCCTTGGCCGAAATTCTCATGGCCTATATAAGGGCTTCTCCTTTTATAAACAAACCCATTAATTCATTTGCAAAATTTAAGAGCACTTAGTGTTTCCTAGTGAGAGATTCTCCTCCTTCTCTCTAGAATTAGAGAGCTCTCTCAAGCTCTTATCCAAGGGGTTTCTCCCTCCCTTGGTGGTGAGTGGAGTTATCTTCCCCCTCTTTGGGAAGTGGCCTCCAACCTTTTTCCTCTCCTTTTTCCAAGCCTTCCTCCATTGTCCACCTTCTCTCCGTCCATCTCTCTCCCTTTCCTCTTGCTTTCTTGTGCCTCACTCCTTTAGTTTTTAGGTTCTAGTTTTGGTTTTCCCTTGCCTTGGAGAAGAGTTCTCGAGCTCACATTGAAGGAAGATAGGAGAAAGATCCCTAGATCCATCTCTCTTCAAGAAAGTTGATGAAGAGCCTACATCAACTTGACTTAAATTTTATATAATTTATTATTAATTTATCATAAAATATACTATATCATATTAAAAATATATATTAATATCACTAGTTTAACCACGATTCGATCACGATTGAAGGTATGAACTATGAACTAGTACCTTTACCAGTCTAATCACTGTTCCATTTTTTCAAAACATTGCTAGAAATATCCTATGCCCACATGAGCAGGATGACATCTATACTGAAACAAATAGGACAAACAAAATTAAGAAGAATGTTTTGTTTTTGTAGCACTCGTGTGTCGTCCCTTTCAGAATCAATTCCCAGGGTTTAATAAAAATTAAGGGAGGTTTTCTACGATTATAACAACCCTAACGAATTAGTGCAAGAACCTAAACGATATGCGACTCAAAAATAGAAACATAACCTAAAAGCTCTACTATGCTTAAGAATGGACCAACCAAGTTACATGTCCTTAATAATGGATTGGGTTCCTTTCCTTTCCTACATATGACGATGAGTAAGGAACCGAGGAATACCAATCCTAGGGAATTACTCATATAGTTTAACCACAATACTAAATCCACAATAACAATTCCTAGACATGGAAAGGATTAAATTCTTAATGTCATATCATGACAAGATTTAAACTAAACCTCTAATGAGGTATCAGCTACCCATCCACTATCAGACAGATATTCAAATATTCTTTTCCCTCAAACAGATTAGATTTATATTCTAGAATAATTCCAACCAAGCCAACTTAATTAGTGGACACAGTTAAGTGGTCTAAGGTTTTTTAGCGTTTATTTATTACACTATCTATTTCTTATTATAAGTTCTTCCTTGTTAGGACATGTGGTGCCATTATTATTTTAATTTTATAAAAAGACAATTTTATAATTCTAGAAACCATTGTTGTAAAAAAATGGACCGGACCGGCCAGTTTTACCAGTTGGACCGTAAGTCAGTCAAGATACCGGTCTAGACTAATGGGAAATTGGCTAAGTTTAGAAGTAACCAATAATTGGCCATAACCAGTCAAAATCGATTGAAAATCGATACACAAAATCGAAGTTGAACTAATTTATGCTTAAAATTGTTTATTTTTTATTTTTCTATTAAAATATATTTTTAAAATATTATTAAATAAATAAAAGGCTCATATAAAAATATTTATAATCAATTTTTACTATTTTATATTCATTATGAATGTTTCATCTTAAAAAGAATATAATATAATCCTGTTGTACAACTTTTAATTTTCACTTGACTTAACTTTTATATTATTTATTATTTAATATATCAAAAATATACTATATCACATTAAAAATATATATTATTATCACTGGTTCAACCCTAAATCATGAACTAGTAACTTTATCAGTTCAATCAGTGTTTCATTTTTTCAAAACATTGCTAGAAACCATACATATCCTATGCCCACATGAGCAATATAAGATCTATACTGAAACAATTAGGACAAACAAAATTAAAAAGAAAATTGTGTAGTTTATGTTGCACTGATGCGACGTCCCCCTAAGTTCTCATAATCAATTTTCGATGTTTAATAAAAATTAGGGAAAATTTTTCACGATTATGATAACCCTGACGAATTAGTCCAAGAACCTAAATGATACACGACTCAATAGCAGAAACATAACCTACAAGCCCTACTATGCTTAAGAATGGTCCAACCAAGTTACAGGCCCCTAATAATGGATTATGTATCCTTCCTTTCCCATATATGATGATATGAGTAAGGAACCGAGGAATACCCATCCTAGGGCATTACCCATACAGTTTAACCATAATATTAAATCCTCAATTGTTCAAGTTTGAAACAATTCCTAGATATAAAGAGGATTAAATCCTTAATATCATATCATGACAAAATTTAAACTAAACCTCTAGTAAGGTATCAGCTGCCTATCTACTATTAGGCAGATAAATATATTTTAGATATCATGCACACACATAGATATCCACATATATTAAAATTTAATATTTGGTGTCACCTACGTTTGGTCACCAAATTAAGCCAACCAAAAGGCTATACACAACTTTAAATATCAACAAAACCATAGAGAATGTATATATCCATGTCAAACAACACCATAAGATAATTCTTTTACAATTGCATTGCATTTTCCCCAGCTTTGAGCTCACCAAGCGGCTTTGTTATCCTGAAAACTCACTAAAATGAAATTTGAGGGGTGAGTATCATTCCAAGCAGTAAATAGTAATCTTACACATAAAGAAAATTTACCAATCGGGTTATGTATATTTCAAGATATCAAAATCATAGCACAATGGCCTGGAAATCATTAGAACCATGAATTAAATAGCAATTTAATTCCATACAGCATCGAATTATATTAATCATCAATTCATCATTTTAATAGCAAATGTTATCATAATATCTCCAAACTTCCATCAAATAACTATACATCAATACTCTAATACTTTCAAATGCAGTATCTGATTGCCATGGACTTTGAAAATCATATTCTTTTTAAATGCATAAAAGTATACAATGTTGATTTGACTTCATAAAAGGGAGAATCATAGTGCCAAAAGATAATCCATATAGCAAATCATAGTGCTATAATCGATAATCTCAAATAATAAATCATAGTGTTGAATGAATCATAGCACTCTATCAATGCATATGATGTCATGATAATGCAAAATGCATGGATGTGAATCATAACACACATATATAATCATCCGACATTGTATTTATATGTTGATGTAGGTTTTGATAATAGCACAACAAATGAAGAAATATTAAGGATGTTGTCAAGATGAACAATAAAGAACTTGAATCAAGGCATTCACAAAGGACTAAATCAAGTGAAAATTGATTAAGAAAATACCTAAGGATCAAAGGATTGGAACCTTGATTCATAAAGTGTCAAAGAAAGAGTGAAACAAAGCTTCAAATTTCATGTATTAGGTACATGAATCAACTCATACAGCAACTAATGGCCATATGAATCGATTCATATGATTAACAAAGGCTCGGACTTGCAAAATAAATGAAGGAATCGATTCATGATGAAGAACTAACCCAGGGAATCGATTCACACAGTAAATTGGCAAGAAATTTATGATTCAACACGCAGGAATCCATTCATTCATGGGAGGAATCGATTCATGTAGCATATTGGCCCAAGGAATCGATTCAAATCAAGAAGAATCGATTCACTACCCCTGCTAACATCAAGGAATCGATTCACTAACTTAAAGAATCGATTCATACGCTGTGTCAGGACCAAAATGCATGCTGGGAATCTATTCTTTCATCGATTCATTCAGTTAAAATGCATTACAGTCAGGAATCGCATTAAAACTCCACTAAGCAGGCACAACGCTTCACTCCATACTCCACTGCATCGAAGGGACTAATTAATTTGTCCAGTCATGCTCCAATTGCATCGACGAGGATTTTAAAATTGAAAATACTATGCCTCTTGGAGCCTATAAATAGGAAAGGAATTAAAGGCACAATTCGTACCAAGAAAATAGAAAGCATTCCTCTGTTCCTCTCTTCTTCCTCCTTCGTTGCATTTCTCTCTTGATTTATAATTTTGCATATTTCTCTTTTAAGAATTGATTAAGAGTTAGAGAGAAAAATTATTTTTGAGTAAGCGAGAATTTGCATATCCTTTCTTTGAGAGTTATTATTTTGAGAAAAATTAAATTTGTATAACCACTCTATTAGAGAGTTACTCTTGTATTCCAAACACCAAAATTTCTAGAGTTGTGTGTTGGGTTTCAACCTTGTAAATTTGTGAGATTGAGAGATTGGGTGGGGTGCCCTTATACTTGTGAGAATTGGGTTCTTAAGTATAGGACACTAGGAAGCCGCGATTGCTCAAAGTTGTATCTCTAATCTCCAATAGTGGAAATCCTCTAAGTGGGTTGCTTAGAGGCGAGACGTTCACCGGTGTGGTGGAACTCGTATATATCGGTTTGCAAATCTCTCTTCCTTAAACTCATTTAATTTGTGCAATTAACTTGCTTACTTGATTTATTGTATTATTGCTAATTAATTTGGACTAAGTGCATGTTATATTAAGTTGTAAATTATTTCGATTAACATTGTTGAAATTAGCTTTAAGTAATATTCTTGAATTAATTTGAAATCTTTCTAAGTACCATAAATAGTGTTATGATTAATTTGATTCCATTTCTTGAATATTACTTAGACCTTTTAAGTGCTTATTATTTTGTCTTGTGTATAGATTGTTACTACTTGCCATTAAGTTTATCATCTTTAATAAACATAGTAACTAAAGAATCAACTTCAAAAGCATTCAAAGTAAAAAATTTTAATACTCAATTCACCCCCCTCCTGAGTACTTGAGGCCACTTAGTTAACAAGTGGTATCAGAGCTTGACTCTTGGTAGATCAAGCTTAACAGCTTCAAGAGAACAAATGGCCTCAAATTCTCTAAACCTTTTTCCCGAGGGTGGTGCCACAAATAGACCTCCCACTTTCAATGGTGAGGGCTACGCTTTTTGGAAAGCAAGGATGAAAATTTTTGTGCAATCAATTGATTTGAAAGTATGGAATGCTATTGAAAATGATCTTTTTGTACCTATGCATATTGTTAATGATAAACAAGTTGAAAAACCTATGGATGATTGGACTAGTGAGGAAGAGAAGAAAGTACAATATAATTACAAAGCAAAAAATCTTATCACTTTAGCCTTAGGTCCCGATGAGTTCTTTAGAGTAGTTACATGTAAATCTGCTAAGGATATGTGGGATACCCTTCAAGTAACTCATGAAGGAACTAGCGATGTTAAGGACTCTAAGATTAGTACTTTAACTAGTCAATATGAAAGTTTTAGAATGAATTCTAATGAATCTATTTTAGAACTTCAAAAGAGATTTACTTTGATTATTGATCATCTTATTATACTTGGTAAATCTTATACTAAGAAGGAACTTATCCACAAAGTTCTAAAAAGTCTTACTAGGGAATGGAAACCTCTTATTACGGCCATCAAGCAATCTCCCAATATAAATGATATGTCTCTTGCCACTTTGTTTGGTAAACTCCAAGAACAAGAACAAGAATTGAAAGAATTGAAACAAGCAGAGGAAGAAGAAAAAGTCTCTAAGAAGAAATGGCTAGCTCTCAAAGCCACCTCAATTGTTGAAGATGAATCCGAGAGTGATCTTGACAAGGATGAAGAGTTAAGCCTATTCGTGAAATGTTTTGGAAAGCTTATGAAGAGCAAACGCTTCCAAAGGAACTTCAAATCACAAGGTAAGAAACCTAATCCTAAAGAAAATTCTACTTTACCTACTTGCTTTGAATTTGGAAAGGAAGGACACTTCAAGATAGATTGTCCAAACCTAAAGAAGAAAAACAAAGAAAGAAAAGAAAGGAGAAGGGCATATATCACATGGGATGAAAATGAGATAAGTAGCTCGGACGATTCGGAAATTGAAGAAGCGAACCTTTGTCTTATGGCCAATCACCAAGATGAAGAAGATGAGGTAAACTTTCATGACTTAGATAAGGAAGAACTACTTGATGCTCTTGAAGAATTGTATGATAAATTTATGAAAGTGTCTAATAAGCATAAATTATCTAGAAAAACCATTGACACTCTTGAGATGCATCTTATGGAAGTTTGTAAAGAAAATAAATGTTTGAAAAATGAATTAGTAAATGTTCAAGCATGCTCTAAGACTAAACCTTGTGAATTTGTAAAGAAATATGACATGCTAGAAAATAAGGTTTTGGACTTGAATAGAACTCTAGAAAAATTTACAAATGGTAGAGACAACTTAAATGTTTTACTCGGTAAACAACGGTGTATGTTTGATAAAACGGGTTTAGGTTTCAATGCCGTTAAGAAACAAAAGAATTATGAGAACTTCTTTATACCACCTAGTAAAACTTCATCACCTTTCATGAAATGTAATCATTGTGGTTTTAAAGGACATAATGCATCTAATTGTAATGTTAGAAAACTAGGGCCAAAGGTTGTGAGAAAAGTATGGGTTCCTAAAGGAACATTACCTCAAACTAACCTACAAGGACCCAACATAAAATGGGTACCAAGTTCTCTAACTTGACATGTTTTGTAGGTATGCTTTAAAGCAAATAGCACCCATTGGTATTTGGATAGTAGGTGTTCAAAACACATGACAGGAGATAAAAGTAAGTTCATTTCATTTACTCCACGAAGTAAAGGATTCGTTACATATGGAGATAACACAAAGGGAAGAATACTAGGAATCAAAAATGTTGGTAAAAATTCTTCCATTTCTATAAATGATGTATTATATGTTGAGGGACTTAAACATAACTTGCTTAGCATTAGTCAATATGTGATAAGGGCTATAAAATTGTTTTCGAATCAAACGGTTGTATAATTGAAAATAAGCTAAACAAGGAAATAAAATTCATTGGTCAAAGAGTTGATAATATTTATATGATTAATCTTGATTGTCTTACTTCAAATGATGTGCAATGCTTCATAACTAAAGAGGATGAATCATGGTTATGTCATAGAATAATTGCTCACATTCATATAGACCATTTAAATAAACTTGTTTCGAAAGATTTAGTTATTGGTTTACCAAAATTGAAATTTGAAAATAAATTTTGTGACGCTTGTCAAAAGGGAAAACAAGTAAAGGTTTCTTTTCAAGCGAAAAATATTGTTTCAACAACTAGACCTTTACAACTTTTACATATGGATTTGTTTGGACCTTCAAAAATTAAAAGTTTTGGTGGAAACTATTATGGTCTTGTGATTGTGGACGATTATTCTAGATATACATGGACATTTTTTCTTACTCATAAACATGAAGCATATCATGCATTTAAGAAACTTGCCAAGATCATCCAAAATGAACAAAATTTGAAAATTGCATCTATTTGAACTGATCATTGGGGAGAATTTGAAAACCAATCTTTTGAAAAATTTTGTGAAAAATTTGGCATTGATCATAATTTTTTGGCTCCAAGAACTCCACAACAAAATGGAGTAGTTGAAAGGAAAAATCGATCTTTAGCGGAGCTCGCAAGAACTATGTTAAATGAAAGTAACATTTTAAAACATTTTTGGGCCGATGCGGTAAATACCGCTTGCCATCTTATGAACCGATGTTTGATAAGGCCTATATTAAAGAAAACCCCCTATGAGCTTTATAAAGGAAGAAAACCAAATATTTCTTATTTTCATATATTTGGATGCAAATGTTTTGTTTTAAAGAATGGAAAGGATAATCTCGGCAAATTCGATGCAAAATCTGATGAAGCAATATTCTTAGGTTATTCTTCTACTAGTAAAGCATATCGACTCTTTAACAAATGAACATATACAATTGAAGAGTCTATACATGTCAAATTTGATGAACTTAACCAAAATCCTCCGAGAAAGGAAATTGATGATCTTGTAGGTACCTTCCAAGAAATGAACTTGGAAGATGAAGAAGGAAACAAAAATGAAGGAGATACATCACAAAATGACGAACCTTAATAAAAAGAGTGGATCACCTTAAAGAATCACCCCTTGGACAACATCATAGGTGAAATAACAAAAGGTATAAGTACTTGAAACGCTATTAGAAATGCATGCAATCACTTAGCTTTTGTATCACAAATAGAACCCAAAAATATCAATGAAGCTATTATTGATGAACATTGGATGTTGGCCATGCAAGAAGAATTGAATCAATTTAAAAGAAATAAATGGGTTTTTAGAAATAAGCTAGATGAAAATGGAATAATAACAAGAAATAAAGCTAGATTAGTTGCTAAAGGATATAATCAAGAATAGGGAATAGACTATGAAGAAACGTATGCTCCCGTAGCTAGATTAGAAGCCATAAGATTACTGTTAGCTTTTGCTTGTTGTATAGATTTTAAGCTTAATCAAATGGATGTCAAAAGCGCTTTTCTAAACGGCTATATTCAAGAAGAAATTTATGTAGATCAACCTCCCGGTTTTGAAAATCACAAATTTCCAAACCATGTTTTTAAATTGAGAAAAGCTTTATATGGTTTGAAACAAGCTCCAAGAGCTTGGTATGAAAGACTTAGTAAATTTCTCTTAGAAAATAATTTTGAAAGAGGAAAAGTTGATACTACACTGTTTATAAAATGTAAAACCAATGACATTCTTTTGGTACAAGTTTATGTTGATGACATAATATTTGGTGCTACTAACAAAATTCTTTGTCAAGAGTTTGTGAAGATTATGTAAGATGAATTTGAAATGTCCATGATGGGAGAACTTACCTTCTTCCTTGGATTACAAATCAAATAAACAAATGAAGGGACTTTCATTAGTCAAACAAAATATTACAAAGAACTACTCAAAAGATTTGAAATGGACAAATCAAATGAAATAGCAACTCCAATGAGTACTTCTTGCTACTTAGACAAAGATGAGAAGGGTAAAGACGTTGAAATAACTAAATATCGAGGTATGATTGGATCGTTACTTTACTTAACAGCTAGTAGACCCGATATTATGTTTTCTGTATGTATGTGTGCCAGATATCAAGCATGTCCTAAAGAATCACATCTCACTGCCGTAAAAAGAATTTTGAAATATCTTGTGGGTACTCAAAATGTTGGTTTATGGTATCCCAAAGGCGTTGAATGTATTCTTCTAGGATATTCTGATTCTGATTTTGCTGACTGTAAACTTGATAGAAAGAGTACTAGTGGCACATGTTATTTACTTGGTAGTTCCCTTGTTTCTTGGCATAGCAAGAAACAAGTAAGTGTTGCTTTATCGACAGCTGAGGCAGAATATATAGCAGCTGGCAGTTGTTGTGCTCAAATTCTTTGGATGAGACAACAACTTCTTGACTTTGGTGTTGTTCTAAATAAAGTGCCTATTAAATGTGATAACACTAGCGCTATAAATATATCCAAAAATATGGTCATGCACTCCAGGACTAAACATATTGAAATAAGACATCATTTTATAAGAGACCATGTTTTGAAAGGAGATTGTGTTCTTGAATATGTTGAAACTTCAAAACAATTGGTGGATATTTTTACAAAATCCCTTCCGAAAGAACAATTTATAAATATTAGAAGGGAATTAGGAATTTTGGAAATAGTTTAAATTAATTTTTATCACTTTTTCTTACTCCTTGAACATAATTTTGAAAATCTTTAACTTAAAGATTTTAAATTTTTCTTCATTTCTTTGAACATAGTACTTTACTTTGTGATATACATACAATTTTTGAAGTAAATACATACTCCATAAAAACTCTTGTTTTATTTTAAGTTCTCAGGAAGCATATACTTAATTAAACATATTTTGACACAAAAATAATCTTCTATGTACCACATGGTTCTCAAAAATAAATGGCAAATGACCTTTGATTTTCTTAACTCTCTTGTGCAATAAAAATCATTGGCAAATTACAAAATTTTAATCTTGTATAACCTCTAACTTTGCTTATCCAAAAGAAGGAGAAAACATCATTATGATTGCTTACATGCTTCGAATTACTCTGTGATATATGTTGCATGTTTTAGGAGGAGTTTTATATACAAATGGTATCTATTGCTACAAAATGTATCTGTCTTAAAGTGGTATATATTCTTCAATGTTTTTTATGATCTCAAAGGGGAGTTTTTGATGATGCCAAAAGGGGAGAAAATTATATATACATTCTAAGTGGCATAAAGTATCTTACAAAGGGGGAGAGAATATCATGTTGTTATAATTTGAATGATTAAGGGGGAGATCAATATCTATATCTATCCTTGTTGAAATTGCATGATTAAGGGGGAGCCTTATAATATTTCTTTACAACTAGTGATATCTAATTACATGTGTAAAATGACAAAGTGGTATTCAATTATATGTATGACATATGTATAACATGTAATATCAATTCATATGAGAAAGAGGGAGTCATTTATGCCATGTGTTTGAATTGTTATAAAACTAACACCTTGAGAGATGAACATTTGTTGTCATCATCAAAAAAGGAGATAATGTATTTATATATTAATGTAGGTTTTGATAATAGCACAACAAATGAAGAAATATTAAGGATGTTGTCAAGATGAACAATAAAGAACTTGAATCAAGGCATTCACAAAGGACTAAATCAAGTGAAAATTGATTAACAAAATACCTAAAGATCAAAGGATTGGAACCTTAATTCATAAAGTGTCAAAAAAAGAGTGAAACAAAGCTTCAAATTTCATGTATCAGGTACATGAATCGACTCATACAGCAACAATGGCCATCTGAATCAATTCATATGATTAACAAAGGCTCGAACTTGCAAAATAAATGAAGGAATCGATTCATGATGAAGAACTAGCCCAGGGAATCGATTCACACTGTAAATTGGCAAGAAATTTATGATTTAACACGTCGGAATCCATTCACTCATGGGAGGAATCGATTCATGTAGCATATTGGCCCAAGGATCGATTCAAATCAAGAAGAATCGATTCACTACCCCTACTAACATCAAGGAATCGATTCACTAACTTAAAGAATCAATTCATACGCTGTGTCAGGACCAAAATGCACGTTGGGAATCTATTCTTTCATCGATTCATTCAGTTAAAATACATTATAATCTGGAATCACATTAAAACTCCACTAAGCAGGCACAACGCTTCACTCCATACTCCACTGCATCGAAGGGACTAATTAATTTGTCCAGCCATGCTCCAATTGCATCGACGAGGATTTTAAAATTAAAAATACTATACCTCCTGGAGCCTATAAATAGGAAAGGAATTGAAGGCACAATTCATACCAAGAAAACAGAAAGCATTCCTCTGTTCCTCTCTTCTTCCTCCTTCGTTGCATTTCTCTCTTGATTTATAATTTTACATATTTCTCTTTTAAGAATTGATTAAGAGTTAGAGAGAAAAATTATTTTTGAGTAAGCGAGAATTTGCATATCCTCTCTTTGAGAGTTATTATTTTGAGAAAACTTAAATTTGTATAACCACTCTATTGGAGAGTTACTCTTGTATTCCAAACACCAAAATTTCTAGAGTTGTGTGTTGGGTTTCAACCTTGTAAATTTGTGAGATTGAGAGATTGGGTGGGGTGCCCTTGTACTTGTGAGAATTTGGTTCTTAAGTGTGGGACACTAGGAAGCCGCGATTGCTCAAAGTTGTATCTCTAATCTCCAATAGTGGAAATCCTTTAAGTGGGTTGCTTAGAGGCGAGACATACACCGGTGTGGTGGAACTCGTATATATCGGTTTGCAAATCTCTCTTCCCTAAACTCATTTAATTTGTGCACTTAACTTGCTTGCTTGATTTATTGTATTATTGTAAATTAATTTGGACTAAGTGCATGTTATATTAAGTTGTAAATTATTTCGATTAACATTGTTGAAATTAGCTTTAAGTAATATTCTTGAATTAATTTGAAATCTTTCTAAGTACCATAAATAGTGTTGTGATTAATTTGATTCCATTTCTTGAATATTACTTAGACCTTTTAAGTGCTTAATATTTTGTCTTGTGTATAAATTGTTACTACTTGCCATTAAGTTTATCATCTTCAATAAACATAGTAACTAAAGAATCAACTTCAAAAGCATTCAAAGTAAAAAATTTTAATACTCAATTCACCCCCCCTCTTGAGTACTTGAGGCCACTTGGTTAACAGACATAATAGCCTAGCTCCATTAATCTTCAATATAATTTCACATCATCAATTCATCACTTTATTATTTATCAACTCAATTAATTGGAGTCACCAATGCCACTACCAACATAATGAATTAATATATTCCAAATACCATACAGGTCATTTCAGTAATACATATCAGTCAGGCCACTAATGGCATTCACACCATCAAGTATATATTATTATCAAGAATCATCAACAACATATACCAGCATAACAGGTTTCAACAAACATATAGCACCACTACAGGGTATAACCATAAACAATTCATTTATCACCACATCATCAATACCTTCATGGCCAGTCTCAACAACACATAATGAACACTATATATATAGATATATATTCAATGACACTTAACCAATTAAATTCAATTATAATTATATTTTTATTTATAAAAATTAATATTTTTAGGCGTCGATATATGAAGTAAACTTTTTAACTATAAAAACCCGCCTCAAAATTGAAACTACTACTCGTTACTCAAGTGATAAGACCCTTCGTATATTACACGTAACTCAAGGCGTCATCTAGTTTCCCAAAATAAAATGTTGACTACTGCCTCCGAACATCAATATTCTATATTTAAATATTCTAAAAAATTAATAAAAATATCCTTGTAGCTCATAAATCACCAAAATATTAAAATAAAGACTCAAACACAAAATCAATGAAGTTTTGATAAGAATCAAACTCATTGAGGGTTACAAAACTAGTCGACGGGGTGTCAAAACTACCCCGGAGCTTCAAAATCCTACCGGCGCCTTTTCGATCATATGTGACCAAGCTAAGGGAAAAGGGTACGTCAAAAACTTTGCATGCAACGTAAAAAAACATACATGCGATCTAAAAGGGTAACATGTATATGCTTTCGTATTTTAATCACAACATAAGCTACGTTGTCCAATTTTAGTGATCTTGGTCTCAAAATTCTTGTAACAAAATTTACTATAACTTTCATGCAGACACCAAAAGCCAATTCCTAAAAAAACATCCCAGTTTTCAAAAGAAGGTCTCTGCTTGTAATAAAAATCTAACAAAGACATCGTTTAATGTTTATTGCATAAAGTTTGCTCTAGACATCAAATTTTGGTGTTCTTTGTCTCTTTAGAAAGAGAAAAGAAAAAGGAACAACTTTCATATTGATGATTTTTCCAAAAATAGACCAGAAGGGCCTCATGCAAAGTGATTAATATGTCCCATGAAACTCACCATTTCAGATTGCGGGAAAGAGAGAAAATGATCATGCATTTGAAGTAATCATGCATACAAGGGAAAAAAGAGAGTTCAACTTACCAACATCGATTCTATGCCGATTAGCGACTGAGAATCCTTGTTCCGGCTTTCGATCAAAAGTTTGGTTAACCCTAGATGAACCTCTGAGCTTCACAATGATGATGGCCTCGCGTGCGAGCGATGCAAGAGGAAGAGAGGCACGAGATGGTAATGGAGGGATCACAACACGATGGTGACAGCCTTGGGGTGGAAGCTGTGAGGTAGATGATGAAGGTTATGGTGGTGTCAGTGGTGATAGAGATAAAGAAATAAATCGTGTGAAAGGGAGAGGAAGGAACAAGTTTGGTGGTGGTGGATTAAAGGAGAAAACATGGTGGTGGTGAGGAGAAACTGTGAGGTGGTGGAGGGAAGGAGAAAGAGAGACACGTGAGAAAGAAAGTAGAGGCACGATGGTGGTTCAATGAGGAAAAAGAAAGACATTCGAGGGAGAGAGAAATGGACGATGGATGTTGATGATATATATAGAGGTGGTGGTGTGGTGAGATAGTGTATTGGTGAGGTATCGCGTGGTGGTGTTTCTCTCTCAATGGTAAAGAGAAAAGCAAGAGAGTTTGAGAGGAAAATAAGTGTGGTGATGGTGTGTATTCACGCGTACACAAACACACACGCACACACACACGCACACACACACACACATAAATAAATATATATATATATATATATATATATATATATATATATATATATGTAGTGATAGCTTTGGAGGAAAAATTAAGAAGTGGTGTGGAGGTGGTTAGATGACATGAAATGAGCGGGTTTTTGACTATTATAGGACAAATTTTTAAAATAAATATTAAAATGGGTTGGTTTGTAAACTATTTCTTTGTCTAGGGTAGAAAACGTCATTTTAGGGTTTATATTTCGTACTTCCAAAATACGTAATATATATTTCATGCCTTGATAATACGTAATCACTGCATGACTACCATGTGGCGCTCATGCAATGTTACGTAGTTCCAAGGGACGTCTTCACATATGTTACGTTTAGCGGGGGGACATAGTGTCAGTCCCATTACGCTTTTCCAAGGGACATATTGCAGGTAGTGTCAATGTTTTTTCCCCTCTACGTATAATTGCTAAACAAATAAAACATTTCTATCACGTATCAATGTAATGCTCTGATTCTATCCAGGCCAAAAACAAAATTAAGATATTACATTGTTCATAATCTTAATTAATTTCTATTATAATAAATAAAATTTAAATTCATTTAAAAGAAGTGAACTTATAAATCATGGTCCACTAAAACTACAGATAACGACATCTTAATTTCATTTCATTAAATATTTTTATTATGTTATTAAAAATAAAATATATTTGTTCTTTAAAATATGTTTATTTAAATGTAGGTTTAGTTTTATTTTATTTCTAAATTTTTAAATAAATTTATAACAAAGTGATTTTTTAAATACAAAAATATTTATTATGTTATAAACTAAAATATATTTAAATATATGTTTTAGTTTTATTGTTAAAAGTTAAAATATCTCATTAAATATTTATTATGTTTTTAACTATGAATTATTATTGTTTTCTTTAATAAATGTTTCATTAAATGTAACTTTAATTTTATTTCATTTATAATTTTTAAAATAAATTCATAACATATAAATATAAATATTTTATATGTTAATAACTAAAAATCTTATGTTTTACAATAAATTATTACTCTTTTATTAAATTTATTTTTAAAGGGATGAAAGATGTAAAATCTTAAAGAAGAATATTATAAAAATATTATATAACAAATTTTATTTATTATATTTGTACAATTGTGTTATAATAAAAATATTTTAATTTATTTTGGTATAATATTCACATAACTTTTACTAGTTGATAAAATTTATAAATCTTAAAAATAATTTTATAAAAAATAAAGTATATGATTTATTTACATTATTGTAATATAAATTTTTACACACAGCATATAGTTGCAAGCATAACCATTTATTTGTTTTGTCTAAAGTTTTGTTTCATGGCTATTTCAAAAAGGTAATGAAGGAATTTGCACTGAAACTGGAGAAACTGGTTGAGCTACTTCTTGATTTGTTGTGTGAGAATATTGGCCTAGAAATACGTAATAGTATTATGTATCTTCATGAGATGTAATACATTACGTCTCTTAGAATTGCATAATATGACATTATTACGTTTCTTTGGCATGCGTAACTATAACATTTACGTCCTTTCCAAATGCGTAATACTACATGGGCGCCAAGTGGCAGCCATGCAATCATTATGTCTACCCAAAAAGCGAAATATGTATTATGTATTTTTACACTACGTAACATAAAGTCCGAAATGACACTTTCTACCCCAGACAACCAATTAATTTCAAAACGACTCTAAAATATTAATTTTTAAAAAAATGACCCCATAGTGGCCAAAAACCTAAAATGAGCGAGAGTTAAGAAGAAATAATATTAGGGTTTAAAGAAAAGAAGGAAAATACAGTGAGTTAGTGTTTAGCCTGGTAGGTCGTGCCCTAAAACCTAATTTAATGACTCTTGAATAATTAATTTGATTAATTACAGGTCGACGAACTTTAATCGTATGACCCATTTAGGTTTCTCCTAAATATCTTAATTAATTAAATGAGAATGTTACAACTTGGACATCTACCTCTTAGGAAATAAAATCATGATGAAAAATGTGAGAACATACACACAAATCATCATTTTAAAAAGAATGTTTGATGTAGTAAAAGTTAACTATTTTTTTTCAAGATCCATCATAGTCAATATACCCATGAAATTATTCCCACTGTTAGGAATAGTTATAGGATGTTTTCCATTAACAAGAGATCAAGATCGAACTCCTAATCATACTTGTTTAGTACGATCAATATTTTTCTCATATAATTTATGTATTTAAAAGCACATTATTTTCTCTCTTGTTTAAGAAAATAAATCCTTATGCTAGAAAGATAAGGTTTTAAAATTAGACAAACTAAGTTTTAGGTCGTTAATGACGTGACAAGTCTAGGATACGTGTTGTGTTGTTGAAATTTGATTGGATGATAAATTAAAAATTAAAAAATTTGACAAAAGTTGTTGAACCTATGACCAAGAAAGAAAAGTCCAAAAACATTTACCACTAGAACAAATACTTCTTTTGCCATATCAATGTTAATAATTATATATATATGTTAAAATATTAAATATATTATAATATAATTATATAATTTAAAATATATTTTAAATACGAAATATGATATATGTTAGTAATATATTTAATAATATATTTATTATATTCATAAATATTTAATATATTATTAAATATTTAATACTAAATATATTTAATATATTATAATATAATTATATAATTTATAATATATTTCTTATAAATATATTTAACATATTAAATATGATATATATTTTTTGTAACATCTCAATTTTAACTAGTTAGGGTATTTTAAGAAAATAAATCAGGTACTCGATTTATTTCGATGGTTCATAATTAATTAATTATTCGATGGTCGATATATTTAAAATTTTGAACAACCCATTAGGTCAAGGAATTAATTATGAAATTGTTAGAAATTAAATTGAAAGAACGTTAAGTCGGTCGTCGGTCATTAGGGTTAAGGAACTATGATTTCTTCAAGACAAATTCCCTCCCTTCCCATATCAATGAAACATTCATAGCCCATACCCTAAAAGTTCCCAGTCTAGAGTTAGTTGCTCAACTAATACCTATTAATTATTGCAATTTCATCCTAAGGTCATTTCTAAAATTTTGTTGAAAAGATTATGTCCTATTCTACCCTACCTTATCTCTTCTATCCAAAACGCGTTTGTTAAGGGCGAATTCATACAAGTCATTATTGTTATAGCCCATGAAGTTTTCCACTCTTTAAAAGGAAAAGGAAACCAATCTAAATCTTGTATGGCTATTAAAGTGGATACGAGTAAGGCCTATGTCAGAGTTGAGTGGCCTTTTCTAAAAAAATGCCTTCTTGCCTTTGGCTTTGACACTGTGGTTGGGTGCATTTAGCCATGAACCTAGTTAGTTTTGTTAACTATTGGGTCTCACTTTAATGGCTCAAGGTCCCAAATCCTTTTTCCCCAAAAAGGCCTACATTAAGGGGACCTATTCCTTATCTTTTCATTTTAGTTTCTGGGTCTCTTTCCCTTGTCATCTAGAGAGCCTTAGCTGAAGGAACACTACCGGTTTATCCCTTTCCCCCACAATCCTCAAATTAACCTATCTGCTATTTGTAGATGATTGTATTATTTTTTTAGGTTACTCTCCAGGAGAAATTTATTTTATTTAGAAATGCCTCAACTGTATTTTTATATTGATGTAGGTTTTGATAATGACATAACAAATGAAGATGTTGTCAAGCGATTAATTATAATTGATGATAGAAAATTGATGAACTCCAAAAAAATGAGTCAAGGCATTTACAAAGGTCTAAATCAAGTGAAAAATGATCAACAAAAGTGCCAAGAATCAAAGGAATCAAGAACCATGAGCCACATGAACAAAAAGGGTCCAAAAATGCATCAAAACATAAAGAACGGCATGAGGAATCGATTCATGGTGCAAGAAATGAAGTGGGAATCGATTCAACACATGGGGAATCGATTCATGCTGTTAGAAATATGTGGGAATCGATTCATTGATCATAGGAATCGATTCATGCTGCTGAAAAAGCTTGGGAATCGATTCACTACCAATAAGAATCGAGTCATTGCTCTTAAATTCAAAGGGAATCGATTCACACTCTAAAAGAATCGATTCATGTGCTTGTACAGAGCCAAAAATAACGTGGTGAATCAATTCATGTAACGATTCATTCAGTTTAAAATTCAAATGGAGACATTACAGAATGCACTATGATTATTAAACCAGCCGCTCCATGCTCCAATGAACCACGCCATGCTGCACTACATCGAAGTAGTTAGTTAAATTGCAAGGCCATGCTCCAAATTGAATTGTCGAAGGAATTATTTAATGTAAATGCCATGCTTCCATCTGCTATAAATAGGAAGCCTTGCAAGGGACTCAAATACACCAACTGCGAGAACTTCCTCTCTACCTTTCTTCCCTTCGACCGTTAACTTTCTTCATTCTTTTAATTAAATTCCTCTCTGTTGCATTTTCTTTTAATTATTTTGAGAGTGAATTTTGTGAGCAAAAATTATTTTAAGAGCTAAACTTGCACATTATTTCTTGAGAGAGAAAATATTTTTGAGTGCTAAAATTTGCATATCCTCTCTTTGAGAGTTATCATTTGGTGAAAGCTTTAATTTGTATATCCACTCTTCTGGAGAGATACTCTTGTACTTTAAACACCAAAAAATCCTAGAATTGTGGGTTGGGGTTCAACCTTGTAAAATTGTGAGATTGAGAGATTAGGTGGGGTGCCCTTGTACTTGTGAGAATTGGGTTCCTGAGTGTGGGACACTAGGAAGCCGTGATTGCTCAAAATTGTATCTCTAATCTCAAATAGTGAAATCCTCTAAGTGGGTTGCTTAGAGGCGAGACGTACACCAGTGTGGTGGAACTCGTATATATCGGTTTGAAAATCTCTTCTCCCTACACTCTTTTAATTTGTGTACTTAAAATTTCTTGCTAAATATTTGTGTTTATAATTTCATTAATTAAGCAACCTTATAAATTAACTTGTTAATATTAAAGTGCATATTCTATAAGCTTGATAAAATTTGTAAATCAATTAAATTAAAATTGTAAAAGGTATTTAAGTAATATTCTTGGATTAAGTGTTTTAAAATTAATTATATTTTTCTAAGTGTTCAAAATAGTGAAATGATTAACTTGATATTATTTATTGTTATCTTGAATATTACTTAGACTCTTTAAGTGAATTTACTTGCTATCAATTAAGTGCTTATTATTTGTATCTTGTGTATAAATTGTTATTACTTGCGATTAAGTTTATCATCTTCAACAAATATATTTATCAAAGAATTAATTTCAAAAGCATTCCAAGTAAAATTTTTAATACTCAATTCACCCCCCCCCCCCTCTTGAGTAATTGAGGCCACTTGGTTAACATGAACAAATATAACATTGCATCAGGACAAAGAATCAATTCCTTCAAATTAGGCATAATGTTTAGAAGAAATGTTGATGAAAGGAGAACAGAAGAAACATGTAGAATTCTAAACATAAGGGAATGGTTAAATGTCAGGGGGTATCTTAACCTACATGAAGATTAGGGGTGTTCAAGAAATATTGTGTTATCATGGATTATGGAAAGGATAAAGGGAAAACTTGAGGGGTGGAAAAACTTGGCGCTTAACTAGGGAGGAAAAGACATTTTAGTGAAAGCAATGCTACAATCTATCCCTGCCTATGTTATGGCACCCATCAGGTTTCTTAAAGTTTTCACTCACAATGATAGGCAGATTTTGATGGAAGGCTATCAGCAAGAATAAAGGAATTCATTAAACAAAATGAGATATTTTAACTTCAAGCAAGCACTTAGGTGGCCTAGGTTTCAAGTATTTCTCTATCCTAAACATTGTCTACCCAGCAAAACAAGTATGAAGGCTTTTGAAAAAACCAATCTCTTGGGGCTTAGGTTCTCAAGGGAAAATACTTCTCTCACTCCTCATTCCTAAAGGCTACAAAGACAAGGAATTTATCTTGGTTCTAGAATATCATTCTACAAGGCAAGGAAATCATTAATCATTTAGGGCAATAGACACTGGGAGATGGCAATATTATCTCCCTTACGAACCACAAATGGCTATGCTCATGTCCTATCAACATTGACTCTCCTCTTGTTGGCCTTGAGGTAGTCTCCCTTATTAACCCATCTTCTAAATGTTGGAATATGTAGGTTATTAAGGACAACATTCCTAGGCAAAAATGGCTTACTATCCTTCAAACACCTATTAGTCAAATTAAATAAATTAACTCAATATGGTGGCCATATACTAAGGATAGGGAGTACACTATCAAATTAGGGTATAGGACAATTAGGGAACAAGTAGGGCAAAGCTTATCTCTACCATTGACCACTCATGTTACTCATCCCCAAATCTGAAAAACACTTTAGAGTGCTAAGGTTCCTACCAGAATTAGAACCTCCATTTGGAAGGTTCTTTATAAGGCGGTTCCTACCAAGGCTAGGCTTCAGAGTATACGAATAAACCTAGAGGATCTATGTCCAATGTGTGGTACTCAAAGGGAATCAATGGAACACTGTCTTCTCTTTTATGATTGGGCTAAAGTAGTTTGGTTCGAATGTCCTATACAATGCCAAATGAAACAAATGATCCATCAATTCAGAGATGGCTAGAAGGAAAAATTAAGACATTAAACCAGTGGTCAGATTATACAAAAAAAAGTATCACTATGTTATTCACCTTGCTTTAGTGTATCTACAAAGAATGAAAGCAACCCTTCTATAGCTATTCAATGAGCAATGCAATTATCCTAAGAATACTTTCAAACATCAAGCAACCTAAAGCAAAAATCTACCATCAAGTAGAAAAATCAAGTACTTCAATAAGAATTTTGATTCTTACCTCTTGGCGGCCTCTCTCACCTTATTTAGTGAAGATTAATTTTGATGCAGCTTGGAAAGCCCCTGATGAATCATATTATGTTGATATTTTAGTATTCTTAGCATGACCTTTTGCCATTAATTCTAGCATAACTTCGTTGTTTTAGGATAGTTTTATTGGTTTGAGTCCGTTTAGGCCTTGATAGGTAATTCTAGATAATTATTGCATTTTAGAGCTTTTGGCATTTATTCACCAATTTGGTCATAACTTTTTATGCAGGTAGAGTTTTTTGGTGATTCCTATTGTGTCAAAAAGTTGACTCGGTGCTTTAATTAGACGCCTCATTTGCTGAATTTGAAGTTCTAAGTTGAAAGTTCCGAGCATTAGTAGTTGGTCACCCAATGCTATTATAAGAATTACAAGAATTGAAGTGTCCATTAGTAGTTTCATTTAGGATTTGTGATTAATTATGTTTTGTAGCCAATTTGACTTTCAAAACTTATTGGATTAAGTTTAAGTTTAGGTTTAGCCTCATTGCCTCCATATAAATACTTGGCATTGGAATTAAAAATTGAGAATCCTCCTTCTTACTATTGAATAGCTCTATTTTGGATGAAATCCACTGTGTGATAGCATTTACTTTTTCCTCAATTGGTCGGCACTATAGATTGGAACCAAACCAGATTGGAATGGTCCAATTACAATAGGAGAAAATATGCTCCAATGTTTCCTCCTCTTGTTGACATAATGGGCAGTTAGGATCATTGATTAATTTCTTCTTTTAAGCATAACTCCTGTTGGCAGAATGTTATTACATTGTTTCCAGATGAAAACTTGAATTTTCCTAGGAACCTTAGCCCCACATATTGCCTTCCAAAGAGAGATTCCAGGAGTATAAGAAGATGGGGGGCCCTAATCTTTGGCTTCTGTCATGAGCTTGATGGGATTTTACAGTGTAAAAATTCCATCTCTAGTATAGGGCCACATCAAGCAGTCCTCTTCCCCTGTGAGCCTGATAGGAGTTTGAAGAGTAGGAAGCCAATACTCTTGGGGCAACGCACAACACACCTTTGATAGATCCCAAGTATGAGTATTGTGATGGATGAGTGAAGAGAGGCTTAGGTTTGGATTTACAAGACAGTTCTGACTTTGATAACACATAGATCCGTTCCAGAGCCATTTGTGTTTGAACGCCTGAATTTTTTCCCATTTCCTACTGCCTATTGCCCTAATCTTAATATGACATCCCTCCCTTGAAGAATGTTGTTCCATATCCAGGAGTTGTTCCGCCTTTTAGATTGAGATAGAAATGACAATTCTGGGAAATATTTCCCTTTCAATATTCTGACCCAAACTACATCTGGGTTTTTTAGAATCCTCCAAGCTTTTTTAGCCAGGTATGTTGTATTTAAAGAAACCATCGCTATGAACCCAAGTCCTCATGCACTCTTGTTTTTTGCAACATGATCCCATTTCTTCCAATACACTCCTCTTTTTCCTTTATCCTTAGTCCACCAGAATCTGGATATTATTGAATTAATATTTTGGGCTAAAGATTTAGGAAGTCTCACAAGCGACATCACATATGAAGGTATAGCTTGAAGCACAGCTTTTATAAGAACTTCTTTCCCTACTTGGTTAAGAAACAACTCTTTCCACCCTTCGACCTTGGAAATAATTTTTTCCTTTATCCAGGATATAATTTTATTCCTTGATCCACCCAAGTCAGTAGGGAGCCCCAAATAGTTACCAGCATCTGACCATTGTTCCATTTGAAGAATGGAAGAAATCTGACTTCGAATACTAGGAGGGACCTGACTACCAAAGATTATTCCAGATTTTGCTATATTTATCTTTTGATCTGATGCTTGAGTGTAGGAATTGAGGATCCTTCAGATTGCATAAGACTCAGTTGTTATAGCTTTAGCTAGGATTATTGCATCATCTGCAAAAAATAGATGGGTTAGTTTAGGACAGAAAAGAGCAAGATGCATACCAGTTACAGTTCCTTCTTCCATAGCTTTGGTTAATGAATAGGAAAGGGTCTCTGCAGCAAAGATAAACAAGTTGGGAGAAAGAGGGTCTCCTTGCCTAACCTAAGGGATAAAAGGAGGACTTCTAACGCCATTAAAACTTACACTATAGGATACTGAGGTAACTAGAGCCATAACCAAATTAACCCAATGAGAGGAAAAACCAAAAGACAAAAAGATTTTGCCTAAGAAAATCCTAGTTAAGTCTATCATATGCTTTGTTCATGTCAAGTTTAATTGCCATATGATTTTTGGAAAATGAAGACTTACCCTTAAGGGAATGAAAAAATTCCTGACCAACTATGATATTATCCTAAATTAGTCTACCTTTGATAAAGGCAAACTAGTGAGGGGAAATTAGGATGGGGAGGAAGGGTTTTAGCCTCAGTTGCATAATTTTTGCTATCACCTTAGGAAAAAAATTACAGCAACTAATAGGCCTGAATTGGGAACTTTTGGCACAAGAGAGATTAGTGTATTATTGATATGAGAAGGCATAACCCCAGAAGAAAAAAAAGACTTGACAGCTTGAAAAATCTGTTCCTTGACTGTTTCCTAATTTTTATGATAAAACAAGTCATTAAACCCATCAGGACCAGGGGCTTTATATGAGGGGAAAGCTTTGATTGCCTTTTCTATTTCAATATCAGTAACTAGGGCTATAAGGACCTCATTCATGGCATCTGTTACCTTCTTAGGAATACTTTCCAGGCATTCTTAGATGTTAGAAGGTTCCTCGGCTATATAGAATGCTTGGAAATAGGCAGTTACCATTTTTAACACCTCTTCATGACCTTCCACACCTATCATTCTCATCCTGCAATCTTGTTATGTGATTTTCGGCCCTCCTTTGCAAAGTTGGCGCATAAAAGAACCTTGTGTTAGAATCTCCCCACCTGAGCCAGTTAATTCTTGACCTTTAGAACCAATAAATTTCCTCTCGTTCCCTTACATTGTCAATCTGTAGCTTGTAGAAATTATAAGGTCTCTATCGGCTTCTGAATTTCCATTATTGAGAAGATTCTGGAGTTTATGTTGAAGACTTGCAATTTCAATATCAGAAGGTATCATAATACCACTGCTGAAGATTACTACTACATTGAGAGTGATGTTCCGCCAATTGATCCCAAGGGTTTTCCTTCATTTCAGCTTTTTGCCATCCTTCACTTATAGTATCCGCACAATCTGGATGTTGCTCCCAAAAGGCTTCAAATTTAAAGTAATAATTACTAGTGTTGGACGGCTATAGATCTAAGAGTAGAGGAGAGTGATCAGATGAAACAGGGGTCAGTGCTGTACATAAAGCATAAGGAAAAACTTTTAGAGCTTCATAGTTCAAAAAAGCTCTATCAATTTTTTCTTTGGTTACTCTTCCATTCCTTGGGTTGCCAATCCAGGTAAATTGACAGCCTTTGATAGGGGTTTCTAATAAACAAAGATGGTTCATTGTATCTCTGAAGAGCCGCATCCAGTTTTAATTAGGAGGAATATGGCTAAGTTTATCATAGTGATTCCAGCACTTATTGAAGTCACCCCGCATAAACCATCCAACTCCGGATGGAACCTGTAGAGATTGAAGTTTTAACCAAAACATTTTTCTTAAATTAAACACTAGTGGGGTACACAAAAGTACAATAAACTTTGGTATTAATAGCTGCAAAATATACAAGAGTATGGATTACATTTAAATCAGATTCCAAAATAGTAATATTAGTAGAAGAATCCCACAAAAGTGTTAAGCCCCCTGCTAGACCATCCAGACTTACTATATGGAAAAAATAGAACCCTAACTTCCTTCTAAGGATTTCCGTACGATCGTTTCTTGCTTTAGTTTCCATAACAAACAAAATAGAGAGCTTCAACTTAGATTTAAGGGCTTTAAGTTCCCTTATTGTTGTTGGAGTGGAAACCCGGCGACAGTTCAAATGAGGAGCTTCATGGCTGATTGGTTTGGTTGGGGATGGGTCTTAGGTTGTAAGATGTTTTGGTTTCTTTGCTTGATTCAGCTTGGGTAAGGAGCTTCATGGCTGATTGGTTTGGTTATGGATGGGTCTGAGGTTGTAAGATGTTTTGGTTGTTGAAGTTTGGTTTATTTGGGTGGAGGATTCTGGTTCTTTGCAAATTCAGCTTAGGTGAGGATTGATGGGCTTGTGTAGTTGGTAAGGTGGTTTATAAAAAATGGGTTTAGACTGGTCTGGAGTAGGTTGGTTTGATTAGTTTACTTTTGTTTCTGATGGAAGAATATTGGTAATAGGAATTGACTGTTGTAACAGAGGAAATTTGGTAGGTAAGGTCAGTGATGGGACACTTGTACTACTAGACTGGTTGTATTCCCAAGAAGCAAGCATTTCTTTTAGTGGTTGGAAAATCCTGACCACTAATCACAACATCATTACTTTCCCCTAGAGCCCCCTTTCTACTTCCATTCTACCATCACTTTCTTTACTTGTCTTTTCATTCTGAGATGTGATATTGAGGAATTTCACCTTTTTTTGTTTTGAACTTATTTTCTATACCTGCTCTAGATCCTAAGCTAACACTGTGCTTCTTCTTTATCGCCTTTTGTTTCAAAATTATACCAGCCATGGGAGACAGAAATTAGGAACAAAAAAGAATAGACACCAGTAGGAACAGGAGGGAGATACTGGAAAAAAAGGAGGAAAACCAGAATGAGGAAAGGAACAAAGAAAAACAAGGATCAAGAAAGGACCAAAAGAAGGATAGAAAAGGACATCCCCAAGAGCTTATATGGACACTACTCTAAAGGGAAACTGAAGACTAATATTTCAACATGACTAAACAAGAACAAAATAAAGGATAAACCAGGGGGCAAGAGAAACCAAAGGATTGACAAGGACACTGCAAAGAACAAGGAGAAAAGGGAGAAAAGGAACACATCCAAGAGACATTCCAGGTTTATTAACCAGAGTGGGAAAAATGAATTGCATTGGTAGCCTCTATACCGAAAACTCCAATGGTATCCAATGGTAGCCTTTGTACCAAGACCGCTAACAAGCTCTAATAACTTTGAATTCTAGAGAATCATACTTCAAAAGGACAAATTTGTCATGGGGCCATTTACATGGCACTGCAAGGTGACTTGCAAGGGCATCAGACCTTTTTCTAAAAGTGCAAGATTTCAAGGATCTAAGTCTAGATCTTGTGTACTTCTCTATTCAATGAGTGGGCATTTCCTTTTTGTTAAGCCCAACATATTACTATTATTTGTGTTTGTTCCTATGGCCTTTGGGGCCTTTTTTAACGAATTTATTCTCCTTTGACCAAAAAAGAAAGAAAAATATTAATTTGATCTTTCAAAAGTGAGGTGATCACCAAGTATGTTTTGAAAAGATTCAATTCATCAAATCGGTAATATGGTGAACAATCTCTAATTATTTGAGAACTTATTTAGCAATTAGGGTATTTTGAGGACCTAAATAGTAGATATTTTGATCATTTGAAAATCTATTCGGTGATTAATATCTTTTGATGACTTGATTATCTTATTTTTAGATGATTAATTTGACATTTAATGAAAGAATTTGACATTTACTAAAAAAATGTTAGAAATCATCTCCTCATTGACCCTACTCCAATATCAAATAAAAATGATGGAAACTATTTAAAAATTAATCAGATAGGGAAACTTAGTGCTATAAGAGCTTCCATACGTGAGGTTCAAGGAAAGGTCAAACCCACATAGTGGGTCTAATATAGGAGACAATATTACATGGTTGAGCATCATCACTCCACTTATGATCACATCCAATAAATATTTGACAAATAGCGGAATTGATAAGAGAGATAAAGATACTACCTGCAGCCTTAAATATAAGTCCTTTTCATAAATTTTCTTTTTCCTTAATATAAAAGTATCTTTTAAAGTTCTATGTCATTAATTATTTATTAACCAAAATAATTTCTGTTGGAATCAATATAATAATAATAATAATAACAACAACAATAAATGATGTACATCAATTAGATTATTTATCTCTCAAATGAAAATTGGATAGTAAATGAAGAGAGATTAAATACAAAAAATAAATAAAAATTGAATGATGAATGATAATCACTTTTTAATTTTAAAAAACTAAAAAGAGTCCAATATTTAAAGTTGGACGTAGTATAATATTAAATTTATTAACATTTATCACTTCATAATTACTGGGACTAATAATTTCTGATCATGTAATAATTTCTCCAAATGTAAGTAGTTTTATCTTGTATTTGCACAAGATGATTCCACCTATTACCTCCGAGTCAGAGGCAACTCCAACCATTTCCCCTTAAAATTAATCACATACCAATCATAATCAGAAAGGCTCGATTAAATAACTATAATGGATGATTGAACACCGATAGCTTTGAATAAATATTGAAGCAAGAACCTTTTAATTGGACAATAAACCATCGCTCATTAGACATGGTTGAAACGAGACTACGATGAAGTATCTAATAAGGGATCACTCATGTAAAACTAGTTTCTGACTTGTTGCTAACACTACAATTTATTATTTTAGGCAACAACTAAAACCATGTTCCTAAAACAGAATATGCTACATTTTTGTTAACAGTTAACACAGCAATCACTAAACCAAAAGCATACATGAGCAATTTTTGAACGATTTAGCTTTATATTGATCCTAGTTGTAGTACATTTTTATAAACCTTAGCATAGCAACATCTCAACCCAAGATTTCTTACTTGATTAAAGTTGGATAAAACCTAGATCAGGTTTGTTTATAATTTTTCACTCAAAAGACAGACATTCAAATTTACCAATTAGTATAAAGCATGTCTAGCCTAATTGCATGCACTGTCACACTGTTGAACATAAGAGGATAGTTTGGAAATGAGGCAGAAAATAAGTCTAGAAAAACCAAAGGCAAGAAACTAAAAGCAAACTCCTTTGGAAATGACCATTGTTCACGAACAATTGGATCAAGCCCAATGCAACACCATGGATGCCACAAAAACCTCTTATTTTGAAACCTATCCTATATTTAAGCCTCTACAAGAGCAGCAACTCTAATGCACCTCAAATCCAAAGTTGGTTGAAACCCAACCATAATAATAATAACAAAGCTCAAACTACAAAGGGGAAATGCCCCATCATCGTCCAATGTTAGCTCAAGCATCATCAAGAGCAAGGACACCAGGGAGTTGCTTCCCCTCAAGAAGCTCCAAGCTTGCACCACCACCAGTAGAGATGTGGCTCATCTTGTCAGCAAGTCCAACCTTTTCCACAGCAGCAACAGAGTCACCTCCTCCAATGATGGTTGTCACTCCCTTCCCACTCAGCTCTGCTAGTTTCTTGGCTATGGCCTGTGCAATAAAGTATTTAGTTATCAGTTACTAGTGATAGACTACATCAAATTTAAAAAACTGAAACAGTAAATTTTCAAGCATGGAACGTTCTGCAGACTTGTGATTTGATCAGTGAAAAATGGTTTCAAAATTATACCAGAATTGAAAAAGGGGTTTCATATATAGACATATACTAAGTTATGGTTTGACCCAGCTTTTTCTTCCCTCAATAGTCACCTTCAAGTTATAGCTAAAAACAAAAGCTTCTAAATAAAACTAAAGTTGTTCGGTTTTTTCTCAAAATTTTTAACAATAAATTAACTATAGGATATGGATATTATAGTGAACTGTCTTGCAATATTTTCAAAAATGGTGGGTGATTCGAGGGTATCATTTGATTATTCATACCTCTGTTCCTGCTGCAAACTTCTCAAACTCAAACACACCCATTGGTCCATTCCAAATGATGGTCTGAGTTGTATCCAATGTTTCACTAAATGTTTTGATGGAATCAGGTCCAATATCCAACCCCATCCATCCGTCTGGTATGCTTGATGCTGGCACAGTCTGATGAGCATTTAAACAACTCTTATGAGTATATATCTAAAACATTAGAAATGCTACTATCAAGTGCACAATCATAAAGCTATTGAAAGTGTCATGTCAAAATGTTCCCCTCCTTGAAAAATGCAGAGTAATTGGCAGTGTATCCATAGTACTCATCATGACTCATGAGAATTTGTTTAAGGTTCAGGATTTAGGGAAGTATTGTAAACTGTAAAGTAAACAACACTAATCCAATTCTTATAGAAAGTTAGTACCTTGCTGTTAGCATCAGCAGCAAACTTGTCTGCAATGACAACATCAGTTGGAAGCAACAGAGAAACTCCCTTAGCCTTGGCCTTTTCCATGAGTGTCGTGGCAAGGCTAAGCTTGTCTTCCTCCAAAAGAGAGGACCCGACTGAATGACCCTGAGCCTTGTAGAAGGTGAAGATCATTCCACCACCAAGCACGAGAACATTAACTTTCTCCAACAAGGATTCAATAACTCCAATCTTGGTAGACACCTTTGACCCACCAACAATGGCAGCAAATGGCCTCTTGGGAGTTGCCACAGCTCCAACTAGATAGTCAAGTTCCTGAAACAATTGCACCAATGACAGATCAATCAACTGCATAAATTACCCAAAATCAGAAGGAGCTAACAATTACACTCTTCATACCTTCTGCATGAGGAATCCTGCAACAGAAGGCTTCAAGTATTTGGCTACTCCTTCTGTAGAAGCATGGGCTCTGTGGGCAGTGCCAAATGCATCATTCACATATATATCAGCAAGAGCAGCCAGCTTCTTTGCAAATTCAGGGTCATTCTTCTCTTCCTCCTTGTAGAACCTCACATTCTCCAGAAGTAAAACACCACCTTCTGGAAGTTCTGCAACCAGCTTCTCAACTTCCTCCCCAATAGAGTCATTTGCCATCTTAACCTGTAATCAAGAGAAAATGAAATGATGAATAAACAGAAAGTCCAACGAACCAAAAAGGGAGTGAAGGGAATGCCAAAAACAAAAAAAAAAAAAAAAAAAAAAAGAGTATAGCACTATAAAAGGCACACCTCAATTCCAAGAAGTTCAGACAACCTTGGCACAAGAGGCTTCAAACTGTATTTAGGTGTTACACCTTTTGGACGTCCCTGAAAACAGCATAAGCAAGACAAAATCATTTTTATGTTACTTAATACCACACAAATCACATCATATTTAGCATTCACTATATGTTGGTCTTAACATACTAAACTTTAAAACCATCATATCCAATAATATTACAATCAATTAGCATTCAAATTGACATGTTCCACGGATCTCATTTTCAAAAAAATCTAAACTAAAACCCCTAATAGAAAATTTAAGATGGAAAAACATTTCACCACCACAGGAATCAACACCAATCAAACGTATAACCAAAAAAAGCCTCTTTTCATGAGTGAAAAAAAAGCTTCTGCTTCTTTTCATGAGTGAAGAAAAAAACATGAGATCCTCTCGTAATAGGTTTTGCCATGCTATGAAAGATAAAATGGACAAAACCACTATATTATGTAACACCACTAATATTCACAGTGTCTCATTCAGATTCAAATCCTGGAAAAAGCCTACACATTGAAAAGACATTAATTTTCTCAATTACTATTATTAAACACACACACACACACAGCCATAACCAATCTAATGAAAACCCACGATAGAAATAGCAACAAGAAATCCAACAAAAACAAAAACACTAAGAACCCAAACATTCATAGTCTAAAACAAAACATACCCAGAAACATAAAACACATGGAAATGGACACAGAAATCATACCAAATGGCTAGAAAGAATAACTTTGGCACCATAACCAGTCAAATACTTGATGGTGGGAACAGCAGCACGAATTCTAGTGTCATCGGTGATCTTAAGGTTATCATCCAAAGGAACATTCAGATCAACCCTCACGAACACTCTCTTCCCCTTCAAATCACCCTCCTTCAACGTTCCAACGCTTCTCTTTGTCGCCATTCTTTCACAAATCTAAACAAAACCAAATTCAAAATCAACCGGAAAAAAAAAAAAAACAGGAGCCAGTAAATAAAACGATGCAAAGATTGAAACTTTAGTGGCGAAACTCACAAGGGGTTTGGTGGAAATCTCAGTGTGATGAGGCTGAGATCGGGTAACGTATAAGGAAAAGGTAAAGAACGTTCTAGAAAATTTATAGGGAGAGAGATGGGTTTGGTGTTATGTCACTCGTGTGTACGACACGTGTGAGAGGTGTTTGTATGGGGGAACGCTTTGGGTGGCACAGTGGGCGCTCAAGAACTTGGAATCTGTGGACCAGATTTGGAAAACTCAAGGTTTGGGTCCATGGTATTCTGGGACAAAAAGTTTATAACCATTAATTAAAAAAGAATTTAACAAAAACTTATGTAATGAAAATTATAATCATATATGAAATGATTAAATTTGTGTTCGAGTTTCAAATGACATTAAGGTTATCTTTAGATGGGAAATTTTTACAATTTCAGATAATGGTAATATAAAATTTACCATGTATTTAAATGACATTAAAATTATCATGAAAATCTAATTTAATAATTTTTAATGTAAATGGAAGGAATTTTAAAATATTTTATATATATATATATATATATAATTTATCTTATATTATCATCTAACAATACTTCCATCTTATACTCTATTTATAATTACTTCTCATTATTAGTTTAATAATTTTAGAATTTAAATTTCTTCATTCAAACAAGTTTAGGGGAGATTTTGATCGGGAGATTTGAAGAATTTCATAGATTTACTATTTTTTTAAAATCATAACTTTAATAACTTTTGTAACATCCTTGATTTTTAAGGCAAACTTACGAGACCTTAAGTCACTTACAGACCTAAATATTTTATGAGACTGATTATATTCATTAAATTTATTATTCAATAAATTAATCTGAACTCATTTTTGTTTTCTAAAGATTGTTGTCGGAAACATCGAAAACCTCATTGTCTGTATTCTTGTCTATCACTTGAGCCCGAAACTCTTCAATTCTTTTCCCACGGAGACATATGGCCCATAATCATTATCATATACCTTGTTCCATTCAAGTTTTCATTCTAAATACCCAGTTCCGCATTACTTGTAAATATAACGTGTTGAGAGAAAGTCTAGTCAAAAATATAAGTTTCAAGTCCTGCTGTACCAGACCCCAGGTTTTACAATCCCTGAACCACCCATCAAGCATTTTCGCTAAAAGAATAAAGTCTGAACAGTTCATAACATTCTCGTTTAGTGTAAAAGTAATTTCAGGATATGAAGATCAAATTTTAAAAACAAAGGGGGAGCGTATGTTCTAAAAGTCTGGTAGAACAACAAAAATCAAATAGAAGCATCTTGAATAAAGAACTCCTCGTCAACGTTTGAAAAATCTATTTTTGTGATGCTTCGGGAAAAATGATCATACCATATTTGTGTGCTTATCATCAAAGAACAAGATCAAGATGAGCAGCAGCTGTCAGCGTACCTACTTCTGCGAACTCTGATCACAAGTCAAAAAACTCATCAGGACATTTCTAAAAGCAACTTCTCGCTTAATCAAGGATAAGTTCTCGAAAGGTTCTGTGCATGAAAATGCATATGAAACTATTCTCGTTAAAATACTGAAATATGATTCAGACCTCTCTTAAGCCAAAAATCAACTCAAGGTCTGATCTTAAGAAGCCTATGACAAAACACCTTCAAAGGATTTCCAACGTCTATATCTTCTTTTAAGATGTAATAATGGATATATCTTTCAAGTCACTATAAATATCAAGGAAGTTTTAACATTCATGATATAGAGAAATATATAAGTAGAAAGCTCATCAAGTCATCATTCAATCTTAGTTCAGTTTCTTGTAAAAAGACAAAGACCCTCACTACTCTCTAGCTCTGCTTCCAACAGACTCAGGTCTTGTGTCAAGGATACTTAGTATTCGATCTCAAAATTTATCTATCATTTTTGTACACTAAATTCCTAGAACATTTTCATTCTTTATATTTGTACAAGCCTAGTGAGTTACCAGGACTAGTTTGTATGTTGGGAAACACTTTGGCCTAAAGAGGCTTTCAAAAGAATATTTGGGTTAAGCCAAGAGTGGCTTGTTGAAAGAATACTTGGGTTGATCCAGAAGTGGCTTGTTGAAAGAATACTTGGAGCATAAGTTTAGTGCTAATATTGTAAAGGAGATTTTTACAATAGTGGAAATCCTTCAAGTTAGAAGGGACTGGACGTAGCTTCTGTGTTGGAAGTGAACTAGTATAAACTCTGTGTGTTTATTCCTTCCTTTTCTTTATCATTTGATTACTTGTATTTGTTTTTGGTTCAAAATTTACTCAAAAAGAGTCTAAGACTTATTCAACCCCCTTCTAAGCCTAACTCTAAACCATCAGTTGGTATCAAAGCTTGTCCTTTGGGTTGATCACTCCTTCGAGTGAAAAGGATCAAGATCTAGGGCAGCTTCTCAAAATAATCAATTGATCACAGAAGGATCTTCCATCAACAGACCCCCAACTTTCTTTGGGGAACATTATCCATACTGGAAGGACAGGATGGAAATGTTCATAAAATCCACTCAATATAATCTTTGGGAGGTCATCATCAATGGTGATTATGGCTCTCCTGTCAATGGCGAAGGACAACCTAAAGCTAAAAGTGAATGGAGCTCTGATGAAATCAAAAAAATGGAAATCAATACCAAAGCCAAATTTCTTCTCATATACGCTCTCAGTAAGTCTGAATACAACAAGGAGTTTAGCTATAAAATAGCGAAAGAAGTCTGGGATGCTCTACAACACAATTATGAAGGAACTTCAAATGTCAAAAAATCAAAGAAGATATTGTTAACTAAACAATATAACAACTTCAAAATAGAGAAACATGAGTCAGTAGATCAAATGTTTGAAAGATTCCAAACATTTCTAAATGGCTTAAAAAATCTTGGAACTACTCCCTCCATAGAAGATATAAATGTCAAACTTCGTGGATGCTTGCCTGAAAGATTCAACACAAAATGCTCTACTCTAGAAGAAGCTAACGGTCTGAGCACCTTCTCTCTGGATGAGTTGCTTGGAGTTTTTAGGGTTCATGAGCTGAAGCTGAAGCAAAAAAAAACCAGTAAATCTGCTTCCACTAAGAGCATTGCCTTCAAATTTGACGAAATAAGAAAAGGCAAGGGTCTGAAAACAGAAGAGTCGTCTAGTTCTGAACCAGACTCTGGTGAATCAGATAATGACACCGATGAAGAATTGGCTCTTGTAACCAAAAGGTTTCATAAGCTACTAAGGAAGAAGAAGTTCAGACTAGAAACTTTCCAAAAGAAAGACTACAAAGGTAAAAGTCAATTTAAGTTTAAAACTGACAAATCTATCTTAGAATGTTTCAATTGCAGAAAGCTAGGACATATAAAAGTAGAATGTCCTCTTCTAAACAAAGATAGAAGGGACAAAAGGGAAAGAAGGAAGTTTCCAAAGAAACAAAAAGGTTTGATTACTTGGGATGATATCAAACTCAGAAGAGTCTAATGAAGAAAGTGAGTCAGCTCAAATTTGTCTCATGGCGAGCAAAGAAACAGACTCAGGTACTAGCCTCAACGACTCAGACTCTGAAAAAGTAAGTTACTCAGAACTCAAACAAAACTATGACTTGTTATTTAATGATTTCTTTAAACTATCAGAGAATTTTAAAAAACTAAAATTAAAGCATGTTGATATGATCACTAATTTTGAAAATCAAATCTTGTTGTTAAAGGAAGAAAAACACAACACAAATACTTTAGAAGAAAAAGAATTAAATCTTAATGAGTTAAGTAAAATTAGAAAAGAAAATACTACTTTGAAAAAGGATTTTGAAAAATCTCAGAACCACTACAACTTTCAAGAAAAAGAAATTGTTAGACTAAAAAGTCTTGTCAACTCTCTTACCTCATATCTAAGTAAGTTTGTTACTAGCACTAAAAACTTGAATGCTTTACTAGGAACATCCAAGGGAAATCAAAAAAGACTCGGTCTAGGATTTGTGAACAAGAAAAATATTTTAAAATCAAAAGTTCTTAAGCATCCTTCAGTTCCTACATTTGTTTTAGAAAAACGAAAAATTATTAAATGGGATTATTGTAAAAATCATGGCTATTCTATAAATGAATGCAGGAAAAGAAAGCTGAGAAATGAAAAATTCACTAACAATCTAGGACCCAAAGGAATATGGCTACCAAAATCATTAATCATCCCTTTTGCAGATATGTTTGAGATCAAGAATAAAAACCCTACAATGGTATCTAGATAGTGGATGCTCGCATCACATAATAGGAAAAAGGTCTATGTTCCTAGACCTGGAGAAATTTAAAGGAGGATCTTGGAGGGAACCAGACTAGAAGAATCATTGGGTCTGGTAAAGTGGGTAAATTTTCCTTACCTGTTATTGAAAATGTATTTCTTGTTGAAGGTATGAAACATAACCTACTGAGCATTAGTCAATTTTGTAACAGTGGGTATCAAGTTTCATTTGACAAAAATAAGTGTACAATCATCAATCATGATGGAACCATACTTTTTAATGCTAACAGACATAATAACCTCTATAAGGTAGACTTGAATGAACTAAATGATCAAAATGTAAAATGTCTATTTTCAAACTTATCTCAAAGCTTTACAGAAAGGATCTAGTCAAAGGATTGCCAAAAATTTCCTTTAACAGTTCCCTACCATGTGAAGCATGCCAAAATAGAAAACAACACAAAACCTCTTTTAAAAACGAAGATGTTGTTTCTACATCTAGACCTCTAGAATTATTGCATTTAGATCTATTTGGTCCCTCTTAAGTACAAAGTCTGGTAGGAAAGAAATATGGATTTGTTATCATTGACGACTACACCAGATTAACATGGGTATACTTTCTAGCCCACAGGATGAGTCTGTGAAAGTATTTAAAATCTTTTGTAAGAAAGTTCAGAATGAGAAAGGATACTGTATTGGTACAATAAGAAGTGATCATGGCAGAGAATTTGAAAATGAAATCTTTGAAAAATTATGTAATGAGTGTGGAATAACTCACAATTTTTCCTCACCAAGAACTTCACAACAAAATGGGGTTGTGGAAAGGAAAATAGGTCTTTGCAGGAAATGGCCAGAACCATGCTTTGTGAAAATTATCTTCCAAAATATTTCTAGGGAGAAGCTGTGAGTACTTCATGTAATATTCAAAATAGAGTTTTTGTTAGACCAATACTGAATAAGACTCCTTATGAATTGTGGAAAGGTAGAAAACCCAATATCTCATATTTTCATCCTTTTGGATGCACCTGTTACATTCTAAATATCAAGGATTATCTCAGAAAATTTGGTTCAAAATGTGACAAAGGTATATTCGTGGGATACTCTACCACATCAAAATCTTATAGAGTGTTCAATACTCGAACTCAAACCATAGAAGAATCCATGCATGTAAGATTTGATGACCTTTAAAAGACTGACAGGAAACTAGTAGATCTAGATACTGATGATGCAAGGATACAACAAGAAGAAGAGTAATCAACAAACAAATTAACTAAAAATGGTCAACCAAAGTCAACAAATCCCAAAAAGTCAGAATAAGATCAACTGCCTGACCTGAAAAACCAAAAGATTGGAAATTCAAAGTCTATCATCCTTCAAACCTTATCATTGGAGATCAAGCTGTTGGAGTAAGAACCAGATCCAGTCTTCATAATCAATCAACAATTACTCTTATTTCAGAAATAGAGCTGAAAAATATTCAGGATGCACTAAAGGATACAGATTGGATTTTTACTATACAAAAGGAACTAAACCAATTCGAAAGAAGCAAAGTATGGGCATTTGTTCCCAAACCCAAAGATAAAGGTATAATTGGTACTAAATGGGTATTTAGAAACAAGTTAGATGAAAATGGAAAGGTAATTTGAAACAAAGCAAGATTGGATGCTCAAGGATATAATCAACAAGAAAGTATAAATTTCATTGAAACCTTTGCTCCTGTAGCCATACTTGAGGCTATCAGGATACTTCTTGCATTTGCAGCCTTTAAAGGTATTACATTATATCAGATGCATATAAAGAGTGCTTTTTTGAATGGTTTTATTGAAGAAGAAGTTTATGTAAAACAGCCTTTTGATTTTGAAGATGTGTCTCTTCCTAATCATGTTTTTGAATTAAGTAAAGCACTGTATGGTCTGAAATAGGCTCCTAGAGCTTGGTACGACAGACTCGGTACATTTCTTATTTCAAAAGGCTTTACAAGAGGCCAGGTTGACGTACCTCTTTTTAAAAAGAGTTCTAAGAAATACTTTATTATTGTACAGATCTATGCGGATGATATTATTTTTGATGCTACTGATGAAGTCTGTTTAAAGATTTTTTAAATATGATGCAAGCAGAATTTGAAATAAGTATGATGGGTGAACTTAAATTTTTCTTAGGCTTGCAAATTCAACAAACTAGTGATGGAATTTATATTCATCAACAAAAGTACACCAAGGAACTACTCAAAAAGTTTAAAATGGCTGATGCTAAAGCCATGAGTACTCCCATGCATCCCAATTGTACTATTAATAAAGATGAGTCTGGCACATCAGTGGATCAAACCTTATATCGAGGAATGATTGGTTCACTCTTGTATCTTACATCCAGCAAACTTGATATAATGTTTAGTGTTTGTGTATGTGCAAGATATCAATCAGATCCCAAGGAATCACATTTTTCTGTAGTGAAGAGGATTCTTAAATATCTTGTTAGAATAACTAATCTTGGGTTGTTCTATAAATGAATAAACTTTTTCTCTCTTTCTGGATTTTGTGATATAGACTTTGCTGGAGACAAAGTTGATAGAAAAACTACCAGTGGTGGATGTCACTTCCTGATAAATAACTTGGTTTCATGGAGTAGTAAAAAGCAAAACTTCATTGCATTATCAACTGCTAAAGCAGAATACATGTCTGCAGTTGGGTGTTGCTCTTGACTTCTTTGGATCAAATATCAATTGGAAGATTATTCAATCAAAGAAGAAGAAATCCCAGTCTTCTGTGATAATACAAGTGCAATAAACCTCGCCAAGAATCCTATTCATCACTCCAAAGCAAAGAACATTGAAGTAAAGTACCACTTCACTCGTGACTATATCCAAAAGGGAACCTTGGATCTAAAATTCATGGACACATACCATCAATGGGAAGATGTCTTCACTAAGCCTATGGCAGAGGCCAGGTTTAATTTTATTAAGCAAAGTTTAAATTTAAAAATTATTGTCTAAATAGTCTGCTTTGTATATCAGTCTAATATAACTTGCATTGTTTGACTTTGCACTCTAAGAGACTTACTCTATTAAATAAGTTTTAGTTTTTACTTTTTGAAATGTGGCAGCAGTTATCACATTTTAGTGTAACCACTCTCTGAATGTATTTTCTCTCTCTATTTTTGTTGCAAATTTTTTATTTATTAGCATCCTCCCACTTTCACTTTTTCCTACCATTTTTCATCACACATTTCTCTTCCCTCTTCAACTTCTCTTTTGAAAAACCTTTCCACTCTTCTAAAAACCTTTTTCTCTTCTCACCTAAGAAATGACATTCAAGGCATCAGACATTGTTGAATCCTCGGTCTTCAACCTCAGGCAGCACAAATTATAAGGGCGTGACATCTCTGAAGAGCTCAACGGTATTAGATGGAGACAGTTCTATCTTGACCAATCTCCATATTCTCCATCAATGGTTCTCAACTTCTGGAATTCTATCTCAGTGGACAAGTTAAAGTTTCTCATTCTTGGTTCTCTTCAAGGGAAGTCCATAGAAATCTTTACGGGCCTCATTGCTACCATTACTGGTTGTCCCAATGTGGGGGAGGTGTATGATAAACTCTTTGAGTTTACTATGGTATCTTCGTTGGAGATAAATAAGATATTGTATGGTAATCAGCATCCAGTCAAGTTTGCTTTCTAGTCTCTCCTCTTAAAGACCAAAATGCTACACCTTGTGATGAAACAAATCTTTTGCCCTAGAAAAAGTGCAAAAGATACTGTCAGTAAGCTCGATCGTTTTTGCATGTATCACATGCTCAACAAAGAGAAGGTTAGCTTGCCTAACATCATCATGATGTATTTGATTTCATCCATAGGGAAGAAGCAGCACAAGATTCCTTATCCTGTTGTCCTTATGAAAGTCTTTGCACTTGAGAATGTAAAACCACCTTCAGTATCAAATTTGGTTACCCCTTCCATAATGGTCAATAAGTTACCTGCTTTCTCCTTTTCATCTATTCCACCTCCAAGTACTACTTTGACCTTCCAAAAGAAGAAGAAGTTTATACAATTGAAGAAAAGAAAGTTTGCTCCATCCCACACTCCAAGTACTCGTTCTACTAAGAAGCTAAGGAAATTGGTTCTTGAAGAATCTGATGCTCCGTTAAACAAGTCAGACTCACCACCTGCTCAGATACCCTCCCCCTCTCAGATTACAATTCCCATATCCCCTAAGGGTTCTCCAAACTCTGATGATCATCTTCCCATTGGAAAACTACAACAACGTTCTATCAAGAAGAAGTTTGGCCTTGGTAAACGAATCAAGGTTTCAACAACCAAAGCCCCACAAACTCAAATACCTCTGTTTCAACCCTTTTTTGTCTCATTTGAAGCCCCTTTTTGATGATGAAGCGTTGGACTTATTTATCTTTGTCTTCACTAATTTGAATCTGTACGTCTCTGTATCAGAATGAGATTCTTCAGCCTAGAATTCAAAGTTCACTGAGCTTTACAATGACTATCAGAGAGTCATTGCTGAAAATCACGACACCTTTCAAGAATGTGGTGGGTATCCGACATACAACCATTACTTACACTTAATTCATGGCTATCTAAAGCATTATCCACTTTCTAAAGTTTGCAACTAGGAACACCTTGACTGGATAAGCAAGTTCTATGTCACTATTGCTCTTTATCGAAGTTACACAAGTGCGTTCAAAGCATCACTCAAGCGAAAAAAGTCTCCTTCTCCTGAGGCATCCTCTAAATGGCCAAGGTCTGAACCCCTGTCTTCCCCAGACTTTGTTTCCTCCTCTCCTCCACCTATTCCTCTTGTCATTTTGCCTCCATCATTGCCTCACATCCCCTCCTCCTTAGCCATTGTTCCTTGTCCTCTCATCTCCACTGTTGTCTATAAGTCTTGCCTTCCCCCTCTTCTCAAACATTATCTTAACTTACCCAAATATTTTGATTACAAATCAGTGCTTGACACCTCTGACCCTGGCTATTGTAGTCCTCAGGATCAAGCCATTATGAATCATCCTTCCTTTGACCTTTACAGGCTTCACATTCAACCGTTTGCCTCTAAACGATATCCTCCTCTTCCCATTGAAAGGGTTCTTGGTTCCCAGACCTGTCTCCCAATGATGACCTTGGGATGTTCCATGTGCTTCAAGCTGAACAGGCCTCTATAGCTCGTGATCTTAAGCATGGCTTCATCACTCTTGATGATGTCTCCATCAAGAACTGCCCAGTCACTACTCCATGGAAGAAGATTTTGTTTGAGGTTCCCCGTCTCCCTCCGCCAGCAAAATGAATTTCTATGGGACGACTCAAAAACCCATGCCTCTCAAACATAAGCCTCTCTACAAGGGTCCTCTTCAGCCCAAGCGCCTTTCTACAGCAACACTCAAGAGTCTCTAGACCGTGTCTAAACCCACTAAAGCTCATGCTGATGCATTATGGTGCCATTACCTTTGGACTCTACAGGAAGAACCTTCCTGCTTATTTTCCTCTTTATCCTATAATCCTGTTTTTCTCTATCGCTCCTCTTTGGTCATTTTTACTTCTCCATATATCTTTGTGTTCGTTTCTTTACTGTTGTTTCCTCTGCTGTTTTCCCTCTTTTATTTCAAGTATTACTCGTGATTTACTTTTCCAGTCTCACTGATGGTCACTCTTTTATTGATTACAAATGGAGGAGTTGTGTATAAGTCTTTTCTTTTAAGGATCAATGTAATGTCATGGAATGACACATATTGTATGCACTATTTTGATCAATGAAGAATCAGTTTATCCTGTTCAAATCCTATCCTATCAACTTATCATCTTAATTTTGATTTTATGGTATTCTAATCATAGGCTTTATCCACGAAAAGACTTGATGTTTGTTATTAACAAATAAGGGGAGATGGTTGACAAAAAGTATGGTAAAAAATATAAGTTTCAAGTCCTGTTAGACCAGAACCCAGATTTTATAATCCTTGAATTTGTTTATACCACTCATTAATCATTTTCACTAAAAGTATAAAGTATAAACAGTTTATAACATTCTCGTTTAGTGTAAAAGTAATTTCAGGATATGAAGATCAAGTTGTAAAAACAAAGGGTGAGCGTATGTTCTAAAAGTTTGGTAGAACAACAAAAGTCTGATAGAAGCATCTTGAATAAAGAACTCCTCGTCAACGTTTGAAAAATCTATTTTGGTGATACTTCGGGAAAAATGATCATACCATATTTGTATGCTTATCATCAAAGAACAAAAAGAACAAGATCGAGATGAGCAACAACTATCAGCATACCTAACAACTATCAGCGTACCTACTTCTGTAAACTTTGATCACAAGTCAAAAAACTCATTAGGACATCTCTGAAAGCAACTTCTCGCTTAATCAAGGATAAGTTCTCGAAAGGTTTTGTGCATGGAAATGCATGAGAAACTATTCTCGTTAAAATACTGAAATATGATTCAGACCTCTCTTAAGCCAAAAATTAACTCAAGGTCTGATCTCAAGAAGCATATGACAAAACACCTTCAAAGGATTTCCAACGTCTATATCTTCTTTCAAGATGTAATAACGGATATATCTTTCAAGTCACTATAAATATCAAGGAAGTTTTAACATTCATGATACAGAGAAATATCTGAGAAGAAAGCTCATCAAGTCATCATTCCATCTTAGTTCACTTTCTTGTAAAAAGACAAAGACCCTCACTACTCTCTAGCTCTGCTTCTAGCAGACTCGGGTCTTGTGTCAAGGATACTTAGTATTCGATCTCAAAATTTGTCTATCATTTTTGTACACTAAGTTCCTAGAAAATTTTCATTCTTATTATTTGTACAAGTCCGATGAGTTACCAAGACTAGTTTGTATGTTGGGAAACACTTTGGTCTGAAGCGGCTTTTAAAAGAATACTTGGGATAAGCCAGGAGTAGCTTATTGAAAGAATACTTGGGTTGAGCCAGAAGTGGCTTGTTGAAAGAATACTTGGAGCACAAGTCTGGTGCTGATATTGTAAAGGAGATTTTTATAATAGTTGAAATCCTTTAAGTTGGAAGGGACTAGATGTAACTTCTGTGTTGAAAGTGAATCAGTATAAACTCTGTGTATTCATTCCCTTCTTCTCTTTATCATTTGATTACTTGTATTTATTTTTGGTTCAAAATTTACTTAAAAAGAGTCTAAGACTTATTCAACCCTCTTTCTAAGTATGACTCTGAACTATCATAACCTAACGTCTCGACCTCATTGTGTTCCATTTTCCCTCACAATTT
Source organism: Clitoria ternatea (assembly GCA_037962975.1). Lineage (NCBI taxonomy): Eukaryota > Viridiplantae > Streptophyta > Magnoliopsida > Fabales > Fabaceae > Clitoria > Clitoria ternatea. The sequence continues at coordinate 34,636,153 of CM075675.1, read as the reverse complement.
CCACCACCTCGCCACTTCACCACTCACCCCCTACACATACACAATGACATTTCACCTCCTTTATGTCACCTACCTTATTCCCACCGCGGCACATGTACCCTCCATACACTTCATGTTTTTCTCTTCACGTCACCACCATTCAACTTTATTCTGTTCTCACTTTATCACACCACCACACTTAGTAATTCCACCTTAATTCTGTTTATTCTCATCACCCCACCAAGACAACTTCATCCATATTTCTCCCGTTCTCTCATTCTCCCTTGTGCGTTCCTCTATTTTTCTCTCTCCACTTCATCTCTCTTTTGCTTAAGCTGAGCCATCACTCACCATCAAGCACCATCATTTATCACCACACACATACCATCGTGCTTCCACCATACCACCAAGCTTCTCATTTTTTCCTTCTCCCTCACATATAAACCATAAAAGAAACAAGTTTCACCACTTCATTTTCTCTTAGGCCGAAAATAGCCACTATCATCATGCCTCTGTTTCTCTTTTCCTTGCTTGAGTGCCCTCGCACGTGTGGTATCTATTGTTATAAATCTTGAAGGTTTCATTAAGGTTGATCGGAGGCACCAAGCTTCTCATTTTTGTCTTCTCCCTCACATATAAACCATAAAAGAAACAAGTTTCACCACTTCATTTTCTCTTAGGCTGAAAATAGCCACCATCATCATGCCTCTATTTCTCTTTTCCTCGCTTGAGTGCCCTCGCACGTGTGGTCTCTATTGTTATAAATCTCGAAGGTTTCATCAAGGTTGATCGGAGACTCAATCGAAAGCTAGAGCATAATTTTTGATCATCAATCAGTCTGGAATCGACATTGGTAAGTTAAACGCTTGTCTACCCTTTGCATGCACGCTCATGTTCACATGCATGACATTTCTCTTCCATTTTCTACATGCTAAACATTTTTAAGTCTTGCTAGAATTTTGATATGTTTGCATGAGGGCTTTCTGCCCTATTTTTAGAAAACTCATCAATACAAAACCTTCTTTTAAAAATTAGGACTGTTTGGCTCCAATTTGGATTTCAGTGTCTTCATAAAAGTTGTAGTAAGTTTTATTACGAAGATTTTGAGATAAAGATTGCTGAAATTGGACACCTGTAGCTCAAGTTGTAATTAAGATACAAGAGCATGCACATGTTGTCCTTTTCGATTTCATGCATATTTTCTCTTAGTTGCATGTAATGTTTTTTACGTTCCCATTCTTTTTCTCTAGCTTGGCCTTGTACATTCAAAAAGGCATAAGTGGGATTTCGAAGCTTCAGGGTTAGTTTCGACATCCCGTCGACTAGTTTTGTAACCCTCGATAAGCTTGATCTTTATCGAAAATCCATCGATTTTGTGCTCGAATCTCAATTTTAGTATTTCAGTGATTTAAGGGTTATAAAGTTATTTTTTAATTAATTTTTTAGAATATTTTAAATATAGAATATTGATGTTTAAAGCTGAATCGGGAGTCCACAATTTATTTTGGAAAGTCAGATAACGCCTTAAGGCCCTTGTAATGTACAAGGGGGTTTATTACTCGAGTAGTGAGTAATAGTTTTAATTCCGGGTGAGTTTTAAAATTAAAAAAATTATTTTAAATATTGATGCCGAAAAATATTTATATAAAATAAAAACATGATTATTATTGTGTTAAAAAGTGTTATTTATAAATAAGAGTTTGACTTTTGATAAACGACAATATTAATATCTTGAGAATTTAATTCGTAAAGTATTATTAAAAAATATTGCTTGATATGTATTGTTAATAAATAGCCTATATTGATATGGATGATATTGTAAAAGTTAAAGTTATGCTATAAAATAATACTCATGAAAGGATGCTTAATACATGGTGTTGTTGACGATTACTTGATATGGTTTCAAGTGGAAAATTATTGGTTATGCCCTATTGCAGCACTATGTTATGTTGGTGGTTTATTGTCGATAACCTGTTTGATGATTAAGTTATTTCTAGTATTGATGTGTTGACATGTGTTGCTAATGATAAGTTATGTTGATATTGATGATATTATAAGAATGGGATTTTGTGTCATGAATTAATAACTGTAAAGTAAAGCCCAATGCTTGGTATTGTTGGTGAGTATTTAATATCAATTCTACTGTCATGTTATTAGTTATGCCCTGTGGTGGCACTATATATTTATTGAAGCCTGCTGTGATGATTGTGTTGTTGAAAGTGTGTCGTTGTGAATGATTAAGAGTTAATGATATGTCTTGCTAAAATTGACCTATGTGGGTATTATGCATATGTTGATGATAATGTTATTTATAGTATTGGCGGCTCTATGAACTTGATTTGGATTTTTGAGATAATGGTTGTTGAGTTGATGAGTATTGAGGTTAGTGGAGTTAGGTTATCATGTCGAAATGGTTATATATGCACTTCGATTTGCCTCCATGCATTTTTGCATTATCATGACATCATATGCAAAGCACTTTGATTTTCTTATCACTCAGATTTGCTAATTGAGATTGTCGATTATAGCACTATGATTTGTTGTGCAGTTTCCGGGATATCCACTAAGTTATAACACTCAAATTTGATGTATGGATTATCCATTTGACACTCAAATTTGCCATGGCACTCAGATTTGTCATTGATGAAGTCAGAACTGCATTGCATGCTTTTATGCATTTGAGAATATATGATTTTGAAAGTCCATGACATTCGATCATTTACTTCGAGAGAGTAATAAGATATGTATATGAATAGGTATTAGAATAATTGAAGGTATTTGGTGATGATTGATGCTGAGATTATGATTGATATATATTTATATTTGATGGTGTTTATGTTGAATTGGTGATTAATATATATATATATATATATATATATATATATATATGGTGATGGTTGAGGTTGAGTTAATGATTAATATGTATTCGATGATGTTTAGAATTGAATTGATATTATATGTGGTGATGTCTGATGTTGAACTAATGATTGATGTTTGAGGTTGAATTGATGATTAATATGTATTTGATAATATTTTGGAATTTAAGTTAATGACTAATATGAAATTAATAATAATATTGGAAATTAAGATGATAATTAAGATGTCTTTTGTTGGCTTATGTGTCATTGTACTATAGGTATAATATTTTAAATTACATAACCCAATGGGTAAATGTAACGTCCTAGGTTGTTTTACATTTATTTTTATTCAATTAATTAAATTTTACGATAAAATTTTTTTTTTCTTGATAATTAATCGAGATTTAGTGAAATAGTATTTATTTTCACTGACTTATTCAAATGAAAAACAGTGGCAGTTAAATCAAATAAATGAAATTTAGAAAAGAGGAACAATTTAACTAAGCACAACAGAAGGGGAAAAGGGAATCAGGGCCTCCCGCTTGAGCGAGGCCCCAACTCGCCTGAGCGAGATTCCGAACTCTCGCTTGAGTGAAGTTTCTATTCGCTTGATCGAATACCTTTCACAAATATGAGTGGACAAAACACACTAACGGACTCCCGAAAGATCTCACCCTGAAAATGATTCTGTTAACCAACGAGTTGTCATAGCAACCATGAAAGCATATAAATAGACAGTGATGTATTTTAAAATATAGGTTTGTATCCGATCCGGTCTTGGTTAAAACACAGCTAATAATAATGCTTGGAAGTTCTTATACACACATATAACTCTATAGAGTCACTCAAAGTCACTCGGACCCTGGCACCGATCTCCCCCTTGGCGCGACTCCATGGCTCCTTCCCCCTCCCTGTCACTGGTTACTAAAAAAAAAGGGCAAGGGTGAGTGTTTGGCATTGTAATTAATATAGAATGGAACTTAACAAATATACATACATAATTATATATATACATCAAGCATCATTCGAAAGTAAGCACAGTTTACTCAACAAGTGTATCATTTGCAACCATCAAGGGGTTAGCCCATACTTAACAAGATATCAACTTTTCACTCGGAAATCTATCAAATTGCACATAGAAACATAGTGTATTACATACGAAAACTATATTAACCCAACCAAGCAATTCCATCACATTCATCACAATCACCACTGACTCTCATACAATCTGACTCCTAGTATCCGGATACTAAAGGATTGGCCTTCAGCTGGGGGTCCTACTTGACACCCCGTGAACCCTGCTTGGTTCACCGAGTCCTGCTTGACTCTCCACCTCGACCACTGGGTCCTACTTGACCACTGGGTAGCTCAACTGGGCACGAAAACCACGGGAGCCAAAAATGAGGGGCTATCATATACCGTCGGCCATCCCACACCACATAGTCATTCAACAATTTACCTTTCACATAATAATATCAATTCTTCATCACTCGAGTAGCCTGCTTGCTAACCCGGCATCACATAACACTGATCATTTCAACATTAGATATCACAAGATCATAACATGATAAACTCAACCACACACCCGATCCTCAACTAATTAATGTACACAGTCACGCATGCATAAGCATAAACACACAACTACGTTTAGTAATATTTTCCTTAACCTGCTTACACCATCTCAATGACCAGTATAAGAAGCGAGTCCTATTCTAATTAATTATAACCCGAACACCCCCTTACTTTGGTTCCACGCTTCGATAATCTGCTCTCTGTGTCGATTCCTTCCTCTGAGCACTGGTTTCGCAGTCTCAGCTCCGTCACTCAGTCTTCCGTTACTTAACCTACTACCTACGGATCATAAAGTACAGCTCGTCACTTCAACGCCCTTAGTTCATGGACCGCAATTGGGCTCACACTCACCAGAGGAGTGGAGAACAACATCTAATATAGCCATGCATGGCCCATGACCGCCAAAGAATAAAAGGGATAAGGGAATCACAATTAGAACGGATCAGTAGACTCACCTTGACGCCTCGATCACAGGAATGGGGTTCAATTGAAGTTCAGACACAAATGGAGTCCCTCTCCAGCGCATGCAACTCAATGTTAAGAGAGGAGAAAATGAAAGAGAAGGGACAGACCAGCAGCAGAGGTAACTCGCAAATAATGAAAAGGGAAGGAAGAGAATCTTCTTATATATATATAAAGCTCATGGGCAAGATCGTCTTTTCCTTTATTTTATTTGTATTCTCACTAAATTTTAATCAATTTCACCATATTAAACTATTTTGTAGTTATCAAATCAATTACACTTATTTATTCCCTCAACGTTTAATTATTCACAATTCTCTAATACTTCGCAAGAGTATAGGCCCAGTATGAATACCGGCCCCCCGGCGTCCTAGCTTAGTGTTCATACCTTGGAAATCCGAGCTACAACCTGAGAGGTCGGATATCTCATCCGTGCTCGCCTCTTGGTTACCTACACCCGTTGTTTCAGTCATTATGATGTTGATCCGGGCTATGACCCCGAGTGAGGCGCTCTCCTCACATCGGTTTGGACCAAACCACCTGGCCCTGTCCGCTCTTCTCTTACACTCCCGATCTTCAACTCCGCCTGCCCGCTCATCTGAGACCGATCTCGACACCGGCTTTCCCGTCTCTGGCTCAGACAGAACAAATATTAAATAAAACTTCTAAAACATTTACTAACATTTCCCATTTCTTATAATTCTCATTAAAACATCAGGGATGTTACAGTAAATATTCTTTATGTATAAGATAACTATTTACTTCTTGGAGTCGTACTCACCCGTTAACTTTCAGTTAGTGAGTTTGCAGGGTGATGATACCGCAAGATGAGCACGGAGATGGATGCAATACAATTTCAAAGACATATTTGGTATTAATCATTTTGTTATGGTGTTTGTTGTGACATCCTAATTGTCAATATTTGGTTAGATAAAATTTCCTTAGGGATAGGTATATTAGTTATCTTAAATTAATTAAACTTACCTATCTAAACATGGTTACTCTAAATTCTATTCCTTCCTTTCCTAATACTAATCTTTAGTCCCTTCACTTTCTTACTTTTCCCTCATTTCTTAACTCCTTCTCGACAACATTTTTTCCTTCTCACATGTGCCATCTCCTTCTTTACCCCCTTCATTCTAGGTAACTTCCTCATTACCATGATCATACTTCTCTTCTTCAAATTCTTTATCATTTTTGTTTAATCCATCAAGGGTATGGCTATGGCTTGCATAAATTTTATTTCTTCCCTTTTTCTCCTTCGTGGGATTCTCCACATGCATGTCATTTAACTTTAATCTCATCTTTTCCTTGTCTTAGATCGTGGCAGCAAAGGGGAATATTTGTTGGAGCTTGGAAAACCACCATTTCATACTTCAAGGTTTGTATAGTATGATCTAGAACCCAACCCTTATTATGTGTTCCATTCGGTTAAGGTAGGCATGGCACCCATGGTTTCTAAATCACCTTTTATGCCCTGGTAGGTGTAGGGCAGCATCTAAAAAAGTTATTTTAGAAGAAAGTGGCAGAGCTTCGATGTTTCAAAGGTGTTAGGGTATTGTCGAAGTTTTCTAGTGAGTCGTCTTACCCCACAAATGTATCGAACAAGAACTGTTAGCTTCAAAATATGCATTTAAGTTGCTTTGAGTTATTAGAATATTTATCATTAATTTTAGGAATTTTTGAATTATGTAACTTTGAAGTCGGAAGCTAAATCGGCGTTCAGAATAGGTTGTTTTGGAAAGCCCGATTCATCGTAAGGTATGTTTCTACGTACGAGAAGAGTTTACTGCTTGAGTAATGTTAACTATTTTTCGCAATTGGATTTTGGTGTGGCAAGTTTAACCACGTCAGTTGTAATATAATCGAGTGTCATTCCACAGGGAGACTAGAAACTTGAATACTCAGTTCAAATAAATTTAGCAAAACTCTAATTCGTTTACATATTAAGTGTAAGTAACAATAGTCATGCAAAATATACACAAACAATACTAATGCTAAGATAAAGTCTGAATATAAATAGAATGGGATCAGATTTTATTCATCTTACCTTTCATAACATGACAATGATATAAATGGTTTCTATTCTATTGGTTTTCACATAACAATTCACAAGTCATTTGTTTCTATTTCTCGACTCTGAAATCCTAAAAAAACCTTTAAAACCTTGATTTCTCAACCATTTTAAGAAGTTTTCCAACTTTAAGCATCTTGTTTTCAACGTTCAATATGTTAGAAGTTATTCCTAACCATCAGAACATACTGAATATCTCATTCAGATCTATTTTCAAAACCATATTCCCATAACTTAAGAAAACTAGATTAAGATACTATTTGTCCAATAGGATCTAGCAAGTAATATAGAATGAAATACCAAAACCAATGAAATAGTTACCATATATCAAGGTAGAGCCAATGTATGGGAGGATAGATTCACTACATCCAATCCCAAATGGAAGGATTAGCCACTCATGTTGGCCATTACAATTATCTTCTAAAAGAAAGAGAAAAAGAAAAGCTATAAACTTGCTGATAATGACTTCTAAGAGCTAGGGTTCATAAGCCTCCTGTTCTCTCTCTTTTTTCGTCTCCTTTCTTTTTACGAGCTGAGTCCCTAAATACTAGTGCGCTCACTGAAGCGAGTGTTATCTCGCTCAAGCAAGTGCAACTTGCATTTTCTTTTTTCCTTTGTCTCCTCGTTCAAGCGAACTGGCATCGCTTAAGCGAGATCAAATCCGATCCTTCATAATCTTGTTTTTGCTTGAGCGCCAATGGTCTTGCTCAAGTGAGTTGTCTTTTTTATTTTCTGTTGAATTTTCACTCAAGCTAAAACTTCGTCGCTTGAGCGAATGCTGCTACTGAGCTCTCTGGACAATTTTCGCTTGAGCGTCAATCTTCTCACTCAAGCAAATTTCTTCAATGACTTTCCATGTTCCTCCTCGCTCAAGAGATAAATCCCATGCTTGAACGAAGGTCTCGCTTAAGCGAATATGGATCTCGCAGATTCTTCAAAAATGTTTGTTTTTGCTTCCAAATGCTAACCTTCATCCAATCTCCCAAAACTCCTTCTTGCAAACATAAAAATATAGCTATAAAGCTCTTATCAAATACAAAACAAAGTTGAGAGAAAGATTTTTAATTTCTTAACATTTCTATAACTAATTAACATCAAACATTCAAAAAGTATCCACATTTTTGCCTAATTTTAAAGGAAATTTATACACTATTGGACAATTATCAAGTAGCGAATAGGAAATTAGGCCTTGGGGCGGGTTTACGATTGGAAGTAATTAACCTTGCTTATGATTCTCGTTTTATGTTCATAATATCTAATGAATAATTATTTTGATTCCCTATTATGCTATTGTGAAATAAAGTGTAGTTTGAAGGGCATGAATTGATGATGATTGGCCCTAGTGGCATATTATATGTGATGTTGATATGAATTAGTATTGTGTTGTAAATTAAAGTGATTAGATACCTATTAGGCCTTATGGAAAATTATGATGAATGATGATTGTTGAATTGATATTGTGGAATGGTTTAAAGGAGCAGGCTATGATGTCAATATTGATATTATTTATGCGCTAAGATTTGCATCATATGTATTATGCATTTTCGTGACGTCATATGCATTATGGTGCTACGATTCGCCCGACACTATGATTTATCGATGAGACTGCCACTTATAGTGTTACGATTCACTAAGCAGTTCTCGAGTACCAACTACTTATAGTGCTATGATTCACTGTGTGGTCACCCGGATTCCCCTTGATTATAGTGCTATGATTCACTGATTGGGTTATGCTTGGTACCATGATTTATTTATATTGAGAAGTTGAATCCATATAGCATGCTTTTATACATTGAAAGAATGATTTTCAAAGTCCATGACATGTACTATATCATCTGTAAACTCTAGAGTTATGTTTAGTGAAGGATTTGTAATGGTTTTCATACTTTTGGCGATGGTTGATATTGATCTTTAGAAGCCTAATGCTCATTAAATTTAAGTATGGATAATTGATATAAATATATGTATAAGATGAATGCAATTGTTACTTATGGATTGAATATGTAATAATATTATGAGTGTAAGTTAATGGTGTTATAATGATGGGTTTCAATCCCAGGTGTTATTTCCTATTTAATGCTTTGACTGGTACTTATCCCTCTACTTATGGTTTTAGTGAACTTTCAGAAGGGTGATGAGGATTCCACTTGCTAATGCTGGAGTGTGGGATGTTGTGTAATGTCATGAGGAGAGGATTTTATGGTCGATGCATTTGATGATGATGACATTATTTTGTGAAACCTCACAATGTTTAGTTCAAATATAAACATATATATATATATACATATATATATATATATATATATATTGAAACCAAGTTTGGCCTGAAAAGGAAATTGGTAATAACCATAGACCAGACCTCAAGTTGAATTAATATAACCAAACCTCAAGATTTGTTAATAACACACATTAGGGTATTTAATTTAAATGAAATCAGCCAATGTGTGATCTATGTTATTCAAATTAAGTGTCTTAGGAAACAAATACTAAAGTACATAGGTTACAAAAGGAAGGGGGAGTCAATCAGAACAAAAGTCTGATTTAAAGAAAAAACTGATTCTAAACTTTGCCCAAAAGAGTCTGATTCAAGAATTTTTAGACATATGAACCAATAATTAGACCTCAAACTTTTGATGCAACAATATCATACAACATGAACGTTACTTCAAGTACTGATCATACAACGTTCTAAATCTTTTTCCATGATACTCTAAAGTCAAGCTCTTGTCAAGAAAATTGTGTTTATCATCAAAAAAGGAACAAAACAGGGGATCTACCAAAGTACTCTTCGTAGAAATCAATCAAAGCTACTCTACACATTTTAGAAAAGTTGAATTAAGTCAGCTCTTTTATCAGGAAGATTTAGAAGTACAACAACTGTAACATCCCTGATATTTTAATAAAAATTATGAAGAGTGGAAAATATTAGCAAATGTTTTAGAGACTTATTTAATCTGCCTGAACCAGGGTCAAGGAATCCGGTGTCGGACCGGCCTCAGATGTGAGGACCAAACAGGTGTTGAAGATCGGTTGTACATTGGAGGATGGTCAAAGACGTACTGTCTTGTGACTGATGCTTATCCGGTGTGAGGAGAATGCCTAACTCAGAGCTATAGTCCGGATCAACATCTTATAATGACTGAGGTAAACAGATGTACGTAACCAGGATGTGAGAACGGATGAAGTGTTCGATCCCTCAAGCGTTAGCTCGGATTACCGAGATGGGGACACTATGCCAGGATACCGGTTGACAGGTATCCAGATCGGGTTAATACTCATATGAAGTATTAGATAATTATGAATGATTAAACATTGTGAAAGTAAATAAGCGTAGTTGGTTGGTTAATTATAAAAGGGTCCAATATGGTGAAATTAATCAAAACTTTTAATGAGAATGCAAATGAAGTAAAGGGAAAAGGCTGTCTTGCCCCTGAGCCTTGTATAAAAGGAAATTCTCTCTCTCCCTCTTCATTATTTACGAGAACTACTCCTTCTTTTTCTTCATTGGTCTGTTTCTCCTTCTTCTTCGTTTCTCCTCTCGCGTTGCTGGGTTGCATGTTCCAGGAGAGGATCTCATTTGTATCGAAACCAAGGGTTGGGCTCATTTCTGTGACCGTGGCCTCAAGGTGAGTCCACTGACCCATTTTGTTTGTGGGTCCTTATCCCTTCGTTCCTCTGGTAGCCAAGTGACCATGCATGGCTATATACAAGTCTGTTCTCCACTCTTCTAGTGAGTGTGAGCTCGAGTGTGGCCCTTAGAGCCCAGGGTGTTGAGTTAACGGGTTTTGCATTCTGACCCGTAGGTAGTAGATCAAACAATAAAAGGCTGAGTGACAGAGCTGAGACTGTGAATCCAGTGTTATGAGGACGAGACCGACACCAGGAGCAGATCATCGAAGCATGGAACGGAGGTAAGGGGGTGTTCGGGTTATGATTAATTTGAATAGGACTTATTTCCCATACGAGTCATTGAACCGTATGAACAGGGTAAGAAAATGTTATTGAATGTTGTTGTGTGCCCATGTTTGTACGTGTGTGACTGTGTACACCGATCAGTTGAAGATCGGGTGTGTGGTTGAGTCAATCATGTCATGAGCTTGAAATATTTAATGCTGAGATAATGTGGGATGAGTTGTATGCGTATGCATGTATGGGTGTATGGCTTACAATGGCATGAAATACGTGATGGTTGTGGTAATCGGTATGTTATGTTGAAGGGCTTGACGAGTCGGTCGCCCTACGCTGTGAGCACAGGTCAGTTTCTGACAGTTGCCAGTGGTAATCAGAATGATATGTTTATGTTTATATGATGGAATGTGATTATGTGGTGGAGGACGACCAACGGTATGAACTACCCTATTTTTGGCTTCAGTGGTCAAGTCGGACCCAGTTAAGCTACCCAGAGGTCTTTGACCTAGTGGTTGATGGGGAGCCAAGTCGGGCTCAGTGAACCAAGTCGGGTTCACGGGATGTCAAGTCGGACTCCCAGCTGAAGGTCGATCCTTTAGTATCCGGATACTAGGCGTCAAATTTTATCTGAGAGTCAGTTGTGATAATTGATGAATTATAAGTTGTGATGTGTAGAATTACCGAGTGACATTTGTTATATTTACCGAGTGACATTTGTTATATTTTCCGAGTGAAATTTGTTGTATTTGCCGAGTGAAGTTTGTTCTATTCGCCGAGTATGAATTAATTACCGAGTATGATGTATTATAATTGCCGAGTGTGATTTGCAAAGTGATGAAAATGCAATCGGACGTAACTTATATATATATATAACTTGTTAAATTTCGTTTATTAATTATGATGCCAAACACTCACCCTTGCTACTGTTTTTAATTTAGTAACCAGTGACAGGGAGGAAGCCGGAGCCATGGAGTCGCGCCAAGGGGGAGACCGATGCCAAGGCCAGAGTGATTTTGAGTGATTATGTAGAGTACATGTGTATATAAGGAGTTTCTGAGTGTTTAATATTATCTGTGTGCCAACTTAAATTGAATCAGATGCGAATTTATATTTCAAAATACATTGATATATATATATATATGTTCTCATGTTTGCTGTGACATCTCATTAACTAACGGATTCATTCCCGAGTGAGGGATAACCGAGAGATCCCCTTCCAGGTGGAAGGTTAGAATGTCCTGAGTGGGATTGGTTGGGAGAGAGTTCCGAGTGAAGAAAGTGTATAAAGATTCTGAGTGAAGGTGTATCATGATTCCGAGTGAAGAGAAGTTGGATGTGTCCAAGTGGAAATCTGAGTTTCTTCCGAGGGAAGTAAGGATAAGGTATTCACCAAGTGAGGATATCCGGAGAAGCTATGACCGAGTGAAGGAGGTTGAATTATTTTCGAGGGAGTTGTGACCGAGCGAAGCTTTCTGAGTGAAGGGTAGTAATGAGTTAAGTGTGGAATGTCCAAGTGAATGGAAGTTGAGTGTTTTCTGAGTGCCCTTTTGCCGAGTAAACCATTTTACCGAGTGAAACCCCATGTGAGTCTACATGTGCGTCTTGTTCGCTCAGACTTTAAGGTGGCATTCGCTCAAGCGAGTTGGCACTCACTTAAGCGACTCTCGGATTTCGCCTGGGTACCTTGGGGTCTCGCTCAGGCGAATGACCCCTGTCCTCTTCTTCTTCTTCTTCTTCTTCTTCTTCTTCTTCTTCTTCTTCCGCTGTTTTAACTCCACTTTACCCAAGGGTGTATTCCGATCAGATATTATTTTGCGTACACTCTTATTATTATTTTGATTATAATTAAGTGAACACTATTTATTATCAAGACCGAGTGGAATCATTTCCGGTCGGTTATTATTTTAACATACTTTTATTTAAGGATTTATTTTAGAACGGTTTTGTTTATACTGAGTACAATTTTATTAATTAGAGTGTAACTAAAATAGGAAAATATTATTTTACATTAAGATCCAAATTTTTATTTAACGTGAAAAATTTATTATGAAAATAATTTGCCATATGTAAATGAAAAGGTAAATCAACCTAGGATGTTACAACAACAATATACTATGTGCGATAGTTAGAAGAAGAAAGCCAACAAATGACTTTATACTCTGAAGATCTCAAGGAACTCCTTTTTCATGAAAGTTTCAAAGTTCCTTGATACCAGACCTTTTGACATCTCTTCAATTTATCAAGGTCTGATGCTTACGAACAAGCAAAATTTCTTTAAAGGATTTCCAACGGTTATATCTCCTCACTAGGTTATCAAACGGTCATCTTGAGTGGCCTATATATATTTGAAGAGATTTATTTCAAAAGACAATACAAGCACAACAAGAAGAAGCAATCTGTGATAAAAGCTCTTTTAATCTCTTCTTAGTTTCTCTTAAACAAAGGTCTTCTTTGTTGTTCTGCCTCTTGCAGACCCTGGTATTTTTTGTCTATCTTACTTAGTGTATTTGTTTATCTCTTTGTATCTTCTATACACTAAGTTCTCAGAAACATCTTACATGTTCTATTCTTAAAAACTTGTTGTTGTGAAAAAGTCTGGTGTGTTGGCAGCCTTTAGTTTCATTGGGAAACAGTTGTGGCCTAAAAAGGCTTTTGAAAGAATACTTGGGTTTGTGCCAGGAGTGGCTTACTGAAATAATACTTGGGTTTAAGCCAGGAGTGACTGGAATCAAGAATACTCATGGCATAAGTTTGGTGCCGTTATTGTAAAGGAGATTTTACAATTAGAAATCATTCACGTTAGAAAGGATTGGAAGTAGCTTGTGTTGGAAGTGAACCAGTATAAATCTCTGGTGTTCATTCTTCTCTTTCCTTGCTCTTATCAAGTTTTCTCTATGAGTTTAATTACTTACGCTTTAAAGGTCCAAAGTTCCACAAGGAGAGTCTAAGACTTATTCAACCCCCTTTTCTAAGTCCGACTCTGAACTATCAATATATATATATATATATAGACACACACACCTATATGTACTCTTGTAAATATGGATGGTGATGAGGTTATTTTGTTAGGTTTTACCCTAGCTAATGTAAGTGCATGTGTATGTGTGAGTTATGTTATGTGATCTGTCCCCGACCGGGGTCTGGGATCCGGTGTCGGGACAGCCTCAAGAGTTGAAGATTGAATGGAATTAAAGACCGGCTGTGCGAATCCGGTCTCTATGATCCGGCCTCTCGGTATGTGGAGGTCAGTCTTGTTGTCCTGGAGATCCTTCACACCGACCTCTCGCGTTGGTGTGGGCGACAGGTGGTGTCACCTGCGAAGATTCTCCGACGCTCAAGTTAGAAGAGTGTAAGATGAACTCTGTGATACTGAAGCAGTATATTAAAGAGAATGAGAGTAAGGACAACATAACCTTTGACATGTATTACAACCTGTTATTTATAGTTGAGCGTGGAAGATGAATCGTTGGGTGTTAGTGGGCCTACTGGTTCTGATAACGTGTATAAAGAGTCAATCTGAGTGGGCCAGCATTCAGAGTGTGTTAGGAGAGTAGGTGAATTATCAGTGTACTTTTCCGTCACATGGATGGAGGATAATCACCTTTTTCCGTAAATTTCGCTGGTGATTGTACCCACTCATGTCAGTGAACAAAAAGGACATATTCCGCTGTGTAAAATGTCTTTCTTGTTATGACACTGTGACAATTGATTAGAGAATGGATCAGCCACCTGGTATAGGAGAGCGGATAAGCCGATCGGTGTCTCGGATGTCACCTCGGACGACTGGTGTAAGAGAGGTTTGCCGAGTGTGTTATAGACCGGATTGGTATTCTTGACACCGGCTGAAAACTTCACTTTGGGTAAGACCAGATCAACATATTTACCGACTGGATCATTATCCTGGGATACCGGTTGACTTCTAGGAAGGCTGAGTCGGCCTTTTGTCCTTAGAACCGGTATCCAGACCGGATATCCTTGGGGCCGGTATCCAGACCGGATCATATGTCCCCTAGCTTATATGAGGGACTTATGAAGTTGCTCATATAAGCTATACAACCTGCGAGAGGTCTGGATGCTGGTGTAACCTACAAAAATACACGTTATGTTTTTACCTTAGGAATACTCGTTAACCGTCGAATATTGTCCCCAAGCGTTATGGAGTGAACGGCTCTGAGTGAGTGATCCTGAGTGGAGATTTGACTTTAAGTGAACAACTCTAAGTGAACATTTGATTCTGAGTGACCGATTCAGAGTGAGCACTTGAGTCTAAGTGATCGACTCTGAGTGAAATTGGTTCTGACCGTGTTACCTGGGAAGTTTCGAGTGAGACTTCCGAGTGGAAGATTTCCAACTGGTGCTTCGACGGCGCTCAGTTTAATTGTTCCAACCACACTCGGAGTTCGGTTTAATCCTACAATCCGAGTCTTCATTCGGGTTGGATATTTCCGAGTGCAACTCTCCTGATAAGGTGTCCCCGAGTGTGACATTTCTGAGGGGATAAATACCGAGTGAGATATCTCTGATTCTCGAGTAGCATGGCACCGAGTGGAGCATTTTCCGGGTGAAACACTTCTGGACAGAGATTTTGACTTCGAATGAGAATGTTTCGGGTAGGGACTTTCCCGAGTAAATAATTCCCGATTAAAACTTCGAAGTGAGATATTCTTGACTTAAAGAATTCACGAGTCGGGCCTCGGTGAAATATTGCCGACTGAAGAATGTAAGAGTCTAGCATCGGATTTGAAGTGTTTCCGAGTAAGGAATTCCAAGGGAGAATATTTCCGAGTGAGGGATTCCCAGGAATACTTCTGAGTGAATTCGATAATGATTGATTCTTCAATAGCAACCGGCCAAATCTAGAAGTCATACTCGGAGTTCGGTTTAATCCTACAATCCGAGCCTTCAGCGGTGTTCAGCCAAACTTACTAACCGTACCCAGAGTTCGGTTTAATCCTACAATCTGGGCCTTCAATCGGTGTTGGATTTTACCCATTCACCGTTCTTCACCGATGTTCGGCCAAACCTACTAGTCGTACTCGGAGTTCGGTTCAATCCTACAATCCGAGCCTTCACCGGTGTTCAGCCAAACTTACTAACCGTACCCAGAGTTCGGTTTAATCCTACAATCTGGGCCTTCAATCGGTGTTGGATTTTACCCATTCACCATTCTTCACCGACGTTCGGCCAAACCTACTAGTCGTATCGGAGTTCGGTTCAATCCTACAATCTGAGGTGTTCAGCCAAACTTACTAACTGTACCCAGAGTTCGGTTTAATCCTACAATCTGGGCCTTTAATGGTATTCGGTTTGATCCTACTAGCCGTATCTTCAATCGGTGTTGGATTTTACTCATTCACCGTTCTTCATACTCGGTGTTGGATTTTACCCATTCACCGGCCTTCACCGACGTTCGGCCAAACCTATTAGTCGTACTCGGAGTTCGGTTCAATCCTACAATCCGAGCCTTCACCGGTGTTCAGCCAAACTTACTAACCGTACCTAGAGTTCGGTTTAATCCTACAATCTGGGCCCTCAATCGGTGTTGGATTTTACCCATTCACCATTCTTCATCACTCGGTGTTGGATTTTACCCATTCACCGACCTTCAAATGGAGGCTCACCCCTTTGTACCTTCGAAGAGGTTCACCGCTAAAAACAAACACATTGTTAGGATCATTCATTCTGAAAGTATCTTGTCACAATAGCATTGTGCATTTAAATAAAATCATAAAGACAATGGGTGAGTCAAGGAAAGCTTCATTAACTATGAATTACAATCAATACAAAAGAGAGAAAAAGAGCCGAGTCAGGGTTATGCCTCGTTAAACCTTCTTGGTAAAACCGATCAGAAAAACCCAAGTAAGGAAAAAGAATGCACACCGTCTTACCGACTAGCTGTAACAGCAGAAGGCGCTCTTAATTTTGATGGCCTGATCCTTAATCAATGACCTCTCGGCGGCCCAGATATTGTTAGGATATAGCATCTTGTTGTGCCGACTCGCCAACCATAACTCTCTTTTGCTTTTCAGACGTAGCTCCTTTGAAAAGATACTGTTTGAGTTTACCCTCTCGGATCAGGGTCTCGATAGTATTCTTCAGAGCCTGACATTCATCTGTTGAGTGGCCCTCTTGCTCATGGAATTCACAGTATTTCTGAGGGTCGCCATGTTTGCGAAGCTGGGGCGGAGTCCTGACCCCATATACAGTAAGCGTTGGCCATCCGATCTCCCTCAGAATCTAAGACCGCTTAGAGTTTAACAGAGCATAATTGCCAAACACATGTATCCGTTCTTCCTGACTCGGAGGTACAGGATTATCAAAGACGCTGCCTCGGGCCGGTCTTTCCATGCGTTCTGATCTGGGATAGTTTTTATCTCTCCATTGTTGATGTGGCGTTGGAGATTTCCTTTTGGCCGTTGTTGCCTCCAAGTGCATTTTTATGCCCACGTATTTCGAAGCTTTCCTTCGAAACTCCTCCAACGTTGTCGGAGGACTCTTTGCCAAAGACAAAGCAAAGGCGGATCCAGGCTGTAAGGCTTCGGCAATGATGTGAAGCTGAATAGCCTCCGTGAGGTTAAGCACCAAAGCAGCCTCTTTGTAAAATCTCTTCAAAAACTCCTTGAGAGTTTCACTTTCTCCCTGCCTTATCTGAGCCAAGGTATGGGAAGTCCTTGGAATGTCCCTAGAGATGATGAAATGGCTCTCAAATGAAGTCGCCATTTCTTCCCAAGAATCTATTGACTCCGAGGGTAAACTTTTGAACCAACCAAGAGCTTCCTCCGTTAAGGTTCGTGGGAACATCCTGCACATCACATCTTCATCGGCTCCCAAGTACATGGCCTCATACGTGTAAGCATCAAGGTGCTTAGTAGGATCAGTTTCCCCATTATACTTTCTGATGGAAAGTGGCTGAGTCATTTACAGGTGCTTGGGGATGAGTATACTCATGAGCCTCCTTGAGAAAGGGACGTTGAGTCGATATGCCCCAGAAGCCATCACTGTCTGCCCCCTCTTCCTTGCACCGATCCTGTCCCCAGAATCTTAAGTTTGTTCTCTCCTCTCAAAGGTAGGGATCTTAGAATACTGGAGAGTTATGGATCTTTTTCTCGCAGATGCATGGTGAGTATCCTCCGCCTGAGACATCACCCTGTCCCCAGTTCCTCCTTTCTCCCTTCGCAACTCCATCAACTCCTCCCTGAGTTGCCTGATAACTTCATCTCGAGGATCAGGGGTTGCCACTGGTATCATTCTTCTTGAGTGAGTTGCTGGTGATTCAAAGACGAATCTCCCCTCAACTTGTTGATAGGTCACATTTTCCATATGACCATCCACAAAGTCGTGTCCATCTCCTTCCATGGTCGACTACTAACTTCTGCAGAAAGTGGGAACAACTCTACCGAGTCCCACTGGGCGTGCCAATGATCTGTCCCTGACCGGGGTCTGGGATCCAGTGTCGGGACAGCCTCAATAGTTGAAGATTGAATGGAATTGAAGACTGGCTGTGTGAATCCGGTCTCTATGATCCGGCCTCTCGGTATGTGGAGGTCGGTCTTGTTGTCCTGGAGATCCTTCACACCGACCTCTCGCGTTGGTGTGGGCGATAGGTGGTGTCACCTGCGAAGATTCTCCGACGCTCAAGTTAGAAGAGTGTAAGATGAACTCTGTGATACTGAAGCAGTATATTAGAGAGAATGAGAGTAAGGACAACATAACCTTTGACATGTATTACAACCTGTTATTTATAGTTGAGCGTGGAAGATGAATCGTTGGGTGTTAGTGGGCCTACTGGTTCTGATAACGTGTATAAAGAGTCAATCTAAGTGGGCCAGCATTCAGAGTGTGTCAGGAGAGTATGTGAATTATCAGTGTACTTTTCCGTCACATGGATGGAGGATAATCACCTTTTTCATAAATTTCGCTGGTGATTGTACCCACTCCTGTCGGTGAATGAAAGGGACATATTCCGCTGTGTAAAGTGCCTTTCTTGTTATGACACTGTGACAGTCGGTTAGAGAACGGATCATCCCCCCGGTATAGGAGAGCGGATAAGCCGATCGGTGTCTCGGATGTCACCTCGGACGACTGGTGTAAGAGAGGTTTGCCGAGTGTGTTGCAGACCGGATTGGTATTCTTGACACCGGCTGAACACTAGGGGGGCTATAATGACTTCACTTTGGGTGAGACCGGATCAACATGCTTACCGACTGGATCATTATCCTGGGATACCGGTTGACTTCTAGGAAGGCTGAGTCAGCCTTTTGTCCTTAGAACCGGTATCCAGACCGGATATCCTTGGGGCCGGTATCCAGACCGGATCATTATGTATAGTTACTATATGTTTTGGAATGCCTACAAATGGTGTATATTGAATAATGTAAAGTGTAGACTTGATGATCTGTGAGAATGGTAGGTTAGAAATAACTCACGATGAACACATATAGATGAAAGTTTGAATGGTGAGAATATGACTAATGACCAGGACTTGTGTAAACTATGTGCATGAAATATGCTTGTGTTGGTTTATTTCCACTTGAATGGAATTAGATGGGTAATAACACTTATAAAGACTTAAAATGCTTCGTATGCATAATTTCACATATATCATCTATCCTTGAGAATTTTTAAGCATGGGTTATCCTAACATATTATAGATGATATGAATAGCTTAATGCCAAAATTTGATAGCAATTCGGGTTGGAATTGATGTGTTAGGTAACCTTGAATTTCACCAAATTGTCATTTCTACATATCTCACTTAAGTGAGAATATTCTCGCTTGAGCTTCTCACTTAAGCGAAACATCTCTGTATTTAGATTTTGGCCTCTGTGTTATTCTCTCTTAAGCGAGATTTATTCTCGCTTAAGTGAGATTTTCTTTGAGGGTCTCTATGTGATTTTCACTTAAGCGAGATTTGCTTTGAGGGTCTCTATGTGATTTTCACTTAAACGAGGGACATCGCACTTAAGTGAAACCTGCATAATGAGTTTCTATGAGATTCCCACTTAAGCGAGTTAGATTAGGTGAGTTTCTATGTAATCTTTGTAACATCCCAGATTTTAATTGATTATAAATTCCAGATTAAGGTTATGGATTGATGGGATTAATGGTTAATTAATGGATTAATTACCAATTAGGCAATTTATTGTATAATAATAATAATAATATGTGCCTTTGGTGCTTAATGGGCCGGTTCTTTCTTTCTCCCTCTCCCTGTCCACGTGGAGTGCAATGATGGCTGTGAAAGTTAGCATTTAATGCTGATAGGATTGCATTAATGAGGATGTGGCTGCTGATGGAGACGGGAGGCTGTGGTAGAGCAGCGTGATGATGAGGCTGTAAGGTGATTTAACTTCACTTTCACGTTCCCTTTCACATGTCATTCATCTACTTTTGGAGGAGTGTTTGAAGTGAGAAACGCTCTCCATTCTCTCTAGAAAACTCCCTGGAGACTCTTCTTCTCCTTCGTCTCCTTCATCTTCTTCTTCTTACACTCAAGGCTGTGTTGAGCCGAGTGGAGCTTCGTGGTGATGAGGAACAGCATAGCTGTGTGTTTTGGAGGTTGGTTCCTCCTTTGTTTCCTTGGTGTCCTTCTTCTTCCTCTTGTTGATGGAGCTGTTTGTGTGAAGAAGGCAGAGAGGGATGAAGACATGCATGCAGGTTGCATGGAAGCTGGTGGTTCTCCATGGTGGGGAGAATGGTGTTGTTCAAGTGTAGAACAGCTTTGTACTGAGCTTTGGAGGTTGCTGCTCGAGTAAACAGCATGGATTCTCCCATGGTTGTGAGCAGAGTGGAGCTTGGAGTGTTGATGCTCATGTGTTGCGTTCAGATGGGCTTCTGGGTGTATCTCGCTCAAGCGAGAATGGTCACGATTGAGCGAGCCAGTGAAGAAATGGTCACTGGACCATCTTCGCTCAAGCGAGTGCGTGTGTGGCTTGAGCGAGAGGTTAAAGGCTGATGCGGGTTGGCAGGGAAGCTGTGTGGTTCTTCCTACGCTGGAAGCCGAGCAGGGTGCTGCTGTGGCTGAGCCGAGTGGCCCATGTAACCCTTGGAAGCTTCATCTAGGTAAGGGGGGCTTTGCATCTCAAATGCATAGGTTATGGACAGGTTTCCGGGTGAAATGTTTATACTGTGATGTGCTATATTTGATGTGTTGCTTGTTGATTTTCAAGTGGTTAGTAGCCCGGATATGCATGATGGATATGCCCAGTTTGATGTTATTGTTTCCGTCCATGATATGCATGAAAATATACTTGATAATGTTTTGATATATGTATGAGATGCATGATGTATGAATTTATGAATGCCGAGTGCATGGTGTAGTTCTCTATTAGTCCCTGTGCGTAATGGTATATTTAAATGTATATGATGCATGTTGATGTATATGATCATGATGAATGAATGAATGGGGACTATGATGATAAATGCCGAGTAGGCTTATTATATAAAAGCATGAGAGCTTATGGAAAAGGAAACATCCGAGTAATAGAGGACAATCCGAGTGAAATATCATATGTAAAAACATGGGATGTTTATTGGTGTTAGATTCTGAGTGAAATTATATATATATAAAATGGTGTGAGGCTTAGAAATGCTAAGGCCGAATGGATCCCATGCATGTGAGGCTCATGGTATAGTAATTGCCGAGTGAATGGCATAGGATTTACCGAGTGAATGTGGTATAAGCCGAGTCATCTGACTGTTGTTGAGTTGCCGAGTGAATTTAATGTTGAACGCAGATTTCCGAGTGGGCAATCGAATGAATATGAGTTGAATTTCATATGCATACGTGTTATTGTGTTATTGAATATGAACACCTTGCGGGGTGCCACGAGGGTGTGATCCCGAGTGAAGAGGACGTGGTCCTAATATTGAATGTGATGAAAGACCTTGAGTTGGACTCGGGGCAGTGCCTGGGGCACTAAGCGTGAAATGAGACGCTTGATAAAATGCCGAGTGCATTGGCATTGAACGCCGAGTGAATGAAACCGTATGCATCCGATTCGCCACTGGAATGCGTTGGACTCCAAATACCGATCGGCAAGTCAGATGACAACATGTGATGGAACATGTGATGAATATGGCTAAGTCCTGGAGCTGGGCTCGGACAGACTCCTTGAGTATGGCTCGGAGTGTGAACATTGTTGATATAGACTTGGGGTAGACTTGAGATGAAATCCGATTGATGAGGATATTAGGCTTTATAGCCGAGTGAAAGGGGTAAGAAACCCGATTGAGGATGTTTGTGATTGCTTATGTTGAATGGCAGTGTATGTTGAATGATTGATGATATTTATGTATTATTGTAATGCGGATTCCATGATAATCTGAGCCAATATCTGTCATTTAATATGTAATGCTCACCCCTACACCATTTTTCAGTGTTGCAGGTCGGATTGGAATTATATAAGGGCCTTAACCCGAGTGTTGGGTGTTTATGATAAGGCTGTGTATGTGACAGGGACCGCAAGCGCACGGGTTATGTCGCGTAATATAAAAGATTATCGTTCTCCACAGGGACTGTGTTCAAAGCACCAGCATATTGAAATTTAATTACCCACACAATTAATTTTTAAAGTTTTTGTAAAATAAAGCACAAATTAAAGTTGCACAGAATACGAATAAAAATAAAATTTACTTGACACTTTAAAAAAAATCAGAGTTGAGAGTATCTTGGGATTTCAGGGGATTAAGACTCTATTTTATGTTAATGAATTTTAACTTTTCATAAATAAGGATCGATTTAAGTTTTCCAAGGCGAATTTTCCAAAAGCTAATTAATATGTTCCTCTCGAAATCCTATTAATGTACCTAACTTATGGAAAGCGCTGCTTAATCCTTAGAAAGGCCCATTATCGTTTTATGAAAATCCTTTTTATTTCCTCAAAAGAATTTTGATTACTTTCACGGTTTTACCGAGGTCACAAAAAGCATTTCAAAAATCTTAGGTTTAGTTCAAAGCTTTCCGGTAAAAATAAATCTCTCGATTCTATTTATTACCTAAACTTACTAATATACCCGTAAGTATACAGTTTTATCATTTAGGTTCTTGTTAGGAATTACTAAAAGCATTAAGCATAATTGAACTAAATGGAAAACAGAAATTTATTTAATTCCAAGTCAAAATAACATTAAAATAAAATATTATCATACCCCCTTTATCCCAAGATAATTAATTTAGCTACTCATGAAATAATTTAAATTCATGTAAATAATGGAAAAATAAAACATACAAGACATGGTAAAAATAAAGACTTACGGGTTTCTCCAAAAGCTCAAAATAATTTACCACTGTATTTCCTTGTTGCAATATTCTCCACCAATTACAAATTTAAATTCTCACTTTTACAGCCCTCACACTCTTACAAAATAAAAGAAAGAAAAGAAAATAAAAAGAAAGAGAAGAAAAACGAACAGAGAAAGAAAAATGGAGAAAGAAGAAAACTAAAGAAAAAGAGAGAAAAAGGAACGAAGAAATGAAGCTGGAGTGATTTTAGACTGGGAAGAAGTTGTTTTTTGCTGATGGGTTGCTGCTGCTTTTATAGGCAAATGGATGGAGGATTACAGCTATGAAAACGCATTCAATTTGCAAGTGGAAGAAACTTTCGGTGCATGTGAATTCCAGCTATGCCAACTTGTTTCCAATTTGCATATTTTAATATTTCCAATAATTCGGTGCTTGGATTTTAGTGCTGATTGGTGCAGAATGATGAAATTCCGTGTGGGAAAATGTTATTTTCCCACAGATCCGAGTGAAAGCTTGCTAGAGGGTGGTTTGCTGAGTGCTGGACGGTGTAGGTGCAAACTGGACAGCGTGGAGAGGAGTTGCTGTTAGATGGAGATCTGGACGTTGTGGGCTGGACGGTGTTGAATTGATGAAAAGTCTGGGCGGTGTTGAGATAGGGTTACTGGGCGGTGTTGTGGATGGAAAGGAGAGTCTGTGTTGACTTGATATGTGAGGAAGGAGTACGATGTGGTGGATGGAGACGGTGTTTCTGGGCGGTGTCATGTATTAGGAGCTTGGGCGGTGTTGGTTGGGGAAGAATCTGGGCGGTGTGGATGATGGATTACTGGGCGGTGTCATGGATTGAGGACGGAGTTGTGGATTGAGGACGGGGTTTGTGGAGTAGGTCGGTTTTTGAAAGGAGAAGGGACGGTGTTGAGAAGTGAGGATGGTTAGGTGAAGAATTGGGTCGCTTTCGCTTGAGTGTTTGTTGAAGGAAACCGACTCGCTCAAGCGGAGAAAGGTTCGCTCAAGCGAGAGGTCTTGTTTCACTCGGTGTTTGAGAGTTGGACGGGCAAAGTGACTTACTCGGAATTGATTGAATCCATTCACTCAGCTTAAATTCATGAAGTTCATTCGGCACTGATTGAAGACTCACTCGGGGTCAGAATTTATTCAATCGGTTCTCAATCATTTTCACTTGGCTGTAATCTGAACCACTCGGTTAAAACTCTGCTCGGATTTTTGCCCTGGAATTCACTCGGAAGTGCCTTCTTATTTCTCACTCAGAACTTGCACTTGAAGGACTCTGGAAGCTGGCTGGTAGAAGTTTATGTCCGAGCCTTGTTTTGCTCGAAAGTGACTTTTCACTCGGATTTAATGCAAAACTTAAAAGTCAGTCCGAGTGTGATTCACTCCTGGTCGGATTTCACCTTGTCCGATTAAGACACCACTCGGAAATGCCTTGTTCTCCGAATGAAACCACTCGGATTCTCCTTAGTCAGCATTTATTCATTCAATGGCATTCCTTCTGCTCGGAATCAATTCACTCGGAATCAGCTTTTTGCCCAGAAAAGCTCTTGTTCTTTGGTCAGACCTGCTTCAGTCAGCATTCTTCACTCGAATTTACTTCAATCAGCAATCCTTTCACTCGAAAAATACCTTTGGGTAGCATTTATTAAAGCTCAGTTCCTTTTCTCACTCGGAATTATTGCATTCGGACAGCTTTCAATCGGATTTTCCTAAAACCGAGACTTTATTCCTTTTTAGCATTGATCCTTTACTCGAGTCAGCCATTTATCACTCGGAATTGTTTTGACAGGGAACATTTCACTCGGATTTTCCTCCAGCAGTGCAGTATTCCACTCGGATTTGGTCCATGCTGAGTCATTCCACTCGGATTTGGTCATTTGGAGTTGGATTTCAGCATTCTGAGTCGTATTTCAGTGTTCTGAGTCAGAATTCAGCATAAAAAGAGAGTTCTTTCCACTTTGGGCTTGTTCTTCTTGCTTCTTTATCATTTTATGGTCGTTTTTCTCTTGTTTTTGACCCTTTATTACCTTAAGTTCTGCAAAATAACATACCCAAGTAGACTAGAGTGGAAAGAAAGCAAAAATCACAATAAATAAAGGAAATATAGTGGATAATGATTAAAATCCTAAGTAAATTGGGTCTAATTTATTGTAATATAAAGCACTTATCAAAATACCCCAAACCAAAACATTGCTTGTCCTCAAGCAATCACCATATTCACAAGATAAATACAGAAAACACTAAACTTAATAACTTATGGAATCCAAAACAGAGAAACAGATTTATTCAAATGCCAGTTTTATTTTTCTTATGTGAATCAATTTTCAATGTCAAGACTTGAGATACTCTTCTCACAATTTTCACTCAAGTGTTTAAAGGATTGTGTATCTCTCAAATCATCATAGTCAAAAAAATATTACCATAAGCTTGTTAATAAACCAGAAACTCTACAGTTTAGATAGAAAATATGTCAAAGTCTAAAGGTCTTTCAAAGGTTGTAACGTGGCCTTGGGTTGTATTGTCAAGGCAGGAAATTCAAGAAAAATAGAATACAAAAGGGCTTTAACAGTCATGAATGATTCAATTATCATCATAAATTTAACAAAGCAAATTTTTGAATTTTTATGGACTTTTTGGAATTCATTCAATATCATCCTTTTGATTTTCTTTTTCTTTTTCTTGCTTTTCTTTGCATCCAATACCATATTTTTCTTAAGTCCTTTTTTATTTCTTTGCTCCACTAAATTTCCAACTTTTTCATCATTAAGAGAATATCAGTCAATGAAAGGTTTCAAAGAAAAATTTTTGCTTTTAGGCTCAAAAGGGGCAACTAGGGGTCAAATTATACAAAATTCTGAGGCTTAAGAATAAGACCTAATTGTGCCTTTATCATTCTAAGACATATAATCAAAAACCATTTTGAATCGGTTAAAAAAAACAAGTTCTAGAATATTAATGACTATGAGATTCACTCAATTAAGAAAATATGGGTTTTGAAAATTTGTTTGATAAATAACCCATTTTGGCTCAAGTCTAACCATGGAAAGTCTTTTCAAAGAAAATTTTAATCACATAAGGTTCATTTAAGCATTTATTTTGCATTTAAACAATCAAATTTTTAAAAATTTTACTCAAAATTTTGGGATCCTTAGATACTTTAGCCTTGTGTTCAAAGTAAATTTATCATGCAATCATGGTAAATTACAAGATTACAAACAAATCAAAGAAGACACACATGCATAATAAAATAACAATCACACAACGTAAACAAAACAGTTAAGTTTTCTTATCTACCACCCCAAACCAGAATTTGACATTGTCCTCAATGTTAAAATGGATGATAAAAGGATAAGAAAACTTACCTGTAATAACCCCAAACCAGTATCTGACATAGTTGGTTTTTTTTTTTCAATATAATGAAACAACAACTTTTTATAGGGTTACCTCCCTATCAGTGCTAAGTTTTAAGTCTTCAGCCAGACTTCTTACCGTTTGGATTTACTCATCAGGAGCATCAAACAAGTCCAAGTCACTTGCTTATTGTATTGGTTGACCTGTCAGATAGTGTTTTACTCTCTGTCCATTTACCCTAAATGTACCAGATTTCTCGCTCCATAGTTCGACAGCTCCGAAGGGAAAGACTTTTGTCACCTTGAATGGTCCCGACCATCGGGATCTCAGTTTTCCTGGAAAAAGCTTCAATCTGGAATTAAACAGTAAAACCATATCACCTGGATTAAATGTTCTCCGTTGGATGTGACGATCATGCCATTGTTTGGTTTTTTCTTTATAAATTCTGGCATTTTCGTATGCATCTAGACGGAGTTCTTCAAGCTCATTTAATTCCAACAATCTTTGTTCACCTGCAGCCTTATGATCAAAGTTAAGAGTTTTAACAGCCCAAAAAGATTTATATTCTAGCTCAACAGGTAAATGACAGGGCTTCCCATATACTAGCTTAAAAGGTGTGGTTCCAATGGGAGTTTTGTATGCGGTTCGATACGCCCATAAGGAATCATCTAACTTAATAGACCAATCCTTACGTGATGTATTCACCACTTTTTGAAGAATATTTTTAATTTCCCGATTGGATACCTCAACTTGTCCACTAGTTTGTGGGTGATAAGGTGTAGCAACCTTATGCCTAACTCCATATTTCTTTAGAAGGGTCTGAAAAGTTTTCTCAATAAAATGAGACCCTCCATCACTTATAACACATTTTGGGACCCCAAACCTTGGAAATATTATTTTCTTGAAAAGTTTAATAACAGTTTTAGCATCAGAATGGGGTGAAGCAATGGCTTCCACCCATTTTGACACATAGTCAACTGCCACTAATATGAACTGATTTCCAAAAGAAGAGGGAAAAGGTCCCATAAAATCAACACCCCATACATCAAATAGTTCAACTTCTAAAATGGTATTCAAGGGCATTTCTTGTCTCTTACCAATGTTACCTGTTCTTTGGCAAGTATCACAAGTTAGAACATACTTACGTACATCCTTAAAAATATTTGGCCAATAGAACCCAACTTGCAATATTTTAGCGGTTGTTTTAGAGGTGCTCATGTGCCTTCCACAGGAAAGAGAATGGCAATGATCCAAGATAGCATGGACATCATCTTGTGAAACACATCTACGAATCATACCATCTGCACATTGCTTGAAAAGGAGTGGTTCATCTCAATAATAATGCTTGACATCTGCATAAAACTTTTTTCTTTGCTGAAAGCTAAGATCAGGAGGTAAGATACCACATGCAAGAAAATTTATAAAATCAGCATACCAAGGAACACGTTGGATACTAAGATTCAAGAGTTGTTCATCTGGAAAAGATTCATTGATGGGAATATTATCTGTTTCTTCTTTTTCAGATGTCAACCTAGATAGATGGTCAGCGACCAAGTTCTCGGTACCCTGCTTGTCCTTAATTTCCAAGTCAAATTCTTGCAATATTAGAATCCACCTAATTAATCTAGGCTTTGCTTCCTTTTTATTCAATAGATACTTAATGGCAGAGTGGTCAGTGTAAACAGTAACATGTGAACCTACCAAATAAGACCTAAATTTATCAAAAGCAAAGACAATAGCTAACAGTTCTTTTTCAGTTGTGGCATAATTTACCTGAGCATCATCTAGCGTCCGGCTGGCATAATGAATTACATGGAGCTTTTTATCCTTTCTTTGCCCCAACACAGCCCCTACTGCGTAATCACTCGCATCGCACATCAGCTCAAATGGGAGTTTCCAATCAGGTGGTTGTACGATGGGGGCAGAGATTAGAGCTTGCTTAATCCTACAAAAAGCTTCCATACAAGATGAATCAAAATTGAAAGGCACATCCTTACCCAGAAGAGTTGTAAGAGGCTTTGTGATCTTGGAGAAATCTTTGATGAACCTGCGATAAAACCCTGCATGTCCAAGAAAACTCCGAATACCTTTCACATTTGTGGGTGGAGGCAATTTTTCAATTACTTCCACTTTAGCATTATCAACTTCTATACCTCTCTCAGACACCAGGTGTCCAAGAACTATGCCTTCTCTTACCATAAAATGGCATTTTTCCCAATTTAGAACCAAATTGGTTTCTTCACAACGCTGCAAGACTTGGGACAAATTTGTTAAACAATTATCAAAATCCAAACCATGCACTGAAAAATCATCCATAAAGACTTCCATCACATTTTCAATAAGATCAGAAAAAATTGCTTGCATACACCTTTGAAAAGTCGCAGGTGCATTACATAAACCAAAAGGCATACGTCTGTAAGCATAAGTCCCATAAGGGCAAGTGAAGGTAGTCTTTTCTTGATCAGATGGATGAATGGGAATTTGATGAAAACCTGAATACCTATCCAAATAACAGAAATAAGAGTGTTTCGTGTAACATCCTAAAAATTTTATTCTCATGTATAATCATTTTGATTTAGACCATCAATGATATTATCCATTTTATCTCAACTTTCTACATAAATTTTTGGTTAGGACAACATCTTCAATTTAACCTTTTACCATGGTAAATAATTTTAACTTTATACCTTTGGTAAAAGTTAATCAAATAATTTATTACCTATTTCCTTAGTTATTAATTTCCTTGGTTTTTCCAATTATTCTCATCAAATTGCCACATACTCCACTCAAAATGCGTCATCTTGTACACATTTTAATTGTTAGTTAGAGTCCGAATTTGGAAATATGTCCAACTACAAAGTTGTTCCTCGTTTTCTTATCTTTCCAACAAGACCAAATTTGTTAAATTCCATTAAGATATGAGAGAGATATGTCCAAAATACCGAAACAGTGTCAGAATTGATATTTTATTTCAATCATATCATCTTGTACATATTTTAATACCTTGTTAGAGTCCGAATTTGAAAAAGTCGTAAACTACAAAGTTGTTCCTCGTTGTCTTAGCTTTCCAACAAGACCACATTTGTTAAAATCCATTAAGATATGAGAGAGATATGCCTAAAATACCAAAACAGTGTCAGAATTGATATTTACTTCAATCAAACAAACTACATCATGTAGGCTGCGGAAATGGTCAACAATCCAGCTCATTTTTCTCACCTAAAACCTCCATTATCACCATAATTCATGCACCTAACATCCCACTACAATCCCATTATGAACATCTTGTCCCCCACTTGTCATTTACATCATTAAATCAACACTACATCTTGTTCCCAAGTCTGAATTCTTAGAACAAGCTAAAGTTAGTGAAGTCTCTCTCTTATTTTCTTTCACTTTCTCCATCAATTTCACTCTTGATCTGAAGCTAGGACAATAATACAACACTTTCAACCACTCTAGGAACCTCCATTAAGGTAAGAGGGGACAGGGTTGTGAATATTTGTGAAATGGGTAGAATTGTATGCTGATTCTAGGATTCCAGAATTTATTCATAACTTGTTTCTCATTTTTGATATTGAAAACGTGTGAATTTGACTCTGACTTCTTCATGAAAGTTGTAGATATTTTTGATATCTGAATTTTGAGACCTGAATCAAGTAATTTGAATAAGTATAGCAAAAGTTATAGCCAAAATACTACAGCATGTTCGTGTGAAAAATTTATCCTTTGTTTTGTGTATATATTGATTTACTGGGAACTGTACGTGCATAATCAGCCTTGGATGTCTTCATTAAAGTTGTAGATAATTGAGTTGTGGATCTTTAGAAAGTGGTTTCACATTAAAATAATTTTTGTAGCTCAAGTTATGCTCATAATACTGAAGTATGTACAAGCTGCAAATCTGTAAACTTGAAATCTGTATCTTATTATTAAAATTGGGCATTTTGTATTAAGAATTAGTGATCAGTGTCTTCATGAAAGTTGTAAATCTTTTTGTTATGTGAATTTTGAGACCTGAACCGATTGATTTGAGTATGTGTAGCAAAAGTTATAGCCAAAATACTACTATATGTCCGAGTGAAAGATTTGCTTCATGTTTAGTGTATATTTTGATATGCTGGGAATTATACATGCATAATCAGCCTTGGATGTCTTCATGAAAGTTGTAGATAATTAAGTTGTGGATTTTTAGAAAGTGGTTTCACATCAAAATAATTTTTGTAGTTCAAGTTATGTTCAAATTACTGAAGTATGTGCAAGCTGAAAATCTAAAATTTTGGAATTTTGGAAATCCGAATCTTGTTTTCAATACTGGGAATTTTGTGGTATGAATTAGTTGTTTGAGTCTTCATGAAAGTTGTATATAATTATGTTAAGAGTATTTTAGAACTGGTTTCATGCAAAAATAATTTTTGTAACTCCAGAAACACTAAAATTACTAATATATGTACGTTTTGAAAAACTCACCTTGAGGCAG
Source organism: Clitoria ternatea (assembly GCA_037962975.1). Classification (NCBI taxonomy): domain Eukaryota; kingdom Viridiplantae; phylum Streptophyta; class Magnoliopsida; order Fabales; family Fabaceae; genus Clitoria; species Clitoria ternatea. Next base: position 34,605,215 of record CM075675.1, on the reverse strand, counting down.
TGTGGTATTTCGTGAATAAGTAATATTTCTGTTCAGAATTTGAAACTGTGTTCTTCATGAAAGTTGTAGATAATTGTATTATTGAGCTATAGAAAGTGGAATCACCTAAAAAAGAGTTGATTTGCCCATGTTATGACTGTTTTGCTAATGTATGTTGTTGTTGGGGATGCTGAAAGTCACTTAGAATGGCTATTTTGAAAGAAAATGATATTTTCTCTATGTATAAAAATTATTTATTAAATTATTGAGTGATTATGAATTATTATAAATGTTGTTGAGTATCACACAGTTTGTATATTGTGATGGTGAATAATTATGAATGACATAATTAATATATATGTACATGAATGCCTTGTGGTTATTGACATATGTGGTTGAAACAGTAAATCCATGATTTTGTGAATTATTATGTGTATTGTGTTCCTTGAGGACTTGTAGTATCCAAGAGGTTTTGGAAATGTGGATATCATGGTATGTTAAAAGAATTAAAGGCATTCATGCATCATAAGCATTCGGACGCACCATGGAATTTAGGGGTTCCATGATTGCCTACCCTGGTGGGGGGTTACTCTATGATGAGTTAAGCCCTATTATGTTGTGTGCCATGGAGTGTAGGGATTCATGGTTTATGCAGAAGTCCTACTTATGATATTGTGTACTTCGATACTTAAGCGCCATGAAGTATAGGGATTCATGGTATATGCTAAAGCCCTATTTGTGTCTCTATGAGACTTTTACTGCAGTATTCCCACCAAGACCAAATGGATCCAGCATGACATCATTTGACTAATTAAAGATCTATTAATGGACTTGTTTGGCATATTCATCATATTATTATGAATTATTGATTGTGTTTGTGCAATTTTATCTATTTTATATTTATTCTATATTCTGTCTCACTCTTACATTAATTTTTACAGTGAATGACACGCAGAATGCAGAGTGATGCCATGATGGATGTCTATTTGTTTTATTACCTGAACTTTGAATTTATGGGTTGTAATAAATATAATATGTCATGTACCATTATCTTCACAATCGTTTCCGCTACTTAAATATTTTCTTGAATTTAATTATTCACGACTAGTATGTATGATAATTTTTCCGCTGTTATTAATTGTTATATAAACTCTGAATTAAATTTATAATTTTTAAAATGATCTTTCGAAAAAGCGAAAAATTTACTCGAAAATTTTAATCCACGTTTCGGGGCGTTACATGTTGGTATCAGAGCATTTTCAAAAAATTCAGGACCAATTGCTATGACATGTACTGTTTCTCGACATAATATGTAAAATGTTTGATTTATTGCTTGATAACATGCTAAATGTATACTATATGACTTATGCATGACTGATTAATTGCAAAAAGATTTGTTTTGATTACCGCTTGATGATATGATAAATGTGTGATATGATTGATTGCTTAACTGATAAACTGTAGAATAATGATAGTTATATAGTATTTATATATGATATATTATCCCTTAGAATTGGTATAAATCAAACTACGAATATAGGATGGCAAGAAACAACAACAACAACGACGACGATATGGCAGCAGCTTTCAACCGTTTAGCTGAAGCCATAGAACGACAAAATCAACCAAGGAGCACTGGAGGACTCCATGGGTTAGACCACTTCCTGAAGAGAAAGCCTTCACAATTCAAAGGAGGTTATAATCCAGAAGGAGCATATCTTTGGGCCAAGGAAATGGAGCGCATCTTTCGAGCATTGTCCTGCACAGAATACGAAAAGGTGGAGTATGCCACCTATATGTTGGTGGAAGAGGCAGAGAACTGGTGGATTCATGCTAGAATCCGTATGATCGAGACTGACAGACCCTTGATCTGGGCCAACTTCAAAGACTGTTTCCTGGAGAAATATTTTCCAGCAAGTGTGAAAAGTCGCAAGGAGCTGGAATTTATGGAGTTGAAACAAGGCTCGATGTCCGTTGGAGAATATGCTGTAAAGTTTGAAGAACTATCTCTCTTTTACCCTCCTTTTCAACAGGCTGGTGTCGAAGAATCAAAATGTGTTAAATTTGAGAACGGACTGAATCTGAAAATCAAAGAAGCGATAGGGTACCAAAAAATTCGGAGTTTTCCCATTTTGATCAACAAATGCAGAATTTTTGAAGAGAATCATCAAGCCAGACTGGCACATGAAAAGGCCAATAGACAACTGAAACCTCAGTCAGTTGATTTCAAAAGAAGAGGATCGTTCTATCCAAATCGCTCCAGAGGCGGATCATCATCATCGTCATCTTTTGATAGACGCAATAACATGAGGTGTCTTAAGTGTGGAGGTAATCATCATGTACGTGATTGTAACAGACGTCTTGAAGAGGTCACTTGCTTCCGATGTAACCAAAAAGGACACATCAGTCCAAATTGTCCGCAGAACAATCAAAACAACAACAGGAACACTATGAGTGAACCAAGAGGCTCTAATTATCAGAGAGGCCGAGGAGAAGACACACGTACTGCCCAACCTCCAAGACAGAACAGGGAGTCCACAGATCAGAGGTTGCAACAAACAGCTGGGAGAGTCTATGCCATCAGCGGTTCAGAGGCAGACCAAGCTGATGACCTCGTACAAAGTAAGTGTGACATTAATGGTACAATCCTATCTGTGTTATTTGATTCTGGTGCTACGCATTCTTTTATTTCTGATGAGTGTGTTAGACGCCTTCAATTACCTGTGAAGTCTATGACATATGATCTGATTGTTTCTACTCCCACCGGTACACAACTTAGAACTGCTAAGGTGTGTAACGAATGTTCTATACTCATAGAAGGTAGACGTTTTCTTGTCGATCTTGTTTGTTTACCTTTGAAGGATCTGGACGTGATTCTGGGGATGGACTGGTTATCGATAAATCGAGTCTTGGTGGACTGTCACAACAAGACCGTGATATTTCCATCAGAAAATCTAAATTCTGACAATCTCAAGACCTATGTATTACAAGGTGAAAGTCAATTGTTTGCTTTATTCACTCTTTACAAAGAAGATGGTGAACCTAAAGCAATCGAGATGCCGGTTGTTTCTGAATTTCCTGAAGTATTTCCTGAAGATGTCTCAAGTTTACCTCCAGAACGTGAGGTAGAATTCTCCATTGATTTAATTCCAGGAGCAGAACCAGTGTCTAAAGCTCCATACCGTATGGTACCAATTGAACTGGCGGAACTGAAGAAACAAATTGAAGAGTTGCTGGAGAAGCATTTCATCAGACCGAGTGTGTCACCATGGGGAGCGCCAGTATTGCTCGTCAAGAAGAAAGATGGAAGCATGAGGTTATGCGTAGATTATCGTCAACTAAATAAATTGACAGTGAAGAATAGATATCCTTTGCCCAGAATTGATGATCTGATAGATCAATTGAGAGGTGCTGCAGTGTTTTCCAAGATTGATCTACGATCGGGGTATCATCAGATTCGTGTCAAGTCTGAGGATATTCCAAAGACAGCCTTTAGAACACGATATGGTCATTACGAGTACCTTGTGATGCCCTTCGGAGTGACCAATGCTCCAGCCGTATTCATGGATTACATGAATCGAGTATTTCATCCCTACTTGGATCAATTTGTCATCATTTTCATTGATGATATTCTGATCTATTCAAAAACTGCAGAGGAACATGAAAAGCATCTTCGAGTGGTATTGCAGATTTTGAAGGAGAAGCAGTTGTATGCAAAGTTATCAAAATGTGAATTCTGGTTGAAAGAGGTAAAATTCCTAGGCCATGTAATCTCAAACGAAGGAGTATCTGTGGATCCTTCTAAAATAGAAGCTGTGGTAAACTGGGAGAGACCTACTTCAGTCACTGAGATACGAAGTTTCCTGGGATTGGCTGGTTATTATCGGAGATTCATTGAAGGGTTTTCTCAAATTGCCCTACCAATGACTCGGCTAACCCGGAAGAATCAACCTTTTTCTTGGACGCCAGAATGTGAGAAAAGTTTCCAAGAACTGAAGTTGAAGCTTACATCTGCTCCAGTCTTAACCTTACCTAACCCACAAGAAGATTTTGTGGTTTATTGTGATGCTTCCAAAATGGGCTTAGGATGTGTTTTGATGCAGCAACGAAAGGTGGTTGCCTATGCTTCTAGACAGTTGAGACCACATGAGATGAACTATCCAACGCATGATCTAGAATTGGCAGCAGTGGTATTTGCTCTGAAAATCTGGAGACACCATTTGTATGGAGTCAGGTTTGAAGTGTTCAGTGACCACAAGAGCTTGAAGTATTTGTTCGATCAAAAAGAATTAAACATGAGGCAGCGAAGGTGGATGGAATTTCTTAAAGATTATGAATTTGATTTGAAATACCATCCAGGAAAAGCAAATGTGGTGGCAGATGCACTAAGCCGAAAGTCCATTCATATGGCATCTTTGATGATAAAAGAAATAGAGATGATAGAACAGTTCAGAGACATGAACTTGGGTGTAGAGATAAAATCTTCAAAGAGTATGACTTTGGGGACTTTGAAAATAACCAATGATTTCCTGAAACTGTTAGGTGAAAGATAGAAAGAAGATTTGCCATTACAGGAGTTGAGAGAATTACAGGCGAATGGAAAAGATATGGGACTACAAGAAGGATCAGATGGAATTTGGAGGATCAGGAATAGAATTTGTGTACCAGATGATGTTGATCTGAGAAGGACGATTCTAGAAGAAGCGCATAAAAGTATGTTGAGCATTCATCCTGGATCAACTAAGATGTATCAAGATCTGAGGAAAAGCTTTTGGTGGCCAAGGATGAAGAAAGAGATAGTTGAATATGTGGCTTCATGTCTGGTGTGTCAAAAAGCCAAGGTAGAACACCAGAAGCCATCTGGTGAACTGCAACCATTAGAGATTCCTGTCTGGAAATGGGATGACATCTCAATGGACTTTGTGTCGGGGTTACCAAGAACACGTTCAGGGAATGATGCAATCTGGGTTATTGTAGACAGATTGACAAAGTCTGCTCACTTTCTCCCAATGAATATGAAGAACTCTTTACAAAAGTTGGCACAGTTATATGTGAAGGAGATCGTAAGACTACATGGTGTACCATCAAGTATTGTGTCAGATAGAGATCCAAGATTCACTTCCCGATTCTGGGGAAGCTTGCATCAGGAATTGGGTTCAAAGCTTCGATTGAGTTCAGCTTATCATCCCCAAACAGATGGACAGTCAGAACGTACCATACAAAGTTTGGAAGACTTACTGCGATCTTGTGTGATTGAACATGGTGGTAGTTGGGAGCAGTTTCTTCCATTGATTGAATTCACGTATAATAACAGCTACCACAGCAGTATTGGTATGGCTCCATTTGAAGCATTGTATGGTAGGAAGTGTCGAACACCACTTTGTTGGTTAGAAACTGGTGAAAGTTTGGCGTTAGGACCTGAAATTGTACAGCAGACTACTGAACAGATAGAAATGATCAGAGAAAAGATGAAGGCATCTCAGGACAGACAGAAGCAGTATTATGATAAGAGGAGGAAACCACTTGAATTCCAAGTTGGTGAGCATGTATTTTTGAAGGTTTCACCTCACAAGGGGATTGGTCGAGCATTGAAGAGTAAGAAATTGAGTCCGAGATTCATTGGACCATATGAGATCCTAAAGAGGGTTGGTACAGTGGCATATCAGATTGCACTTCCCCCTCACCTGGCAAATCTGCACAATGTATTTCATGTATCACAGCTAAGGAAGTACGTACAAGATCCCAACCATGTGATTGCTGCCGATGATATTGAAGTTAGAGAAAATCTGACCATCTCCACAGAACCTACACAGATTCTAGAAAGATCGAATAAACGCTTGAGGAACAAGAATGTACCACTGGTAAAAGTTGCATGGAAACAAGGAACTGATGTAACTCTGACTTGGGAGCGTGAAGATGCTATGAGGACACAGTATCCAGAATTGTTTCACTGAGGAGTGCGTAATGATTAAATTTCGAGGACGAAATTTTTATTAGGGTGGGAGAATTGTAACATCCTAAAAATTTTATTCTCATGTATAATCATTTTGATTTAGACCATCAATGATATTATCCATTTTATCTCAACTTTCTACATAAATTTTTGGTTAGGACAACATCTTCAATTTAACCTTTTACCATGGTAAATAATTTTAACTTTATACCTTTGGTAAAAGTTAATCAAATAATTTATTACCTATTTCCTTAGTTATTAATTTCCTTGGTTTTTCCAATTACTCTCATCAAATTGCCACATACTCCACTCAAAATGCATCATCTTGTACATATTTTAATTGTTAGTTAGAGTCCGAATTTGGAAATGTGTCCAACTACAAAGTTGTTCCTCCTTTTCTTATCTTTTCAACAAGACCAAATTTGTTAAATTCCATTAAGATATGAGAGAGATATGTCCAAAATACCGAAACAGTGTCAGAATTGATATTTTATTTCAATCATATCATCTTGTACATATTTTAATACCTTGTTAGAGTCCGAATTTGAAAAAGTCGTAAACTACAAAGTTGTTCCTCGTTGTCTTAGCTTTCCAACAAGACCACATTTGTTAAAATCCATTAAGATATGAGAGAGATATGCCTAAAATACCAAAATAGTGTCAGAATTGATATTTACTTCAATCAAACAAACTACATTATGTAGGCTGCGGAAATGGTCAACAATCCAGCTCATTTTTCTCACCTAAAACCTCCATTATCACCATAATTCATGCACCTAACATCCCACTACAATCCCATTATGAAAATCTTGTCCCCCACTTGTCATTTACATCATTAAATCAACACTACATCTTGTTCCCAAGTCTGAATTCTTAGAACAAGCTAAAGTTAGTGAAGTCTCTCTCTTATTTTCTTTCACTTTCTCCATCAATTTCACTCTTGATCTGAAGCTAGGACAATAATACAACACTTTCAACCACTTTAGGAACCTCCATTAAGGTAAGAGGGGACAGGGTTGTGAATATTTGTGAAATGGGTAGAATTGTATGCTGATTCTAGGATTCCAGAATTTATTCGTAACTTGTTGCTCATTTGTCATATTGAAAACGTGTGAATTTGACTCTGACTTCTTCATGAAAGTTGTAGATATTTTGGATATCTGAATTTTGAGACCTGAATCAAGTAATTTGAATAAGTATAGCAAAAGTTATAGCCAAAATACTACAGTATGTTCGTGTGAAAAATTTATCCTTTGTTTTGTGTATATATTGATTTACTGGGAACTGTACGTGCATAATCAGCCTTGGATGTCTTCATTAAAGTTGTAGATAATTAAGTTGTGGATCTTTAGAAAGTGGTTTCACATTAAAATAATTTTTGTAGCTCAAGTTATGCTCATAATACTGAAGTATGTACAAGCTGTAAATCTGTGAACTTGAAATCTGTATCTTATTGTTAAAATTGGGCATTTTGTATTAAGAATTAGTGATCAGTGTCTTCATGAAAGTTGTAAATCTCTTTGTTATGTGAATTTTGAGACCTGAACCGATTGATTTGAGTATGTGTAGCAAAAGTTATAGCCAAAATACTACTATATGTCCGAGTGAAAGATTTGCTTCATGTTTAGTGTATATTTTGATATGCTGGGAATTATACATGCATAATCAGCCTTGGATGTCTTCATGAAAGTTGTAGATAATTAAGTTGTGGATTTTTAGAAAGTGGTTTCACATCAAAATAATTTTTGTAGTTCAAGTTATGTTCAAATTACTGAAGTATGTGCAAGCTGAAAATCTAAAATTTTGGAATTTTGGAAATCCGAATCTTGTTTTCAATACTGGGAATTTTGTGGTATGAATTAGTTGTTTGAGTCTTCATGAAAGTTGTAGATAATTATGTTAAGAGTATTTTAGAACTGGTTTCATGCAAAAATAATTTTTGTAACTCCAGAAACACTGAAATTACTAATATATGTACGTTTTGAAAAACTCACCTTGAGGCAGTGTGGTATTTCATGAATAAGTAATATTTCTGTTTAGAATTTGAAACTGTGTTCTTCATGAAAGTTGTAGATAATTATATTATTGAGCTATAGAAAGTGGAATCACCTAAAAATGAGTTGATTTGCCCATGTTATGACTGTTTTGCTAATGTATGTTGCTGTTGGGGATGCTGAAAGTCACTTAGAATGGCTATTTTGAAAGAAAATGATATTTTCTCTATGTATAAAAATTATTTATTAAATTATTGAGTGATTATGAATTATTATAAATGTTGTTGAGTATCACACAGTTTGTATATTGTGATGGTGAATAATTATGAATGACATAATTAATATATATGTACATGAATGCCTTGTGGTTATTGACATATGTGGTTGAAACAGTAAATCCATGATTTTGTGAATTATTATGTGTATTGTGTTCCTTGAGGACTTGTAGTATCCAAGAGGTTTTGGAAATGTGGATATCATGGTATGTTAAAAGAATTAAAGGCATTCATGCATCATAAGCATTCGGACGCACCATGGAATTTAGGGGTTCCATGATTGCCTACCCTGGTGGGGGGTTACTCTATGATGAGTTAAGCCCTATTATGTTGTGTGCCATGGAGTGTAGGGATTCATGGTTTATGCAGAAGTCCTACTTATGATATTGTGTACTTCGGTACTTAAGCGCCATGAAGTATAGGGATTCATGGTATATGCTAAAGCCCTATTTGTGTCTCTATGAGACTTTTACTGCAGTATTCCCACCAAGACCAAATGGATCCAGCATGACATCATTTGACTAATTAAAGATCTATTAATGGACTTGTTTGGCATATTCATCATATCATTATGAATTATTGATTGTGTTTATGCAATTTTATCTATTTTATATTTATTCTATATTCTGTCTCACTCTTACATTAATTTTTACAGTGAATGACACGCAGAATGCAGAGTGATGCCATGATGGATGTCTATTTGTTTTATTACCTGAACTTTGAATTTATGGGTTGTAATAAATATAATATGTCATGTACCATTATCTTCACAATCGTTTCCGCTACTTAAATATTTTCTTGAATTTAATTATTCACGATTAGTATGTATGATAATTTTTCCGCTGTTATTAATTGTTATATAAACTCTGAATTAAATTTATAATTTTTAAAATGATCTTTCGAAAAAGCGAAAAATTTACTCGAAAATTTTAATCCACGTTTCGGGGCGTTACATTTCGCAAGTCTTTCAAGCATCTGATCAATAAAAGGGAGGGGAAAATGATCTTTTTTCGTGGCGCTATTTAACTTTCTATAATCAATGCACATGCGCCAACCAGAGACAATCCTAGTAGGAATCAAGTTATGTTTATCATTTTCAATCACAGTTTTTCCCCCCTTTTTAGGCACCACATGAACAGGACTTACCCATTTACTACTATCAACAGGGTATATGACTCCAGCATCAAGCAATTTCAAAATTTCCTTTTTAACCACTTCTTGCATTTTAGGATTTAATCTCCTAAGTGGTTCTACTGTGGGCCTACTTTCATCTTCTACAGTAATCTTGTGCATACAAAGAGAAGGGCTAATCCCTTTGATATCATCCATTGTATAACCTATTACCTTTCTATACAACCTAAGTTGTTTCAAAAGTTTTTCAGTTTCATATGGATTCAATTCAGCATTAATAATCACAGGATATGTGGAATTAGGGCCAAGAAACTCATATCTTAATGAAGCTGGTAAAGGTTTTAATTCCACATTGGGGCTTACCACTTTGTCACCTATGACCTCAGTATCATGTTTTAGTGGGGCCTCAGAGCAATCAAATGTTTCTGTTGACTCAATCATGAAAATAGTTTCAAGTGGGTCATTAGGAAGGGTTACTTCCTTTACCACTTGTTCGACAAAATCCACAGTACAACAAACATCATTATAAGGTTTTTCTAAAACATTTTTCAAGTTGAAATCAACCTTTTGGTCTCCAACAGTTAGAGACAACTTACCATTCTTGACATCAATCACAGCACCTGCAGTTGCTAAAAATGGTCTGCCTAAAATAATAGGAATCAAAGAATCTTCGTCCATTTCAAGCACAACAAAGTCAACAGGTATAAAAAATTTTCCTATCTTAATAGGAACATCCTCTAAAATTCCTACAGGATATTTTACAGATCTATCAGCCAATTGTAAAGACATCCTAGTAGGTTTTAACTCACCCAATCCTAACTTTTCAGCAACAGATAATGGCATTAAACTCACACTCGCTCCTAAATCACACAATGCTTTATCTATATTCATGTCACCAATCATGCAAGGAATAGAGAAACTACCTGGATCTTGGAGCTTGGGTGGAAGTTTCTTTTGAATTAGAGCACTGCATTCTTCAGTAAGTGCAACTGTACCATCTTCCTCCAGTCTTCTTTTGTTGGACAGAATGTCCTTTAGGAACTTTGCATATGTGGGCATTTGCTGCAAAGCATCTGTAAAGGGAATATTAATATACAATTTCTTTAAAACATCAAGGAACTTACCAAATTGTTTGTCCAACTTTGCTTTGGCTAAGCGCTGAGGAAATGGAATGGGGGTTGATATGGCTTAACCTCCTCCTTCTTTTCTTGTGGTTTCTCTTCTTCAATTACTGGATGAGATGAAGATTCATCGACTTTCTTTTCCTCCTTTGCTGTCTTGTCAACTGGCCCATCGTATTGAGTACCACTCCTAAGAGTGACAGCCATGGTTTGGTTAGATGGTCCAGCCTCTGGTTTCCCAGGAAATGTTCCTGGTGCTCTTTGAGAATAGGAGGCTTGTTGGGCAATTTGATTTTCCAGTATTTTGTTGTGAGTGGCAAGAGAGTCCACTTTTGAAGCCAAGTTTTTTATTGCATCAGAGAATTCATCATTTTGTTTAAGTTGAGTAGCTACAAATGTCTCCATCAAGGATTCTAGCTTTGATTTTTATGGAATATAGGTTCCTTGTTGAGGTTTGTAGTTACTTTGGAATTGAGGTGGCCTATTTGGAAGACAGGTGGACCTTGTGGAGGTCTGTAGTTACCTTGATAGTTTCCACCATAGTTTCCAATAGCGTCCACCTGATGCATTTCTTGTTCTTGATTAGGGGTCATTGCTAAATGGCAGTTTGTAGCTCCATGTCCTGAAACACCACAAACTTCACAAACAATATTAGTAGCACCTGTTGACCCTATTTTATCAAGTTTTAATGTTAATGCTTCAACTTTAGCAAAAAGTAGGGAAAGAGCATCAACAGAGTACTTACCTGGTGTTTTAGAAGGTAATCCTCTCTCAGAGTTCCATTGGTGAGTGTTTTGAGTTATTTCCTCGATCAGGTTCTCAGCTTCATCAACATTTTTACTCATGAAGGCTCCTCCAGCTGCAGCATCTAAAGAGATCTTTTGTGTGGAAGTTAGTCCATTATAGAAAATATGGATTGTCAACCACCTTTCTATCCCATGGTGAGGACATTCTCTTAGCAACTCTCTGTATCTTTCCCAGGCTTCATATAAGGATTCATCATCTTTTTGTGAAAAATTGATGATTTGTTTTCTCAGCACATCAATCTTGTTCCTTGGGTACCATTTATTGATAAAAGCACTGGACAATTGTTCCCAAGTCGTGATGGATCCTTCAGGAAGAGAGTATAACCACGCTCTCGCTTTATCTCTTAAGGAGAAAGGGAAAAGTCTTAAGCGTATGGCATCATTGGTGGCTCCATTCATTTTAAGTGTGTCACAGTACTCCAAAAAGATTTGGAGATGAAGATTAGGATCCTCGGAGGGTAAACCTCCGAATTGGTTCTGTTGAACCATAGAGAGTAGTGAAGGCTTCAATTCAAAATTGTTAGCCTCCACTGTGGGTCTGAGGATGCTAGATCCTCTTCCATTTGTGCTTGGAGCGGCAAAATCTCTTAAGGGTCTATGTTGGTCTGCCATTTGTTTTTCTTTTTTTTCTTTTTGTTGTTTTTGTTGTTTTCTTAAAGCTCTAAGGGTACGTTCTATCTCAGGGTCAAATCCTAAGTTTAGATCGACACTACGGCTTCGTCGCATAAAAATAAATGACTAACAAAACAAACAATTACGAAAATAAAACAACAACAGATACACAGAATACAGAACAAAATACAAAATTACAAAGAAAATAACAATAAAAATAACAATAAAAATATTAACAAGTATGATCTAATCGAATTTCAATATTTGCCGATATTTGAGGGACAACAGTCCCCGACAACGGCGCCAAAAACTTGACAGGACCCGCAAGCGCACGGGTTATGTCGCGTAATATAAAAGATTATCGTTCTCCACAGGGACTGTGTTCAAAGCACCAGCATATTGAAATTTAATTATCCACACAATTAATTTTTAAGGTTTTTGTAAAATAAAGCACAAATTAAAGTTGCACAGAATACGAATAAAAATAAAATTTACTTGACACATTAAAAAAATCAGAGTTGAGAGTATCTTGGGATTTCAGGGGATTAAGACTCTATTTTATGTTAATGAATTTTAACTTTTCATAAATAAGGATCGATTTAAGTTTTCCAAGGCGAATTTTCCAAAAGCTAATTAATATGTTCCTCTCGGAATCCTATTAATGTACCTAACTTATGGAAAGCGCTGCTTAATCCTCAGAAAGGCCCATTACCGTTTTATGAAAATCCCTTTTATTTTCTCAAAAGAATTTTGATTACTTTCACGGTTTTACCGAGGTCACAAAAAGCATTTCAAAAATCTTAGGTTTAGTTCAAAGCTTTCCGGTAAAAATAAATCTCTCGATTCTATTTATTACCTAAACTTACTAATATACCCGTAAGTATACAGTTTTATCATTTAGGTTCTTGTTAGGAATTACTAAAAGCATTAAGCATAATTGAACTAAATGGAAAACAGAAATTTATTTAATTCCAAGTCAAAATAACATTAAAATAAAATATTATCATACCCCTTTTATCCCAAGATAATTAATTTAGCTACTCATGAAATAATTTAAATTCATGTAAATAATGGAAAAATAAAACATACAAGACATGGTAAAAATAAAGACTTACGGGTTTCTCCAAAAGCTCAAAATAATTTACCACTGTATTTTCTTGTTGCAATATTCTCCACCAATTACAAATTTAAATTCTCACTTTTACAGCCCTCACACTCTTACAAAATAAAAGAAAGAAAAGAAAATAAAAAGAAAGAGAAGAAAAACGAACAGAGAAAGAAAAATGGAGAAAGAAGAAAACTAAAGAAAAAGAGAGAAAAAGGAACGAAGAAATGAAGCTGGAGTGATTTTAGACTGGGAAGAAGTTGTTTTTTGCTGATGGGTTGCTGCTGCTTTTATAGGCAAATGGATGGAGGATTACAGCTATGAAAACGCGTTCAATTTGCAAGTGGAAGAAACTTTCGGTGCATGTGAATTCCAGCTGTGCCAACTTGTTTCCAATTTGCATATTTTATTATTTCCAATAATTCGGTGCTTGGATTTTAGTGCTGATTGGTGCAGAATGATGAAATTCCGTGTGGGAAAATGTTATTTTCCCACAGATCCGAGTGAAAGCTTGCTGGAGGGTGGTTTGCTGAGTGCTGGACGGTGTAGGTGCAAACTGGACAGCGTGGAGAGGAGTTGCTGTTAGATGGAGATCTGGACGTTGTGGGCTGGACGGTGTTGAATTGATGAAAAGTCTGGGCGGTGTTAAGATAGGGTTACTGGGCGGTGTTATGGATGGAAAGGAGAGTCTGTGTTGACTTGGTATGTGAGGAAGGAGTACGATGTGGTGGATGGAGACGGTGTTTCTGGGCGGTGTCATGTATTAGGAGCTTGGGTGGTGTTGGTTGGGGAAGAATCTGGGCGGTGTGGATGATGGATTACTGGGCGGTGTCATGGATTGAGGACGGAGTTGTGGATTGAGGACGGGGTTTGTGGAGTAGGTCGTTTTTTAAAGGAGAAGGGACGGTGTTGAGAAGTGAGGATGGTTAGGTGAAGAATTGGGTCGGTTTCGCTTGAGTATTTGTTGAAGGAAACCGACTCGCTCAAGCGGAGAAAGGTTCGCTCAAGCGAGAGGTCTTGTTTCACTCGGTGTTTGAGAGTTGGACGGGCAAAGTGACTTACTCGGAATTGATTGAATCCATTCACTCAGCTTAAATTCATGAAGTTCATTCGGCACTGATTGAAGACTCACTCGGGGTCAGAATTTATTCAATCAGTTCTCAATCATTTTCACTTGACTGTAATCTGAACCACTCGGTTAAAACTCTGCTCGGATTTTTGCCCTGGAATTCACTCGGAAGTGCCTTCTTATTTCTCACTCAGAACTTGCACTTGAAGGACTCTGGAAGCTGGCTGGTAGAAGTTTATGTCCGAGCCTTGTTTTGCTCAAAAGTGACTTTTCACTCGGATTTAATGCAAAACTTAAAAGTCAGTCCGAGTGTGATTCACTCCTGGTCGGATTTCACCTTGTCCGATTAAGACACCACTCGGAAATGCCTTGTTCTCCGAATGAAACCACTCGGATTCTCCTTAGTCAGCATTTATTCATTCAATGGCATTCCTTCTGCTCGGAATCAATTCACTCGGAATCAGCTTTTTGCCCAGAAAAGCTCTTGTTCTTTGGTCAGACCTGCTTCAGTCAGCATTCTTCACTCGGATTTACTTCAATCAGCAATCCTTTCACTCGGAAAATACCTTTGGGTAGAATTTATTAAAGCTCAGTTCCTTTTCTCACTCGGAATTGTTGCATTCAGACAGCTTTCAATCGGATTTTCCTAAAACCGAGACTTTATTCCTTTTTAGCATTGATCCTTTACTCGAGTCAGCCATTTATCACTCGGAATTGTTTTGACAGGGAACATTTCACTCAGATTTTCCTCCAGCAGTGCAGTATTCCACTCGGATTTGGTCCATGCTGAGTCATTCCACTCGGATTTGGTCATTTGGAGTTGGATTTCAGCATTCTGAGTCGTATTTCAGTGTTCTGAGTCGGAATTCAGCATAAAAAGAGAGTTCTTTCCACTTTGGGCTTGTTCTTCTTGCTTCTTTATCATTTTATGGTCGTTTTTCTCTTGTTTTTGACCCTTTATTACCTTAAGTTCTGCAAAATAACATACCCAAGTAGACTAGAGTGGAAAGAAAGCAAAAATCACAATAAATAAAGGAAATACAGTGGATAATGATTAAAATCCTAAGCAAATTGGGTCTAATTTATTGTACTATAAAGCACTTATCAGTATGTAAAATTATAATCCGAGTGTCTTTTGTTGTATTTAAGCCTTGGCCGGCTCACAACAATGTTGTATGATGAATATTATTACATTTGTATGGAAATCCGAGTGTATGTTTGCATATATGGACTTACATTGGAATCATGTATTTGTATCGGATTGTGAGTTTTGGTGAATGAGTAATGATAAGTTGCGAATATCCGAGTGTATGCGTATGTGTGTATATATGTGTTATGTTGATAACAAGGTTGTGAGTTGGTGGAAGAGTATTGCTGAGTGGGTAGTCGGCTTTGGGGAGTAGAGAGTGCATTTATGTATGAATTTTATGTTGATTTGATGCTTCTTACTGACTCGGAAATGATGTTGTATGAATATATCTAAGTTAATGAACCCTGAGTGGAATATATGTGGCTTAGTTGCTTTTCCGAGTGAGTCTTATGAATGGGACTCCATATCCGAGCGTAACTCATGTGTGAGCCTCTTTCTGTGTTTTAATGGCTCTTGTGGATTCTGAGTGAAGAATATATGGTGAAGCCCGAGCAGGGAATGATCTTGTATAATCTGAGTGAACTCCTCCGAGGAAAGAGTTGTTGATGGCTCAGATAAGAAATAATCTAAGTGTTTATACATATATGATCCGAGTGAAGTTATGAATGTAATCCGAGTGAATTACTTGGGTAATTCCTCTGACTGTTGAGGAGTTTGGATCATTCCGAGTGGAACTGATTTCGTAGGCTATTTCTGAGTAATGAGTGGTTAAGGTATTATCCGAGAGTGAATAGGCATGAATGCCGATTGTGTGGCCGAATGAGTATTGGTCGGAAATGATACTGGTTACCAAGTGGAATACCACTCTGATGATGAGTTAGTTTATGACTGATTGGACCGAGTGATGTATGGCCGAGAGGAAGCCTATATGTATTCTCTGACTGAGGGGGTTCAAATATACCGAGTGACTCGGGGATTGAATTATACCGAGTGGTTTGATTGATAGAATCTGAGTGGGATAACTCTCAATTCCCGAGTGGATCCTTATGTTGACTTTGTGGATAAATTGAGGGGCTAAGTTATGGGTTGCTGAGTGAGGCAATTGTTGGGGTAGTTCCCGAGTGATTGGATTCCCTTATACCGAGTGGACTAAGTCATTACCGAGTGAATGGGTGACTCAGATTCCGAGTGAGATTATTATTATTAGCCGAGTGTGGCTCTCGCTTTAGCGAGTGGGACCTCGCTCCAGCGAGTATGTTGCTGGGGAAGACTTTTGATTGTGGTTCCGCTTTAGCGCATGTGTGTTCGCCCGAGCGAGTTGGTCGGCCTCGCTCAAGCGGAGTCAGATCTCGCTTGAACGAGTGCGTGTTGCATTGTGGTTCGCTCAGGCGCTGTTGGTGCTTCCGTGTGAATGGTTTTAATTCCCTTGCCTTCCCTGTCTTTTTCTGCTTGGCCATGGGGCCAGCTCTCTTATCTTCATATAAGGGAGTGTTTTTATTATGGATCCAGGATATTTTCTAATTAATTCGTGAAAATTTTTCCCCTAAAATTAGGGTGTCACAATCTTCGCCCAAGTGAGCGATTTCCCGCTTGAGCGAGGGTGACTTGGTCAACTTTTGTGTAATTCTCGCCCAAGTGAGAAGGGTCTCGCCTGAGAGAGAATGTCCTTGGTTAGTCTCCACTTGATTCTCACTTGAGCAAGGGTGTTCTCGCTTAAGCGAGATACAGAGGTTCTATTTGTGTACCTTTCACTTAAGTGAGTATCTGTCGCTAAAGCGAAAGTGGTCCTTCGCTCAAGTAAAAGTGGTCCCTCGCTCAAGCGAGCGATTTCCCGCTTGACTGAGGGTTCATGCAACTGATTTTCTTAATGTTGAGCTTGTATGTTATATCATGGGCCTATTCTTGTGTATTGTGGTGACATTTTTGAAACACATAATCTTTGAGTTGCCACGGTTTACCTCCGGGGATTTTAAATGCGAAAAATCTATGCTCTTTTTAGCAAAACCCCGAGGTAAATTCTGGAGACTTATAAGGGGATGTTGCATTTGTTTGGTTGACATATGAACTATTGGTACGACCCTTTGATTGACCTAGAATTATTTATTATGTGAAGTTCTATATAACACTTTGGTTTCTCAGATCGGTGAACACATGCATGTGGTGCCAAATATTAAATTCTGATTTATATATGCATGTTGATATATATATATGTGTGTGTGTGTGTGTGTGTGTGTGTGTGTGTGTGTGTGTGTTTATGTGTGTATGTGTGGTACGACCCTTCAGTTAGCCTAATCTAACAAATATTTATGTATGTAAGGCTTGGGAGCATCACTTAGCATGTATAATGATATGTAAGATATAATTAGTTGATCGTCAGTACATATGTAACTGATACCCCATTGGAGGTTGTCATAGTGTTATGTTGAGGACTTAGTTAATCCTTCGTATGTCTAGGAATTTAGACTGATATAATGATGAATTGGTATGTGTTTAGGTTATATAAGTTATGTCCCGAGGTCGGTGTTCTATGGATCTCGACTCATATCTCTATATATGGTAAATGAATGATACCTTGTCATTATGAGGGACTTGTAGGTATATTTTTAAGCTTGCTAGGACATGTAGTTATGTCTTTCGCTGTAAGTGTATTATTAAGTCATGTGTCGCTTAGGTTTTTAAGGTTGGTCCATCGGAGTGTTATGTTATTCGCGAAAAATTTTCTTGAACTTTTGTAAACCCTAAGGATTAATTCTGGGAATTTAGACGGGACACGACATCTTTTATAACTTGTATGAGTATATAAAAAATAGATTAAGTGAATATAAAAGAGAAAGATACTCAATATTATATATGTGAGTTAAAATTTTTTTTGCCAATGGTGTTTCTTTTTCTTATGTTATTAATTTCAACATATTTAATAACATAAAAATCAAAACCAATAAAAAAACTTAAGACCAAAATAATAAAAAATAATAAAAACATAAACACAAATTATTTAACCCTGAATATTTTGATACATAATTAGGACGATTTGCGTGACATTGTCGTTTGGAATATTTGTATATAGAAGTATCACTTAATTGTATAATATTTAAATATCACTTATAAACAATTATTGTAAAACTTAATATTTTAATGATATAACAATTTATAATTATTTTATAGATTTTTTTAGGATTCAGTTTGAGTTATTAAAAGTAGTAATTTTATTTAAAAATAAAATAATCACACTTTTGAAATTTTTATAATTTTTATACAGCTTATTATGTAATTTTCAATAAAAAATTGGTTTTAGTTATTTAAACTTAGTTCTTAACAAAATTATTGTTTCATTAGTTTTTTTCATTATCACAAAATAAGAAGGGGAAAATGAATTAGAATATAAAGTTGGCCTAGTATTATATGAATGAAAAAGAAAATGAGGGATAAATAGTAGGTTTAACTTACTCTGCCAATAAAAATTAACAAACTAAAAATTAATATTTGGCTATTAAAAGGGAGGGGGGGGGGGGAATAATAGCAACAGCTTTATCCAAAATAAAAGAGTTAATATGAAAATAAATATATATATATATATATATATATATATTATCAATATCTTTTTATTAATTTTTCAATAGTTAGAATATATTCATTGTATAATTTAAAGGTAAGCAATTAAAGTTCATGCCCGTAGCATATTCCTTTGTTGTAATTGATCATGAGGACGTTTGGGATGGAAAAAGCAACGGAGGTTTCTCTGTTAAAGTGAAGCAAGTTTTTGATCCTACGGGTCAACGGAGTTTTGATTGTCTCGAACGGCGTGAAGAATTAATATCAACTTTTAAATTTTTCACTTCAACTCAACTCCGTTTTCCCAACTGCAAACCAAACACCCTCCATATTGTTTAACGAGATGGATTATTCTTTATACTAAAACGGAAAATTTGGATTTAATTTATCTATAATTTTATTTGATGAATTTAGACTTATCATCATAATTAATTTTTAAATTAACATGATAATAGTAATGTAACTGAGTAAACGCCTGAAAATAAATTGAATAATTAGTGTCGGTCATTAGCCATTAGGAATCAACTATTAAATTCTGTATCAAATGTTCATTGTAGAACATTTGATTAATTAAGAAGAAAACAAGCGTCAAAAACATGCAACAAATGAAAGGGACCGATGAGAAGAGGCATAGGGAAATTCACAAGGGGATATTCCATTTTCACTTTATTTTATTCTTCTTTTCCTTGAGTTTGATTGTGATTAGCTGCTTTAATTACACGCAATTTAAGAGACATTGACTTAGGTTTTTGTTTTTTAAATCATATTCGCCCTTTTTTTTGGTTACATAATCATATTATGGTTTGAGTATACCTGTTTAATAAAAAAAATACTAAAATTGATATAATTGACGATTCTATTTTATTTTATAAAAAAAACGGACGATTCTAATTTTATACACTTAAACTCAAGATGATAAATTAAAAATCGTTCAGATCAGCTAATTTGCGTATTCCATAATAACTTCAAAATTCTTTATTGGTTTCTATGGTTTGTCACGTATTAAACAGTTTTTATTTTACAATGATTTTATTTTTATTATTTAGTGTGACGTTATAGGAACAATTGTTTGTTTATTCACTTGCTTCAGACATGTAAATAAGCTTTATTAATTAAAAAAAAGTGCGGTGTTGGACAAGAGGGGTTTTTGGTTAAAATGGTGACTTTTTAAAAATATTTGTGTTTTTAGGTAGTAAATAAGGCAACTGCTTCATTGATACATCAGAAATGTTATATATCTATATCATCTATATATTAAATATATATAATAATAAAATTATATGTAATAAAGGTTAAACCTAAAACCTTTTAAACATAACAAGTCACTGTGACCATTAAGACAATTGTTTGTTGATGTAATTAAGGAATGTTATAATATCTATATCATTTATATATTAAATATATACAATATAAATTAATATATAACATACAAATAATTTATATATTAAAATCATTAAAATAATTTATAATTTATAATTTTTATATATGTATAACATGTTAATATATATATATATATATATATATATATATATATATATATATAAAACACGTTAATAGTATACTATTAACGTTAAATTATAAATTATAAATTATTTTAATGGTTTTCATATATAAATTATTTATATTTTTTACATTAATATATTTTATAATTTTTAATATATAAATTATTTATATTTTATACATTATTTTATATTATATATTGTATATATTTAATATATAAATGATATAGATATTATAACATTCCTTAATTGCATCAATAAAGTAGTTGTCTTAATGGTTACTTTTGTTGCATGTAATTTTATTATTATATATATTTAATATATAAATGATATAGATATTGTAATAGTTTTACTAATGGGTTCCAAGTTTGACCCTGGTGCATGTAAATTTTATTAATATTTACATGTATTGTGAAAATGCCCAAAAACATAAATATTTTTAAAAAGGACACCATTTTGGCCAAAAACCCGAGTAAGAGAGTAAAATTGTTGATTCAACAAAATTTTGATTGTGAAATAATATAAAAGATCAATATCAATCATTAAATTTTTTTATTTTTACAATTCCATTTCCTCAATTGATTACTAAATAAACACCAGTTATTTACATAATATTAAGATGTGTATACATTATATATCCGGTCACAACTAAATCCCTATGATTTAAGAATATGTCCACCCTCACAACTAAAGCCTTTGATGGACTCTTTCATAACTTTCAACTAAGCAATCAAGATTTTTAAGTCTCTCATGTCTTAGTTCTTCTTTTGCTCTTGGAACTTCTTCACAATTTCTTCGACCCTATGCAACAATTTCTTCCACTCATTCGATTTGAAGTTATTTTCATAAGGTTGCAATATAGTTCCATGTGAAGTAAGTCTTCCTTTAATATATCTTTGAACAATCCTTATGCTAGTCCATGGTCATCATTATAATGTACATGTTGAAGATTACTTGAATTGAGCTCAAACAAATTTAGGATTCTAAGTTTGTCAATTTTATGTGTTAAAATCTTGAGCTCTACAAGAATGTGAAACACTTAGGCTTGTTTAATTTTTATTTTTTTAATTACAAAACTATTATTATATTTTTTGTTTTTTAAAATTTATACAAAAAATGATGAAAATAAAAATCAAAGAAGCCTTATTTATCCAGAACTGTGCCAAATTCATATCTTGGTCTCGTAGTCCTAGTTACTACTACTAGTCTTTTCTCTTTTTTTTTTGGTCATAACTACTAGTCTTTTCATGTTCCCAAAGGTGTTGATTTTTTTTTGGAGAACCAAAGGTGTTGATTTTTCTGCTTGTTAGCCAAGCACACTCTTGCAAACATTGACAACGTAAGGTTTTTTTTTTTGGGTCAAGACAAGACAACATATGGATTGAAGAGATACCTCAATATATTGTTGCTTCTGTTGGCCCATTAAGGCCCACTTTTTTAATAAATTACTCCACTTCTCAAAAAAATTTGACAATTGCAAAACAGATACATATATGCAACTTAGGGTTGATGTAAGGTATCCTTTTCAATTATACAACAAAAAAATATCTATAATTAAATAGCTAAAAATAACTTATTTTTGGAATTAAAATCATATAATTTTTATAACTAAGTAAAATTAAATATTCAAAGCAATCTAACAATGAAACATTTTTTTATTAGTCAAAGATTTAGACAACTAAAGACAATCTTAGCGATCTTAGTTATAATTAAGACAATCCTAATGAGAATCAAACTTGAAATTCCTCTTACAATTTCAGTGTATTTGTTAATTGAGTCACAATTCCTTGGTATCAATAAATCATTAGACATCAATCATGCAAAAAAACACAATTGAAATTATAATTAAAATCATCTCATTGGTTAAAAAAATACTTTATTTTATTTCCTCTCATACATCATGAGATCATACTAATTGGAAAACAATATCACATTCTCTTGTAACATTTTAACAATTCTATTAATATTTTGTAAGTATTAAATTGAAAAATAAATACATTTAAAATCTAAAAACCCAAAATTTAAAGAATTATTTATTTGAGGTTGTATTGTTGGTTGCAATATTAATTATGCTTCAGCCCCATTGAGATACAACCTAGCATGAGGTTTTAAGAATCCCAAACCCAATTCCTAGTTTCCTACACCCAGCTCGGGCCTGCAATTCAGGTGTAGAAATGGTCGTCCCCAAAGCAGGTAAAAAAGCAGGTAGATAAGTTCCCACCAAAAAAAAAAGTAGGTAGATAAGAGAATAAAATTATTGTGCTACAGCTTGGACCGCCCCAAGATGATGCAAAGAAGCCACAATTTTAGGATAAAACTATTGATTCCAAATAGTAACAGAATCCCAAAAAAAAAAAATAGTAACAGAAATCTACTTTATACATGTTAGTTGGCAAAATGAACTCGGAACAATGCACCCAAGAAAAAGAGTTTATCCTACAAAATGCCATCAGATGCTTCTAGAGACGTATATTATGAGAAATGTGGGACAGCTTCTCTTTTGTAGTTCTGATAAATATCTTAACGTGTGGCAGGCTCATAATTTGGAAAAACATGGGATGCTTCTGAATTTTGTGGCTTAGAAGAGACACAATAGGTTAAGGCTGTGAAGCCTAGTGTGCCAGCCAAAGATTATGCAGCTCAGGTTTTTTCAGAACCCGTGGGATCCACTTCTGTTTCAACCATTCAATGCTTTCCTCTCCATATACGTGATTTGTCATCTCAAGGCTAAGACTTCACAATCAACCCAACTAGTGATGGAAAAGAGTTAGGGCCAAATGGTCTAGATTCACGGGAATTCTTTGGTGCCCATCTATACTGGCAAATGGTAAGCCATGCCATGGATACAATATGTGCCACCTAAACAAGCTAAATTAAAGCATGCATGCAATGCAAACAAAACTTTTATTCAAATTCAGGGATCAGGAGTGTTACATAAGATAAAATCTAAATGCAAAAGCTTCTGGCAGCAACTACTGGATTTATTTGAATTTATGGCTCTCAGCCTGGGTTTACAGTTACACGCAATTTGTGTGAAGCAAATGACTCAAGCATGATAAAATTTACACTGATAAACTCGGAAGGGTCCTACACCATAAGCTCTTTTACAAGGTTGAGAACACTGACACCGAGAATGGGAAAATTTTCCAAGCTGAAAATTGTCTTACACAGCAACTGGTGTGGCTTCATCAAGAGCAAGGACTCCTGGAAGCTCTTTGCCTTCCAATAACTCCAAACTGGCACCACCACCAGTAGATATGTGACTCATGACATTAGCAACTCCCACTTTCTCAACAGCTGCAACAGAATCTCCTCCTCCGATAATTGTGGTCACTCCCTTTCCACTGAGGTCAGCCAGCTTCTTTGCAATAGCCTGAAAAATGGGTACAAAATGTAAACTATGTATGCAGCATTTAGTAGCCAAATAGAACAGAATAAACTGTTGTAACTGCAGATGACATCTGAATCATCCCTAATCCAGCATGTTACCTTATCTGCTATTTAAATGAACAAGCATGTAGTTTACAAGTACATATCACATTTGAATGACCAACTCCTACTGTATATTAGTGAAAGGATGCATCATTTTAGAGTGGACAGACGTATTTCATATTCACTGCAAAGATGCTTAAATGTAAAATATGAACCAAACTCTACATATAGGGCTTGCATACCTCTGTCCCAACAGCAAACTTGTCAAACTCAAACACTCCCATTGGTCCATTCCATATGATGGTTTTGGTAGTATCCAATGCTTCACTGAATGTTTTAACAGAATCTGGACCAATATCCAATCCCATCCAACCATCAGGGATGGCAGATGCTGGCACAACCTGAAAGGGATAATGCAGAATTTAAGTTCTTGCTGCAAATGTTTCAGAGTGAATAGATACACATAGTCACATATTACAAATGATTGTCTTTCATATGATTAACATTTCAACTTTCAAGTGGTTCAACTGACCATGTCTTCTGATGAATATATCTAAAGGAGTTTATAAAACAAAGTTAACAAACCTTGCTGTTTGCATCAGGAGCAAATTTGTCTGCAATCACCACATCACTTGGTAACAAGAGAGACACCCCCTTTGCCTTGGCTTTTGCAAGTAGTGATGTAGCAAGATCCAACTTATCTTCCTCAACAAGGGATGAACCAACTGAAAGACCTTGTGCCTTGTAAAATGTGAAGATCATGCCTCCACCAAGAAGAAGGATGTCAACTTTTTCTAAAAGTGACTCAATCACTCCAATTTTAGATGACACCTTGGAACCACCAACAATGGCGGCAAATGGCCTTTTGGGGCTTGATACCGCCCCAACAAGGTAATCAAGTTCCTAAAACATGAAAGAAAAACATCATGAATGTGAAAAATAATTATCATATTAATCAAAAATTACATATAATTATTTTATATAAGAAACTAACATATTAAAAATGAATTGTAATAAAAAACTGATAGGACAAATTTTAGGAACTTCATTTGAAAATTAGTAGAAATTTTGGCTTGGGTGTTGATAATAATTTAGCGAAAGAGAAGAGACAAACACACCTTTTGCAAAAGAAAACCAGCAACAGATGGCTTCAGGTACTTAGTAACACCCTCTGTTGATGCATGTGCCCTGTGGGCAGTACCAAATGCGTCATTCACGTACAGATCCGCTAGAGAGGCAAGCTTCTTTGCGTGCTCAGGATCGTTCTTCTCTTCCTCCTTGTAAAACCTCACATTTTCTAGAAGAAGAACACCTCCCTCTGGAAGGGAAGCCACCAACTTCTCTACTTCTGGACCAATACTGTCATCAGCCTTGACAACCTATAAATCATTCATATCCAAACACAGACAAGAACATTGAAATTATCCACCAAAAATATTTCTCTATTCTCTGTCTTCCAATATATTCCTCAATGATCAACATTTAAACATACCTGGACACCAATGAGTTCGGAAAGGCGAGGTACAAGAGGTGCCAGGCTGTATTTGGGAGTGACACCCTTAGGTCTACCCTGTGAATTCCATCAAAAGTTACAATGGTTAAATTCACAAGTTCAAACCACAGTGCTCATGCAAATCTAATCTGCATCTACACTAAAAAGTACATTTACATCACGATAACCTCAAGTCCTTACAAGAATTGAAAATAATTCAAATATACTTAAAAAAACAAAAAATAAACATACAATTCAATCTGACAAAAAATCCCTTCCATTCAAATCTCCCCAACATTGAGTAAAACGCCTGTTTGCTGTTCCCGGAACAGTCACAGAAATCACTAACATTCAATTCTATCCTTACAGTACAAAAAAAAACTCCATTTATGACTTCGTCAATGGCTAGCAATTCAGTCCCTCACGTTAATCAATAAAGCTGCCAAATCAAAGATTAAAAAATTTCCTTGTTCAATGTCGATACAAGATTTCTATTTTCCTCAAATTTCACTAGTCATTTGAGTGTTTGGCTACTCTGAACTTGAAAAATTATTACTGTAGTTTCTAAAATTGTTCGTTATCAATCAATTTAGTCCCTAGAATTGGTCGTTATCATTTATCAATCAATTATAACCTTAAAGTTGGAGACGTAATAGCTTAATGACAATTGACAAGTATAGACTAAAGTGATGATTTCTGAAAATGGGAGAAAGAAGATATACCAAGTGGCTAGAGAGGATGACTTTGGCGCCATTTTGGATGAGGTGTTTGATGGTGGGAATGGCGGCACGGATCCTGGTGTCGTCCGTTATGTTCTGGTTGTCATCCAAAGGAACGTTGAGGTCAGCTCTCACGAACACTTTTTTTCCTTTCAACTCCGAACCGCTCAAATCCCCGACGCTCTTCTTCGCCATTGACACTACTCCCCTCGCCCCCTTTCCCACCCCTACTGCCTTCACCCTCGCCGCCACCGTCGCCGCCAGCAACGGGTCTGCGGCCGCGAACCCCAACCCCCGTCGCAGCGGCCGGACGCGGAGTGTAGACGACAGATGGAGGCGGGACGAGGAGGAGGACGAGGCGGAGGAGGAGGCGGCGGTGGAGTGGAGGAGAGAGAAAGTGGTTGGTGCTGCGGCTGAGGCCATTGTAGAGAGAGAAAGAGAGAGTGAGTGTGTGGGTCTTAACGAATAGTGAGAAGGTTTGGAGGTATATTATTATTATTGTGTTATTGTGTGATTGTGTGAAGGGGAAATGAGTGAGAGAGAGAGAGAGATGAAAGATGTGGACGTGGAGTACAAAGGATGAACGATTGGGTATGGTGAGGAGATTTTGGATTTCTCTTATCGTTGAGGAGAGGTTCATGCTCTTCCTTCCTTTTCACTTATACTCTCTTCTTTTCTCCATTTTCTTTTACACTGTTTCAATTTCAAAGGTAGGAAAAATAAATTAAATAATGAAAAAAGTGGTATTTTCTATATTTTTTTCATCTCTTTTATTTTGCTTTATTTTATTTTAAAAATCTAAAATTTTATTTGTTTGAAATAAATTCAAACAAAAAGTTAGTAGATACCTGAGAAACATAAATTTTATTTTAGGTAGAAATCACATGGATCTTTTTTTTATAACAAAATGAAGAGAAAGACTAACTAAAATCAACTGTTATCTATTGGAGGATGACTCCACACAAGTAGATTCTCACTAACTAGAAGACCTTTACGAGCCAATAAGCCTGCCACCCTCATTCCTATCCCATGAGATAACACTTAGATTAACACTCTAATTCTTATTAAGCAAGTCATAAATAGGTATGAGAATATCACGAACAGCATGGGAGCTAAAGTCCACGTCCAATTGGCATTTTCGCACTCCAAATCCTTCCAACCCATGTCCCAACCATATTGAAACCAAGCATGCAACACTTTGAACCCAGCAATCAGCGAATTACCATCTAGAGCTCCATTACAAAAACTCGATAACCACATTCCTTCTGAATCCCAAAAAACTTCACCCCAACCTATAACATTTCTTTAAGGACGCCAACTACCGTCAACATTTAACTTAACCCTCACAGCATGAGGTGGATCCATCTTTGAAAATCAATTGTATGAACCTGTGTTGTTCAATTTCCATGCATAGCAAATGAACTTGTCCAACCACATAATTCAAGGATCAAGATAAGCCTTCAATAGTCTCATAGTTCCTCCATCTCTATGCCCACCACATAATTGCAATAGATGAGGAATGATTTGGTTGTTGCAGCAACTTGTGTAGCCATTGATGAAAAGGCAAAGAATCATGAAGCAATGGTAAAGATTACCAAAACAACTCCAGAACTTCTTAAAAAAGTGACACTTTCTCAACACATGATCTACGTCTTCAACCATATGACCACATTTAGCACGCTCAAATGGCATTGCCAACTTGCAGTGAAAACGCTTCTCATTTGTAGGAAGAGCAAATTTTATGGCTTACCACGTAAACAACCGAAGCTTCTCAGGGACACTAGCTTTCCAAATTAAAAACCAAATGGAATTCATGGTAATACTGTCTTTTAAATTCATGGGCAATCTTAAAGCTAAGATACCGAATGGAATTCCTGCTTTATTCTACAACTCTCACAATAGTATATATATGAAATTTTCTCAATAACCTTTGGTCTAATTGCCGTAACGTTGTTTGAATTAATGGCACTGCTATTACGCTTATTGCAAAAAAGTCAATCAAATTCAAAGACTCCTTCCCATTTCCGTCTCATTTATGCAATGTGAGTTACAAATTCTATAAAAAATCATTAGAATTCGTTTGAGAGAGCTGATGCCTAATTGGTTGATTGGGGGCATTTTTGTTAAAATTTGAGTTGATCATATGTTTATCATGCACGAGCTTCTTCATTCTATACAAATAAACGGAGGCAAGATGGGTTACATGGTAGTTAAGATTGATAGGTGTATGACAAGTTCTCATAGAATTTTGTCAAATAAACTCATGTACTTGTGATCTTCCCTCTTAACCTAACTAATCTAATTTATAGTTGTATCCCTTCTTCAAAAATGGTTATTAATTGGAATGATGATATCATTGATATATTATATCTTCATCTAAGACTCTGGCAAGGCAATCTTTTATCGTTGGACCTCTTTGTTTTAGCAATCAAGTTATTCCACACAATCTCTGAAAGTGTTAGTTGTTGTCGCTGAAGACCTTTGAATTTTAACAATGACAGACCAGAATTCTCTCATCGCCTTTTCACCAATGATGTGATAAAAATCATCTCTTGATCAAGCTATAACCTTTAAAAAAGTTTTGTAGGCATTTTGTTTGGCATTAGGCTAACAAGTTAGTTATTCTGAAAACTGGTGTTCTTCATATTCCAATGATGTCCTCTATAATAGAGTTCATTAGAAACTTGCAAGTAGGAAGATGAACTCATTATCTATGGTTGGCTGAGTTCTTGCCCAAGAAGCCATTTTAGTTATTCTGAATTATTTCATGCAAGTTATCTCTACCTTGCCTACCATTTGTGATGAAGTGGAGAGGTTATGTAGAACTTCATATGAGGTTCCTCTTACAAGAAAAAAAACATATGCATCTAGTTGCATAGTCAAACATTTGTGAGCCTAGAAATGTAGGCGGACTAGGTTTCCAAAGTCTTAGAAGTCATAACAAAGCATATATGGCGAAACTGGGTTGGGTTTGATTAATCACAGATACTTGTTATGGGTTCAAATGATGATATCTAAGTATAATGGTTTACAGGCCCAAATTTGGAAAAAAGCATTCATCTTGGTTTAAAGGGGCTTGTAGATTATGTGGTAAAAGAAATCCCAGCTTGGTATACAAGTTATCTTGTAGCTTCCTTCTATGATAATTAGGATATGTTTAATATTATTCTTCCCGAAGTCATCATTTAGAAAGTAGCAACTTATCTTACCCGAAGTTTAAAGGGTAATTGTGACTTGATAGCTTGGAAACTTAAACTGAATGATATTTTCTCTACAATTATTTTTAAATATTAATCATCTAAAACAAATTTGAGACTATTGAAGACCCTATTTTGAAAGATATTTTGGCTTAGAAAGGCCTCTTTCCTATTAGACTTTCCCTATGGGAATTGTTCCATGGTCAACTCGTAACTCGGGAGGAACTAGGTATGGGAGGTTTATCACATAATCCTGCGTTGTTGGGGAGGGACCAAATCTATGATTCATGTCATGAGAGATTGTCCACTAGCTTCTAAAACATGGAACCCCCTCATCGATGATAAAGATCAGGCTATGTTTTATAGTTGTAGCTTAGTTGGTTAATAATGAATTTGAAAGCTAATTTGAAATTAAAGGTTTTGATGGACCGGAACTAATTTTTTTTAGTTTGGATGTAATGGAATGAAACAGTGAAATTGTATTGATACGAATTTATAGTGGCAAGTATACGAGTTTGTATTACAATAGGAACTGAATTAGAAAATACAGCAGTAAGTAAGTTGGAGATGGAGTAGCTAGAGATATTCCAAGATGATTATTGAAGGTTCACCTGAAGAGGATAAAAAATGAAGTAAGGTCACAGAATGAGAATATTCAGTAGGAGGAAATAGAGAGAAGAAATCAGAAGGAAGGTTCATACCAATCACACCCTTCTCTCAATGATCAAACTCCCTTAAAAGCACACTTTCCTTGCGAGGCCTGGTGCTTCTCCGTATGAGCCTCTTTTGCGGATCCTCTTCCACGTGTCCGATCCTTTCAACTGATTTTCCCGCGCAATCCATTTCACTTGTTACAATACCCTTCCCTTTAACAGCAACCTTGTCCTCAAGGTTGAATTGAGGATAAGCTTGTTTGAAATCATCAAAATTCTCCCAAGTAGCTTCATTAGGATCAGTAGATTACTAATGCACCAACACCTGTTGTATTTCAGTGGAATTACGCCTTATAACTGTTGGTCCGACGGCGACTCAGCGGTTCTTTCCCACCGCCGGACTTTTTGTCAATTGGCAAGCGCACCAATTCGTTTGTAGTTTTCAAAATTTAGATATCGTTCCACTGGGATTGAAAGTCCAATAACAACAGTAATTGTCTACTTACTATGGTAAATATTAAGGAAATTATAAACAAAAGAATGATTTATATACAGTTTATACAATATTTACAAGATAGCATGGTTGAGTGATTCATGAGATAAAAAGAAAATAAAATCTATCTAAAAAGTTGAGTTGCAATCTAGAATAGGTAAGATACTTGAGATAAACACAGATAAACAAATTATGTTGGAAATTGGATCCCTAATCTAGAATAACAATGAGGAACTCAAGACATGCATATTTAATCATCAAGTTTCATGTCATTGCAGCTTAAAATCATTATAACCGATCCCTCGTGATATAAATTCTAAGAATTCACCGTAAAGTCCGATCCCTCGTGAGCTTTCTCAGTAAAAACTTGCATTAAGACCTGGCCTTATGGCAACAATGGTTAACAACCCCTATAGAATTGAGATACCAAGGGTATTCCAACTTTTTACTTTCGTCAAAACAAGTTTCAATACGGCATAAATAATCATTCTCCCGTTTGACATTTATACTAATAAAACCAGTTTCGATACACATGAAAATCATTCTCCCGTTTGACGTTCATATTAATAAAAGGTTGAAATACTAACATAGACTTGAATCATAAACATGCAGAGGTCGAATTCACAACATTATACTCAATAGATTAGTTCACCAATTCCAACATAAACAAATTAGTTACACATGGTAAAAGTAAAAACAACACTTACAGAGTTTGACATTACGAAGAAGACGATGGAAACTTCACGATACAACGATCACAATACACCGAAACACACTCAAGTATCTAGAAAACTATTCTAGAACTACAACTCACAAAAGAAAGTACTCAGAGTCGAGTACAAGAGAGAAGAGAAGAGAAGTGTATGGAATGGGATGCTATGAATGGTGTTGGATGGCCCTATTTATAGGGCTGAGCAAGGGTTCTGACGCTACGCGTCCCTGTGACGCTACGCGTCAGACCCCTGACTCAGCCTCCATTAAACACTTGATAATGGCCACTTTCAATAATTAATCTTGATCATGCCTGGCCACTTGGACATGTTTCCACGAGTTTTTGGCCATTTATGCTGATTGGGGTGGCCCTTGGGCTGAGTGGGGTGCCCATTATTGAGTCCAAGTGGAGTGGTTAGCCAAAGTGGAGTGGTTGTTCACGCAGCACTGACGCTACGCGTGGATGTGATGCATAGCATCAGACTCAAAAATAGCAGTTGATGCTACGCGTGGGGTGAGGCTACGCGTCAGATTCTCCAGTGTAATTTTCTCTTGATTTCTTAACTTTTTCACTACAAAACTAGAGAAAATTGATCAAGGGCAGATTATTTCCAACAACACTCATTTATTGAATTTAAATCCTAATTTTCTAACAAATTAAACTAATTTTTATGATTTTTATGAAATTTTTATTTAAGCTTTTATTGAAAATTTGAGGACTAACAAATACCCCCAACTTGAGACATTGCTCGTCCTCGAGCAAGAGAGAAAAATAAGAATAAAAATTTGAAATCAAATTTTTAAGTTAGTCCGAAAATTTACCACAAAAAATAATTACACAATTTCAACTATTTTGTGATAATCAAAAACTGATATCAAATATAACAAAGATTTAATGATAAAATTGTTTACAATATTCTATTAACAACCAAGCAAAATTTCAGGCTTACCTCACAAGTGTTTATCTCTATGCAATTGGTAACCTGTTTCTCTCAATCAATCATAAAATCAAACGAATTTAACTTTGTTTGTCATCTAATCAATGGTTATTTATACAGAGTTAATTCAAAAATCACAAGGTCTTTTCACGGGTTGTAATGAGGCTTGGTTTACAAGAATCAATGGTTTTTCTTGGAATTCAAAAACCTGAAATCATAAAAGAGCATTTTACAATCCTTAGGCTTTCTCTTGACCCAAACTTCTCATTTTCTTTTATTGATGAAAAATAAATACCCCCAACTTGATTCTTTTTACTATTTTTGACTTTTCTTTTCCATATTTTCTTTTTGAAAAGAATCAAGTTGCTTATTTTCACTCCCCATTTTTGTAAGAACACTCAAAATATTTTTCATTTATTTCAACTGCTCTTTTAATCAATCAAGTATAGGGAATGGTAAAAACAAATTTAGGCTTTAAGGGTACCAAAGAATTTTATTTTAGGCTCAAATGGGCTTGCAAAGGATAAAAGACTTTTTACCAAGGTAAGCTGTTTGGCCCAAGGTTTCATTTCACCAATAAATGTGCCTTGATCATTTTCCCGAATTCTCTGTACAACAACACAAATCACAGATTAAAGCAAAATCAATTCGAATTGAAAATATGTCGATTAAAACCCTCAAGTGTTTAAAAAGATCTCTCAACTCACCGGGTTATTGAAATTTGCTTGATGGTTAATAAACTTATTGTAATTAAATTTATCAAAATTCCTAAGTTATAAAGAATCAAAAATTGATTTTAACAAAATTGGTTTTATTGTGTAAAAACTCTAAGTGTATAAACTAACTTACTAACGAAAATTTGATTCATTTATTTAAAAGAAGAATTATTTTTCGAAAAAAATGAGCAAAAACGAATAAACACACCACACAATGATAAAATGCCATAAAATGTAAATATAAATGTAAATGTAAACTAAAAACAAATGTACTCAAAATAAATGAAGATGGCATCCTCAATCCTCCATCTGATCATCATCATCCTCCTCCTCCTCCTCCTCATCATCACCATCAGAGTCATGATGTGCACTAGAAGATCCACCAGTCTCAGGGTAGGTGGGTAAATCTCCAGGCCAAGCTACATGTGCTGCAAACTCGGCTGGGGTAACATAAGGTGCTCCCTCTCCCTGTAACCTGTACTGATAAAATTCATCGTGAAGATGAATATAAGCTCTGTGAGTGGCAGCCATCATCTGCATCATATGCTGATGCTCAAGTGACATCCGGGCAAAGCCCTGTGTAACAGCATCAGCAGATAGAGGCTGCACTGGTGGTCTCCTCCTCCGAGGTCGGGGCTGAGCCTCCTGCTCTAGTGGTGGAAGCTCGCACTGCTGCACAAAATAATCTCTGTTTACTAGAACTTTGGGGACTCTCCCTGAAGAACTAGTAAACTCTGGTGAAGGTACAATGACTCCCTGCCTCCTCAGTAAGGCAGATATGATGAGAGGAAAGGGTATGGGGCGATTCACTTTATACCCAAGGGCATAAAAGTGAATCTGCTCGGAGATAAGCTCGGCGATATCAATGGTGTGGCCCTGGAGGATAGAATAGAGGAGGCAACAACGCTCCACTGGAAGGGAAGAAAGATGGGTGACAGGAGTGATATTATGGAGCATGAGGTGGGACCACGCCTGGGCTATGGGGGTAAGCTGGGTCTTGAGGAGGTTAGATGGACTCCTTCCAACCCTACTCAGGTTGAAAAAGATTCCATCCTTGCTCAGAAAATGAGCAACCTCCTCGAGGGAGTATCCTAACTCTCCCTCAGCAAGAATCTTGTTTCTGTTTTCTTTTCCAGAAACAAGTGTCATCCTCGGGAGTAGGCTCCCAAGGGTTACCCAATAGGGTACTGATGGTGTCTCGGTCATAAGAGATATGCCGGCCTCTAACCCAACTCGTCCGCTGCTGCCCAAGATTCGGTGCATCCTGGCGGGTCCTGTAAGCATTTGCGTAAAACTCCATCACTAAGATGGGGTCCCCCTCAGTAGGTAGGGAGAATAGAGGTCCCCATCTCCTCTGCTGCACTCTATCCTGCAGCTCAGGATAGTCTCCTGCACTCAGATCAAGGACCCTCTCCCAGATAAGTCTCTGGCCCTTGATCTGATGAAACCGTGCCCATTTCGCATCCGTGCGAAATCTAGTAGGATCCCTCGGTCCTAACACCTCCTGTCTCTGAGAATCAGGATCCTCAGAAGTGGTGTCAGTGTCTGTGGACTTCCTCTGTCTTTTAGAGGGACCGGCTGTGGGAATGGATTTCTTAGGTGCCATCTGCAAAAAGTAAAAATTTAAAATTAAACACACACTAAATAAATCACACACAAGCAAACAATTATTTGTAAAATATTTTTGGGTTTTCTAAAATTTTTCACAAATAAAAATGCAATTCAACAACATATTTTTGAATTTTTAATATTTAAAGAAATTAACATACATATATTCAAATAATATACAAAACAAAATACAATTTATTTATACAAATTTGCAAGAAAGTATAACGAATACTAAACATAAAAATTTATTAATTTAAAAAGAAAACAACAAACAACAAACAAACAGCAAGATTTAAAAACAGAGGCTGACGCTACGCGTGGTGTGACGCTACGCATCAGCCAGTTCCTCCACGCTACGCGTCAGTGGGACGCTACGCATGGGCTTACAGTTCATCCTCACGCTACGCGTCAGTGGGACGCTACGCGTGGGATGCGCAGTTTTGAAAAAAATAACAGGGGTTGCACAGCAGCAACCCTTTTCCAAACCACATTATATCCATTCATTTTCTAATTCCTAACAGCAATCAATCCCAATGGTCTTCTAATCCTAATCCTAACCACATTTATTTCTAAAATCAAAAATTAAAACAAAAAGCTAAAGAGGATGGATTAGAGTACTTACTTGTTGTTCCTTGAGCAATTTAGGAATGAAGAGGTTTGGAAGAGAGAAAAGGAGGTTTTTTTGAAGTTTAGGTTTGAAAACTAAGTGAGGCAGAGAGGAAGTTTTAGGTTTAAAACCCTAAGATGGGCCTCTCTGGTTCAGTTTTAAAAACTGAACGTGGGCTCTGACGCTACGCGTGGGTGGGACGCTACGCATCAGAACCAAAATTCAGAGTCCACGCTACACGTCAAGTGGGAGCTACGCGTGGGCTTCTGTTTTTGATTTTCAAAAATTTGGATTTTCACAAACCTTTTCAGTTTAAAACCCCTTTTCTTTTAAACAAGTTAAAAAATTGTTTTGTGGTTTTTTTTTTTATTTTTATGTAAAACAACCTTAAAAACAAAAAGAAAAGAATGGGTTGCCTCCCATTGAGCGCTAGGTTTAATGTCTCCAGCTAGACATTACCTCTGATTAATCAGGTGGTTTCCCAATATTCTTTGAGGAATCACCTGTCTTTTTCTTCCTTCTTCTTCTTTTCCGATGCCTAATTACCTGTTTTTCATCATTCAAAGCATCGGTTAATTCAAAACAATTTAATTGATTGGGAAGAGATATACCTGGTTTGGTTGAAGGGTAAACTTTTTCCTCATTACTTATCCTGAGGTGTTCATGAGCACTGAAGCTTACTTCTTCTCCATAAACTTTGACTGCAACCATACTTTGATCAACATCTACTTTGATTTTTGCAGTCTTCATGAAAGGTCTTCCTAGGATCAGGGGGATCTCAGTATCTTCCTTCATATCCAGTACCACAAAGTCAACCTTGAAGTGGTACTTGTCAACCTTTACTAACACATCTTCCACAATCCCAAAAGGTTTTTTGACAGAGCGATCTGCAAACTGTAATTCTGTGTTTGCTTCCTTCAACTCATATTCACCAATGCGTTTTATTAAATCTAAGGGCATCAAGTTAATGTTAGCCCCTAAATCTAATAGCGCATTCCTGATGTTGATATTTCCGATTGTTACAGGAATGGTGAAACTCCCCGGATCTTTACATTTTTTCGGGGTTATACAGTTTGTTTCTTGCTCTGTATCTCTTTGCATATTTTTTTCTTTTTCATTTTTTTCATTTTTTTCTATTTTTTCACTTTCTTTTTCTTCTTCTTTCTTTTTCTCACTCTTTTCTTTACAATCAATTTTTACAATATCAGAAGAAACAACATTACATTGTTCCCTTGGGTTTTGAGTGTTTGCAGAAAACCCAGAACTCTTTAATTCGGCTATCTCTTTTGCAAGCTGACCCATTTGTATATCTGATGCTTTTCGGGCAGCTTCATTTGTCTCTACAAACTGCAATAACTGTTGAATAGCTTCCTCTATTCTTGTCAACCTTGCATTGTCAGTTTGTTGTTGCTTGAATTGATTGTTAGGAGGTCTGTTGGAAGGTCCAGTGTCCTGTCTCCAGCCAATATTCTGATTTTGCCAACCCTGCAGGTAATTGTTAGGAAAAGAATTTCCATGATTAAAAGGAAAATTACCTAAGGGTGCTCTTTGATGGTTCATGAAATTGGCTTGCTCTTGCTCATTTCCACAGTAACCACATGGTTGTTCTCCCATGCAGTGCGTACATGCTTTAAGTTGAGCAGGGGGTGGTGATGCTACTTGAGCAATTTGAAGTTTTTCCAATAGCTTGCTCATAACTTCAATTTGTTGGGTCAGTAATTTTTACTGAGCCAACACTGCATCATTTACTCCCAATTCGAGCATTCCTGGCTTCCTTTGCATATTACCTCTTTCATGCTTTGCTTGTCGGTCACTAATAGCCATTGATTCCAATATTTCTATGGCTTCTTCCACAGTCTTGTTCATTAAAGAACCACCTGCACAAGCATCTAACATCATCTTGAACTGAGGCAATAAACCATGGTAAACGATTCTTACCTTTTCGGCATCATTCAGGTTGTGGTTTGGGCACTTTCTCAAGAGTGCCTTGAATCGTTCCCATGTTTCTCCTAATGATTCATCATTATTTTGAGAAAAAGAGTGTATGGCTGTCATTGCTTCAAAATATTTTGAAGGAGAATAAAATCTTTCCAAAAATTTTCTTTCAACATCGGACCAGTTTGCAAAACTACCCGGTGGACAAGATTTAAACCATTCTTTTGCTTTCCCAATCAATGAAAAAGGAAAGAGTCTTATGTAAACAGACTCTTCTTGATTGGGTTCAAAACCAATTGTGCTACATAGTTCATAAAAAACAGTTAAATGTTCATATGGTTCTTCATGATTTAAACCAGCAAATTGGTTGTTTTGAATAATATTTAAAGTGGTAGGTTTAATTTCCACTGGTAAAACTGGTCCTTGAAACATTCCCGAAACTCGGGGTGGACCATTTATAGCAGCAAACTGTCCCAATGTTCTCCTTTCAGCAGCCATATTTGAATTTTCAAAAATTTTTGAAGTAGAAGAAGAATTAGTTTGTGTTTTAGATTTCAAAGACTTGATTTTCTTTACAAACTTTTCTATCTCAGGATCAAAATAAATTTTACCTGCGGTAGATCGAGTTTGCATACACAAACTAGACAAAGAAAGTTAGTGTAACAATGATACAAAATAAATAAAAAATTATCTAAGGTAAAAAAAATATTTACCACGGTAATTAAAATTTTACTATTTAACTGAAACAATTCAATCCCCGGCGACGGCGCCAGAAAACTTGTTGGTCCGACGGCGACTCAGCAGTTCTTTCCCACCGCCGGACTTTTTGTCAATTGGCAAGCGCACCAATTCGTTTGTAGTTTTTAAAATTTAGATATCGTTCCACTGGGATTGAAAGTCCAATAACAACAGTAATTGTCTACTTACTATGGTAAATATTAAGGAAATTATAAACAAAAGAATGATTTATATACAGTTTATACAATATTTACAAGATAGCATGGTTGAGTGATTCATGAGATAAAAAGAAAATAAAATCTATCTAAAAAGTTGAGTTGCAATCTAGAATAGGTAAGATACTTGAGATAAATACAGATAAACAAATTATGTTGGAAATTGGATCCCTAATCTAGAATAACAATGAGGAACTCAAGACATGCATATTTAATCATCAAGTTTCATGTCATTGCAGCTTAAAATCATTATAACCGATCCCTCGTGATATAAATTCTAAGAATTCACCGTAAAGTCCGATCCCTCGTGAGCTTTCTCAGTAAAAACTTGCATTAAGACCTGGCCTTATGGCAACAATGGTTAACAACCCCTATAGAATTGAGATACCAAGGGTATTCCAACTTTTTACTTTCGTCAAAACAAGTTTCAATACGGCATAAATAATCATTCTCCCGTTTGACATTTATACTAATAAAACCAGTTTCGATACACATGAAAATCATTCTCCCGTTTGACGTTCATATTAATAAAAGGTTGAAATACTAACATAGACTTGAATCATAAACATGCAGAGGTCGAATTCACAACATTATACTCAATAGATTAGTTCACCAATTCCAACATAAACAAATTAGTTACACATGGTAAAAGTAAAAACAACACTTACAGAGTTTGACATTACGAAGAAGACGATGGAAACTTCACGATACAACGATCACAATACACCGAAACACACTTAAGTATCTAGAAAACTATTCTAGAACTACAACTCATAAAAGAAAGTACTCAGAGTCGAGTACAAGAGAGAAGAGAAGAGAAGTGTATGGAATGGGATGCTATGAATGGTGTTGGATGACCCTATTTATAGGGCTGAGCAAGGGTTCTGACGCTACGCGTCCCTGTGACGCTACGCGTCAGACCCCTGACTCAGCCTCCATTAAACACTTGATAATGGCCACTTTCAATAATTAATCTTGATCATGCCTGGCCACTTGGACATGTTTCCACGAGTTTTTGGCCATTTATGCTGATTGGGGTGGCCCTTGGGCTGAGTGGGGTGCCCATTATTGAGTCCAAGTGGAGTGGTTGGCCAAAGTGGAGTGGTTGTTCACGCAGCACTGACGCTACGCGTGGATGTGAGGCGTAGCGTCAGACTCAAAAATAGCAGTTGATGCTACGCGTGGGGTGAGGCTACGCGTCAGATTCTCCAGTGTAATTTTCTCTTGATTTCTTAACTTTTTCACTGCAAAACTAGAGAAAATTGATCAAGGGCAGATTATTTCCAACAACACTCATTTATTGAATTTAAATCCTAATTTTCTAACAAATTAAACTAATTTTTATGATTTTTGTGAAATTTTTATTTAAGCTTTTATTGAAAATTTGAGGACTAACAATAACTCTTTGATCCAGCACCTTCATTGGACTTATGATAGGTCCAAACTCAGTAGTGGTCAAGGGTAGAGGTAAGTATTGTTTGGACTGGGTTCCCACAAACCTTTTAAGCAAGGAAATGTGAAAAACAGGATGAATTCTAGCTGTTTCAGGAAGCCTTAGCTTGTAAGCCACTGTACCTATCTTCTCCACGACTTCAAATGGACCAAAGAACCTCATGCCCAATTTTTGATTTTTTCTAAGAGCCACTGAATGTTGTCTATATGGCTGCAACTTAACTAGTGCCAGATCACCAATTTGTAATTGAAAGTCTCTCCTTTTCTTATCTGCTTGTAGTTTCATATAATTTTGAGCCTTCATCAAGTTGCTCTTGAGCTGTTGCAACACTTTATCTCTATTGCTTAAGGACTCTTGAATAGTTAAAGGATCTTTAGGATTGACTTCGTAAGGGATAACCAAGGGAGGTTCCCTACCAAATACAGCTTTGAAAGGACTCATTCCTATGCTGTGATGATAGGAAGAGTTGTACCAATATTATGCCCAGGGAAGCATAGAGTACCAAAGCTTTGGGCTGTCAAAAACATAACACCTCAAATACATCTCCAATGTCTTGTTAAGCACCTCAGTTTGTCTGTCACTTTGGGGATGATATGCTGAGCTCATTGCCAAAGTTGTGCCTTGAGCTTTGAATAATTGTTGTCAAAAAAAGCTGATAAAGACTCTATCTCCGTCAGATACAATGGTTCTAGGAAAACCATGAATCTTTGCCACATGATTAATAAAAGCTTCTGCCACACTTTTGCTATTAAAATCAGCCTTCAATGCAATGAAATGTCCAAACTTAGAGAGTCTATCAATTACCACCATAATAGTAGAAAAACCATGTGAAGGAGGAAGATTTGTAATAAAATCCATGGCTATGTCCTCCCAAATCTGTTGAGGTATAGGCAATGGTTGTAACAACCCATAAGGCAAAGCTTGGTCCACTTTAGCTTGTTGACAAATGCTGCAATTCCGGATATAAGTCTTGATATCTTCCTGCATCTTCGGCCAATAAAATTGGTTACAGATTCTGGCTATAGTCTTAGTATTGCCAGCATGGCCCCCAACTTTAGAGTCATGAAACTCCTGCATAATTTGGTTCCTCAAAGTCATTTCAGCTGGGATCATCAACCTTCCTCTTCTGAAAATCATTCCATCCTTAACAACAAATTTATCAGTAGGTAAGGTACCCTGAGTATGTTGCATCATCAACTTCCTTAACTCTTCATCTTCCATTGTCAATTTAGCAATATGCTCTAGCCATTTAAAATTGGATTCTGACCAAGCCATCAAGCAGCTTCGAGATAAGGCATCAGCTGGTATATTCTCCTTGCCAGGCTTATATTGTATAGTAAAATCATATCCTAAAAACTTAGGTAGCCACTGTTGCTGTTCGGGGGTTTGCAACTACTGTTCAAACAATTCTTTCAAGCTTTTTTGATCTGTTCTGATGAATAACTTATTTCCCAGCAAATAATGCCTGAACTTAGCCAAAGCTTCTGTGATGGCATAGAATTCTCTGGTATAAACAGACTGTTTCTGCATTCTAAGAGAGATTTTCTTGGAAAAATAAGCAATTGGGTGTTGAGATTGACTCAAAACAGCTCCAATTCCAGATCCGGATGCATCAGTTTCTAACACAAATGGCTCTTTGAAATTAGGGATTGCAAGGACAGGAGCAGAAGTCATAGCATCCTTCAACTTTTCAAATGCTGTAGATGCATTTTCTGTCCAATTGAATGATTCCTTTTTAAGCAAGTCGGTTAGAGGGGTAGCTATAGCAGCATAACCCTTGACAAATCTCCTGTAATAGCTTGTGAGGCCTAAAAAACCTCTCAATTGTTTCACTGTAGTGGGTCTAGGCCAGTTTTTAACAGCTTCAAGTTTAGAAGTTTCCATGACAATACCTTTTCCTGATAAAGTATGTCCTAAGTAATCAATTTCCTTCACCCCAAAAGAACATTTTGAAAGTCTAGCATATAATTGCTGCTGTTGTAATGTTTTCAACACTAACTCCAGATGATACAAATGATCCTTCCAAGTGGCACTAAACACCAAGATATCATCAAAAAAAACTAGCACAAATTTTCTTAAGTATTCTTTGAAAATATCATTCATCAAGCTCTGGAAAGAGGCAGGGGCATTAGTCAATCCAAATGGCATTACAAGCCATTCATAATGTCCATGGTGAGTTCTAAATGCAGTTTTATATCTATCCTCCGGATTCAACAAAATTTGATGATAGCTAGACCTTAAATCTAGCTTAGAAAAGAAGGTGGCACCAAATAACTCATCTATAAGTTCATCAACAGTAGGAATAGGAAATGTATCTTTAATGGTAATAGCATTAAGAGCTCTATAGTCAGTACATACCCGCCATGATCCATCCTTCTTTTTAACTAGGACGATTGGAGAAGAAAAAGGACTCTTGCTCGGTTGTATTATGCCTTCATCAAGCATTCCCTGCACCAACTTTTCAATTTCTTCTTTCTGACTATGTGGATACCTGTATGGCTTAACCTTGACAGGTTGAGATCCTGCAATCAAAGGAATTGAGTGATCCTGAAATCTAGGAGGTGGTAAGGATGTAGGTTTATCAAAGACTGTGTTGTAATTATGTAACAACAGGGCCAATTCCGGTTTTATATCAGCAGGTAATTCCAATAGTGGAAACTGATAAGAGCTGTCTTCCACAAGCTGCATACTAAAAACCTCAGCTATAGAATCAGTATTAACCATTCTTCTTATATGGTGTAAATGTGCCTGAGTAGGTGAACAATCACTTTCCCCTTGCAGAGTTATAACTTCCCTTCATGTAGTAACTTCAATTGCAATGAATCATAATCAGCAATGTGAGACCCTATGGTTTTTAACCTATTGGCCCCCAAGATCAAATCAGCTCCCTGAATAGGTAACAAGAAGACAGGTAATTCAAATTGAGCCCCTTGAGCTTGAATCCTGAGTTCTTTAATCATTCCTTCAGCAGTCATATAATTTCCATTCCCCACCATAACTTTGAACGTAGGAGCTGGTTCTATGGCCAACTTAAGGAACTTAGCAATCCTTGGCTGTAAAAAATTATCAGAGCTACCTCTATCCACTAGTACAGTAACTGGCAAGGTATTGATATGAGCAATAAAGCGAATGGTACCAACTCCCAAACCTCCATGCATAGCATTTAAAGACAAGTGGTGATTATCTTGTAATCCTTCTTCATTGTGTGTAGGAGTCAAAGAGTGCACAATATCAATCTCAGGTTCAACATCCTCTTCTTCCGTTTGTAACATCAACAATTGCCTGTTGGGACATTTATGATTAAAGGAGAATTTCTCATCATAGAAATAACACAAACCTTTTTCCCTCCTTAATTGTATCTCAGCAGGTGAATTTTTTTTTACATTTGAATTTCTAATTGGTGGCATTGTAGGTGTGGGTAAAAGCGGGGGTAAGGCTTGTTTAGGTGTGGTTTTAGGTGCATTAAGGTTGGTACTGGTAGATGAAAGTGGGGAATATCTATGAGTGTAGTTGGTGGAACGTTGATTAACAACAGGGTTATACTTCTCTTCATATAATTTGGCTAAGGAAACTGATCGAAGTAAGGTCGTAGGACATTGAGCCACAACATCCCTTCTGACATCAGGATTTAAGCCACTTAGAAAACAATTCAACACAGCCGTATCACTAAGACCTTCAGATCTATTTGCTAACGCCATGAATTTCAAGTAATATTCTATAACCGTACCTGATTGATACAGTTTGAAGAGTTCTGCCATGGGTAAATCAAAAAGAGATGGTCCAAAATGATTCTCCAAGGCTCGAGTCAGATCTGACCAAGTCTGAACGACTGACATGCGTTGTAACATTTGGAACCACGGAACCACGTCTTTCTCAAGATGGATTGAAGTTATATCTACTCTCTCTTGGTCTGGAGTACGGTGATAGTTGAAAAACTTCTCAGCCTTAAAGATCCATTCTAAAACAGGAGTTGTGCCATCAAAGTGAGGAAAACCCAAGGAGATATCGCGTACCGTCAACTATAATTTTGAGCTCGAACCATCAATATGCTGAGGCTTGCCTTGATTCAATAAATCAAATGATTTCTACATCTGATCCATTCGATCATTGTTTGCTGTTTGGAATTGGACGAGCAAATCTCGA
Source organism: Clitoria ternatea (assembly GCA_037962975.1). Lineage (NCBI taxonomy): Eukaryota > Viridiplantae > Streptophyta > Magnoliopsida > Fabales > Fabaceae > Clitoria > Clitoria ternatea. Next base: position 34,561,979 of record CM075675.1, on the reverse strand, counting down.
TTAGCCTTATCACGATCAGGTTGCTTCTCAATCCAATTCAAAATTGAAGTGAGCTGAGTTTGCATTTCTCTCATACGAGTGTTCTCAGCCATTGACGTCAATGAAAGCACCAATGAAACAGTGAAATTGTATTGATACGAATTTATAGTGGCAAGTATACGAGTTTGTATTACAATAGGAACTAAATTAGAAAATACAGCACTAAGTAAGTTGGAGATGGAGTAGCTAGAGATATTCCAAGATGATTATTGAAGGTTCACCTGAAGAGGATAAAAGATGAAGTAAGGTCACAGAATGAGAATATTCAGTATGAGGAAACAAAGAGAAGAAATCAGAGGGAAGGTTCATACCAATCACATCCTTCTCTCAATGATCAAACTCCCTTAAAAGCACACTTTCCTTGTGAGGCCTGGTGCTTCTCCGTATGAGCCTCTTTTGCGGATCCTCTTCCACGTGTCTGATCCTTTCAACTGATTTTCCCACGCAATCCATTTCACTTGTTACATGGAATGATAGGAATAATATGGTTTTCAAGTTGAAGGCTTTCTCCAGTAATGATTTTTTTTGGTAATACAGTAATGATTTAAAGGACCAAATTATTCATTACATGAGTTCTTTAGCTCATGGAGACCATGTTACTTCTTATATAGGTGTAGTATATCTAAAGGCTTTCATGATAATGGTTGGTGAATTCCATACTCTCAATGAATATGGTTCTACGAGATCTAGATTTTACTAAGCTGAACTGGGGAGGGGGACTCTCATTGTAGAGATTGATTTAAAAACAACCATGGATGTTATTTTGGGGGGTGTTTCACTAGTGGAAAAAGTGGATATAATCATGGTTAAAATGGCCTTTAATCACAGTTAAAGAATCGTGGTTGTTGCAGCCGTGGTAGTAGATGAGGGCGTTTAACCACGGTTAACAACCGTGGTTATAAATTATATCTAATCACGGTTGTTCGTAACCGTGATTGAATAAGAACATATGTAATCACGGTTGTCAAGCATAACCGTGAATATAACAGACTATGTATAATCACGATTGTCTAGCAAAACCGTAAATATAAGTAGTCTATGTATAATCACGGTTATGGTAGTAACCATGGATAAATAGAGTCTATAATCACGGTTGTTACCATAACCGTGATTAAATAATGAGGTTTTTTTTAATATGGTTTCTGTTTTATTGTTTCTCAAACCTGCAATCAGACAACCAGCACAATATACAGTATATCCCAGCATATCCAGTAACAATATATAAAAAGAATGGTATGTATATAACATTAATTTGATATCAATTCATAACAACCTAAAAAATGAAACTATATACAATTCAGATGAATGTAACCTAATAAAATGTAAACCCTAAATCCTACACTAGATACATATATAAGAGAATAAAGATCCTATATCTAACTAAGTCCTTTCTTGACTTCAATGAAGTATGCGGCCTATTGGTTTATGAATTATGGATTTTGAAGTAGAAGTATGGATTTATGGATTATGGATTATGGATTATGGTATTGAATTATAAGACTTTTAAAGTTTAGATTATGGATTATGGAATGGATTATGGATAATGGATTATAAGATCACATGAACTTTCATTAACTAGGTTAGCATTAACAACTTCAATTTGTTGAAAGTTTATTTATACATTTACTTTCTTATTTGTATTTGACCTCAATTTGGTAAATATTTTAGATTATTTTTAATTTTTTAAATCTAATTATGTCTTTTAATTTTTCAATCCTATGTATATTTATCTTAATTATAAGTTTGATAATCTTTTATTTGTTCAAAAAAAATCAACTAACACTCTAAACAATGGCATGAACTATTTTTAAACACCTTGCATTAATAAAAAAATTAGTAAGCAAAAAAATAAATCATAACTAAAACTAAAACTACCTAATTTTATAGTGACCAAACCTTATCATTAAACACATTCGAATAGTAAAAACTTCCTAATCAGAAACCAGTAATAATTCACAGCAGAAAACTAAAATAAAATTCTAAAATTTATTATTCTGACTAATGAAAGTGAAAACCACCAATTCAAACCAATTCAAAGTGAAAACCAATCAAATTTTAAAAACTAAAATAAAATTGTAAATTAAAGGTTACAATTCATAGCTGTTCAAGGTTTACCAAAAGTCAAAGTGAAAACCAAATCTTTTAAACACAAACAATATATACAGACAGGCCATTAATTCTTAGTTCAAAACAATGCATATTGGTTGTGAGAAACTAATGTGATTCAATAAGTTCAGGGAACAGGGAACATGGCCACAAAAAAGGCACAATGACAATGAGGGGTCAAGGAACATGGAACATGGCCACAAAAAAGCACAATGACAATGGGGGTTCAAGGAACAACACGCAGACAATCAGGTTCAGCAGTAAAAGGCACGCAGACAAACATATGATTTTTCTTACTCAGAAAACACACACATAGACAGGGATATACCGATATTACCAGCAAACTAAACCAAATAGAGACAGAGACACAGATATACAAGCTTTGACTAATGTAGTTAATAGAGCACAGATACAACATACACAGTAATAGCAGATGGGGTACATACCAGACAATGTTACAAAGAAGACGACTCGAAACCAAACAACGAAGGAAGGACAGAGTGAACGACGTAGACAATGACATGTAGAGAGTGCAAGCTGGAGAAAATCGCCAAAGATGAGCGTGAGAGAAGAAGCAGAGAGTGAAAAGGAGTATCTGACGCGGCTTTTGAAGTTTCAGAAAAAATGTATAATCACGGATCCCCTTGAAACTGTGAATATATTACACATATATTCACGGTTGAACAAACACCCGTGGATAAATATTACCTCTATCACCACGGTTAAGACCACAACCGTGGATAAATATTAATTCTATAATCATAGTTATAGAAACAACCGTGGACATATAGTCCCCAGTGATTAAACCCTAAAACCTGAACTATATATCCACGGTTGGAAATATAATCGTGATTATAGACATCAATATATATTCACGGATAACATCAGAGCCGTGATCATATCATCAATATATAGTCACGGTTGTGTAGTCAACCGTGGATATATATTTCAGGTACTTTATATCCACGGTTAACTCCTCAACCGTGATTATATATTGATGGGTACGATCACGGTGATGATGTTAACCGTGGATATATAGTTTTCACTGATTTATATCGTTTACCTTATAATTTCAAAAATACCACTGCGCATGTTTTATTAGGGGTGAGCAAGTACTGGATTGGATTGGATTTCGCAAAAAAAAACAATCTGATCCGATCAAATTTCATTGGATTGGATTGGATTGGATTTGTGTAAATTTTTTCTGAAATCCAATCCAATCCGATCCGATCTAAATTGGTTTGGATTGGATTGGATAATTGGATATCCGATTAAAGAAAATTTATTATATTTTTTATGAAACCACAATATAAAAAAACTTCTAACATCTTAAAGTCCATGTCAAACATCACAACATAGTACTTACTAGTGTTTAATAACACACATAATCAATAAAAATATAAATCAAATCCATTTTAACAATACAGTTAAATTTAAAATAAAATGAGAAAATAACAAGGTAGCTATGCTATATTTTTTTTATTAACGTGGGTGTGGATTGAATATTTCTATTTTTTAGCCTTGGATTGGGTATTCCCTTATTTGCTCTAAAGGGAAAAACATGAGTATGTGAGAAAAATATTAATATTAATATATATATATAATAAATAATATAAAAATAGGTTGGGTACTCATCGAGTACTCGGATTTTTAAACGTCAAATCCGATATCCGATCCGATTATAATTGGATCTTGGTTGGATTGGATTGAATTTGATCCGATGACAAAAAAAATCCAATCCAATTTAATTGGATTGGATTGGATAATTGGATTAAACGGGTAAATCCGACCCGCTGCTCAGCCCTATGTTTTATCACTGATCCACTTTAACCCGTGATTATATGCCATTGTTATATCCAATTTTTGCACTAGTGTTTGCTTATTTATCAGTGTTCAAATTTAGTAAAGGGGATCTTCAATCTCTTTAGCTTGGATATTAGGCATATTTTTGAAGAAGAAAATAGATGTGCAAAACATTTGGCTATTGTTGGACTTTTTTTTTTGCTTTAGTGTTTATTTTTATAGTTGTCTTGGGTTTCTCTAGAATGTATTTCTAAAGGATATTAGGTGTTTCTATCCATCAATTGGTTTGTTAGTCCTAGTTATGTCAAAAAAAAAATCTTTTAGATTGATAATGTAAACAAATTTTCCTACTTATTTCTTATCAACTAATTAACACATAACATAATCGGTAAGATCGACCCGAGGAGTTTCGGGTTTTAAGCTGAAATCATAAATTTAAACATCAACTTTGACTATAAATAAAAAAACCATGATAAAAATATTTTATTTTTTTATACTCTTCTCGTACAACAAACTATCTAAATTTTTGCACTTTTTTCACGCTATTTTTTACTTTATTTGTCATTGTTATTTTCTTAAACCTTTCACATCGATAAAGTATACTTTTGTTAGTTTTATTTACTACTTATGGGAGATAAGTTCTTTTAAATACAAGTTACTTTTTTATTATCCCTTTAGGGTGAAGTAATGACTAATCTTTTCTTAATGCTAAGCTCGCACGAAGTAGTTGTTGAGTGGTCACAAAATTGCTCAATTAAAATATAGATTTTAATTTTGATGCAAATTATCATTTTATATTGTCAATTAATTAAAAAGTTATATATATACATATATATGTTGTTGTTACCTAAAAATTTAGAGTCTTGGTCCAACAATACAAGAGGTTACATTCGATCTCATTTACTCCAAGAGCACCCTACCTCCTTTCTTCTATTGCCCTATGCTTTCCATATTCTGTCTTTGTGTTTATAGGTCTAAATATACCCTCTAAGGGGACTTTCAATGTGGTGCTTTCCCTGAACTATACTGGGATGGAATGGGTTGACTTATAGGATTTGGACACTCTTTTCATTCTCAACTTTAACAAAACTCTAGACCAATATTGTAGTAGCCTCCATCTTATTCTAATGCAAAAGATTGGTAGAAATACAAAGTATCCTTTTTTGAAGTGGGGAAAAGGATGTAGTTAATGGTTCTTTTAGGATCCTGACCTTTTCATGATGTACAGAACTTATTCTCACACATCAGAGTGCGTCTTTCGTTCACCCATTTCAAATGTCAAATTTATGTTTGTTTTGACTAATTTTGTCTCAACCCAACTTTTAGGGTTTTAGGCAGACATTCTCTAGGATATACATTAAAACACTATTCGTTTCAAGTTATACCTTAGAGTTCCTGAGGTCCTTAAGACTTAAGGGCTCTACTCATTTCAGGTTGGAACTCATGATCCATAGGACATTAAGGTCTTATTAATTCCAAGTTAGATCACAACATTCATTGGGTCTGGGGTTCTATTCATCTTAAGTTTGAACATGAAGGTCCTATCTTCAAGTTAGAGCTTAGGACCTTGAGATTCTATTCATTTCAAGTTAGGTCTTTTGGTCCTATTAGTTTCAAGCTGGATCTCGGGATCTATAAGACTTAAGGGTCCTATTTATTTCAAGTTTTGATCTCCAATCATGTCAATTTCAAGTTAGATTTTAGGATTCATAAACCTTGAGGTCCTATTCATTCTATAGACCAACAAGTATTTTATGACCTCTAAACCTTTTTATCATTTTTATTGATCAATAGGATTCTTAAGGCTTTAAAGTTTCTAATCGTTTAGATTGATAGATGTCATATAGTCTTTTAATGCTCTTTAATATCTCTTGAATCTTTATGTATTTTTAGAATGTTTTAAAATTGAAAAGTGTTTCTTTATCTCTTGCCTATCTCTTTTCTTAGTTTAGAGGGGTTCAATTTGATACATAGTTACCTACATGTCTCATGGAAACTTTATGATTATGCACTTTGATACTATATATTTTTTTCTTTTAGAATTTCGTGTTTTGGTAGATCAAGTGTCATTAAAGAAAATAGTTACATTTACCTCATAGTTCATAACCATGTCCGAGGCACAAGATAAAACAAAAAACCCTCTCGTTTTGTTTACGCATTAATTCCTCATAGAGTCACGATTTTTGTTTCCACTGTTTCATGGCACTTTCCAACCTCCAAACTTTCCCTCACTTTCTAGTTTCCCCTCCATTTCCCCTCCGATTTTCCCGCACTTTCCCTCCCGCGACTCCAATTCGCAGAGCCTTCCGCGAATGGCGGGAGTACGAGGAGGCCGTGAAGCGGAAGGACCTCGTCGGAGCTCTCAGGTTCCTCAAGTCCCTCGAATCGGAACGCCCCTTCGTTGACGCCGCCTCTCCACCTACCGAGTCCACTCGGTTCCGCCTCGGCGAGTTGGAGCGGTTCGCACCGCAGAGGGATTGGGAGGTTCTAGACACGTGCTTGAATGCTGAGGACATGAAGCTTGTCGCTAACGCCTACAACTTCCTCAGAGATAGGGGTTTCTTGCCCAATTTCGGTAAATGCAGGAACATTGGTCAGTTTTCTTCTTCTCAACACAAGATATAATTTGTTGCTTTTTATGCTTTGTATTCAGGTTTTTCATTTCAATATATTTGTTTATATATTTATTTTGTGTAGAAAGGATGCAATGATTTAGCTGTGTTAGAATTGTATCAGAGTTTCAATCTGTATGATTTTTGTTAGGTGTAAGTCCAATTGTAATTAGTTATCAAGCTTGGGTTGAATGGAATCCTCTACATAAATAGGCAGTGCCTGTTAAATAGTTAGTGGTGCTATAGTGCTATAGCATTGCAGTTTAGAAGAATGTGAGATTCTACGAAACATGCAGATGTTGTGAGCATCACAGATGACACAATAGTCTTAGGGTTTTTTCTTACTGAAGAATGAAAAATTAATGCTGCATTTAGTTCATAAGTTTTATTAGAAAAATAGAAAATTATTCTTAGAAAAATTTAAAAAATAGAATAACTGTTTATTTATAAATTATTTAAATTTTTTTATAGAAAAATAGAAAACTGATTTTCTATTTTTTTAAGAAAATCAAAAAACTCTTTTAAAAGGTTTTCTAAGAAAAGTAAAAAAAATAGAAAATACTCTAACTGAATTATAAGATAAGGTAATTGAATTACAAGATAAGGTAACTGAATTACAAGATAAAGACTGTTGTAACCAAATGAGAATATGAAACAAACACCTACTAATTCGAAAAGTTCTACTGCTACTATTTTGAAATATATTTAAACACAAACTCATTTGTTCTCATTTTAATATAACTTTAAATTTTGGTCACAATTTTTATGTGATGCATATACTATACAACATTGTCATAAATAATATACATATATATAAGACATATCTCAATTAATTTGAATTAAAGAATGTTTAAAAAAAATTGGAAAACTGAGTGCATTGGAATAACTTTTTTAGTTTTCTAGTTTTCCAAATTGAAAAACTGTCACATTATCTAAATGAGTTTTTGAAATTTTTCTAGCTATTCTAGGAAATGAAAATTTTGGAAAACAAGCGGAAAACTTTTCCCAGAAAATTAGAATAATTTTCTGTAACTAAACGCAACCTAAACATTTCCAATGGGTGCACAACTGCAATGACTGCTTTTCATCACCTTTGGTTCATGTAATGCACTCCCGTGTGTGTGTGTAGGGTGTATCATGTATGAAAGACTTTCTTAGGTGAAAGTGGGAGGGGTTATTATAAACCCTTGGATTAAAATAAACGGTAAAGATTAAAAGCTTCAATTAAAATGTCACGTTACTTTCTCTTTTCTTTACCTCTGTTCAATCTGCGCAAGACCTCTAAACAAATTGTGTTCCCATGGATGATACTTGAATAAAATAATAAATGTGGAGTGGAACAGATCATAGAATGGAGAGAATGGGTGGAAAGTGTTATAACGAGACTAAAGCGAACAAATTGTAAACTGGGTATGAGATCCAATTATGATGTGAGTGTATAGTGGTAAGATGGATGATGTCAAATAAATCAAGGTATGGTTTATGTGATTTGTCATTTTCCTCTTCATCAAATTGAGATTTTTGGTGAAATTGTTGGGTACTCTAATGTGGGTTTAACAGTGCGATTCATGAGTTTTTGTTGTTAAGGCTTGCTGGCAAAAAAAGATAAAAATTGAAATAAAGATGTATTGGAATTTCGTTCGCTTCCAACACTCTCATACCCTTGTTTAGAGGCCCATATTCACCGAGTATAGAAGATCTTAGGGTTCAACAAAGATAGAGAAAAGCATGTGACATTTTAATTGAAACCTTTAATCTTAACCATTTATTTTAATCCAAGGGTTTATAATAACCCTTCCTACTCTCATCTAAGAAAGTCTTTCTTATATGATAACACCTTATGAGACTAAGATCCTTTTTCAAACCTGCTCCTATTTTGAGTCAAGAAATAGATAAGTAGACACATCTCATTGCACTGATTGTGGACGGGCCCTCGGGTCCCGACCCAAAAATGAATAGGAAGCAGGGAAGGCGAGGGTCTTTCATTAAAGGGGGAAAGAGGGTGGGTCTGCCTTGCGCAGCTTAAGAAAGGAGAGATATTTAGAAAGTAACTCTCTCCAACCTTTTCTATCTATCCTTAGAAGATGTAAGTCAATGGAAGTGGTTTCTTCGCCTCCTCCTTGATGAATTTCAGACTATGGTATAGTTGTGTGTTAGATATCAGCTAACGGCTTAATATGATATCAAAGCCTTTGATGAAGTAGTTTTCTTGCCTTGGCTTTCTCTTATTGAATTTTAGCACTAAGTAGATAGGTCTATTGGAATATAAAATAATCACAAACCTTCGTTTAACCTGTTAAGCTTTTAGGGATCCTTGACAATATTTGGTGAAATTTTGAATGTGAGACGTGAGACATAGTCTTGGTTTGGTTAAATGTGTGTGCCTATTAATGCTATGGTTGCATATCTTAGTCCTACTGAAATTACTAGTTTGGACTGTCCGTTTTCAAAATTTCTGTTTAAAGTTAAACTGTTATTATTTATGGTGGACGGCAGCTCATGGAGGCAAGCTGAAATTCTTCTATAAAAATATGACGGATGGCAATGGCATAGTTGACTTTGTTGGAAGCATGGTAGCTATCATAATTCATGAAAAATAATGTATACAAAAGTTAAACCTAAAGAGCTGCATAGTATAATAAATAGAAGAAAAACTAATTATGTATGTGAAGAACAATAAACTAGAATCAAACAAAGTTCTTCTTGTCTCAGTTCACTAACTTAGACATAATGTCACTAATAGCATTAATTCCCTATAAACTAGAGAGTAGAAACTATCACATTTCACAATTCACCATGGACACCTCATGTATTGCAGCAACAATAGGCTGCCACACCATAGCATCAGCATGCTGCCATGGCAGCTGTTTAATAACACTGGTTTCAAGTACTATAAGTATGAATTTCCTTCAGAAGTTGTGCTTCATTTGTTTTGTGGACATGTATTTTTGGTAGAGCTGTCTGCCATCATTTACAAATGTGATGTAATAATAGAAATTGAGACTTGATAATTTCTGCGTGGGTCAATAATCAATAAGACTGGGTTTTTGGTTCTGCATGCAAATCTAAGCAATCTTTTCTGGCCACATGTGCTTTTCAATTTAATCAAGTCGTTGATTATTGGTATGACCATTTTCTTGTTTGTTTTCTATAATCATTATTTGCTTTAGTGTGAACTCTGATGAAGCTTTTTCCTGCAATAACTCCTATTTTTTCCCCTTTTATGTTTTCTTCCCCTTTTCTGATGTCTGTCTTAATAGTTTTGGAGGGAACAAGGAATGTAACACCTGATGTCCTGAGCTCTTCAACTGGTTTGGAAGGTACAAATATGAATTTCTAACAGAATATTTTACTCCTATCTGCAAATTGCAAAGAGTCTCAGTTTCAGTCATGTTGCATTGGAATGAATAGCATTTTATACAATTCTATGCTGCTGAAAAATGGTTATATTATTCTATTTATTTTTATTTTCTTCTTTCTATACAGTGACTAAACTTGCTCCAAAGAAATGGGGTCTTTCAGATAGTTCAAGCACTGTTTTGGTTGCTTTTCTTGGAGGGGTGTCCTTTCTTACATCACAAGGAATTGACCTCAGGCCCAATCTTGCAGTGATATTAGGGTTAGCCTTTGCAGATGCTATATTTCTCGGGGGTACCTGTTTAGCACAGATCTCAAGTTACTGGCCACCATATAAACGTCGGATTCTTGTTCACGAAGCAGGACATCTCCTAACAGGTAAATACTGCTGTTTTGTTAATGGGCTTTAAAGGTCACATATTGAGGATTACACATTCTGGATCCCTTTTTATTCTTCATCATTGTTTGCTTCCATATATTAACATCTTAAAATGTCATCGTACTGAATTTACAGCTTACCTTATGGGTTGCCCAATTCGCGGAGTGATTTTAGACCCAATAGTCGCAATGCAAATGGGCATTCAAGGACAGGTATTTCCCCCCTTTTTCTATTCACGATAATATGACATTTTATTGACTCAAATGGTTCCAATTGGTTGTCTCTGAATGTTTCTATTTGACTGTTTGATTATTCTGATGTCATGTATTTGTCATTTTGGGTGAGATACATGGTACTATTAGAGTCATTAACTCTATTGTCGTACTCTCCACCACCCCCCTTTCCTATCTCTAAATTTTCCCTCCTTCATCTCTCCCTTCCCTCTCCCATTATTCTGTTCTTCCTTCATCAGTTTGATGACCAAAGCCTTAACACCATCAAATAATATACTTTAAGATGTAAGTATAACACTCGGTAATACTTTTTAGGTGATGAAAGAAATCTCTGTTTACTGTGATACTAATGGCCGTCATTTTAATGCTACAACATATGAAGTTGTTGGTCATGATATTTGTGCAAGCTCTTTCTTTCCACATGTTTTCAAGATTTGCCTATGAACTGTCTCCGGTGCCTTGTTCCCTGTAAGTAAAATGAAGGGTAACTAAATGGAAGTGGAAGAGAAAGAATAAATTAGGAAAGAAACTTCTTTTTCCTTTTAATTCTTCACTGCAGGGTCCAGTTAGCTCATTATTTAGTTCGAATTGGTGAAATGAAGGAATCCTTCAAAATAATTCAACAGGCTTTGGAAGGAATTCCTGGCAGTCCATATGAAAATTTGGAAATCCACTGTTTTGATAAGCAGAAGAAACCAGAATGGAATGATTTTGAATATCCATTTATAAGTAAAAATCTGTCTCCGACTTTTGAATTGCCAAAACAAGAACTTTATGTAAGAGTTGAGGCACCAAAGGGAGAATTAGGAATTTTTTTAAACCCTCTACTTCAATTGGTATTTTTTTTACAAAAAGCAAACATGAGATTATAAATCCTGTCAGGAAGCGTCCAAGTATTTTAATTCACTAATACCAATATTAGTATAATTTCTATTGAACATTGACCTACACATGATTAATTCATGGTTTTGTTCAGTGATCAAGCTGCAATGTCATCAATAAAGGATTGTTTGTATCGGTTTACACTTACATACTTACTGGTCACAATCCTAGATTTATTTCGTTTTACACTTCAATTTTTATTTGCTCAATATGCTTAGTTATTCTCAATAATTTTTTTCTTTATTTAACATCATTTTACTTGCAGTAAATCCTTAATTTTTAGGCAGGGACTCAGTTTTGGGATGAGAAAGTTGCCAATGACCTTGCTGAAGGCCGACTTGATGGTTCAGCTTTTGACAGGTTAGTATAAGTGTAAACATTATAGTCACTGAGATATACCAACTAGCTTTCTGTTGACAGAGGTACTAAACAGAAACCGTTTGTTGGGACTTTTGGATTGATTCCTCCTGTTCCCCCCGCCCTTTTGCTTTTCCTCAAATTTCTTCATTTTACTTGGCTTTTCTAGTGATGTTGATGGTTGTTGTAAACAATGTTTTAGGTACTGCATGGTACTTTTTGCTGGCATTGCAGCTGAAGCTCTTGTTTACGGTGAGGCAGAGGGTGGAGAAAATGATGAAAATCTATTTAGAAGCATCTGTCTTCTTCTTGAGCCTCCATTGTCTATAGCTGAGGTCTTTCCTCCACTAACATCTCTGGTTTGATGGTTTAATTTTTATTTGTGAGACTAACATTTGAATATTTGAACCTTCATGTTCTCACATTGAGCAGATGTCCAACCAAGCAAGATGGTCAGTTTTGCAATCTTATAATTTGCTCAAGTGGCATAAAGCTGCACATCGAGCTGCTGTTAAGGCATTGGAAAGTGGTGGCAGTCTGAGCGCTGTAATTAGGAGCATAGAGGAGGCCTTGTATTCCGAAAAATGAGGCTCAGAAGTTTATATCAAAGAAACATTTTCTTTTTTGAAGTTACTTACAGGTTAGCACCTCTTTTACTCTTTTGTTATGGAATTACGAGTCTGCATGCGCACTTTTCTTTTCTTTTTTGAAAAAATATTTCAAGTAATTTGATGTGTTCATTTCCTCTTGGGCAGGGTTCTGGCAAGTGGCTATGGATCCCAATTGAAGCTGATTTTACTATTAACATATTTTGCAGGTGTGTGTCATATCTGTTGCGCCTTGTCTACCATGCTAGACAGCACTCAAGAATAATTTCTGCTTCAGCAAGTGACTTTTTTGTTCACTGAGGCAGGTCCCTAGTTGCACTCGACATGGTTAATAAGTGATACCTGTAGAGACAAAGTCATCGTGAGAATGGTAGCTTATCTGTAAAGTCATCGTGGGAATGTTAGTTTGGTTTCACCTGCATTATTACCCGTGGTAAATCAATCACGAGTTCTAGAAAATGGTTTTGTAAATACAGTTGTAGAAAATATTTCTAGAATGGGTCAGTTTCGGATAACTCTATTTTTTCTTCCCTGTTCCTTAATAGGGAACCCCTGGTCCCAACCTCACATTATTACCCTGTTGTTGACATAGGCATTGGTTCAAACTCATGCATCAGTGGTTTGAAAATATAGCCACTGCGTATAATAATTTCGGTGTTTTGGCTAGTATGATGACACGTTGAAAGTTTAGCCATGGTTACTTTCCATGTCTGAATAAGCCCTAGCATCCTCTCTTTTCTTTCATGTTCATTGCACACTTGGTATAAGCATTTTGGTGCGCTTAATTACGTTTTCAAGTCGACGAAAATATATTAATTTTAAATTTTGGCCAATGATGTTTTTGCTTTCCAGTCCTCAAATTTAAAATTTTTAAAATGTTTTCTGTTATCACTAACTTAGGATGTGAAATAGTTATATGTATAAGACATCAACAACTATCATGAGCTAACAAATAATGTGTATGATTTTTTTTTATCAATAAATGAAAACAGACTATGTTTAAAACATTTAAAATTCTCAATAAACTACATGTTGGTTTTTGTAAGTGTTGATTAATTGTCTGAGATTTCTTAGTTTTTTTTTTCACTTTTTTCCCTTTATTTTCATTGTTGTAGTAAAAATAACTAAAGTGATTGTTGTTTTACAAAATTAGAGAATAATGAAGGATTTTTAAAATCTGAGGAATTAAATTCTCTTGATACAATTTTCTGTTAAGTATTACGAGAAGAATTTAGTTTATTAAAATGAGATATGTAAAGTAAGAAAAATGAGTATAATAGAGAAAAAAAGTAAGAAAATAAGAATATATAAAGTCTTTTTCTCATTTTAGAGGAGTCAATCCATTATAAGAATACATGTTATTCTCTTGTATTTAAGCCGCCTCTATATTTCTTGGGGGTAGTTTTTTGTTTTTCTCGTAGTAATAAGCGGTCACACAATCATACTACTATGTTGGTTGTCACTCATTCCTCTCCAAAGCCAAAAATTAATCCTACGGATAAACACTGTCTTAAACGTTGTGAAAGATTAATAACATTTAAATTTTTTTATTTTCCTAAATTCGTTTCCTCAATTGCAAATCAAACATCCCCTACATTACCGCTCTTTCATTTGTAGGTTCTTGGTGTTGAGCTTCCCTGCAGAGCTTTTCTCTGTTGCGCGATACTGATTTATTTTTAGCATTTTTTATACTAGTTATTTTTAAAATTAATATAAAAATATTTTTTATTTCGATTTTAAAAATAACCAATTTAACATGATAACGTTTGTTATTGTTTTTCTTATCAGTTTATCTTATAACTTGGTAAAAATACTTTTTACACAGATTTTTAAAATATCCAATGTAGAATGTGCAAAGAAAAAAAAACAAACAAACAAAATGAGCACGGCAAAATAGAGAAAATCTCAGCAGAGAAGCGAAATTCGTTCCAGGTCTGATTCCCTAAGGATAATTAGATCCTATTATGTTTAGTTTAAATATACCTAGATCTTTTTTTTTTGGAAATTACGGATGACTCCCTTACTTTGAAGTTTGATATTATATGAACTTAAACATATTGTATGCATACGCACCACCACTTCCGAACCACTCTCATTCATACACGTACCTATACGTACTTGTATACACTTAAATTACTGCAAAGTTACAGTCACATCACAGAGTCACACATATAATTACCGCATCACTCTCAAAAAATGTGTGTAATATTTAAAATAAGGGAATCATATGTAATTTATGAAAAATGGAGTATTTCAATGTCTTTAAGATATTTTAGGATTTATATAAAAAAAGATAAATTTTAGGAGAGTTAAGTGTGATTATCAAAACTTATTATGATTATTGATTGCATATATTGTAAAATCTTTTACTCACAGTGGTTGATTAATCAACATGTTTAATTTTTCTTAGATAAGTTCTGTTTTGAGCATTGTATATAAAAAAAATCGTTCTAGGAAAAATCAATCCTACCATATTATACATCTTTACACCTCAAAGAGAATTAATTTCAGTGGAGGATGCTTACTTAAACCTGAAAAAGAGTAAATTTTTTCACATTCACCTCTGCAGGGGCAGGGTCTCCATCAGTACACAGTTGACTATCAACATCAAAGAGCATAATATATACATTTACCATTAATAAGGAGAACATCAAGTCCAGAATAGAAGGCAGTATCAGCACAGATCAGGTCCAGTTACGGTAAATGACAGTACTGGGAGAGCTGAATCCCACGTGAAGTTATAGCAAAAAAGTCTCGTTAATTACTTGTTTCAGAGGAGACATGTTATGCACGGGAATGAAATAACCTTTGCTCAAACATGGTAATTCATTGCAGCACGACAGTGACATCCATGATTTGAGCTTAACGGAAAAAGCAATATGAACACAACACAACTCTTCTTATCTTAGCATCCAGAAGCATCGATGCTAGTTACTTGCTTTAAACGAATCTTCTTGTGCCCAAGAATGATGAGAGTACATTCAAAATCGGAAAATGCATTGCAACAACAATAAGAAAAAGGGGTTCATTCATCAATGGGTGGTACAACTGTACGAGTACAAACTTACGAGATCCATTCCAAGAACTTGATGAGCCAAGTTCTTAAAAGGGGTTCTCTCTATCTCTTGATCATGGTTTTGGGTTTCCTTATAGAAGAGAAATGAGCAACTTGGATAACAAGACATTGGCTTTAGTTTTGTTTATCTTGCATCTTCTCTTAGCAGTTCTCTTGTTCCCTCTTTACATGCAACCAGAGCCCCCTGAGGTAACTCTATGTTTAGGTGTCATCCCTTGCTTTGTCTTGCTTTATGCCACCATTGCTTGGCGAACCGGTACGTACATGCAAAAGGGCTATTTGTTTACATTTGAGAGTGAACTCGCTCATCATATTAAACAATGTTGATTAATATCACTACCAACTTTTAGCTGCCTCTTTTTTATGGGGTTGTTCTATCTGCAACTATATATGAGTTTTTGTTTAAGTATATAGTGCGAGTAAACCCTCAGATTCCTCTTCAAGTTCAAGATTATGTGCAGTCGGGTAAAACGAAAGCCATTTTAAAACCATTTGTTAGCATCTGACTTGGTAAAACGATAGTAATTTTAGTCTTTTTCCTTGTATAAATATAAAGTTACAAAAAAAATGATGAAAAATAAACGATATAAGAAATAAATTCACTGTCGCCTCCTAAAGTTAGATAACGGGTTAACGTAATCCTAAAATGGACACGTAACCCTATTGGGTACTCGATGCGTATGGATTCTTATCCGGTACATGTTTGGTACGTATCAGATATATATCTGAAAGCTTTAAAAAAAAATTGGGTGTCGCGTGGCCATAGGTACTTTAGGTTTTTATTGGGCATCAGTACACACAAAAATAATTTATTTTATAGCCACCCATACCATTTATTTTGAAAAAATATCGTACCCATATTCTCTGCAGCTATGCAACATAGTTGGTTGATGACTTTTTAAATCTTAAATAACTAAATTCCTCGACATGTAATTTTGATGACCAATTTGAGGATTCGTTGCAGATATATGATATTGTAAGTAGAACTTCTTAGACTATGAAAATTATGTAAGGAAAGTTTTTGGCGACCACCTTACCTTTTTTGTGGTTTTGTAATACTTATGAGTTACCACCTCAGTGAAGAATTTACTTTTGTTCATTCAAGATTGATGGCTTTGGTTTTGAGCATATTGAGAATGCATTTGGAGGTTGCAATTGTCACAAACGTTAGCGCAAAAAAAAAAAAAAGGCTTAGTTAGTCGTTACTCACCACATGGGTTCTGAAGAGACTGTCAGTAGCATTGAAGAGCAATACTATCAACAATTGAGATTTGGTTTAAGTGATACAACTTTAATTTAGTGCATGTATAATATAATTTTTTTTAAAAATTATAATATAATTTATATATTATAATATTATTTTGACATATTTAATTTGTGCATGTACATATCCTAACCCCATGTTAAGTTTTTTTAGTGGAATTAATGGAGTATCCGTAGGGTCAAGTGAACAATTAAATTCCAGAACTTCATCAAAGTCATATGCTAGATTTCTTAATGTCCACTAGATGCGTTGTTGTTTGGATATATAGAAGCTTCAATAATTGAGTCATATGACCGTGACCTTCTATGTGGATGCTGCCTAAGAGAGTAATCATGCCAAATTATGACTAAGTCCTTCTCACACACAATTCTGGTCCATTGTGGAAAATCTGTCTTCCCATCAGTGTAAGTTGAAGTGCACTCCTCATAGACTGTAGTTGTAGTGTTGTACTTGTAAATTGCAACACTGGAGTGCCCTACACTGGTCCTTAAGTTAAGGCTATCATGGCTAGGTGCGTTAATATATGGCAATGACTACATTCTTAACCATTTTTTATTGTCCTTTTCTTCATTGTTCATGCTATATGCAACTATTTGCTGTAAATTTCTAAACATATTATAGGTATAAGATGCATCTCTTCTAAAATGTTACAATTACATTTTAGATGATAAAAGTACATTGATAACTTTTGATTAGAAAATCAATGGTTATAACAACTTAAACAAATTTGTTATAGATTTTTTTATATGTTGCCACAATCTAAAACTGTTGATTTTCTAATCAATAGTTATTGGTTTTATTTAATTTAGAGGAGTCATAGGAACAAGTCCATTGAGTTATATGGGTGGTTCAATTTATTTTGATCCTTTTGGAGTGCGGAGTGAAGTTCCTGCTGATAGTGTGATGAAACTTTTTGTTGTACAAAAGTCCCACATTGAGTAATTTTCAAATAGCTTTGTATTTTATATATGCCTATCATATTAAAAAGATTAGCCAAATTTAACATATTCTAATACAAACAAAAAAAATTGAGGATCATTAAATTTGTCTTTTTTCTAATTTATAAATATTTAGTGAATTTTTTTAAAATCAAATATATATAGACACACCACTACAAAAAATTTGTAGTTTCTGGCGGTTAAATATTCAATTTCTGGCAATTAAAAATTGCCACAAATGTTTTTCTTGGCATTTTAAAAAGTGCCACAAACTGTTTGTGGCACCTTTTTACTAAATGCTGGTAGTAGTGCCAGAAATGGCTTAAACCTTTCTGGCAGTTTTTAACGACAAAAAATAATACATTTAACTACCACTATTATTATAGTCACAAATATTATTGTTATTACAATTATTATTATTATTATTGTTATTATTATTATTGGTGTTATAATTATTGGTGGTGTTACTACTACTACACATGTGTTTAACTAGAACTCAAAAATGGAATAACAATCATGTTAATTTGGGCATAACAAACAAATGAGCTGAAAATTTACAATTGACACGTCCAACATTTTGGATAGGCATGAAAAGTATTATGTTTTCAACTTTTGAAGTGGTGACCAGCTAGCAACAAGGACTAGCTTTTGAGTCTTATCTTTGCTGTTGATGTGGAAAATATAGCTACAAGTCAAACAATTTATTCATTATAACAAATAATTCTTTAGATTTAAAACTAAATCCAAATCATAATATCCAAATCTTGTGCACATTCAAAACTAAACAATAGCAGTGATTTTTTCAATTTAAACCAACATAAGAGTCAAATCCTTGAGAATATTTCAAAGTCTAAGCTTATAAGTCAATATGGAATTGTATATATTTGCTAAAACTTCCTGATGAAAATTGATTAAGCTGCTATCATGTTTCTAATGTGGATTACTGTCCAATAAAGATTTTCCCTGTGGTGTACGCACATCATGTCTGCTACATTCATCCTATACAAGATCAAACCATTATATTTGTTAGCATGGTTAAAAGGATGTATGTTACATACTAAAGTTCAATAATATAAAGTTTTGGAAACATTATTCAATTTAACAAAAAAAAAGTATGTGAAATCATTATCCCTGGATTAGTAGAAACACCTAACAAAGCACCTAACTCAGTTGGAATATGTCCTTCCTTCATTTGTATGTACCCAAGCAACACACTTTGTAATGTCTTTACATTTTCTTCAGAAGTAGCTAACTTATTCTTCAAACTAATAACCTTATTTTTCAATTGAGAACATTCAGTTGATTTAGAACTTGAGGGATTAAAACTCATGCCACTGAATGTTGAGGTAGATGTAAATGCAACACTATGAAGACCTCCTAATCTTAAGCAACATACATGTCCAAGGTGATCTTTTCCTAAAACTTTAGTGAGAACATCATTACTTGAAATTTCTGCAGAATTAGCACATTTGCTCATTTCTTCAACCACTTTTTCCTACATATAAAAATTATCTACATGGTTAAGACGTTCATTATTAAAGGCTAATCAAACAAGATAATTTTATTGAAATTGTCAAATCTTATCTTAATGAAATATTTTTCCAGTTAAAATATTTACTACCGCGCTCAGCAAAACAATACAAAACAATTTGAAAATTCTATGAGACACCACAACATAATACATAATAATAATAATAATTAATTTCATCCATTAAATATATATATATATATATATATATATATATATATATATATATATAAGGGTTTGATTTCTATTAATAAAAATAAAACATTTCATCATCATTTAACAACCACCTCGCCTAAACTCAATTTTAAAAAGAATTAGTTAATGTGTTTGTTAGTAAACAGTAAACACCAGGGAGAAATTAAAAATAAATGAATTCCCTTTTCTTTCTAAGCTAGCTAGTTGTTAATGTTTGTCTCAATGTTTTTGTACCAAACCTGCATTACCCTATTAAGGAACAAATGTTAGCAACTTTCCTTGGCAAGGCCAATCCTAATCTGAACAAAAAAAAAGGAACAAATTCACAACCATGTGTATGCAAGTGATAGCAATACATCCTATATTAAGAAACGAATAGGTGCTGTCGTAAATATCATAGCGCAAAAAATGCAGTAAATCATAGTTGTTCACACAAAGAGTAGCAAACACAAAAACCTAGACATTTTCCCTAGAAATTATGTCTAATAATTCTCAATGATGTGTCACTTAATTACAACGAACAGGTACCTTTATACCTAGGTTACAAAGTGGACCTTAGCCCATTAGGCCATAGTCTAAGTCCATCTACTACTCAAAGAGGTGAACAGGTTTAGAGGGTGTCGCGACCGGGATCGCGGCGGCACGGCCGACCCTCAAAATATTAACACGCGGTTTCGATTTCCTTTCGAAAAGAAAACAGGGAGTCGCCACCAATATTTGTAAGGATAAAATACCGGAAAAACCTTTGTTAAAGCACTGGTTGTAAAAATGAAATTTCATGTTCGAGAGTCTAATTACAGGTGAGGAAGGTATTAACACCTCACAACTGTCCGTTATAAAAAATGGTTACCTCAATATGATAGCGCGCATTATAATTAGCCCAGAAATTATTTTACCTTCTTCAAGAAAAGAAAACATATGAAATGACAAAGTATACAAAAATAAACAAAAATAGACACAAGATTTTTACATGAGATTAACAGGACGTCTCGTCTAAATTAACCTCGCTCCACCTTTTTTTAAAAAAGATATTATAAAAAAATGAGATTAACAGGACGTCTCGTCCAAATTAATCTCGCTCCTCCTTTTAAAAAAAATATTATTTAAAAACATGAGATTAACAGGACGTCTCGTCCAAATTAACCTCGCTCCTCCTTTTTTTTTTTAAAAAGAAAGATATTATTAAAAAAATATGAGATTAACAGGACGTCTCGTCCAAATTAACCTCGCTCCTCCTTTTTTAAAGAGATATTATTTAGAAAAATGAGATTAACAGGACATCTCGTCCAAATTAACTTCGCTCCTCCTTTTAAGAACAAAACAAAAATGAAAATTCTAAAAAAATTAAATAAAGAAAGATGGGCCCAACAGGAACTGTTTCCCGCTCCTACGTATTCTCGAGCTTTCGAGAAATCAGGGTTACGTAGTTCTTTGAGAAATTTAATTTAGAGAAAATATTAAAATTATTTTTGATTGATTTGTTTTTTCAATAATTAAAGAAAATTTATGAAGAATGAGAAATACAAGGCGAAGTAATTCGCACTTGCATAAACCTTTAAAATCTAATAACAACAATATAGGTAAAAGTAATTTTGTACAACATCGCTCCTAAAATTTTGAAACAATTTTTATAAAAGAAAATATATAGAAAAACTTAACATGAAACTATTTATTTTAATTTTTAGAAAAGAGTTTAAGCTTTAATATTTTATTATTTTCACCATAAAATGCTAAAAATATATTTTTGAGTTTTGTGATTTTTATTTTTGTCCTTAGCATGAATCCTTATATAAAAATAAAAATAAAAAAATGTAATTAACTTATAATGAGAATTTTTTATTTAACATAGCTAAAAATATTTACTTATTTTCTTATTCATGAAAAAAAATCCATTTTGTTTTATCCAAAATTACTATAATTATTTTATTAAATAAACTATTTCTACAAATACAAAATATTAATTAATATTCTGAAAATAAATAAAAATAAAAAAATATTTATATTTATTAATATTGGGCTTCTAAAGCCTATTACCTAAAGAAAGCAAAACAAAAAAAAGAAAAAGAAAAGCTTTTAAGAATGGGCCTCACTAATTGAGGCCCAACTAACCTAACCTAAATGCTACAAGAGAAAAAAAAACAAAAGAAAAGAAAGAAAGAGAGGAGGGGGGCTATTAACAGAGAAAGAAAGAGGGAGTGAGTGAGCGTGGGAAAGAGAGAGACCAACGGAGATGGAGATCGGAGGGGGGAAAGCTCGTCGGAACTGGTGGCGTCACGCGGTGGAGGGGGCTGGTCTATGAGCTCTTCTCCTTTCCTTTTCTTTTGGTTTTTTTTGGGTGTTAGTTTTTTTTTGTTGTTTTGATTGTTGGTTGTTTTTGCTGTTGGGGGTTTATGGCTGTTTGGGCTTGGTGGTTTGTTTATTGTCTTAGTTGTTGAGTTGTTAAGGATGAGAAAGATGATGAAGAGGGATGGAGATGGTCTATTGTTTTTATTTGTAATTTTTATGAAGGAAATGAAGAGAGGATGATGATGAACTTGCTATTTTTTTTCTCTGAATTGGCCTCCTCGTTTTCTCTGGCTTTTCATTTTTTATGAAGAGAAGATGACAGTGATAGTGGCCAACAAGCTGCAGGAAACCAGCAGAAATGAGGGGGGTGGGGTTTTCTTTAATTTTTTGAATAAAAGATGAAAAGGATGGTGTCTACAGTTGCCCCTCTTTACTTTCTTTTCGCGAGAACATGAATGACATGTATCGCGAAAAGGAAGTAAAGACGTGGATACCGTCTCTTCAATCGTGATCTTAACAAATAAATTCAGGGAGGTGATGGTTTCGACAAATAGAAAAACAAAAGACTCAAACAATGACATCTTCAGTAATAGGAAAATTTAAAAGTGCCAACTTCGGCAATGAGAATTTGATGTGGTACCAACTGTGGTAAAGAAAATATTTAAAATGCTAGCTTTGAGCAACAAAAGAGGTCTAAAAGTGCCAACTATGGATGATAACTTGGAGAGGTGCTAACTTTAGTGAACGGAAAACTTTTAACAATGCCAGCTTTGGCAATAAGAAAGACTCAAAGAGTGCCAACTTTGACAACTGAGAAAGATGAACAAAGTGCCAAGTTTGACGACTGAAGTTAGAGCTTTGTCCCAAAAAATGAATAAATCAGATGATATTTCCTTGATATTGAAAATGAAGTAGCCTAGAGAGGGATACTTAAAGCTTCAAAGAAAAATAAATGACACAGGGGATTGTGCCAATGCATTTAGATCAAAGGATACAACCTAGGAATAGGTACCTGAAGCTATTTGACAGAAAATAAATGACATGGGGGATGCCCCTGGTTCTAATGAAGAAATAGAATAGCCTAGGAGCAGTGTACCTGAAGCTATTTGACAGAAAATAAATGACTTGGGGGATGCCCCTGGTTCTAATGAAGAAATAGAATAGCCTAGGAGTGGTGTACCTGAAGCTATTTGATAGAAAATAAATGACTTGGGGGATGCCCCTGGTTCTAATGAAGGAATGGAATAGCCTAGGAATGGTGTACCTGAAGCTATTTGATAGAAAATAAATGACTTGGGGGATGCCCCTGGTTCTAATGAAGAAATGGAATAGCCTAGGAGTGGTGTACCTGAAGCTATTTGATAGAAAATAAATGACTTGGCGGATGCCCCTGGTTCTAATGAAGAAATGGAATAGCCTAGGAGTGGTGTACTTGAAGCTATTTGATAGAAAATAAATGACTTGGGGGATGCCCCTGGTTCTAATGAAGAAATAAAATAGCCTAGGAGTGGTGTGCCTGAAGCTATTTTGACAGAAAATAAATGACTTGGGGGATGCCCCTGGTTCTAATGAAGAAATGGAATAGCCTAGGAGTAGTGTACCTGAGGCTTTTTGACAGAAAATAAATGACTTGGGGGATGCCCCTAGTTCTAATAAGGAAATGGAATAGCCTAGGAGTGGTGTACCTGAGGCTTTTTGACAGAAAATAAATGACTTGGGGGATGACCTTAGCTCAAATTGAGAAATGTGATAGCCTAGGAGTGGGTTCCTGAAGCTATTTGATAGAAAATAAATGACATGGGGGATGCCCCTGGCTCAGATTGAAAAATGGGATAGCCTAGGAGTGGGTTCCTGAAGCTTTTTGACAGAAAATAAATGACTTGGGGGAATGCCCCTGGCCCAGGTTGAAAAATGGGATAGCCTAGGAGTGGGTTCCTGAAGCTTTTTGACAGAAAATAAATGACTTGGGGGGAATGCCCCTGGTTCAGATTGAAAAATGGGATAGCCTAGCAGTGGGTTCCTGAAGCTTTTTGACAGAAAATGTGCCTTATTTGATGACTAGAAAGTAGAGGGTGCCTCGCTCGGTGTTTGAAGAAGAAACATGATGCCAAGCTTGGCAATTGGGAAAAATGAACAACATGCCAATTTTGGCAATTGAAGTGGAAGTTTTGCATACCGGTTTTAGGGAAAGAAACTTAAAAGATGCCAACTTTGGTAATTCATTAAAAGACGCTAGCTTTGACAATTTATGAAAAGATACTTGAGAAAAGTATGCTTTGGCGATTGAGGAGGAAACTTTTTGAAGTATCGGCTTTGGCGATTGATTCCACTAGGGAGGGGAAACTTGAAAGATGCCGACTTTGGCAGTTGAGGAAGAGACTTTGAAGGTGCCAGCTTTGGCGATTGAGATTCCGTTGGGGAAGAGAATTTGAGAAGTGCCAGCTTTGGCGATTATGGTTCCACTGGGGAAGAGAATTTGAGAAATGCCAGCTTTGGCGATTATGGTTCCACCGGGGAAGAGAATTTGAGAAATGCCAGCTTTGGTGATTATGGTTCCACTGGGGAAGAGAATTTGAGAAATACCAGCTTTGGCGATTGTGGTTCCACTGGGGAAGAGAATTTGAGAAATGCCAGCTTTGGCGATTATGGTTCTACTGGGGAAGAGAATTTAAGAAATGCCAGCTTTGGCGATTGTGGTTCCACTGGGGAAGAGAATTTGAGAAGTGCCAGCTTTGGCGATTATGGTTCCACTGGGGAAGAGAATTTGAGAAATGCCAGCTTTGGCGATTGTGGTTCCACTGGGGAAGAGAATTTGAGAAGTGCCAGCTTTGGCGATTGATTCCACTGGGGAAAAGAATTTGAGAAGTGCCAACTTTGGTGATTGATTCCACTGGGGAAAAAGACTTGATTGAGGTGTCGATATTCGACATGTTGTCTGCTACAATAACTAGCAGAAAAAAAAGAAAAGAAGTAGTACAGAGATAAAATTGAAAATCGAGTAAATTCCATGAAACCGCGACCCTTGAGATGACTCATGGATGAAGCAGAACGAATGAGGCAACCATAGCTTCGGAGCGCGTGCCTGGCCAAGTCTCTGTGATGATTGCCCAAGATGAGGTCGAGTAGTAGGAGCATCTTGTCCCTCACGACTTTAAATGTTTACCATTCTTCCATTTATTTTATTAAAACACATGTTTTTATTAGATCAACAAAATTCATAACACGTATCGAAGAGGGTGAATTTTATTCATGCATGTTAAACAAGTATAGAGAAAGAAAAACAAGGAAGGTAAATGAAATGAATAAGGTCACATAGAACAGGTCAAGGATAAGTGAAACAGGGAGGGTTCATGGATCCTCCAGTGAATCTCTGAGACTGGTGAGAGTCTTAACCCCCAACACGACTTCATGTTCACCCTTCGACCTTGCTTTTGGAAAGGTAAGTTCGACGATGATTCACGTGCTCGAGCTTGGACTCGTACTTCTTTGAGTCAGAGGTCTTATTCGCATTACCAGAAATTTGACCCTAACTTTTGCCTGAGCCGCCCTTTTGGGTTTTCAACTCACCGGGTCGCTCTAACTTTTGCCTAAGCCGCCCTTTCAAGTTTTCAGCCTAGCGAGCATTATTTTTCTTTTTTTTTATCTCTTCTCTTTTTTTCTTTGTTACTGATATTCCCTCCCTAAGCATAGTACTTCTTCACTGCATCTGCGTTTATAGGCATTAGCAAATCCTTGCCATCCATATTAGTGAGTATTAAGGCTCCTTTAGAAAAATCCTTCTTCACAACATATGGTCCTTTGTAATTAGGAGTCCATTTTCCTTGATTATCCTTTTGAATCGGTAGAATTTTCTTTAGTACCAGGTCTCCTTTTTGAAACTGTTGAGGTCGCACTTTCTTCTCGAATGCTCGTTTCATATGCCTCTGATACAACTGACCATGACAGAAGGCAATCAATCTTTTACCATCGATCAGGTTTAGTTAGTCATGTCAAGCCTGAACCCACTCAGCTTCTTCTAATTTTGCCTCCATTATCACCCGAAGGGACGGGATCTCTACTTCAAAAGGCAAGACCGCTTCCATTCCATATACGAAAGAGAACGGGGTTGCCCTTATCGAGGTTCGGACCGAGGTGCGATACCCATGTAGAGCAAAAGGGAGCATCTCGCTCCAATCTCTGTAAGTGACTACTATCTTCTGTACTATCTTCTTGATGTTCTTGTTGGCCGCCTCAACCGCCCCATTCATCTTAGGCCGATAAGGAGAGGAATTGTAATGGTGAATTTTGAAGCTTTCACAGAGTTCCTTCATTATTTTGTTGTTCAAATTCGTACCATTGTCAGTAATGATCTGACTTGGTAGGCCGTATTGGCATATCAGTTCTCGCTTGATGAATTTGACCACAACATTCCTTGTTACACTGGTATATGAAGCTGCTTCTACCCATTTGGTGAAATAATCGATGGCGACCAAGATGAAACGATGACCGTTTGAGGCTTTTGGCTCGATGGGTCCAATGACATCCATGCCCCACATTGAGAAGGGCCAGGGTGTCGACAAGACATTTAGGGATGACGGGGATGCATGAAGATGGTCAGCGTATATCTGACATTTGTGACATTTTCGAACATAGGTGAAGCAGTCCGCTTCCATGGTCATCCAGTAATAACCGGCCCTCAAGATCTTTCTTGACATGGCATGTCCATTAGCGTGAGTCCCAAAAGATCCTTCATGAACATCCCTCATGATTTCGTTTGCCTCAACAACATCAACACAGCGAAGAAAGACAGAGTCATAGTTTCTTTTGTAAAGCACATCCCCATTTAAGAAGAAACCCATGGCGAGTCGTCTTAGGGTCTTCTTATTATTTTCTGTAGCACCCTCGGGGTATTCTTGACTCTGGATATATCTCTTAATATCATGGTACCAAGGTTTTCCATCAGACTCCTTTTCCATCATTTGACAGTATGCAGGCTCACAATGCTTCTTTACTTCGATGAGAGGCATATCGTAGTCACTACTTACTTCGAACATTGAGGCAAGGGTAGCCCAGGCATTAGCAATTTGATTGTCATCCCGGAGAACGTGATGAAAAGAGATCTCGTCAAACTCTTTGATCATTTCCTTGATATAATCATATTAAGGAATCAACTTACTGTCCCTAGTCTCCCACTCACCTTTCAATTGGTGGATAACCAAAGCAGAGTCCCCATAAACTTCCAACAATTTTACTTTTGTATCCAATGCTGCTTGGATTCCTAATGAGCATGCCTCATATTCAGCAATGTTATTGGTACAGTCAAAACACAATCTGGCGCAGATAGGGATAAATTCCTTATCGGGTGAAATCAAGATAGCCCCAATTCCGTGCCCCAATGCATTAGAAGCTTCGTCAAATCTCAGGGTCCATTTATCTTTCTGACCACCTTCCTTATTGAATAGTGCCAGGATATCTTCATCCGGGAAGTTAAATTGCATCGGCTGATAATCATTGATGGGTTGGTGTGCCAAGTAATCGGCTAGGGCACTTTCTCTTATGGCCTTTTGAGTGACATATATTATGTCGTACTCAGTTAATAGCACTTGCCAACGAATGATCCTTCCGGTCAAAGCAGGTTTTTCAAAAATGTACTTGACGGGGTCCATTTTAGAAACTAGCCAAGTGGTGTGACTCAACATGTATTGCCTTAGGCGCTTAGCGGCCCATGCTAACGCACAACAAGTCCACTCTAAAGTGGAGTACCTCATTTCACAATCAGTGAACTTCTTGCTTAAGTAGTAGATAACATGTTCCTTCTTTCCAGTTTCATCGTGCTGTCCCAACACACAATCCATGGATTCGTTCAATACAGTCAGATACAATATAAGTGGCCTTCCTGGGGTTGGGGGCACCAAAATTGGTGGTTCTTGCAGGTACTGCTTAATCTTTTCAAAAGCTGCTTGACAGTTCTCATCCCATCGCCCCGGTTGATTCTTGCGGAGTAACTTGAAGATCGGTTCACAAGTCACTGTCAATTGTGAAATAAATCGGGCAATATAATTGAGCCTTCCCAAGAATCCTTGGACTTCTTTTTCTGTATAGGGAGGAGGCATCTCGAGAATCGCCTTGACTTTGTTGGGATCAACCTCTATCCCTCTTTCGCTTACTATAAACCCTAGCAGCTTGCTTGACCTTGCGCCGAATGTGCACTTGGCAGGGTTCAATCTTAGCCTGAACTTTCTCAACCGTTGAAAAAGCTTCCTTATATCACTAATGTGCCCTTCATCTGTCCTAGATTTAGCAATGATGTCATCCACGTAGACTTCTATCTCCTTATGCATCATATCATGGAAAAGAGTCACCATTGCTCTCTGATAAGTTGCCCCAGCATTTTTCAACCCAAAGGACATCACCTTGTAACAAAATGTGCCCCATAGAGTGATAAACGTGGTCTTCTCCATATCTTCAGGTGCCATTTTAATTTGATTATACCCTGAGAAACCATCTATGAATGAGAAAATGGAATACTGAGCTGTATTATCAACCAAAACATCGATCTGTGGTAGGGGAAAATCATCCTTGGGACTAGCCCTATTCAAATCTCGGTAGTCCATACACATCCATACCTTTCCATCCTTTTTTGGGACAGGAACAATGTTGGCTACCCACTGAGGGTATTTTGCCACAGCTAGGAACCCAACATCAAACTGCTTCTTAATCTCCTCTTTGATCTTTAAGAGCATTTTTGGCTTCATTCGGCGTAGTTTCTGCTTTATTGGAGGGCACTCAGGTTTTAAGGGTAGTCTATGCTCGACAATGCTAGCATCGAGTCCAGGCATATCTTGATAAGACCAGGCAAAGACATCACAAAATTCCATTAACAGCTTGATTAAATCCTCTCTTTGTTCTCTGCTTAGGGCAGTGCCGATCTTGACTTCCTTCTTATTCTCTTTATTCCCCAAATTGATAACCTCAACTATGTCTAGGTAGGGTTGAATCCCTTCATCCTCTTGCTCTAACAACCTTGTCAGCTCAGGCGGTGGCTCACAATCTTCCCTACCTTCCTCATCGGCGTAATCAACTGGGTGATCGAAGTTGTGAAACAGGATTGTGACCTCACTATCCTCAAGAGAGTCATTTTCGGATCTGCAATTTAGTGTGTTATGGCTAATGAAAAAAAAGAACAAGCGAGTAAAAAGAAGGATTCAAAACAAGGATAAGGGACACAAGAAGAGTTTTTTTTTTGATTTCGATATGCGTTTATTGATGAAAATGATAAAAACAAATTTTTTTCTCCCTTATTACATGGAAGAGTCCCAAAGCCTTAGGCAGAGTAGAGGGACGAATAAGTACTTAAAGCATAAACAAATTACTTTGGTGAAACATTCAAAGTCGTGGGGAGCTCGACGGCCTCCCAGTTATGAAGCTCTTGGCCCGGTGGACAAGCAATCACAAAATCAACACTATCACAGGGACTTTCTTCAATGACAGCCACTTGGTCTGGAGGCATCAGTCCGGCGCTCCGAAAGCTCTGGTAGAGATCACAGATGGGGACTCTTACAGTATGAGGTTCTCTGCCGGTAAGATGAGCAACCCTTCTTTCCTTTTTCTCTTCCTCTACCCTTTTTCTGTCGGCAACTGTGGGCCGGTATCCTAATCCAAAACCATTTCTGTTCTCAATCAGGCATATAGGTTCCACTTATCCATTCAAAGCACGTCCTAGCCCTCTTCCAGGTTTATACCCTTCACGCAGCATAATCTTTGCCATCATTAAAGATGCACTTGGCATGTAAGCTTTTACCACTGTGGCTCCTTCCCCTACATAGGTAGCGTTTGCTATCTCTAATGCTTGGAAAGAAGTTTCAAGGGCCTCTTCTGCTGCCTCGATGTAAGGGGTTGTCAGAGGTTTGCTGACTAGAAGGTCCTCCTCACCAGAGACAATTACTAGCTTGTTGTCAATTATGAATTTTAGTTTTTGGTGCAGGGTAGAGGGTACCACTCCAGCATAATGGATCCACAGCCTGCCTAATAAACAGCTGTAGGCAGACAAGATATCCATGACTTGAAAAAGGACCTGGAACGTGCATGGCCCAACCTGTATGGGCAGCTCAATCTCACCCATGACCTCCCTCCGAGTTCCATCGAAAGCTCGTACTACTGTGACACTTAGCTTCATATAAGTCCCATCGAATGGTAACTTGGCCAATATAGATTTTGGCATGATGTTGAGGGACGACCCATTGTCAATAAGTACTTTTGCTAGGATGTAATCTCGGCAGTTTACGGAGATATGGAGAGCTTTGTTGTGCCCAATTCCCTCCATTGGTATTTCATCGTCAGTGAAGGTCAGATAGTTGTCTGCAATAATATGCCCCACTATTCCTTAAAACTTATCGACGGGAATGTCATGACTGATATGGGCCTCGTTCAGGACCTTCATCAACATCTTCCGATGTGGTTCAGAGCTCATCAGCAATGATAACAAAGAGATTTTTGCAGGAGTATGGGTCAGTTGGTCAAGCACTTAATATTCGCTCTGGTGAATAAACTTTAAGAATTCATGGGCTTCTTCGTCAGTCACGGCCCTTTTGATTTCACCATTGGCCCCTTCTTTGCCCACCTTGGCTTTTCCGGTAATCTGATCCTTCTTTGGCTCTGGAGGGGCGTATACTCTTCCACTCCGGGTTACACCTCCTACCCCAACAATATTTGTGACGGACGAAGGAGACGGGTTATTCGTTGCCGAGCTTGCAATGATCACATCTGCGTTGTACTTACAAGGGACAGCCCGAGAATCTTTGAACGCAAATGGGGTGGGTGCTTGAATAGTGATGATTGGTTGTACAGAAACATGAGCTGCTTGAGCGTTCTTGCTGTAAAAAATTGTCAAGGGCTTAGGGACTCGTGCCCCTGTTTGTTCCTCGACCATGTCGACCTCATCTCCATGGCATTTATAGACCTGCACAATATGGCTGTCCATAAGGCTTTGAAGGACCTCAGAAAAGCCTTGGCATTCGATAGTCTGCTCGCAATCATGTTCCACACTCCAGGTCCCTTCAATTAATCCCCTTTCAAGCAAAAGGGAATGAACTACCCTTAACAGCATTCTTATGTCAGCAACATTCTTAACGCACTCCTCATCATTTTCCACGGCGTTGACCTCTAAATTTCCATGGTTAGGTAGGGGATTTGTGGCCATATTTGGGCTGCCTTCCTTAAAGTTAATCTAGTCATCTTTAATCAGATCCCTTACTTTATACTTCAATGCCATACAGTTTTCAGTAGAATACCCCGGCGCTCCAGCGTGATAATCACACCGGGCATTAAGATCATACCCCTTGGGGTAAGGGGGTTCTACTGGCTACGAATGGGGAGGGGCAAAAGTTCAGTGTATATCATTGGGATGGGATCGAATTGTATCGGTGTGCGGTCATTGTTAGGTTTCTTTGTATTCTGATTAGGATCGGGTGGCTGAACTATTTGTTGTGGAGGACGATATGACATAGGTTGTGGTATAGGTGCTCTAACAATGGGTGGACGAAAATAAGGAGGATAAGGGGTTGGGTTATGGACGGTAATAACCACATATGGATTCGGTGCATAAGAATTGAGGGCTTGAAAAACGGTGGGGGTGAATGGTCTTGGTTGGTCCCTTTTCTGATCATAAGAGACAAAGTTGGTCTCCCCGTCTCTTCTCCTGCCATCACTTGGCGCTGGTCTTTTCACATTGGATGCCCCAGATGGGCCTCGGATAATCTTCCCTGTTCGCACCCCACTTTCTATTCTCTCCCCGATAGTCACAATGTCAGAGAAATTTCAGGAAACACTGCCAATCATTCTGTCATAGAAAGGTGACTGAAGCGTATCGATGAACATCGCTACTACTTCCTTCTCGGACAGCGGGGGGTCAACCTGTGCAGCTGTTTCACGCCACCATTAAGCATACTCCTTAAATGTCTCATTATCCTTTTTTGTCATGTTCTGTAGCTGCACTCTGTCGGGTGCCATGTCTAAATTGTATTTGTACTGTTTCAAGAAAGCGTCTGCCAAGTCCTTCCAGCATCGAATACGGGTTCGTTACAAGTGGGCATACCAGGTGAGGGCAGTCCCGGCTAGACTATCCTGGAAACAGTGGATTAACAGCTTGTCATCAGATGAATGAGACACCATTTTCCGGCAGTACATTGTGAGATGATTTCTTGGGCAAGTCATTCCCCGATATTTGTCAAAATCTGGCATTTTGAACTTAGGGGGAATAATGACATCTGGGACTAGACAGAGTTCAGAAGCATCAATCAATCCAAAACCTTCCACTCCTTCCACAGCCCTTAGCCGTTCCTCCAAGATCTCTATCTTTCCTTTTTGGGAGATATCGACTGTTCTAGAATCGGCTACTGGGTTTACCATTTGGGTCATGCCTTATGGATTGACAGTATAGGGGTTCATGTACTGATGATGCATGATTTAGCCTTAATTCCTTGCTTTAAATGTGTATAATTTGCAATTGCTAATTGCGTAATATTATGCATTTTAACACATTTTCATAATTCAAGCTTTATTTAATATTAACTGAATTAGGCGATAATCTTTAAATGGAAATAATAAATCTTACTTGATTTCCCTTATATTGTAGTGAATAATTGAGTTTGCAATTGGGAAATTATGAAATTGAGCATCAGGTCTGACGCGTAGCGCCGGTACCACGCGTAGCGTGGAAGCAAATTCGCAACACGGACGCGTAGCGTCAATCCTACGCGTAGCGTCAACAGTGACGAGGATCCCATTAATAGGCTGTATGCAAATTCAGAAGTGGGGGATTTATTTATATTAAACAGATATTGGCCAATCCATTATAGACATACGGCACTATCTCAGTGGGGAACATGCAGCACAAGTGTCCAAGCATTATTGAAGAATTATTGGATGAAATAATGTATTCTGAGTCAGAAACCCTCACGCGTAGCCTCACAACTAAGCGTAGCGTGGAAGCAGATTCACAACGCTGACGCGTAGCGTCCTGCTGGCACACAGTGTCAGCAGGAGACCTTTACCTTTGCTTTCACTATAAATAGGACCATTGCCAAAGGCTTCAAACACACCTCAATTCACGTTTCTCTCTTTTCTCTCTTTGTTTCTATAAGCATCAGAGGAAGGCACAAAGCCTCCTCCTCTCTTCTTCCCCCTCTTTGCTCCATTCTGGGTTAGTTTATTTTCTTTGTAGTTGTTATTATGGAGGGCTAAAACCCTAGATTGATTTTCTTGGAGAATATTGTAATGTAATTTTGAGGTCATTATTTTTAATATAGTATGTTTTCGTTATTGTTATTTCTTCATAATCTTACTCTGCTTATTTAATTCCATTCTGTTTAATTAAATTTGTATGCTTAATCGGTTTAATTATTCAAATGGAATAAAATAAGAGTTTAAATTAGAATGTATTAAGGAAATATGCATGCTTAATGAATATTTTCATAATCACTTTTAATAATTATGGTTTGCTTAATTCCATAATATGAGAATAGATTATGTATGTAGGCGATGTTCTTACATATGCTCAATAATTCCTAGATTTTACGATCTTGACTCCTTTTGCTTAATTAGGATGCTTGATTAAAATATTCATTTTTTTTAAATGAAAGTAAAGGAATTGTGAATTGAAAAAGACGCTTAGTTGATCAATTCAAATTGAGCTAAGAAATTAACATTAATGAAAGTATACAAATTATCTTTAATGAACCAAGGATAAATTTATTTACAATACTCCAAGAAAATCAATCGCTTGTTAATTACTGTTTTAAATCCTATATTTACTTTGTTTTAATTTTAATTGTGATAACAAAATCAATCAAACCCCCCCTAATTGTATGTTTGTTGAACTTATGTTTGTAAAAAAAATTTTAGTTGTTGAGTTTTTATTTTTAATTGTTAAAAATTAGTTTAAGACTTGATTTTTCCTAAATTTTTATGTTGATCCGTGAGAGAACGACCTAGGTTGACACCCTAGTACTACATTAATTAATTTTAATGTACTAATTTGACGAAATCATGACTGTAAAAATACTAACGTCAAATTTTGGCGCCGCAGCCGGGGATCAACGATCTTTAGGAAAAACTCTTGTTTTAAATTATTTTTTTTAAATTGAAAAAAAAAACTTCTTTTGTTTGTTTGTTTATTTTATTTCTTTTGCATGATTTAGGATTTTGATGATTTATTGCTCATGATGATCAAATATCTTGTTGTATGCTATGTATGACTAGAAGAACTTTTGAGCATTTATATTCATTTGATCCTGAAATTGAAAGAACTTTTCATAGGTTAATTAGAAAAGCTAGATTTAATAATAACTTTGTTGATATTGATAGTGATAGTATTTTTTCTGAATCTGTTGAAAGTACTACTGCTAGTTTTTCTGATATGGCTGAACCTTGTGAAAGAACTCTTAGAGAACTAGCTGCTCCTGAATTCACTTACGAAAGTTTATGTATTCAATATCCTGATGAGGATGTCCCTTTTATTCTTAAGACCGGACTTATACACTTGTTGCCTAAGTTTCATGGTCTTGCGGGTGAAGATCCGCACAAACACCTCAAAGAATTCCACATTGTGTGTTCCACAATGAAACCCCAAAACGTTCAAGAAGACCATGTCTATCTTAAAGCGTTTCCTCATTCTTTAGAGGGTGTTGCTAAGGATTGGTTGTACTACCTTGCTCCAAGATCAATCACAAGTTGGAATGACTTAAAGAAAATGTTCTTGGAAAAGTTCTTTCCTGCCTCTAGAACAACTGCAATCCGTAAAGACATATCTGGCATTAGGCAACTCTCTGGAGAAAGTCTTTATGAATATTGGGAGAGATTTAAAAAACTCTGTGCAAGTTGCCCTCACCACCAAATTTCTGAACAACTTCTTCTTCAGTACTTCTATGAAGGTCTGCACCACGTTGATCGCAACATGATTGATGCGGCAAGTGGAGGAGCTTTAGGAGATATGACTGCTACTGAAGCAAGAAACCTGATTGAAAAGATGGCATCTAACTCTCAACAATTTGGTGTGAGAAATGATTCTTTCAAACCCATGTTTGATTCCAATTCTAGTTCATCTGGAATTAAATTGGAGAGCAAACTTGATGCTCTCACCACTCTGGTCACACAATTAGCAGTAAATCAAAAATCCATGACTGCTAAAGTATGTGGAATCTGCTCTTCACAAGAGCACCCCACTGATTGTTTTCCTTCTCTACAAGAAAAGGATAATAATAATCCCCAAGCCTATGCAGCTAACATCTACCATGATAGACCACCACAACAACAAAACCATGACCTTTCCACCAACAGATACAATCCAGGTTGGAGGAACCATCCAAATTTGAGATGGGGAAACCAACAACAAAATCCCCAACCCCCATTTCAAAACAATGCACCAACCTTCCAAAGACCTACACCTCAACCATCCACAAATGGCCCCTCTTTGGAGGATCTGGTGAAACAAATGGCTACGCAGAACTTGGAGTATCAACAGAGGAATGATGCTACCATCCAGAGTTTAAGCAACCAAATTGGGCAATTGGCTTCATCATTAAGCCAGTTACAATCTCAAAACTCTGACAAATTACCATCTCAACCAGCTGCAAATCCAAGAAATGTGAGTGCAATTCAGTTAAGATCAGGTAAGAACCTTGAAGTACCCATATCTAAGGAACCTAAAAAACAAACAACTGAGCCTGAAATAGTTGAGAATGATGTACCCTCTTCAAGCAAATCTGAGATACAACCACCCCAAATTCCACCTCATATCCCTCTTCCTTTCCCACCAAAAGCAATCCCAAGTAAGAAGATGGAAGAAGTGGATAAAGAAATTTTGGATACTTTCAGGAAAGTGGAAGTGAATATACCTCTTCTTGATGCAATCAAGCAAATTCCCAAGTATGCCAAATTTCTAAAGGAGTTGTGTACTCATAAGAGGAGACTCAAAGGTAATGAAAGGATAAGTATGGGAAGGAATGTATCTGCACTGCTTGGTAAGGAAAATATTCCTGAGAAATTCAAGGATCCAGGTATGTTTTCTATACCTTGTATCATAGGCAATAACAAATTTGAAAATTGTATGTTAGATTTAGGAGCTTCAATAAATGTTATGCCTATGTCTGTTTTTAAATCTTTGTCTCTAGGAAATTTACAACCTACTGGTGTAGTAATTCAGCTAGCCAATAGGAGCACTGCCTATCCTGCTGGAGTTATAGAGGATGTTTTGGTTCAGGTAGAACAACTTGTTTTCCCTGCTGACTTCTTCGTACTTGATATGGAAGAAGGTATGCCTCAAATTCCTGTTCCTATCATTTTGGGAAGACCATTTTTGAAAACAGCCAGAACCAAAATAGATGTTCATTCTGGAACTCTCTCTATGGAATTTGGTGACACAAGGGTTCAATTCAATATTCTTGATGCTATGAAATACCCATCTGAAAATCATTCTATTTTCCAAATTGACATTATTGATGAACTAGTTTTTGAACATTTTTCTAATGTTGATTTGGAATACATGGATGATTCAAACAAATGTTTTGCATGCAATGATTCTGGAAGTTGTGATATTTGTGCTGAAATTGATAACTACATAATTTATGATTCAGAGTCTTTAGATATATCTGTTAACCATAAGGAGCTGAATGCAGAATTTCAAGAAAATTCTAACAAAATTTTTGAGGTGCAAATAGCAGAATCAAAATCTACTTTGTTAGTTCCATCTGTTTCGTAGGCACCCAAGTTAGAATTGAAACCCCTACCTGAGAACCTAAAGTATGTATACTTAGGGGATAATGAACAGCTCCCGGTGATAATTTCCACTTCTCTTGATGAAAATCAAGAAGAAAAATTATTGCAGGTATTGAAAAGACATAAGAAGGCTATAGGATGGACATTGGCAGACATTCCTGGAATTAGTCCATCCATGTGCATGCATAGAATATTTCTGGAGGAAAATACTAAAGCAGTAAGACAGCCCCAGAGGAGACTCAACCCTGTAATACTTGATGTGGTTAAGAAGGAGATTACCAAGCTTCTACAAGCAGGAATCATTTATCCTATCTCTGATAGCCAATGGGTGAGTCCGATTCAAGTGGTTCCTAAGAAAACAGGGATCACAGTTGTGAAAAATGAAAAGGATGAATTGATCCCAACTAGAGTGCAGAATAGTTGGAGAGTCTGTATTGATTACAGGAGACTTAACCAGGCAACAAAAAAGGACCATTTCCCTTTACCCTTCATTGATCAAATGCTTGAGCGTCTCGCAGGTAAGTCTCACTACTGTTTTCTTGATGGATTCTCTGGATATTTTCAGATTCACATTGCACCTGAGGATCAAGATAAGACCACATTCACCTATCCCTTTGGCACATTTGCTTATAGGAGAATGCCATTTGGCCTATGCAATGCTCCTGGAACTTTCCAAAGATGCATGATAAGTATTTTTCATGATTTCATTGAAAATTGCATAGAGGTGTTTATGGATGATTTTACTGTCTATTGATCTTCATTTAATGCATGCCTTGATAGTTTGGATAAAGTTTTGAACAGATGTATTGAAACTAACCTTGTCTTGAACTATGAAAAATGTCATTTTATGGTAAAACAAGGAATAGTGTTAGGGCATGTAATCTCTGAGAAAGGAATTGAGGTAGATCCTGCCAAGGTAGAAGTTATATCATATTTGCCTTACCCCTCTTGTGTTCGAGAGGTTTGTTCTTTTCTTGGTCATGCAGGATTCTACAGAAGATTCATAAAGGATTTCAGCAAGAAGGCTAGGCCACTATCCAGTCTACTTCAAAAGGATATGGCATTTGAGTTTGATGAAAAGTGTAAGGAGGCTTTTAATTGCCTCAAGCAAGCATTGACCACTACCCCAATAATCCAAGCACCTGTTTGGGCAGCCCCATTTGAGTTGATGTGTGATGCCTCTAATTATGCATTGGGAGCTGTCCTTGGTCAAAAGATTGACAAGCAGCCTAAGGTCATCTACTATGCATCTAAAACTTTAGATGCTGCCCAGGTAAATTACACCACCACTGAAAAAGAGCTCTTGGCCATTGTTTTTGCATTAGATAAGTTCAGATCTTACCTACTCGGTTCTCGAGTAGTTGTCTTTACTGACCATGCAGCTCTGAAGTACTTGTTGAAGAAAAGTGAGTCCAAGCCAAGATTAATTCGTTGGATGCTTTTGCTCCAAGAGTTTGACTTGGAAATTCGTGACAGAAGTGGAACACAAAACCTTGTGGTAGACCATTTAAGCAGAATTGAGAATGCTCCTGATTCGGCACCTATTCGGGACCATTTTCCCGATGAACACCTCATGAGTATTTCTAACTCTTTTGATTCACCTTGGTTTGCTAACATTGTAAATTATCTTGTTGCTTCTGTTTTTCCACCATGTGCATCCAGAAACCAAATTTCAAAATTAAAAAGTGATGCAAAGTATTATATTTGGGATGACCCGTATTTGTGGAAATTATGTAATGATCAGGTGATTCGAAGATGCATTCCTGATTATGAAATAGAATCAGTTCTTCGATTCTGCCATGCTTCACCAGTTGGTGGACATTTTGGTCCACAAAGAACAACAAGGAAGGTGTTGGATTCTGGTTTATATTGGCCCACAATTTTTAAGGATGCATGGAGAATTTGTAACACCTGTGAGAAATGCCAAAGAGCTAGTAATGCTACCACATGGAGACAACAGATGCCTCAGCAACCTATGTTATTTTGCGAAGTATTTGATGTTTGGGGCATTGATTTTATGGGTCCATTTCCTCCATCCTTTGGTTTTACTTACATTTTATTGGCTGTTGATTATGTTTCTAAATGGGTGGAAGCTAAAGCCACCAGAACTAATGATGCTCGAGTTGTTGTGGATTTTGTTAGATCGCAAATTCTTTGTAGGTTTGGCATCCCGAGAGGAATCATCAGTGATCAAGGAACACATTTCTGCAACAGGACCATGCAAGCTATGCTCAGGAAGTATGGGGTTGTTCATAGAGTCTCTACTCCATATCACCCCCAAACCAATGGACAAGCAGAAGTCTCTAACAGAGAAATCAAAAGAATCCTAGAAAAGATAGTACAGCCTAATAAAAAAGATTGGAGCAGGAAATTGGATGATGCTCTTTGGGCACATAGAACAACTTTTAAGGCACCTTTAGGAATGTCTCCCTATAGAATTGTTTTTGGTAAGGCATGTCATCTTCCAGTGGAGATTGAGCATCGTGCTTATTGGGCTGTAAAAGCTTGCAACTTAGCACTTGATCGAGCAGGTGAGGAAAGAAAATTACAACTGAATGAGCTTGATGAGATCCGTTTGGCAGCTTATGAGAACTCGAGGTTCTATAAGGAGAAAACAAAGAAATTCCATGATAGCTCAATAGCTAGAAAGGATTTTACTGCTGGACAGAAAGTGCTACTGTTTAATTCCCGGTTGAAACTGATGGCCGAAAAATTGCGCTCCAAATGGGAAGGACCTTTCATTGTTACTAATGTATTTCCCCATGGAGCTGTGGAAATAAAAAGTGAAAACTCCAACAAAAGCTTCAAGGTTAATGGACAACGCTTGAAGCCATTCCATGAAAATCCTTTACTTGTAGATGTCACAATGGAGGAACATGTTTTGGGGGAACCACTTCTTGATCCCCCTTGAGGGAGTTTTTCTTACCCATCTCTTTACTTTTTCATTATATTGTCTATTCTGTATGCTCTATCTTACATTGAGGACAATGTATGATTTAAGTGTGAGGGTGGGATCATTCATGTGTTGTTGATTTTATTTGATTTTATTGTGTGATTAATTTTATTTGATTTTATTGTGTGATTAATTTTGTGTGACTATTTGTTAAAAAAAAAAAATTTTGTTTTTAAAAGGCATGTTTTATTGGAATTTTAAGATATGCATGAGTAACAGGTAAATTCTTTCATGTCTGATATGAGCTTAATGATATGTTATAATTTGAACTCAAGTAATTTTGGTATGATGAGAATGACATGATAATTGATAGATGATCATATATGATAGAATTATACCTTGTGAGATTTTTGAGCCTTTAAATTTGATGGATCACTTTAAACCATCTTAATCCTTTCATGTGTGATTAATTCCTGAAAGCTTACATCTTAATTTTTGTCTTGTTTCTTTATGATACTTGAAACTCATATGAATGTATTTGAAATGATACAGGCATTTTGTTCAATTGAGCCACTAAGCCAGATAAGCCTACCATGAATAAATTATCTCTTGCTAGCCATTTTGAGCCTATTTAACTATTTCCTTGTTGCAGCTCAAATAAGCCATGGATGAAAAACCAAAAATATATCTACCTTAAGGAATAAATTGGAGCTTTGGAATCAAGTTAAAAACAGGCATTCAAATAAGTGAGGGGGTGTGCAAAAAAAAATAAAAAAATAAAAAAAAAATTATTTATTATGATTGCAAGCAAATATCATACAATAAATGTTTTACCCTCACTATTTGCCAGTTAAATTAATTGCTCCATTATTCTTTTTGGTATCTAAACTTATTTTCTAAAAAATATATATATATATATATATATATATATATATATATATATATATAAAATTTTCATCCATTTAAACCTTGGCCACATTACAACCCTGCAAAGCCCTGTTGATCTATATATGCATTTAAGTTGATTGTGGAATTGAAAAACTTGCCAAATTTTTAGACTGTCTATTTTTCAGGAAATGTTTTGAGAGTATACACAAACCTTAAACACTTGAGAGTTGAGAGTATGTCTTGTGAGGTTCTGTCACTTATGATCTTCTTTTCAGTTTAATTTAATTTTTACATGCCTAAGTGTTTGAATGATTTTTATATATATCTTCATGCTCTGTATCTTGCATGTTGAATAACTCTTGTTTCTCTGTATATTCCTAAGATTTCATGCCAATTCTGTGTGTTGCTATTTTCAACTTAATGTTTTTCATAAATTGTGATACTTGTTTTTATTTTGATTTTACCCGGGAGTGCAAAAGAATAAGTGTGGGAGTATTTGATGATGCATGATTTAGCCTTAATTCCTTGCTTTAAATGTGTATAATTTGCCATTGCTAATTGCGTAATATTATGCATTTTAACACATTTTCATAATTCAAGCTTTATTTAATATTAACTGAATTAGGCGATAATCTTTAAATGGAAATAATAAATCTTACTTGATTTCCCTTATATTGTAGTGAATAATTGAGTTTGCAATTGGGAAATTATGAAATTGAGCATCAGGTCTGACGCGTAGCGCCGGTACCACGCGTAGCGTGGAAGCAAATTCGCAACACGGACGTGTAGCGTCAATCCTACGCGTAGCGTCAACAGTGACGAGGATCCCATTAACAGGCTGTATGCAACTTCAGAAGTGGGGGGTTTATTTATATTAAACAGATATTGGCCAATCCATTATAGACATACGACACTATCTCAGTGGGGAACATGCAGCACAAGTGTCCAAGCATTATTGAAGAATTATTGGATGAAATAATGTATTCTGAGTCAGAAACCCTCACGCGTAGCCTCACAACTAAGCGTAGCGTGGAAGCAGATTCGCAACGCTGACGCGTAGCGTCCTACTGGCGCACAGTGTCAGCAGGAGACCTTTACCTTTGCTTTCACTATAAATAGGACCATTGCCAAAGGCTTCAAACACACCTCAATTCATGTTTCTCTCTTTTCTCTCTTTGTTTCTATAAGCATCAGAGGAAGGCACAAAGCCTCCTCCTCTCTTCTTCCCCCTCTTTGCTCTATTCCGGGTTAGTTTATTTTGTTTGTAGTTGTTATTATGGAGGGCTAAAACCCTAGATTGATTTTCTTGGAGAATATTGTAATGTAATTTTGAGGTCATTATTTTTAATATAGTATGTTTTCGTTATTGTTATTTCTTCATAATCTTACTCTGCTTATTTAATTCCATTCTGTTTAATTAAATTTGTATGCTTAATCGGTTTAATTATTCAAATGGAATAAAATAAGAGTTTAAATTAGAATGGATTAAGGAAATATGCATGCTTAATGAATATTTTCATAATCACTTTTAATAATTATGGTTTGCTTAATTCCATAATATGAGAATAGATTATGTATGTAGGCGATGTTCTTACATATGCTCAATAATTCCTAGATTTTATGATCTTGACTCCTTTTGCTTAATTAGGATGCTTGATTAAAATATTCATTTTTTTTAAATGAAAGTAAAGGAATTGTGAATTGAAAAAGACGCTTAGTTGATCAATTCAAATTGAGCTAAGAAATTAACAGTAATGAAAGTATACAAATTATCTTTAATGAACCAAGGATAAATTTATTTACAATACTCCAAGAAAATCAATCACTTGTTAATTACTGTTTTAAATCCTATATTTAATTTGTTTTAATTTTAATTGTGATAACAAAATCAATCAAACCCCCCCAATTGTATGTTTGTTGAACTTATGTTTGTAAAAAAAATTTTAGTTGTTGAGTTTTTATTTTTAATTATTAAAAATTAGTTTAAGACTTGATTTTTCCTAAATTTTTATGTTGATCCGTGAGAGAACGACCTAGGTTGACACCCTAGTACTACATTAATTAATTTTAATGTACTAATTTGACGAAATCACGACTGTAAAAGTACTAACGTCATGTACCCATATGGATAGCCGTAGAACTGGTGGAAAGGTATAGATGCATGAGGCTGACTTATTGGGCCAGAGTTTAATGGAGGACCCTGGGGTTGGCCTGTAGGTTATGCAGTATAGACTGGCTGGGCTATCTGGGTGACTTGGGCTGAGGTGGCTTGAGTTGGAGTGGCTTGAGCTTGAGCGGCTTGTGCTTGGGCAATTTGTGGCTCATAAAGTGATGGTATAGTGGGCTGAGCGGGGTGTGAGGTATGGGGATTCGTTGCTTGGTGGTCGTGGGTGGTGTCTTGTGGGTTAGTGAGTAATGGGGGAAAGTATCCCGGTGGTAAGCCATAAGGCGGAAAAGGTACCAGGTTACCATCTGGACCAACAAATGTATGTTGTTGTGCATAGGACATGCCGTAGTGTGGTTCGAGATCAACAGCAGGGTTAGGCCTTCCAACATTGATAGTGAGAGGAGGAGCCATTGGATTGGGAAATTGAGTCCTTGTCGGACTAAAACCTGGGGGATGTAGCAGGGTGGTAGGCTGTTGTTGGGTGTCCTCAATACCTGTAGAGGAGCCCCCTTCTGTGATTCTCTTTTCCAGAAGCTTGGTCAACTCGGCTACCTGTTCCTTTAGCTGGTTGAACTCATTTCTGAAATCTTCATCCCTGATTTCTGCTTCGGCCATGAGTCTCGTTTGGAGTCGGGTCTGATAAGGATGCTTACCCGTAATGTCTAATGTAAGTCAAAACACGAAATTGTTAAAAAGAAAGCATTAAATAAAAGTAGTAAAAGAAAAACAAATAGTATGGTGCATGAAGCTATCGCGGAACTCGGCCAGTATCCTTCAACCGTTTCTCAGAACGTCACGTTCAAAAGTAATAAGTATGTGATAAGTGGAAATTAACATGAGATAGTTGTGGAGACAAAAGAATCCTTCTTTTTGAATTCCACCAAAATACACTACTGCTGCCAATCTATTTTTTTTATGCAGAAAAAGTAAATCAGCCATTCCTAGCTCGGGCAATCATGGCCCTCATTTTACAAATCCTTTCTCTACAGTAATCAAGGAAGGTTATAATTTCTTTTGGGGTGCTAAGAGGATTAACCATCCCTTCAGCTTGCTTAAGTAGGAACGGGAGGTCTTCCAGAACCCCATTAGCCAAATGTGCCAAGTGGGCGAAGCGGTTCATCCATGAATGAATAACTTCATCTTGTTGTGTCATTTCAGTTTTCAAAATACGGATAGCCTCACGACATTCTTGATCAGTATCTATCGTGCGCTGTCGCTCACCATTTATCTCATGCTGGCAAGCTACCACCTCATTAAGCTGATGCTCTAATTGGCTAACTTGCAATTATAGGAGCTCTCTTTGTACCAAGGCATTTTGCTCGTTCTCTTTGGCTTTTTCCAATATGTCCCTCAAGAGTTGCTTGTCAGCCAACATAATATCCCTTTGCTTGCTCTTCATTATCAGTTGAGTATTAGCTT
Source organism: Clitoria ternatea (assembly GCA_037962975.1). Taxonomy (NCBI): domain Eukaryota; kingdom Viridiplantae; phylum Streptophyta; class Magnoliopsida; order Fabales; family Fabaceae; genus Clitoria; species Clitoria ternatea. The sequence goes on along the minus strand of CM075675.1, from coordinate 34,518,198 downwards.
TTCGGAGGCATTGACTTTGCTTCCTCAAGTAATCCCTTTCGATTTTCCGCTTTTTTCCAATCTCCTTGATGGTTTGCTTGCTTTCTAAGTTCTCCCTTTTCTGAAGGGCGCATTCTTGTTGAGACTTTAGCAAGTCTTTCTCTAGCTTCTTATTTTTTACAATTAACTCCTTTATCTTGGCTTTCATGGCCTCCTTTTCAAGGGTAGGTGGGGGAACAGGTGTGCTTGTTGGGAGATAGGAGGGACTTTTGAAAGGCAGCTTGATAATAGAAACCCTATTCAGGATCCATTGGTAGTATTCGTCCTTCACGGCATGGCTTCGAGCTGCTAGTTCTTTTCCTTATCTGTGGACCTTCTTCCATGCATTTGCTATATCCCAAATAACAGAGGTACAATCTCCTTCTGAGTAGTAAAGGACAAAAGGAATAAGCGATTCTTTATCGGGTAGCCCAAGCAATGGATAAGCTAGCTGACGTTTGGCTATGACAGGGTTGTAGTTAATGCATCCTTGAGTGCCCATGAGAGGAACGTTCGGGTAGCTTCCACAATGGTGAATAATGGTGTCAACCTTCAACCATTGTGGATACCACCTTACTTTATCAGCTGTGAGCTCTATCAGGTGATTGGCCCATTCACGCTCGTTCTTTGTTACTAACTGGCATAACTTCAGATCAGAAATAGGACATTCAACTTTGCCAACTTGGTGGAAGACATGTGACGTGAGGCACACATACAGAGCAGGTAGACAACAAATGATTCTCTTTCTACCTTGTGTATAGCAGAAGTCCATGGTGCAGTATATGTTTGCCAAGATAGCAGTGACAGGATTTTCAGATTTGAACTTGCGGGCAAGGAAAATGCCAATAGCATCATACTCTATGTAATTGTCAATATTGGGGAACAAGATAACACCATAAATGGTGAGAGCCAAGGTATCCATGAAGGCTTCCCAATCTCCTTTCTCAGCCAGCAAGTGCATGTGCTTCTCAAAATATTCCCGATCAAACCCCAAGATCTGATTTCTATTTAGTTGCTTACTTCTTAACACTTTCGGGTGAATCCTTAGGACATCAGCGATGGTAACAATATTCGCATGACGTCCAAGGTGGCGGTAAGACATTTTTCCTTCTAGTGGCATCCCCAGGATCTATTCGAACTCCTCAACAGACGGAGCCAATTAAAAGTCTCGGAAGGTGAAACAACGGAGAGGTGGGTCATAGAACTGAATCAAAGCAGTAATTGCCTCGACTTGTACCTCCACTTCTAGCAGCTTTAAAATCCTCCCATATTTCCTTGAGAAGGTCATTTTCTGATTCATATCCAATTTCTTGCCTAATACTTGCAAACTGGATGTATCGACCTTCCTAGCCTTAACATGCAGTAATTTTTTCAACTCGGGTATATTTGTACCACAACTATCTGATCTCATGTTAATTTCTATATTTTCACTCAGAGGTACTGGCTAAGCTCTTGATAGCTTCCTGCAAGAACATAAAGAAATGAGAAAATCAATCATTGAAACTGACGTGCTTTGCAAATCGATACTCCCCTAGTAACTTTCTTGAAAACATTTTTGTATTTAGGGAGGTTTCGATTTGACAAAACTTGTGACAAAACAAGGGTCATGTGAGCTACGGATTTTCTGATCATTGTCAATACAAAAAATTAATTTTTTTTTGATTTTTTTTGATATATACTTTTCTTTTGCTTTTTTTTTATATTCAAAACATCCGTAACTCAAGGCCCAAAGACTTGTGCATAAAAGGAAAGGACTACTTGCCCATTAAAGGATCACTGGTTAAAAATATGTCATTTTCGGAAAAAGTAGTCCACTAAACGGGCAAGTGGTCCTCTAATTTGGATTAGAAGGGAAAGTGAGAATGAGAAAAGGTAGAAGTAAAGTTTGCCCCTTTGTGTCTTAAGTTGGGTTTTTCTGAAGGCCTCCCAATAGTACTAAGGTTTGTCTAACAGTGATATCTCGCATTAGGTGGCTTGTTCTAAAACTTCTAAAGGTCACTAGAGCCAAGATCCTACTCATGATGTTGGCCACAACAGTAGGAAGTCTACTAGGTGTGGGCACCATGAATAAGTCGAACTCTAGCTGAGATTCTCACGGTAACCAGACAGGAAGTACATCCCAAATGGTTCCCCTATCAACCTCCCCTAATCTTAAGTTTTATTTGGGCTCGGGTATAGGGTCCCACTCAAAAGTGTGTGCAAACTGTGAGTGTAGTGTGTGAAAAAGACATTCAATACATGTACCTTACTCATCCTGTACATAGAACAAACACAGAGCAACAAATAAAGTCATCTACCCTAGGGTTCAATAATCACACAGACATTAACAAAACATAAATGATAGAATACAAACAAAACAGAAACCATATACAAATATTGATAAAAAAAATAAAATAAAGGGAGAAGTTAAATAATTAATATGCTAATTAAAACATGCGCTATCAAATTGACTGGCTTGACTCTCTAAGATCCCCAGTGGAGTCGCCATCTGTCGCGACCGGGATCGCGGCGGCACGACCGACCCTCAAAATATTAACACGCGGTTTCGATTTCCTTTCGAAAAGAAAACAGGGAGTCGCCACCAATATTTTTAAGGATAAAATACCGGAAAAACCTTTATTAAAGCACTGGTTGTAAAAATGAAATTCCATGTTCGGGAGTCTAATTACAGGTGAGGAAGGTATTAGCACCTCACAACTGTCCGTTATAAAAAACGGTTACCTCAATATGATAGCACGCATTATAATTAGCCCAGAAATTATTTTACCTTCTTCAAGAAAAGAAAACATATGAAATGACAAAGTATACAAAAATAAACAAAAATAGACACAGGATTTTTACATGAGATTAACAGGACGTCTCATCCAAATTAACCTCGCTCCACCTTTTTAAAAAAGATATTATAAAAAAAATAGATTGACAGGACGTCTCGTCCAAATTAATCTCGCTCCTCCTTTTAAAAAAAATATTATTTAAAAACATGAGATTAACAGGACGTCTCGTCCAAATTAACCTCGCTCCTCCTTTTTTTTTAAAAAAGAAAGATATTATTAAAAAAAACATGAGATTAACAGGACGTCTCGTCCAAATTAACCTCGCTCCTCCTTTTTTAAAGGGATATTATTTAGAAAAATGAGATTAACAGGACGTCTCGTCCAAATTAACCTCGCTCCTCCTTTTAAGAACAAAACAAAAATGAAAATTGCAAAAAAAATTAAATAAAGAAATATGGGCCCGACAGGAACTGTTTCCCGCTCCTACGTATTCTCGAGCTTTCGAGAAATCAGGGTTACGTAGTTCTTTGAGAAATTTAATTTAGAGAAAATATTAAAATTATTTTTGATTGATTTGTTTTTTCAATAATTAAAGGAAATTTATGAAGAATAAGAAATACAAGGCGAAGTAATTCGTACTTGCATAAACCTTTAAAATCTAATAACAACAATGTAGGTAAAAGTAATTTTGTACAACATCGCTCCTAAAATTTTGAAACAATTTTTATAAAAGAAAATATATATAAAAACTTAACATGAAACTATTTATTTTAATTTTTAGAAAAGAGTTTAAGCTTTAATATTTTATTATTTTCACCATAAAATGCTAAAAATATATTTTTGAGTTTTGTGATTTTTATTTTTGTCCTTAGCATGAATCCTTATATAAAAATAAAAATTAAAAAAACGTAATTAACTTATAATGAGAATTTTTTATTTAACATAGCTAAAAATATTTACTTATTTTCTTATTCATGAAAAAAAAATCCATTTTGTTTTATCCGAAATTACTATAATTCTTTTATTAAATAAACTATTTCTACAAATACAAAAATATTAATTAATATTCTAAAAATAAATAAATAAAAAATATTTATATTTATTAATATTGGGCTTCTAAAGCCTATTACCTAAAGAAAACAAAACAAAAAAAAGAAAAAGAAAAGCTTTTAAGAATGGGCCTCACTAATTAAGGCCCAACTAACCTAACCTAAATGCTACAAGAGAAAAAAAAAACAAAAGAAAAGAAAGAAAGAGAGGAGGGGGGCTATTAACAGAGAAAGAAAGAGGGAGTGAGTGAGCGTGGGAAAGAGAGAGACCAACGGAGATGGAGATCGGAGGGGGGAAAGCTCGTCAGAGCTGGTGGCGTCACGCGGTGGAGGGGGCTGGTCTATGAGCTCTTCTCCTTTCCTTTTCTTTTGGTTTTTTTTTGGGTGTTAGTTTTTTTTGTTGTTTTGATTGTTGGTTGTTTTTACTGTTGGGGGTTTATGGCTGTTTGGGCTTGGTGGTTTGTTTATTGTCTTAGTTGTTGAGTTGTTATGGATGAGAAAGATGATGAAAAGGGATGGAGATGGTCTATTTTTTTTTATTTATAATTTTTATGAAGGAAATGAAGAGAGGATGATGATGAACTTGCTGTTTTTTTTTTCTCTGAATTGGCCTCCTCGTTTTCTCTGGCTTTTCATTTTTTATGAAGAGAAGATAACAGTGATAGTGGCCAACAAGCTGTAGGAAACCAGCAGAAATGAGGGGGTGGGGTTTTCTTTAATTTTTTAAATAAAAGATGAAAAGGATGGTGTCTACAGAGGGGTTGTGGGGACCACCCCATAAACTCGGGGGGAGGGGGGAGAGGAGCCCCCTAGCCACGAGCCTTGGGTGTGAAATCGAGTGAAGTAGCTTAAATATAAACCAAAATTTCTTCTTCCCATGGAGACTTCCTTGATCGTGGAAGGGGGAGTTGTTGCTTGCTGCGGTAGAAAGGGCGTAGAGTGCTTGGGTTATAGTAAAAAAATTTTGAGTGGGTAAAGCTTCACTTCCGAGTGAGGGTTTTCGAGTGAGGCGAGTCTTGGTTCCGAGCAAGGTTCTCCGAATAAGGTGGGTCTTGGCCACGTGGCGGGAGTACGATAACCGTCATTTGCTATCACAAGGGAGTGGAGGCCCACGCCTGTCATGATTACGCCATTTCTGTATCCCAAGGTCATTTAAGGGTGCATCATTTCATCCAAAGTTGTCTTGAAGCATCACATCTGTCGATCTAGGGCTCTCGCATCCCCTAATCGTTGGATCTTAGATTACATGGCTTCCTTTGGGGGTTTCAGCTCTTAGATACATCGCGTACATTACTCCCCCTACCCTTTTATATTCTTACCATTGGATTAAAGGGTATAACCAAAAGGTGCTCCCCCTTATAAATTCATCTTCCTTCTTCATTTCAAAACTTTCAGGCCTTCAAGATTCTTCCACCTCTTTCATTAAGTAGCTCTGTACTTCACAGTGATTTCTGTTGTTGTCCTTGTTTCATCCCTTGCCTTCTTTCTCATTTAGCATTTCTTCTTGTCAGGTTAATGCTTCTCTTTGCTCCAGGCTTTCTTCATTTCTCAACTTCTTTTACTTAATTTTAGGAATTGTTGTGAGTGTATCCATGGCGGGGGCTTATGACGGGGTTAAGGATAAGGTGTTGCTCATCTCTTCGTCTCTTTAGAATGAGAATTTGGTGGCCCAGTTATGGGAATTAGGGACCTTCAATCACTCTACCTTGGGTCGCAACGTAGAGTATGTTTGTTGTTCCACGTCTGATAGGGTTTGTCATGAGCGTAATGACCCTAGTGAGTTAGATTTTACCTTCGTGTACGAGACCTTCTTTTCCTGACTTCATCTTTCCTTTCCCTTCTCCGAGTTTCAGATTGGGGTTTTGTGCGTGTTGAACATTGCCCCTACTCAACTTTATCCGAACGGTTGGGAGTTTGTCCAGGCGTTTGAGATACTGTGCGAGCACTTTGGCCGCACTCCTTCTGTACCCTTATTCTTTTACTTCTTTAATGCTAAGATCCCCAAGGCCGGGATACCCATGTGATGGGTTTTGCTCAATGGTGTTGCTATCGTAACCTTATTAGAGACTTTGACCAATCCTACAAGAACTTCAAAATGGGTTTCTTCAAAATCCGAGTCAGGTTAGACCCACATGGGGAGGACTTCTTGCATTACCCTGATGCTCAACCCTGTTTCCCGCTGTACTGGACTCGGAACCCGGTTCAATTTCGAGTCTCCTTGGATGACTTAACTTTATCTGAGAGAACGAAAGTTAAGTTTTTGTCTGATGACTTGGGGATCTTCTTTAGCTCCCAGGCATTGATTGCCCTGTCTCATCATCCGAGTTCTCTTGATGCTTGGATAGGTGAGAGTAATTTTTGTTTTGCTATGTACGCTTTTAGTTGTTTTTGGTTTGTGTGTTCTGAGCGGTTGTGTATGTTTGTGCAACTGATATGGCCCCCGAGAAGGTTTCTTTGAAGGACCTGAAGAAATGATACCCTAGGAAGGGTCCCCAGGCGGGAGGAAGGACAGAGGTGACACAAAAGGGCGAGAGCTCTGCTGCTCCTGGGGGCTCCCTGGGTTATCACCAACCGTGTCCCCATTTCTATGGTTCCTACCACTTTTCAGTTAGAGAGGGAAGCAGGGCGATCGTCTAAAAGGTCGCGCTCAAGAGAACTTGGTCAGGAGGGTGGAGCGGGGTCGAAGGCCTTCGGGAGTCACCCTGACTCTCCCTGACGTATTGAAGATCAAGCTGGGGAGGGAGTCTCCCGGATCGTTGTATTTGACAGCCTGAGAAGGGAGAAGAGATTCCTGAGCTTCGAAGTTAGGTGAGCCGAAGGTCGGATGAAACCAGCTCTATAGGGGAGGTATCGGTGGAGCGGATTGTCACAACCTTTCCCAATGAGATGGAGCTTGAAGATAGGAGGTGGGAGAATTTTGTGGACCAGACAGTGGTCTTCAAGGAGGACAAGATGAAGTTCGAAGGTTCGAACACGCCATCCATATGCTGGGCGATAGAGATATTCAACCTTCGAGCGACCTCAATGACTTGTTTCTTGGAGAAAAAGTTCACCAAACAGGAGAAAGAGTTGGTAACGTTGAAGGCGAAGAAGACCACCCTTCTTTGGGAAAAGACCAGCTGTAGCAGTCCCACGTCTTCTCTGCCATGCGGCTCAACAGTGCCTTAAAGGAGATCTGGGGAATGACCAACGAGCTAAAGCAGGCTAAAGCAGAACTGTCGGAAGCCCGGAAAGAGCAAGAGCTGGCTGAGATAAAGCTAATTACTACCACAGAGCAATGTGCCAATCTTAGTAGGCAACTGAGCACTGACCAGGAGGCTTATGGCTCGGTTTGCACAGGTAAGAGAGAGGCAGAGGATAAGCTGGTGGAGGCGAAGTCTGCCATGGAGAAGGAGAAGGAAGAGAGAGAGGCTTACAAGCTGTTTATGGTGGAGGATTTATCAGAAAAATATATGGCCGCCTTCGAGCTTTGCCAGTAGTAGATACGGGTACTGAATCCTTCTTTAGAGTTGAATCTGGAAGGCGTCAACCCATTCTGCATTGTCGTGGATGGGAAGATAGTGGATCTTTCGGATTCCAAAAAGGGAGGAGGAGGTGGCTGCCAAAACTATTAAGACTGCTGTCGGGGTTAGATCTGGTGGTCACATGGATTCTGTGGTCCCTCAGGGTGATACTCCCATCTTCGATGCCTCGTCTGCCGAGACTCCTACCCTCAATGTTCCTGCTATAGATTCCTCAGCCGCGGATGCTTGACTTTTTCCTTTCCCTAATCTTCTTTTATTTTATTTCTTTATAATTGTAATTTTTACTTTATAAATGAAAGGTTAAGTTTCCATTATTTGCCTGTTGCCTGATTTGTTTGGCTTGTGTTGTTCATACCTTTATTCTTATCGTTGAGCTTGTGTTTGGTGTTTTTTCCGTACTCGAATGAATTTTAAATTTCGCATACGTTCATGTCGAGATACCGGATCCGTCTTGGGACTTTATCTTACGGGACATTCATTCCGAGAGGAGGGAAGTAAGTGAATTATTGCCATGTAGGAGTCGCACTGGGTAGTTTTATATACAACCTTGTTGGAGTGAAGTTAACTGTCATTTATTTTATCATTGGTGCTGCACTAAGTTAATGCTTATTTCATCATTTGGTGCTGACCGTGTGTTGTACTTTTGTGGGCAAGCGATATGGCCCCGCGTAAACTAACACTGAAGGCTCTGATGAAGCGTTACCAGAGGTACATCCTCAGGGGGTTAAGACAAAGATTACCAAGAAGCCGAGACCTTCTTCGATAGTGACAGGGGCTGATGGAGTATCTGAGTCTTGCCCATCCCCGGTCGTCACTCCTGTTGGGGTCGTTATTGCTACCAAAGGTGGAGGGGAGAAGTAGACAGAAGTCTCTCCCTTGGCGGCTTGTAGGGAGACTTCAAAGCTATCTAGGGATGTAGATTCTGGCCCCAACCAATTTATATCTGCGGAATCAATCACCGGGTCCATTCCTAGTGTGACGGACGCGACTGAATATCTGTGGGAAGAGTTCGTTAATGGGTCGTTGAGCACTGACAGGAGCCCAGTTCTTTCTCTTTGGCACACGCACTTCCCTATTTCACAGTTCGTGGATCGTACGGTCCTTTTCGAGGAAGACGAGGAAAAATATGCCTCCTCCGATCCCATCGTCATGTTCAAAGCTACAGAGATGTTTGGGCTCTAGGCATTTTCGATATGTCGAGCTCTTGAAAAGTGGTTGGTTGATCAGGGTAACGTAGTGCCAGCGTTGATCCAAGAACATGAATCCTTGAAGAAGGAGAATGAGCTACTACGAGAGGGGAGAAAGAAAGATGTTGCCCGTGCTGAGGGTACGAGGGAGTTGATTACCTCTATGAAGTCGATCCTAAACCGGTCAGAGCAAGACCTAAAGACCGTGCAGGCAGAGCGAGATTCGACAGAGTAATGGTTGGCCGTTGCTGAAGAAGACTTGAAAGTTGCTAAGGTGGGGCAAGATTTGGCAGAGTCACGATTATCGATTGCGGAGGAGAGGTGCTTCTACTGGGACCAAAAAATTTCAAAGGTCGACGAGACTATAATGTCTTATCTCTCAAAAAACACACATTAGAGAGGGACCTTTAGACGGCTCGGTTAGATTTGGAGGCTTTGAAAAAGGAGGCAAAGGAGAATCTCATAGCTGCGGAGTAGGATATCGCTGTGAAGTATTTCATCGCATTCCAACTTTGTCAAGAGCAAATCTCTATTTTGAATCCCACTGCTATGTTAAATTTTGAAGGTCTTGATCCCTTTAAGGTAATTGTGGATAGCCAAATTATCCCTCTATCCGACTCAGAGAGTGAGCAGATAGATGTGGACGAGGGCAAGGAGCGAGGTGTGCCTGAGTTGGCCTCTAAAGTTCTGACTGTCGGGCCTTCCTAGGCAATTTTTTATGTTGTGTCTTATTTTCTTTTCTTCCTTATGAATGTACCTGTATGAGCACTTAATGATATTAATGAAGTTCTGTTGGTTGTCTTGTATCTCTAGTTATTAGTTTCTTTCATTATCGTTTGCTTGTTTTAGTCAGAAACCGACTGTCTTGTTCAGATTTTCGACTGATAATTAAACTTTTCATTGACTTGTATGAGGTTTGGATGAATTTAAGCCTACAAAATGCGTGTTGAGGGATCGAATCCATGCTCAAAATTTTTGTAATACTTGAATGAATTCAAGTCCTTCAAGGCGTGTGCCGAGTGGACGATTCCGAGCTCGGGCCTTTCGTAATACTTGAATGAATTCAAGTCCTTCAAGACGTGTGCCGAGGGAGTGATTTCGCACTCGGACTTTTCGTAACACTTGAATGAGTTCAAGCATTCAAATCGTATGCCAAGGGATCAATTTCGTGCTTGGGCTTTTTGTAACACTTGAATGAGTTTAAGCCTTCAAAACATGTACCGAGGGATCGATTCCGTGCTCGGGCTTTTCGTAACACTTGAATGAATTCAAGCCTTCAAATTTTATGCCGAGGGATCGATTCTGAGCTTGGACTTTTTGTAACACTTGAATGAGTTCAAGCCTTCAAATCGTATGCTGAGGGATCAATTTTGCGCTCGGGCTTTTCGTAACACTTGAATGAGTTCAAGCCTTCAAATCGTATGCCGAGGGATCGATTCCGCACTCGAGCCTTTTGTAACACTTGAATGAGTTCAAGCCTTCAAAACGTATGCCAAGGGATCGATTCTGCGCTCGGGCCTTTCGTAACACTTGAATGAGTTCAAGCCTTTAAAACGTGTACGAGGGATCAATTCCGCGCTCGGGCTTTTCGTAACACTTGAATGAGTTCAAGCCTTCAAAACGTATGCCGAGGGATCGATTATGCGCTTGGGCTTTTTGTCACACTTGAATGAGTTCAAGCCTTCAAATCGTATATCGAGGGATCGATTCCGTGCTCGGGCTTTTCGTAACACTTGAATGAGTTCAAGCCTTCAAATCGTATGTCGAGGGATCGATTCCGCACTTGGGCCTTTTGTAACACTTGAACGAGTTCAATAAGTTTTTATGAATAATGCAATTTTTTTTATTGAGAAGATGAGGGGGAGGGGGCCTTGTTAAAATCTCCTGAGGAAAAAACCCAATGGGAAAAACCCCTTAGGTAGGAAAAAGAGTACCCGGGTGTATAATAATTAGCTAAAATACATCTTTAGATGGGTTGCATTCCAAGTTCTGGGTAGCTCCTTTCCTGATAACTCTTCTATTCGGTACGCGCCTTTCCGCAATGCTTCTTTGACTAGGTATAGACTTTCCCAAGAGGGTGCAAGCTTGCCTTCTTCTCGTGCTATTCTATTATTGTCTGTGGTCTGCAAAACAAGGTCTTCTTTTCGAAAAGGTCAGGGTCGGAGAAAAGAGTTCACCCTAAATCGTAAACCCTAAACCCTAGACTGAGATCTAGGTCTTCTCGCCTTCCTTCGTTATTTGTGTCTTCATCATAAACAAGACGCCGAAAAGTGGGTTCTCCCAACTTAACGGGTGTCATGGCATCAGCTCCATATATGAGTCAGAACGGAGTCTCATGGGTCAATGAATGTTGGGTAGTGTGATAGGCCCAAATAATTCCGTGTAATTCTTTTATCCATCGACCCTTGGCTTGTCCGAGCCGTCTTGAGTTGCTGAAGGATGACTTTGTTTGCTACCTCAGCCTGACCGTTGGTCTATGGATGCTCCATAGAAGAGAATTTTTTTTTTATACCCAAGTTCTTGCAGAATTCCACAAAACTTTCATTTGCAAATTATCAAAAATGATTGTATATACTTTGGCTGTGTCGGTAAATGATGTGCTTCCACGTAAAGGTTTATACTTTGGCTGCCGTGATGGTGGCCAGGGCTTCGACTTCGATCCATTTGGTGAAGAAGTCGATGGCTACTAAGAGAAACTTAAGTTGTCCCTTTCCTGGGGGAAAAGGGCCCAGGATATCCATTCCCCAAGTGTTAAAAGGCCAAGGTGATAGGATTTCATGTAATGGTTCGGGGTGGTTGTGGATCCGATTGGCATTACGCTGACAAGAATCACATTTTTTGACAAGGTCGTACCAATCGGAGCGTAAAGTTGTCCAGAAATACCCTGCTCGGAGGACTCGAGTGGCCAAGGGTCGGACTCCTCCGTGAAGACCATAAATTCCTGAGTACAATTTTCTCATAACATAGTCGGCTTGTTCTTCGTTTAAGCATTTTAAAAGAGGCATTATGAAGCCCTCTCATATAAGAGTCCATTTATCAGAGTGTAATTGGACGCTTGGACTTGCAACTTCTTGACTTGCTGCCAATCTTCTGGTAGAGTTTCTTGCTTTAAAAAATCAACAATAGGGGTCATCCATGTATCTTTAATTTGAACCTCACTTACCTGATGAATTTGTTGTGTCTCTTGGACCGTAGGCTCTTATAAGATGACTTGGACAATCGTCTTAAGGTTCCCTGTCTTGACTATGCTGGCGAGCTTGGAAAGGATATCCGCATGCTCATTCATTACTCACGGAACATGGACGATTCAGAAATGCTTGAGGTCCTTTACTATCTCATTTACCCGAGCTAAGTATTTTACCTGAGTTGGGTCTTTGGCTTGGTATGACCTTTCAATCTGTCGGGCCACTAGCTGGGAGTCAGTCTTTGCTTGGACGCATCGGGCACCCAGGTTGATGGCTGTTTGTAACCCTGTGATGAGGGCCTCATACTCTGCTTGATTGTTACTAGCTTTAAATCGGAACTACAATGACTCTTCAACTACTAGACGGGTTGGAGATTCCAAAACAACGCCCGCCCCACTACCTTTAGCGTTGGAGGAGCCGTCTACTGATAGGGTCCATAAGCCATGCTCCGCGTCATACTTTTCCTCGTCTTCCCCCAGTTCTACTAAAAAATCTGCCAGCACTTGGGCCTTTATAGGTCCTTGGGACTCATACCGAATACCATACTCGGATAGCTCCACTGCCCAGGCCACCATACGCCCCACAAGTTCAGGCTTTTGAAGGATTTTCCCAAGTGGCTGGTCGGTGTGTATCACTATTTAATGACTGTGGAAGTAAGGGCGGAGTCGTCGGGCGGCTACGACAAGGCTGTAAGCAAACTTTTCCATCCGCTGGTATCGTGTTTCGGCTCCTTGTAGGGTCTTGCTAGTGAAGTAAACTGGCCTCTAGATCGGGCCCTCCTCTTGGACCAAGACTGAGCTCACCGCCTCAGCTCCCGCGAAAAGGTAAAGAATCAAGTCCGACCCCGTTTCAGGTCGCGTCAAAATTGGGGGGACGCCAGGTAAGTTTTGAGGTCTTGGAAGGCTTGTTTGCATTCAGGAGTCCACTTAAATGAGTCTGTCCTATTTAGCACCTTGTAGAATGGCATGGATTTTTCGGTGAACTTTGAAAGGAATCAGAAAAGGGCCACAATTCACCTGGTTAGGCGCTGAACCTCCTTGACATTCTGGGTCTTCACATTTCTAAGATGACCCGACACTGATTTGGGTTAGCCTCAATGCCTCTGTAAGTGAGCATATATCCTAGGAATTTTCCCCCTTGGACCTGAAAGAACATTTTTTAGAATTTATCCGCATGTTGTGCCTGCGCAGCTCGACAAATGTCTCCTCCAAGTCTTGTATGTGTGACTCAGCTTTTCTGGTTTTCACGATCATGTCATCCACATACACTTCCATATTCCTTCCGATCTGCTTGGCGAATATCTTGTCTACCAGTCTTTGGTAAGTTGCTCCTATATTTTTTAGGTTGAAAGACATCACTTGGTGCAGTAGTTAGCTCCACCGGTGATAAACGCTGTTTTCTCCTCATCTTTTGGGTCCATTTAGATCTGGTTGTAGCCCGAGTAGCCGTAGATGAAGCTTAGCATCCTGTAACCTGAAGTACCATATACCAAACTATCAATGCTAGGTAAAGAAAAGGGATAATTGGGACATACCTTGTTCAGGTCGGTGAAGTCAATACACATACGCCATTTGTCGCTTGACTTCCTTACCATGACTACATTTGATAGCCAAGTCGAATACTTAACTTCGTGAATGAACTTTGCAGATAGGAGTTTCTCTGTCTCTTCTTTGACTACGTTCTTCTGATCAGGGCCCATCTTCCTGGGCGTTTGTACGGGCTTGGCATCTTATTCAAGGTTGAGTGAGTGGCAGATTACATTAGAATCAATGCCTGGCATGTCAGCAGGGTTCCAGGTAAATAGATCAGTATTTTCCCTCAATAGTCTGACGTGGGCGTCCTCCAAGTTTGGATCGAGAATCATGCTGATCCGTGTGAATTGGCCAGGGGAGGATCCGATTAAATGAGCTTTAGGATTTCACTGGTTGAGGCCTCTCATATTCTCGATCGTAACGAGGGTCAAAATTTGTCTCCACATCTTCCTCGATTATGAATGCTATCTTAGGGCAAAGGCTTTCGTGGTAACACGTCTGCGCCACCTCTGAGTCGACTCTGACAATTCCCACTCTTCCATCCCCCAATGGGAATTTCATTGTTAGGTGCATGGTTGAGATGACAACACTTAAGGCGTTGAGCGAAGGTCGCCCCAATAGAGAATTGTAGAAGCTGGGGAAGTCTACCACTAGAAACTTCACCCATATTGCACGACTATCTTTTTCGCCTCCAAAACTGGTCCTCAAGTCGATGCATCCTAAGACCTATATAGAATCACCGAAAAGCTAAAAAGTGCACCATCATACCTTTAGAGTTGCTGGATAGGGAGACCTATTTTCTGGTACGCCTTCCAATGCAGTATGTCTGTTGAACTTCCCTGGTCTATTAGGACTCACTCTATCATGAAATCTTCAACCTCTATGGTAACCATCATTGGCTCGTCTCGGTTTGGCCATCCCTTTAGGAAATCTGACCTGTCGAATGTAATGATCGTAGAGTCAGGATGTTCCTGCAATAAGTTTACCTGACCAGACAGGTATGTTCGGTGTGCCCGGGCTCCTGGAAATCCTCCTTAAATAGTGTGTATGACTTGTCATGTATCTCCCCTCTCTCCTATGGGCCTGGGAGGTCAGGAGCGGGGGCTCGCGAGCGGTTTTGAGTCTGGAGCTCCACTTGGTCAGAAAGGTCTCTTTCCCTTCTGTGAAAACCTTCTCTAGTATTGTCATCCCTCCGAGCGACAAATCTCGTTAAGTGCCCTTGTCAGATTAGATGCTTTATTTGGTTATGGAAGGATCAATAGTTTTCGTTGGCATGGCCGTAGGTCCTGTGGAATTTGTAGAATTTGGACGTGTCCGACCCCTTGGGGCCCTCCCCGGAGGTGGGAGAACAAAGAGCCCCGTGTTATATACTTTGTGTAGGATCCGATCGCGATGGTTCTTTAGTGACGTAAAGTTCGTGTAGAGGGGAACAGTGTAAGAATTGGTGCGCGCGTCTCGGTTTCTTCTGGGCCTTTTTCTTTTCGGCTCGAGGTGATGATTTCTTCGATTTGTAGGGTTGGCTCGATCGACAAGATTGGTCTGATCGGCTCCATGCTCATCAACAATAATATACCTTAAGGCTCTTGTACGAAAGTCGTCCATGTCCAGTGGTAGCTTCTTCGCTAGGGAGTCAGCAAATTTCCCAGGGCACAAACCCGTTTGAAAGGCATGTAAGGCTACTTCCGGGCTGTTGTCTCAGATCTGGATGGCTTGTTCGAAGAAATGGGCTATATATTGTTTTAGGGACTCGCCTGGAAGCTAGCACAGATTAACTAGGCTGTGTGATGTTTGCTGTATGACCCTGCTGGTGGAAAACTGGCTGAGAAACTTCTTGCTCAGATCGGAAAAGCTAAAGCACTCTTCGGAGGGAGGTGGGAGAACCAACAGAGTGCCAACTTAGTCAAAGTGATAGGGAAGGTTCGACAGACTAGGGAGTCAGACGCCTCTGTTACTAGCATGATATTGGTGTAGATGGTGAGATGGTCCTCTGGGTCACCTTTACCGTCATATTTCTCAATCACCGGGGCTTGTAGTTGAGGGGGGTAGGGGCTTCCATTATCAAGTCGGTCCAAGGATGTGCAGCGAAAGGCAGTTCTGGAATGTATTTAGCAGCTTCTGTCTGGTACGAAGCCTGCCCGATGGTCTTTTGGCGAGCGAATTGATCAGTGCTGTGACTAGAGGCTTCGCGTTCCCCTCTCTTTTGCCCTCTGAGTGCCGCATTCTCCTGCTGGAGGTTGGTAACTGTCCTCTGTAAGGTTTTAACCATGTGGGTAAGGTGTTGTATCCGCGCTTGGTGCCCGTTGTCTTCCTCTTGTCACGTGTTACGAGTGTTCACCATGGTTAGGGGTCGTCTGGGATCAGGATTAGGGTTTAGGTGATGGTGGTGTAGGATCCATTTTACCGGGCCCCACGGTGGGTGCCAAAATGTTCACACAAAGAGTAGCAAACACAAAAACCTAGAGAATTTCCTTAGGAATTAGGTCTAATAATTCTCAATAATGTGTCACTTGATTACAACGTACGTACAACAGGTACCTTTATACCTAGGTTACAACAGGCTATAGTCTAAGTCCATCTACTACTCAATGACGTGAAGAGGTTTGGTGGGGTTATGGGGACCACCCCTAAAACTCGGGGGGGAGGGGAGACAATAGTTATATAAAGATCAGAAATTTTAGCCAGAGCCCATAATATCTAGGAAAAAAGGTGCATATATAACATAATTTCCAGTCTATTGAAGCAATTCGACAAATATATATATATATATATATATATATATTCCTGTTAAAGGTTCTAATCCCAAAATCAATTGGCAATGGTTAGAGTTGCCCAACAGGTATTTAAACCATGTGAAATATTATGAGGCAGACAATGTGAGACTTCCAATAATTTTAAATGAATAATAAGAATAATGATTTTTTAAGATATAAATATAAAACACAGTTTCATACCATTTCATCATGTTTCCTAGATGAAAGCTTAAACCCACTAGTATGTGGGATTGTTTGCTTCCTCCTAGCTTCATAATTCTTTTAACATAGCACTGATAAGTCTTGAAAAGACTTAATTATTTCACCTTTTATTTAACATAATTCATTAATTATTGTTTAGTTTTGACTTTATCATTTAATAATTTGTTAATAATTCATATTTTAATTGTTTATTTCAAAAGTGCTTTATTTACGTAAGAAAATGAATTAAAACATTGAATAGATAAGAGTTTATGATTATTTATAATTTCACTAAGCAGGCAGCGTACAAATGCTAGGCAATTAGTTGTTTATTGGTGCAGGAACAGGTTACGCTCAAGCTAAGAAGGAAAATCTGAGTGAAATTCCAAAAAGCCGAGTGAGATTTCACAAATCCAAGTGAAACTCCAAAAGTCCGACTGGGAAATGCTTCAAGACACCGACTGAAAAAGGGAACCGAATACCGAATAAAGAACCCGAGCGAGACTTCAGAATACTGATTGAATAATCCATGACGCTCAAGCGAGAGCCTTTCTCGCCCAAGTGAGAACCCAGTTCGCTCAAGCGTGAAGGCAGTTATTTAAAACACTGATTATTCCCTCCAGAAGACACTCGGCACCAGTGCTGTTTCCTGCTGCCTTCTCTCCTACTTCTGTACCTTAGTAATTTAAGTACTGAGCTGTTATTAGTTAGTGCTGCGCTGTGATTAGCTAATGATGAACTGTAATTTGTTAAGAGCTGAGCTGTAATTAGTTAGTTATTCCATAATTATGTAATTAGTTAGTTAGTTTAATTATTAACTCAGCTTTCTTAGTGATTAGTTAAGTTAGTTAGTTAGTTAGATGTCTATATATATGCTCTGTAACAACATACAGAAAAAAGAACCAGAGAACAGAGTACATAGAATACAATTCATTTTCCATTTCCAACATCTCTCTAATTCCTTTCGCTCTCTAAACTCTCTCATCCATGTCTTTCCAACTTCCTTCGATAGAACTAATGTCGATGGATTTCTAAATTCCTAAGGTTGGGATTGCGAAGGTTAGCAATGGAATCTTGAAGCTGTGAGTGAGGAAATCAACTTCTAGATCCTGAGGCGAACAAGATGAGGAGTGGATCTGTTTTGCTGGATTGACAAATCCAGATCTAATGAAGAACTTCGCCAGTGAGGAATCATGGTTGAAGCTTAGGTAACTTCCAGCTTTCTAACTAGTTCAGGCCTAATCAATTTAGGTGAATAGTTAGAGTTCAACCTCCAATTTCGCATTAGATTCTTAGGTTAATTGAGCACTTAAGGAATTAAGGTCCAATGCTTAAGGATTAGTGTTTTTCACCTAAGGAATTAGGGAATAACCACAAGCGGATTGTCCTCTGGATTATGAAGTTTGATTATACTTTAATTGCATGTTTCTTGATGAATTTGTGAACCGAAGCAATCCTGACCTATTTTCTATTAATCACCTTTCATATTTCATCTTAACACTGTTTCTAGAAATACAAAAACAACTAGAAAACATTAAAACAACAAAAAACTGAATGAACTTTCTGTGCCTTGTGTTGGTTCAGCTTGTACTAGTATGAGATTGAGGTACTTACCACAATCCCTATGGGACGATCAAATATAATACAATTTTAACGACTGGTGCGCTTGCCAAAGAATAAATCCTCAGAGAATTACACATCAAAATAATGACCCGGAGATTTAGCATCAAGCACCTATGATATAAGCAAGTTATTAATTGAAAAACAAACTAAGTAATTCAAATAATGGTAAACCATAAATTTGGAAATTACTTGGTACTCTAGTCTTAAATGATAGTCAACCAATGTTGACCATTGATCTCTATGAATACCATCTGGGACAACATAAATTAGTTATTCTCTTGATAATGAAGGTCAAAAGCATTACTCCACAAGTTAAGCTTTCCATTTCTATACTTTCTTGACATGGTAAGCAAGCAGTAGCGCCTAGCAATTGAATCAGAGACTAGAAAATGAAAGAGATTCTGTAAAAATAAAATAAAATCTCTCATTATATTAAACTTATAAAATTGAATCTGTTAGTATAAGATTATACCTTTAAAATCTTAAAGCATTCATCTTTGTATGATTTTGGAAATTTCTGCCAACTATCAAAGTTAATAGGAACATTTTTTGAATCAGTCACAATACAACCACAAGTTCCTGAAAGGAGTGCAACAGCTTCACCAATGGCTCGCCTTTTCCTATCAAATGCCACTATTATGCATTGACCACTAGACATCTCAAACACACCTAATTTTGTCAATTGAACCTTCTTTGTATTTTCGTGTTCATCGAGAATTTGTTCAATAACAGTTTAGGTTTGTTTCTTCTTCAATAAATCATATGATATGAAAGATAACTTCAATAATCCATACTCTACTAGTCCCAAAGCCACTTGATACAATAATATCTTCAAGAGTCATGATACTTTCCAGTCCCAAAGCAACTTGATACATTTGGTTAATTTATTTACTTGCACAATTATACAATTCACATGCCATATGACACTATGAAATGGAATAAAATAGAATATAAAAGCAAAAACCTTCTCTATTCTTACACTTGAAGATCTTATTACTATTGGCGTGTCTTCACTTTTTGTTTATTTAACTAAATTGTGGTAAGATGTTAGTGTGCTCAAAGATTAACCAATTGTTAAAAATTATCTATCAATAAAAAATTTAAATTTTTATATTAGTGAGATTTGTAACTATACATTAAGGAGGACTAAAATTATTTATTAAATATAGAAATTAGCTTTAATACTTCTGGAAAAGAATATGTAAGCACCTTATTTAAATAAAGATGAGACTATACACTTAACCTGAAAAATGCATTCCGCACTATTATATTATGTCCCGTAAGACCAACAAAATTAGTGTGATATTGATATATATTGGACCTTTGCTTGAATTTTAGTTCTCTTCCTTTCTGATATTTATCCTCTTCTTTTATTGTTATTCTAAAGAATACCAAAATATCATTACCATATCATGCAATTGCAAGCCTATAATCAAGATTCTAAATGAAAATGGAAATTGAGGTGAAAAGGCAATTGTAAATTCCAAAATTTAATCACATATGAAAGTCACACGCATGCTATCACTTGTACTATTTATATCATTATTAGTATAAACCAAGAAGAACAAAAACAATGAAGCAAATTAACATCCAAATGTTAGAAATTTTAATTTCTAATAATTAATATGGGCTGATATATTATATTGACTATTTAATTGAGCTCAATTAAGGTGATCTGATATTGGTAAGCTCATTAGACTATCAATAATAATAATATGGGCTTATATGAGTGGAAACCAGGATTTGGCCCGTTAGGGTTTAATGGGAACCCTAATAGGTATATAATCAACCAATGGTCATGGTCCCCAAGACGTAAAATCATAAACCTAATTTTCTCTGCCCCATCAAAGAGAAATATCAAGTCCTATTGAGGAATCCGGTGATTTGGCTGAGGAAGACCATAGAACCAACAAACCATTCCGCTACTACCTTCAGTCAAGATTAATGGATCCAGGTAATCCTATTATACTCCTCTTATTCGATAATCTAACGTAATGGTTCTTAAGTTTAATTTGGAATTCCATAAAGATTAATTGGGGATTTTCCAACAAGTGGTATCAGAGCCTCCTTACTGTTAGATTATTGGATTTTAAGGGTAATTGATATATCCTTTTATGATCAATTTGACTCAAATTTATTTAATTAATTTTGAAGGTTTTTCGTTTATATAATTGTGTAATTTATATCACACTCTACGAATTTTCATTTTAATTAACGGTGGTGCAAAATTACTTACCTCAACCGTTGTTATTGCCTTGTGTTATATTCAACTGTATAATTGATTTTCTTGTTTTCAATTGATTTCATCATGGGACTTAATTTGAATCCACGTAAATTAGCTATGCACAACATCTTTCATTATTTTATATTATGCGGCTATACATTCACGTAAATTTGTTTGATTTATATTTAAAAAAAATCAAAAGAAAACAAATTTTGGAAATCAAATGGATTTCCGTGAATTGCCGTTTTTTATATATATAATAATATTGTTGCTGTGCCTAAATTCATATGATATATAATATTATATATTGATGCACTCCTTTTTTTAAGTAACTTACTATCCTTAATATATAATAATATATATTATTGGTGTGCCTGCCGTTTTTTTATAATATAATATTATATTGTTATCATGCATTTAAAATTTTGATAAGGTTATTATGGTGTGTTTTTTTTAAATTAAATATATTACTTTAAAGTTAAATGCACCGTCTTTAAATTTGTTATAAATGTCGTTATGATTTTGAATTTTAAATTACAGATGCATTTTTTTTTGGACATTCTGTAACGTCCTAAATTATTTTTACATTTATTTTTATTCAAACGATTACGTCTTACAATAAATTTTTCCTTTTCTTGAAAATTAATCGATATTTAGGGAAAAACAATTTAATTTGAACACAACGGATGAGAGACAGGGAAATCAGGGTGTCTCACTTGAGCGAGGCCCCTACTCGTCTAAGCGAGATTCCGGACTCTCACTTAGACGAGGTACTATTCGTTGAACGAATACCTTTCTCACATCGGATTAAACAAACATGCAACCGGACACCCAAAACTTCGCTCTAACAAATGGTCCTGTGAACCCAAGGAGTTACCATAGCTACCATGAAAACATATACACATAACAGAATTATATTTTAAGATCTAGTTTTACATCTGATCCGGTCTTAACTAAACGCAACTAATAATTATAATACGAGGTTTTTATACACACATAAGACTCTATAAAGAGTCACTCAAATTCATTTGGACCCTGGCACCGTTCTCCCCCTTGGCGCGGCTCCACGGCTCCTTCCCCCTCCCTGTCTCTGGTTACTAAAAAAAAAATGCAAGGGTGAGTGTTTGGCATAATAATTAATTTAGAACGGATCTTAACAAATACACATGTATATCTATACATACACATCATACATTACCTATGAATAAACATATACCGAAACATAGAGTATTTCATGCAGTCACTGTATTAAACCAACTACACAATTCCATCACATTCATTACATGCATCACGATCACAACTGACTCTCATATGATCTGACTCCTAGTATCCGGATACTAAAGGATTGGCCTTCAGCTGGGGGTCCTACTTGACACCCCGTGAACCCTGCTTGGTTCACCGAGTCCTGCTTGACTCTCCACCTCGACCACTGGGTCCTACTTGACCACTGGGTAGCTCAACTGGGCACGAAAACCACGGGAGCCGGAAATGAGGGGCTATCATATACCGTCGGCCATCCCATACCACATAATCATTCAACAGTTTACCTTTCTCACAATAATATCAATTTCTCATCACTCAGGTATCCTGCTTGCTAACCCGACGTCACATAACACTGATCATTTCACATTAGATTCACAAGATCATACATGATAAACTCATCTACATCCGATCATCCACAATTATTAAACTCAGTCACACATGCACAGCATAAACACACAATTACGTTTAACAACATTTTCCCTTAGTCTGTTTACGTTACCTCAAAGATCTGAATGAGAAGTAAGTCCTATTCTAATTAATTATAACCCGAACACCCCCCTTACTCTGATTCCACGCTTCGATGATCTGTTCTTTGTGTCGATTCTTTCCTCCGAGCACTGGTTTCGCAGTCTCAACTCCTTCACTCAGTCTTCCGCTGTTTAGCCTACTACCTATGAATCATAAAGTATAGCTCATCACCTCCACGGCCCTAGTTTATGGACAACATCTGGACTCACACTCACCAGAGGAGTGGAGAACAGCCACGAATATAGCCATGCATGGCCCTTAACAGCTAAAGAATAAAAGAAATAAGGGAATCATAATTGGAACGGATCAGTAGACTCACCTTGAAGTCTCGATCACAGGAATGGGGTTAAATTGAAGTTCAGACACAAATGGAGTCTCACTCCAGTGCATGTAGATCAGCGTTAAGAGAGAAGAGAAAAACGGAAGAGAAGGAACAAACTGATAGCAAAGGTAACTTGTGAATAATCCAGAGGGAAGGAAGAGAATCTCCATATACATATATAACTCATGGGCAAGATCGTCTTTTCCCTTATTTTATTTGTATTCTTACTAAATTTAATCAATTCCACTATTTTAAACTATTGCATGGTTATCAAATCAATTACACGTGTTTATCCCTTCAACGTCCAAGTAGTCATAATCCTCTAATAATTCACAAGAGTATAAGTCCGATATAAATATCGGCCCCGCCGTCCTTACTTAATGTTCATACCTCGGAAATCCGAGCTACAACCTGAGAGATCGGATACTTTATCCGTGCTCACCTCTTGATTTCTTATATCCGTTGTCTCCATCATTATGAGGTTAATCCGGGCTGTGACCCCGTGTGAGGCGCTCTCCCCATAACGGTAGGACCAAACCGCCTAGCCCCGCTCGCTCTTCTCCCACACTTCCGCTCTTTAACTCCGCCTGCTCGCGTTTCAGATACCGACCTCGACACCGGCTTTTCCAATCTTTGGCTCGCACAGAACAAATATTAAATAAAACTTCTAAAATATTTACTAACATCTCCCATTTCTTATAATTCTCATTAAAAACATCAGGGATGTTACACATTCCATTGTGAAATATATATATATATATGGTAATTTTTTTAATCTGGTTGCTATTTTATTTGAATAAATAAATAAATAAATAAATAATTTAGGCAGATAAAAGACCCTAATCAAATACTAATTTGTGTCCCTTCACATACTTCGAGTGGGACCCTACACCCAGGGGTCTAAATAAACCTTAAGTTTAGGGGAGGTTGTGTAGCGGTGTCATTTGGGACATTCGTCTCTGTCTGACATTGTGAGAGCCTCAGCTAGAGTGTGACTTTCTCATGATGCCCACACTTGGTAGACTTCCTATCGTTGTGGTCAACATCATGGGTGGAGTCTGAACTCTAGTGGCCTTTTAGTAATTTAGAACAACCACCCAATGTGAGGAAGGGCAACACTAGTATTTTTTTAATTAGATTAATTGATATAATATTTATTGCCAAAGCAATCCCTGTTATAGAAATTAATTTAATTAAAATTACAAAAGTTGATTGCATGAGATTATTTATGCATTTTGTACTCATCCCAAAGGAAGATACAATCTGGCCAAATAATAACGTGCCTGTGAGGATAAATATGTGATAATAATAAAGTTAAAATCATGTGAATAATAGTCGGTCCAAAGAAAGGCTATTATTTGACAGAATTAATTATCAATATTTGATCGTTGCATTAAAGGTACCATTTACAAATTGATTTGCTGGTCCAAAGACTAAAAAATTAATGTTGTGCTCAGTGTCTTGTATTGGGTCTATCATGAGAATTATCTAAATATTTTATTTTATTTATTATTTATTTTAATCATATATACATTTATATTTTTTTCAGTTGCTTTTGCTAGTGCTGTTAACTTTTCTGCTCAAATTAATTGTATCCCTCTACTTAATGGGACAAACTTCAAGGTCTGGAAGCAACCAGTTAAGATAATTCTTGGCTGCATGGATCTTGATCTGGCTCTTCGGGTTGCGAAACCCACTCCGACTTTGGAAAATCCGGAAGAGGATAAGGTTGAAAAGTGGGAACGCTCAAACCGAATGTGTCTAATGATCATGAAGCGATCCGTTCCAGAAGTTTTTCGAGGTTGTATTTCTGAGACTGAGAGTGCCAAAGGTTTCCTTGATGCTGTTGAAAAATATTTCACCAGTAATGAGAAGGCTGATGCAAGCAGTTTGCTTGCCAAGCTGATCTCTATGAGATACAAAGGAACAGGAAACATAAGGGAGTACATTATGGAAATGTCTAATCTTGCATCAAAACTAAAAGCACTAAAGTTAGAGCTGTCTGATGACTTGCTCGTGCACTTAGTTTTGATTTCTCTTCCTGCACACTTTGGACAGTTCAAGGTGAGTTATAATACTCAAAAGGATAAATGGACCTTGAATGAGCTCATTTCTCACTGTGTGCAAGAAGAGGAAAGGCAACAAAGGGACAAAACTGAAAGTGCTCATTTGGCCTCAAATTCTCAAAATAGAAAGAGAAAGAACAATAAGGATGCTGTAGGAGGGACTTCTCAACAAAATAAAGTTAAAAAGAATGAGAAAACACCTAATTGCTTCTTTTGTAAGAAGACTGGACACATAAAGAAAAAGTGTTCCAAGTACGCCTCCTGGCGTGTAAAGAAAGGTAATATTCTTCTTTTGTTTGTTCTGAAGTTAATTTAGCTTTTGTACCTCATGATACTTAGTGGGTAGATTCTGGTGCTACTACTCACATTAGCATATCCATGCAGGGTTGCCTTTGGAGTCGACCGCCAAGTGATAACGAAAGATTTATCTATGTGGGGGATGGCAACAAAGTTACGGTGAAGGCTATTGGAACTTTTAGATTACATTTAAAAACTGGATTTCATTTGGATTTATTTGAGACTTTTGTCATATCGTCTTTTAGGCGGAATTTAATTTCTATTTCTAATTTGGACATATTTGGTTTTTCATGTTCATTTAGAAATAATAAATTTAGTCTCTATCAAAATTCAATATGGTTGGTTCTGGTTGTTTGATTGATAATCTATATATGCTTGATGTTATTGCCTCTAGTAATGAAATACTGTAAATTAGTTCACGAGGAACAAAACGTAAATTAAATGAGAACTCAGCCACTTTATGGCATAAGCATTTAGGCCATATCTCTAAACAGAGAATTCAAAGGCTTGTGTCGGATGAGATTCTTGGACCCTTAGACTTATCAAAGTTTGAGGTATGCATTGAATGCATTAAAGGCAAACAAACAAACTCTAAAAATTAGGTGTTGAAAGGGCTAAGAACGTTTTAGAATTAATTCACACAAATATTTATGGACCATTCCCTACAGCATCATGGAATGGATAACAATATTTTATTACGTTCATAGATGACTATTCAAGGTACGGCTACCTATTTTTAATTCATGAGAAGTCTTAATCCCTAGACATTTTCAAAACTTTCAAAGCTGAGGTTGAACTTTAACTTGGAAAGAAAATTAAAGCTATCAAATCTGACTGTGGAGGTGAATATTACGGTAGATATGATGGATCAGGTGAACAACGTCCAGGGCCTTTTGCGCTTTTCCTACAGGAATATGGCATCGTTCCTCAGTATACTATGCCTGGGAAACCAAGCATGAATGGTGTTGCAGAATGTAGAAATAGGACTCTTAAGGATATGGTAAGAAGTATGATTAGTCATTCTTCTTTGCCAGAGTCATAATGGGAAGAAGCGCTTAAGACTGCAGTGTATATCTTAAACAGGGTTCCAAGTAAAGCAGTTAACAAAACTCCTTATGAGCTATGGACTGGTAAAAACCCAAGTTTAAAACATTTACACATTTGGGGTTGTCCAGCTGAGGCGCGTCCTTATAGACCGCATGAAAGAAAGCTGGAATCAAGGACTGTTAGCTGTTATTTTGTTAGTTATCCTGAACGTTCTCGAGGCTATAAATTTTACAATCCTACTACTAAATCAATTTTTGAGACAGGGAATGCAAGATTCCTTGAGGATGTTGAGTTTGGGAAGGAAGAGAACATAAGGAATGTTGTCTTTGAGGAAGAACTGACTTTTAACCAAGACCAAGTTCTCGTGCCTATTACTATTCTAGTATCTACTCCTGTAATAGAGGACAATAATAAAGTTATTCCTAACATTGTCCCAACACAAGACAACATGAGGTTCTCCCTCAAGAACCTATAGAACAAGCTCAACAACCTCAAGAAGTGCCATTGAGGAGATCTACTAGAGAAAGAAGAAGTGCAATTCCAGATGATTATGTTGTGTTTCTTCAAGAACATGAGGATGGCATTGGCTTAACAGAAAATGATCCACTCAATTTCTGTCAAGCTATGCAAAGTTCTAAGTCTCAAAAGTGGATTAACATAAAGGATGAGATGAAGTCTATGCAAGACAATAATGTTTGGGATCTTATTGAATTACCTAAAGGTGTAAAACCCATTGGTTGCAAATGGATATTTAAAACCAAGAGGGATTCAAAGGGTAATGTTAAGAGATATAAGGCTCGTTTAGTTGCTAAAGGCTTCACTCAAAAAGAAGGCATCGACTACAAAGAAACCTTCTCTCTAGTGTCTTCAAAGGATTCTTTTAGGACAATTATGGCACTTGTAGCTCATTATGACCTAGAGCTCCATCAGATGGATGTTAAAACCGCGTTCCTAAATGGTGACGTAGAAGAAACAACTTACATGTTGCAACCAGAAAATTTTGTAATTGGTGACTCAAAGTCTATGGTATGCAAATTAAAGAAATCCATCTATGGTCTCAAACAAGCTTCCCGTCAATGGTATCACAAATTTCATCAAACTATTACCTTATATGGTTTTGAGGCGAATGTAGTTGATGATTGTGTTTATCATAAATTTAGTGGGAGTAAATATATATTCTTGGTGTTATATGTCAATGATATACTGCTTGCTAGCAGCGATATAGGCTTATTGCACGAAACCAAGAAATTTCTAACAAAGAATTTTGAAATGAAAGATCTTGGTGAAGCCTCTTTTGTATTAGGTATTGAAATACTAAGAGATCGTTCTCTTGGTATCTTAAGGTTATCACAAGAGAGCTATATCGATAAAATTTTAGATAGATTCGGCATGAAAAATTGTAAAACAGGAGATACCCCGATAGCAAAGGGAAACAAATTTAGCCTCAAACAGTGTCCTAATAATGATCTTGAAATGAATGAGATGCAAAAGATTCCCTATGCTTCAGTTGTGGGAAGTCTTATGTATGCTCAAGTTTGTACTCGTCCTGATATTGCATTTGTAGTGGGAGTTTTGGGCAGATACTTAAGTAATCCTGGGATGCAGCATTGGAAGGCAGTAAAGCGTGTAATGCGCTACTTGAAGAGAACAAAAGGAAATATGCTCACTTTTCAGAAATCAGACAATTTGGAGATCGTTGGGTACTCTGACTCTGATTTCGTTGGATGTCAAGGCAGCAAACGCTCCACATCAGGATATATTTTCATGTTGGCTGGAGGAGCTATCTCTTGGAAGTCTGTTAAACAGACTATTATAGCTTCTTCAACCAAGGCTGTAGAATTTATTGCTTGTTTTAAGGCATTCAACCATGGTATATGGCTGTGAAATTTTGTCACCAATTTGCGTGTGGTTGATGGCATTGAAAGACCATTGAAGATCTATTGTGATAATAACTCAGCAGTTATTTATTCCAACAACAACAACAGTACAACCAAGTCAAAATTCATTGATATTAAGTTTTTGGTTGTAAAGGAAAGAGTTCAGAATAAAAAAATTTCTATAGAACACATAAGGACTAAATTTGTGCTAGCTGATCCACTTACTAAGGGCTTGGTGCCTAAAGTTTTTCATGAGCACATTGCTCATATGGGTGTAATTCTTTACATAATCTTAATTTAAGTGGGAGTCCCATTTATTCTATATGTTTCAGTTGATGTTTATTATTTTGACTTAGCTTATTTTATACAAAACTTATGTTGTGGTGATCTCTATAAAGAATAAAGCTTGGACTAGTTGGAAATAGGCATGCCTAAGATCACATTGCATGTAATTTCCATGCCACTTATCCATATTTGATCTATGTCATTGAGTATATACAATTGTGGTGATCACTGTGGTTTAATCAAATCCAATTACGATGAAATTTGTAGTGTTTCCCTCTTGTATTATAAGACAGACCAGATTGTTTAAGGATAGTCTAAAAGTAAATAGCATACAGTTGCGCGCCTAAGGAATTTTATAAATATAAATACTTAAATGAATATAAAGCCCAAGTGGGAGATTGTTAGAAATTTTAATTTCTAGTAATTAATATGGGCTGATATATTATTTATAGAATTTATATTGACTATTTAATTGAGCTCAATTAAGGTGATCTGATATTGGTAAGCTCATTAGACTATCAATAATAATAATATGGGCTTATATGAGTGGAAACCAGGATTTGGCCCGTTAGGGTTTAATGGGAACCCTAATAGGTATATAATCGACCAATGGTCATGGTCCCCAAGACGTAAAATCATAAACCTAATTTTTTCTGCCCCATCAAAGAGAAATATCAAGTCCTATTGAGGAATCCGGTGATTTGGCTGAGGAAGACCATAGAACCAACAAACCATTCCGCTGCTACCTTCAGTCAAGATTAATGGATCCAGGTAATCCTATTATACTCCTCTTATTCGATAATCTAACGTAATGGTTCTTAAGTTTAATTTGGAATTCCATAAAGATTAATTTGGGATTTTCCAACACCAAACATATAGTATTATAATAATGCATCATTACATGACCCAACGAGCAAGTATTATTATTACATAACACCCACGAAAGACAAAAAATACACTTTCATAACCTATGATAGTTGATAACTTCTAATCAGAAATTCATTCTATTGGTGATAAAATCCTTAACTTGCAAAATCAATTGAGAAGACTCGGGCAAATTAGGGGACACATAAAACACATGAATCATATTAGGGTACTCAATCAATTGGGCATTTGCCCTGATTTCCTAAGCCACTCATAATACCTCCTCTACCACTCATAGTACAATTACAAGCAATGGAACTATGAAAGAATCAAAGAGAATTCATCCCTTTCATATAATTCAAAGTTTAAATTTTGCAATAAGATCATACAATAACCCATAAATGCTACATAATTATCAATGAATCAAACTACAATAAAATTATTATTACCTATAACTCCAATAGTCCATACTCTACTAGCCTTTCGTCCAAGATATGGTTATTGATTGGGAATTGTTGGAGGAACAATGGTCTATGATGTACTACCAACTGGTTTAGATATTGATGATGGAATATGACTAGTTGTATCAGTTGACTCAAAAGGCTGTAATGGTGGCTTCATAAGTGTAGAAGGCTGTAATGGTGGATCCAAAGGGATAGAGTCCTTTTGAAATGAAACTTGACACCTTAAGTTTGAACACTTAGCTTTACGGACCATGGCTGTAAGTTAGGATTAAAAAACAAATAATGATATTATATAAACATAACCCAAGACATGCAAACAATAGCTAAAAGTGAAATAACAACACAAGTATGTTGATAAATAGATACATTACCGTATAAGACAATTATTCATACTACTTCACTGAAGCATATTTACAAATTCATGGTCTATATCTTCCCTTGCCAATCTTATTGTGTTTTCTTCATTTGAAAATAAATTACTTAAGTCTTGCTTATGGTATAGCTCACTTTTACATGTAGCCTCTTCCATAATTTCACCTATGTCATACAAATCCCTTGGCATCATGTGAACAACAACACTCCAACCCTTATTCACTTCATGTTCAACATAATATACCATTCATGCTCGTGAAGCTTTAATAAATGGGTCATGCTTTTCACGTTCACCCATATGGATACATTGAGAAAAGTTTATTGAATTAAATTGCCAAGCGTCTTTTCTAAATCCCCTATCATGAGTGGTATCTTCCCATTTGCACTTAAAGAGGGTAACCTTAAGGAAACCATAATAGTTAAGCTCAACTATATCTTCCAACTTTCCATAGTAAGGTAAATCTACTTGCCTCAAATTTACATCAACACTACTTGTAACACATAACGTGTTTGAAGTTAGAAAAACTCTAATATTTTAAGTTTTTAGGCCTTTATCTCAACTTACAGCTATAAACTTGAACCCATTAATGTTATAGGCAGTATATCTCCTGGCAATTTGCATTGGACTCCTAGCCTTATACTTTATTTCATCTGGAACTAAATTTGTTGCGTCTGGATTTATGACCTAATTAACCAATTATGTTATTCACAAAAATGAATTAAAATTTCATTGTTAAATTATTATATTACTTGTTGGAGAAACCAATTCACAAGTTGTTTAACAACCATCTTTTCTATCTCTATATTTAAAGGTCTTTGATTTCTTGCCTTCCTTTTGATGAATGTTCTGAACTCACTACAAAAAATACCATGTGAATCTTACATGTCAATACCTTTAGTCTTGTCCCAAAATATATATTTAAATTCTTACTCAATATATGGCTGAACCTGTGGATAATTTAGTAGCAAATATCAATGTGCTTGTATTCAATCTAACGGGGTAAGGGTGTATATCGAGGAACTTCCCACTGGTCTACCCAATTAAGGATAAATAGAGGACATTTGAGAAGTCTCATTATCTCTAGGTCGACCATCAACTCGCCTGCCTGTATTTACCCTTGACTCAACTTTTTCATATAATGAATAAAAGTTAAGGGTCTCTTCAGTTAAGTAAGCTTCACTTACAGAACCTGCCGGTTGTGCCTTATTTCATACAAGGGACTTCAAATGTCCTAACTCCTTATGACCATAAAAATAACATGGTTAATACCTTTACTTTAAAAAAATGAATAATTTAAATATCAAAATATCTTTACCTCCCAATCGGATACATCCAACGATAATACACCGGCCCTCCTAATTTCACTTCTTCAACAAGATGACAAGTTAAATGAACCATAACAATAAAGAATGATTTATATATGGTATTTCATTATTATATATGAATGATTTATATATAAATATGATTGGTTATAAGAGCCTATACCTAACTAGAAAGCTTGAAAAACCTAATTGTACTATCAACTTTTATTGCTTTTCAAATTTTATATTTCTTACATATCTTATATGTAATATTCCCTGATAACTCTCTTACTCTCTTTTCATTTTGTCAATGTTAGATTCTTATAATCATCTCTTAACTGGACATCAATTTCTTAATACAACAATTGTCAAGGTTAGTTTCTTATAATTTTATCTCAACGTTTTAAAACTTATATTATTTTATTATTGATTTTGTTCAATTTTAATATATAGGTAAATTATAAGACGGTTATTGAAGCTACTATGGTCAATAAATGGTATTAATGGTAACAATTACAATCTTTTACCATAAAAAGTATTTTAAGAGACTAAAGACATATGCTTTGAATAAAGTCTTTGGAAAAAAGATAAAGACTGAAATCTACTTTAAGGATGATCTATTTTGTGTTGTTGGTGTTCTTTTCAATTTTGACAATCATTATTTATCTTTGTGTTTCATTAGATGACAAGAAACATTATAATGTTCAATAAGATATATTATTGATTTTATTTTATTTTTGTATATATTGTTTCATATAATATTTTATATGTTTTTAGATAAAATAATTTTCTACATATTCATTTGATATAATTGATTTATATTTTTAAATATGTTACATATTCGTCTAACAATTACATATTTATTATTCAATTACATTATATTATAATAATAATAATTATATTTGCATCGAGACATTAAATTATCATTAATTGTCTATGTGTAATGAAGTAATTTTGTTTTATTTGTATTAGAATCTGTTAAACTTGGCTAATCTCCTGAATATGATAGGCATATATAAAATACAAAGTTATTTGAAAATTGCTTAATGTGGGACTTGTGTGCAATATAAAGTTTCATCATGCTATCACCAGGAGCTTCACTCTGCACTCCAAAAGGATCAAAATAAATAGAACCACCCATATAACTGTAATCACTTAATGGACTTGTTCCTATTTGACTCCTCTAAAGTGAGGGTACTTACAAAATTAAAATAAAGTGAACCAAAAACTATTGATTAGAAAATTTATATACATATTATAGGTATAAGATGTGTCATTGATAACATACAACTTTTGATCTATACATAGTACAAATTTGTTATAGATTTTCTTATATGTTGTTAGTGCAACGTCCCCTTGTTAATTTCCAGAGTTTATCCCCGAGGTATAATAAAAGTGGGGTAGATTTTTTGCGTTTGATATCCTGAGCAGTAAACAATGGAAATACAAGAGTTACGTCATACACAATTGTATAAAACCCCCTTAAAATGGACCTTGGAAAAGTCATTTATAACCAAAACAGCAAAAATCCCCACTTGGGGTCTCGCTCAAGCGAGAGATTGCTCGCTTAAGTGAAAGGTTGACAAAATCACACATAAGGTTCTCGCTCAGGCAATACCATTCTCGCTTGAACGAGAATACACTAGAACCAACCCTCTATATCTCTCTTAAGCGATAATCAACCAGAGACCAAAACTTAGAATTGTAGGGGCTTGCTCAAGCAAGAGAAGGCTCACTTGAGTGAGAAATGTAGAATTATGCCCCGGGCAACTTCTGAACCTTCTAACTTATCTAATTCAACTCTAAATGTCACCAAATTTTAGCACAAGTATAATCACCATATTTATGACCTATTGGGACTGTCCATACTAAAAAATCGTAAGAAATGAAGAAGATATACAACATAATACATTTTGACCATTTAAGCCATTATGCCTCAGAAGCCTAACATAAATACTTCCAATTGGGACCATAACACCTCAAGCATATTTCATATATAACATGCAAGTTATACAACATGTTCGGAGGTCTTGAAACCTCAGATTCAAAAATCACATATCCAGTTACTATGAGAAAGCTAAGTTGGCCATCATGGAGGAAAAACTAAGTCACTACGAGAAGTGCTTGGCGACTGCTGAAGACGAGCACCGAGTGCTTGCCTTGAAGAATATGAAGGTTGAGGACTCTCTCAAGAGGGTTCAGTAGACTCTAGATTCTACTCAGGAGGGTTTCTAGAGAGATGAATCTTGGCATTGTGAAGAGCATACGGAGATAGAGGTGCAACGTACGATGGAGGCACACATTGATATGTTACGGGGGGAGGTCCCTGAAAAATACATCCAAGGGTTGACCTCTACTGAGCGCAGGCTTCTATCTTGAACCCTTCGCTTGAGATCTCCTGGGAGGGAGCTGACCCCTTCAAGGTGGTAGTGGATAGGCAACTGGTCAACCCCTTTGACTTGAATGAAGATAAAGTTATTGCTATTGATTCTCCCTCTCCTTCGTCCGGTGATTAAATTAAAGTGACTCTTACTCTTGATGCTGGGGTCACTTCTTCAAAAGCTACTGCTGCTACTTCGGCCTCTTAGTATTTTACGTTTCCGTTGTAATTTTTTTTTTCCATTGTAATTTTACTATTTTTGATAAAGTGTACTTTTGTCTCTGAGTAATAAAGAGTTTTCTTCCTGGAAAACTTGTATGTTTTTTGCTTTCTCTTTTGTTGCTTAACGCCTTTAAGCTTTGCTGATCTATTGCTTTCATCGTTATTCGAGTCTTCAGAACTTAACGTAAGCTTGATTAAACTTGTGATTATCCTGAGTAGGCGTATCCTCATTTGGGTCTTCAAGACTTAATATAACTTTGATCGATCTTGTGGTTGTCCCTAGTGGGTGTATCCTCATTCAGGTCTTTAAGACTCAACATAAATTTGATCAATCTTGTGGTTATCCCGAGTAGGTGTAGCCTCACTCTGGTTTTTACCACTTAATGTAATTTTAAAGAAAGTTGTCGTTACCCTCGAGTGGGCGTTTCCTCACTCGAGTTTTTAGGACTTAGTGTAATTTGTCTCATACGGATTTGTAGGACTTAACGTAATTAGAAGAGGATGCTCTCAAGTGAGTGTTTCTCACTTGGAGTTTTTGGACATAAACGTAATTTGAAGATGATGATGTTACCCCCGAGTGAGCGTCTCTCACTCAGAGTTTTAGGACTTAACATAATTAGAAGAGGATGCTCTCGAGTGAGCGTTTCTCACTAGGAGTTTTTGGACTTAAACATAATTTGAAAAGGATGTTGTCACCCCCAAGTGAGCATCTCTCACTCGGGTTTTTAGGACTTAATGTAAATTGAAGAGGATGTTGTTACCCCCGAGTAAGCGTCTCTCACTCAGGTTTTTAGGACTTAACGTAATTTGAAGAGGATGTCGTTACCCCCAAGTGAGCGTCTTTCACTTGAGTTTTAGGACTTAGCGTAAGTTGTAGAAGAAAATAAGAGAATATACTGAATACTTCATTTTATTGAGTGTTGTGCGTGGGCCTCATTAAAACCTCCCAAGAGAAAAACCTAGTGGGAAAAACCTCCCGAGTAGGAAAAAAGTACCTTTAGTACATCAACTATAGATGCGTGACATTCCATGCTCAGGGAATAACTTTACCCTATAATTCTTTTAGTCAGTATACGCCTTCCCCATTACTTCTGCTACTCGGTGTAGTTCTTCCTAGCTGGCTATAAACTTTCCTTCTTTTCTTGTTCTTTGATTATTATCGGCTACTGATGCTAAATCTCTGAGTCATTAATTTGGTTGAAAAATCTTGAATTAATATTGACTTATTGTATGACTCTCAGAGGATTTATTCTTTTGACAAGCGCACCAATCGTTAAATTTGTAATATATTTGATCATTCCCACAGGGATTGTGATAATTACCTCAATCTTAGACTGATACAAGCTGAACCCACATAATGCAGATAGAGTTCATTCTGTTTTTGTTGTTTTATATTTCTAATGTTTTTGTATTTTCAGAGACAGTATGAAAGATGAAATGTGAGTAATGGAAGATAGGTTAGAATTGCTTCAATTTACAATTTCATCAAGAAACATGCAATTAAGGTTCAATCAATCTTCAGACTTAAGAGGACAATCCACAGATGGTTACTCCCTAATTCCTTAGGTGAATAACACTGATTCCTAAGCATTAAACCCTAATCCCTTAGGTGCTCAATTAACAGAGAAATCTAATGCGAAATTGGGGGTTGAACCCTAACTATTCACCTAATTACTAGGCCTGAATTAGTTAGGAAGTGAGAAGTTACCTAAGCCTCAACCATGATTCCTCACTGGTGAGTTTCTTCATCAGATCTGGATTTGTCAATCCAGCAACGTAGATCCACTCCTCAGCTTGTTCTCCTCTTGATTTAGAAGTTGACTTCCTCAATACACTTTCAAGAATTCATTGCAAACCTTCACAATCCCAACCCTAGGGACTTAGAAACCCATAGAAATGGATTCAGACGAAGGAATATGGAGAGACATGGATGAGAGAATTTAGAGAGAAAAAAGAATTAGAGAGAGATTGAAAATGGGAAAATGAATCGTATTATGTATTCTGCCTCTGTCCACCTTACAGAGAGTATGTACAAGTATATATATAGGCAAATAACTAACTAACTTAATTAATTACAAAGAAACCTTAAGTAATAATTAAACTAACAAAACTAATTACATAATTATAAATAAATAATTAATTACAAACATTACTTAAATTATTAAGGTACAGCGGGCAAACAGTACAGCAACGGTGCAGAGCTTCTTTTCGAGGGAAAGCATCAGCTTTAAATAACCACCTTCACACTTGAGCGTGAAGGGCTCTCGCTTGAGCGAGGTCGAATTATTTAAGGCACTGTTGGAGTCACGCTTGAGCGTGAGCTTGGAAACCTGAGCGTGAATGGTGTTTTGGACTCACGCTTGAGCGTGATATACTCGCGCTTGAGCGTGCTCGAAAAATTCACTTCACTATGTCTTCACGCTTGAGCGTGAATGAGCCACGCTTGAGCGTGGTCGAGTTTCCTTTTCCTCAGGCAATGTTCTCTCCTTTTACGTAGCTGCATGTATCCTTCATGCTTGAGCTTGGGTCTTTCCCACTTGAGCGTGAAACTTATATTACTGCACCTGTACATGTAAACAAATAATTCCTAGCGTTTGTACACTGGTTGTCCAGCGTATGTACGCTGGGTTAGTGAATTTATAAATAAACAAATTTCTTTAACTAATTATTATTTTTAATCATTTTCTTGCATAAATTAAACACTTTTGAAATAAATAAATAAAATAAGAATTATTGATAATTTATTAAATAACAAAGCCAAACTAAACAATATTTAATAGATTATGTTAAATAAAAGATGAAATAATTAAGTCTTTTCAAGACTTATTAGCTACCCTCAAGACTAAGTTCCCTTCTAAAAAGGTCTTAGATTTAGCATAATGTTCTATTTTTTAGAAGATTTTTTCTTAGAAGCTTGGATTTTGATGTAAGTGACGTCTTATTCTTCTAGGCTAAGGTCAAGATCTTTTCTTCGTCCTTCATCCTTCTCATCTTTGTTATATGCTAGTTTTCTAAAAGATGATTCCTCGAGCTCTACAGGGATCATAGCGTCTGCTCCATATGTGAGTTAGAATGAGGTTTCATAAGTCATTGAGTGAGGAGTGGTGTGGTAGGCCCACAAGGCCCCATGTAATTCTTCTTCCAATTTGCCCATTGATTGCCTCAACCTATGCTTTAACTCTTGTATTACCTTGTTAATTGCCTCTACTTGTGCATTAGTCTGTGGATGCTCTACCAAAGAGAACCTTCTGATGCCCAAGTTTTTGTAGAACTTGGTAAATTATTTATCCGTGAACTATTGACCATTATTGGAGATTATAGTATAGGGAAGACTATGTCTGCACATTATATTTCTCCATGTAAAATTTTTTACTTTCAAAGCTGTGATGGTTGCCAAGGGTTCTGCCTCAATCCACTTTTTGAAGAGATCTATTACGACTAAGAGAAACTTTACTTGGCCTTTTCCAGGAGGAAAAGGTCTGAGGATGTCCATGCCCTACCTGTTAAAGGGCGAGGGGGAGAGTATCCCATGTAGCGGTTTTGGATGGGTATAAATCTAGTGTGTTTTTTTGACAGGCCTGATATTTTTTGATAAAGTCAGTATAATCTATTTGTAGTGTGGGCCAAAAGTATCTGGCTCAGAGGACCCATACTGCCAAGGATCAGACGCCTCCGTAGTGTCCATAGATTCTCGAGTGAAGTTTTCATATTACATAATCCGTTTGTTCTTCATCGAGGCATTTGAGCAGGGATAAAGCGAATCCTATTTTGTAATGTTGTCTATCCAGGACGGTGTAATTAGCCGAGTGCGACTAAATCTTCTTAGCTTCCGAGGGATCTGTGGGTAGACCCCTCTTAGTTAAGAAATTCATTATTGGCGTCATCTAGGTATTCTTATTGGGTACCTTTGCGACTTTATTTATTTATTTTACCTCTTTGATGGTGGGCTTTTCCAATGTCACTTGAATGAGGGTCTTTAAATTTCCAGCTTTCTTGGTACTGGCAAACTTCGAAAGTAGGTTCGCCCTCTTATTCTTTGCTCGGGGCACGTGGACTATCTTGAAAAGCTTGAACGCTACCATCCAACTTCTTACTTGTGACAGGTACCTAGCCAGGGTGAGGTCCTTTGCTTGGTAAGCACCTTTTACCTGCCTTGTCACCAGCTGCAAGTCAATCTTTACTTGTATTCACCAGGCACTAAGATCCAGTGCCATCCGTAGTCCGGCTATGAGGGCTTCATACTCCACTTGATTATTACTTGTTCTGAAAAGAAATTTGAGTGACTTTTCAATGATAAGCCCTGTGGGTGTCTCAAGTATGGTTTCTGCCCCGCTACCTTTTACGTTGGAGGACCTATCCACCGAAAGGGTCCGTAAAGCGTGCTCGACATCATACTCCTCCTTATCATCTCCCAGTTCTGCTACAAAGTTTGCTAGGAATTGAGCCTTGATGGCTCCGCAGGGTTCATATCAAATTCTATACTTGGAAAGCTCCACCAACCATGCGACCATCCATCCCACTAGTTTTGGCTTTTACATGATTTTGCTGATGGGCTAGTCTATCCTCACGATAATCTGATGGCTATGGAAATATGGTTTCAGTTTCCAAGCGGCCACCGCTAGACTATATGCAAACTTCTTGACTCTCTATTACCTGACCTTCACTCCATGTAGAGTCTTGCTTGTGAATACACAGGTCTTTGAGTGGATCCTTCTTCTTGTACCAATACTGCACTTATAGCGTGTTTCCCGATCGATCGATAGATGATTAAATCCACCCTGGGAGTCAAATAGATTAATATCGAGGGCGAAGCTAAGCTTTTAGTTCTTCAAAGGCTCTCTAGCATTCTTCCATCCACTGAAAAGTTTTAGCTTTCTTCAGTACACGACAAAAGGGCATCGCTTTCTCCACGAATTAGCTAGGAATCGAGAGAGGGAAATAATCTTCCTGGTGAGGCATTGTGCCTTCTTTATGTTCTAAGGGCTCCTTATTTCCAGAATGGCTCGACACTAATCTAGATTAGCTTCAATTCCATTGTGTGTTAACATGTAGCCCAAGAATTTTCCACCTTGGACCCCAAATGAGCATTTCTCGGGGTTAAGACACATGTTGTGTTTCCTTAATTCGTCAAATGTTTCCTCTAGGTCCACCGTATGGTTGCCAGCTTCCTTGGTCTTTACTACCACATCATTTACATAAACTTTCATGTTCCGCCTAATCTATTTGATGAAGATTTTATCCACCAATCTCTAGTAAGTAGCACCAATATTCTTTAGCCTAAATAGCATCACTCAATAACAGAAACCCGCTCCTTCGATTATGAAGGTTGTTTTCTCTTCATCCCTTGGGTCCATGCATATTTGGTTGTATCCCAAGTACCTGTCCATAAAGCTAAGTACCTTATTTAAATCGATAAAGTCCACATACATCCTCCATTTGTCGTTGACCTTTCCACCATAACCATGTTGGATAACCAAGTCGATACTTCACTTCCCGTATAAAGTTGGCTACCAATAACTTGTTTGTCTCTTCCTTAACAGCTACTCTTCTGTTAGGATCTAGCTTTTGCTATTTCTGCATAACTAGCCTGGCCTCTAGGTCAACATTTAGTGGGTGACATATGACGTTCGGATTAATTCTAGGCATGTCTGAGGGACTCCATGCAAAAAGGTCCGTGTTGGCTTTTAGCAAAGTGACCAAGGATACTTCTAGACTTGGGTCCAGCGCCGCACTAATATGAGTGCATTAGCTTGGGTTAGACCCAACTTAGACCAGCTTAAGAGACTCAACTGGTTGCGGACGCTCGTACTGTCTGTCATCACAGAAGTCAAATGTTATTTCAACAACTTCTTCCATTATAAATGTCTCCCTGGGATGTAGACTCTCTTAATAGCACTTTCGGGCTATCTCAGGATCGACTTAGAAAACTCTGATACGCCCATCTCCAAGTGGAAATTTCATCGTCAAGTGTAGGGTTGAGACAATCGCTCCGAGTGCGTAGAGGGATGGGCACCCCAGAAGGATGTTGTATGAGTTGGGATAGTCAATGACCAGGTACTTCACCATTACCGCCCTACTATCGTCTCCCAAGCCAAAAATGGTTTTT
The DNA here is from genome assembly GCA_037962975.1 of Clitoria ternatea. Lineage (NCBI taxonomy): Eukaryota > Viridiplantae > Streptophyta > Magnoliopsida > Fabales > Fabaceae > Clitoria > Clitoria ternatea. Next base: position 34,478,736 of record CM075675.1, on the reverse strand, counting down.
AACTCGATGTGACCCTTTACCTGCACAGAATCACCCGTAAAACTATGTAATGCACTACTATGTAGGTAGTTAGTCGCTTGTATTCCTTCCAATGTAAGATATCTACCAAGCTCCCTTGGTCTACCAGAACCCTTCCGACTATACATTCTGCAATCTTCATGGTGACCACCATTGGGTCGTCCCTATTTAGGACTCCCTTGGGGAGGTCTGAATTGTCGAAGGCAATGATTCATGTGCTTGGATAACTCTGTACTAAATTTATTTGGTCGAATCCATGTTGAGAACCGGTCATACAACTAGGGAAGCCTCTTGAGATTGTGTGGATCACTCTAATCCCATCGTTTTTCACATCATCGGGCCTTTGGGATTGGAAGCGCTCATGCTCATGGCGGGGACGGTCCTGAGGCTGCAACTTTACCTGGATCGGGAATTCTCGTTCCCTTTTCTAACCGACAACACACGGTGCTTCTCTCTTCTTGTTAACAAACTTTTCTAGATACCCCTGGCATACCAAGTGTTCGATCTGGTTTTTAAGCGACCAATAATCTTCAGTACTATGTCCAAATACGCAATGGAACTCATAGAACTTCGCCCTGTCTAAACCCTTAGGACCTTCTCCAAGGCAGCTTGAGCAGTCTTGTGTTATAGACCTTGTGTATTATCCGGTCCCCCTATTATTCAGGTGGGTGAAAGTATTATACTTAGGGTTCGGATAGGCCTTATTCCTTTGTTACTTGTCTAGCTTTGGGCTTCTCCTTTGTGACTCTGTCTTGACTATATTTGCTTAACATGGCTTACTCTATTGGCGTTTTGCTCCTCCATGTTGATATACCGTACAACCCTGTACCTGAAATCATTTATATCCACAGGAGCTTTTTTAGCTAATGAACCAGAAAACTTACTAGGGCGCAATCTGTAATATCCCAAATTTTAGAGAATAAATATTTTAAGTAAAGATGACTAAATATTTGATGTCCCAAATACATAGGATAATTAATTTGACAATTGTTGTGAGTCCCTGGTAAATTGGGATTTACTGAAACTGGATGACTTAACGGAAGGTGTGAGGCCCATTGAATCTTTTAGGCATTTGATAAGTTTAGAATGACGAGATTTTATTATGGTTACGGTGGTATAATCAAGATAATTTTTAGAGCCGAAGGGATATTTTACAAACACTGCGTAAGTTAACAAACAACAAAAATACGAACAAAATAAAATTAAAAGAAATTGTAATTTCCATTATTTTCTCTTCTATGTGCCATATGATCCTCTCTCCCTCTCTTTATTCTTTTTTCACCATTGGGCAAAGGGATTTGAAGGACTTTTGGACAATGACAAAAGTTAATGCATGGACCATTTGTGACATTATTCGTCATTTTATATTTAATTCTAACCATTTTAATAATTTTCACAATAATTTTTTTCGCATTTAAATTATTAAATTACATTATAATTAGAAAAATATACATTTTCAATAAGGCACCAACATATGATTTAAATGATCAATCTATAAACCTCAAAATCAATTAAGTTGAAGAGAAAAGCCAAAAGCTGAAATAGGGGCCTGATGTTGCGCGCCAGCCCCACGCGTAGCGTGAGCATGGTAGCAGCACCTTCTGCTGATGCATAATTTAGGCCAACCGGCCAGCTTCTAACATACCCAATTGGCCCGTTCTAGATTCGATTGCCATGAAACTTCACGGGCCACATGTTTTCCCTATTCCAGAACTGTTGGCGCTGTTTGTTCACCAAAATTCCAACATATACGCAAGTTATACGTGAAATGCAGTTTAAACCATTTAGGTGGAAAACCCTTGCACCAAATATCCTAAATGGGTTTCAAATTGCCCAAGGCTAATGCATACATTTTCCAAATGTCCTAGAGGACCTATTGGTACCTTTCAGGGGTCCCGAAACCCACCAGGTCTCAATTTCACCTAACCAATTCCTTAAACTTACAAAATCCGCTATATGCATAACTTCCTAATTCAATCTAATCATCAATCAATCCATCAATCTATCACTATCCATGTCACACACAACATTCATGCATCATAGCAAAACCTGCCAATAGCATTCATCATTCACGCGGTATTGGCTCTGTGCCAACATGCATTCAATTCACACATCAACCAAAAATAGCATTACCATATATCATCATCACACGTAACATATTCCAACTCTAAATTTATCATTATACAATTACTCATTATCATCAACCATCTTCACACACCTTCATCACACTAAATCAATCTAGCTATCTTACTAATCATAACATAGCTAATTCCTCATCTATAACCTATAAATCACTGTATACATCCACAATTCATTGTGCAATCACACTCAATATATCATTTAGACACACAAATATTGCAGGACCCACTAGTGCAAAAAAGACATTTAACATCGGTTTTTTTGGACTTTTCACATCGGTTTTCAAACCGATGTGGATCTGGCCGATGTGAAAAATAAGCATATCTCACATCGGTTTTTTAACTGATGTGAAAAATATTTATAACATCGGTTTTTTGGTAAAACCGATGTTAAATACTGGCTCTATAACATCGGTTTTCAATAGAAACCGTTGTGAAAAGGATGTGAACAACAAAATATAACATCGGTTTTTTTACAAACCGATGTGAAATCTACCCTTACCACATCGTTTTTTAAACAAACCCATGTGAAATGTGACCACCACATCGTTTTTTAGAAAAACCGATGTGAAATCTACCCTTCCACATCGGTTTTTTAAGTAAACCGTTGTGTATATTGGACCTATAACATTGGTTTTTTAAAACCGATGTGAAATTAGTGATTTATAACATCGGTTTTGTAAAAACCGATGTGAAAACTTGATTTTTTTTAAAATTTTTATATTTGCTCATTATCATATACGAATTTTTCAAGAAACCTGGACATATTATTTCAGCAACCATCCCGAATATATTCATTTTTCATGTCAATTCCTGGACATACACTTATACAACACAGAAAACAAATATATCAACACGAATTAAAATCATGTCAATCAATATATAACACCAAAGATAGTTTTATACATAGTCTAGGTCAGAATTTCATACATAATATAGACAAAATTTATATACTTGTGTTGATCATAATCTAGCTACTTGAAGAAGATATGTTGCCCAACGCTTACGAACCACATCAATTTCATCAGAAGTGAATGGTTCCTTGTTGCTAAAAACCTACAAGTATGTGATGTCAGAATATGTATTTAACCACTAGAAAATGCTTCCTTCTTTAAACCATTTCAATACCTGCATCCAATCATCCTTAATGTTCCCTATTATGACATTGAGCATGTGCCCCATGACATAATAACCACAGTGGTTGCTACCCGACGATTGTTTATTAGCCTGAAATTAGGAACAAGTAAACTTTGCATCAAATTTTTAAACCTCATCAAGTCATGTCTAGGCATAAAGGCAACATAGAGTTAATGTAACATAGAGCGACTTACCCTTAGGATTATCCATTCAACCTTCTTCCTACTCATAGGTCGTGACCCTCCCAAAACATTAGAGGCATCCAAGGCTCTATAGTATAAAAACAACCAACAAGTTAACATTCAAGAATTCTCAAGAACACCTACAAGTTAACAAAACACCTACAAGTTAACAAAACACTTACAAGTTAATAGCACCCTTAATGTTTTTCCCTGGTTGTTTCCATAATGAGCAAAAGAAGACAACAACATTTTGTTTGGGACAAATAATGATCAATTGCCAATGGTTCCTGTCAGATCACAAAAGAAATGAGGAAGTTTACACAAAAACACATGTATAATAAAACTTTAAATTTAAGGTTGTACTAACAATTCATAATATGGAGCTAAAAAAAGTCATGAGAACTTGTGGATATCCTATGTTGAATATATGCCCGTATTTGATCTACACTATTTCCTGTGTCTTGGATGTGCTCAGGCTCAAGGAAGCTATAATCATGATATCCATTAATATTGCAAAGGTTGTGCAAATACCTAAAATATAAACAAACATAATAAGATCACATATATGTATTTGTAATAGACATTTAAAAAATTAACTAGTAATAAACTCACATCAACCATAATTGGAGCACAGATATGTTTAGCATCTCTTTTCCCATTAGAAATTCCAAAATATCTTGCTGGGTAATAAAGAAAGAGATTGGAGAGTCCTTGCCTATGGCACTAGCATCTAGTTGCAACTGTATTGTTTCAGATCCAAGATTCATTGCTACAAAACACAACCTCCCAAGTGGATCACTATACTCTTCTGTTTCTTGTAAAGGTTGTTTTTGTGTAACTTTCTTAACCACATCAACATTGGCCTAATAAATCACAATTAAGCAGGTATAGGTATTAATAAAATCATATATAACTAATAGTGGGTGTAATTAAACAGGTATTATTGCATGGAATTTCATACCTCATCCTCCGATATAATTTTAACTAGTCTTCTGGGCCATAAGATGAAGTGCTTAAAGGCTTCCCCCACTGTACATACTTCATCTGTGGGAATAGGTAATGCAGTATCTGCTTCCTTAATCCTATCAATTGATACCCTTACATGATCATTACTTATTTGCTTATGGTGGATGGTAGACCCAAAATTATACACGTTGCCAAGTGCCACCAAACGGTATGGATGATCAACATAAAGCTTGCATCGGTCTGGGACATGAGCATAATCTTGTGGAGATAAATCATCTGGAGCACAACTCCCTTTTGTGCTTAAGAGTACAGGATGTGAAGGCGTTTGTGGTGGTCGTTCAGGAATTTGTGAAGGTTGTTGCATACGGGCTAGCTCCTGGAGAATTTCATGTTTTAGTTCCTCTCTAAGCTCCATCTTTAGCTCTTCCCTAAATTTTTTCTCATCCTTGATAATATTTTGTCGTCCTGAATGTCCAAAATATGTCTTTAGACCAACCCCTCGTCCACATGCTCGAACACGACCACTATGTTCTGGCCGCCCTAAGGCAGTAGTCAATATGTCCTCTCGTCCAGATGCCACAAATTCACCAACTGAGCTTCTTTGTTCCAAGGAATCCTGCAAAAATATAACATTACGTTCATGAATAAATTAAATGACATGATAAAATGATAATTAATTATGAACACTCACAATTGTCTCAGCAACAACACGAGTTTCCTCGGATGTGTAGCTTCCTGATTTCCTTTGTCTAGCTTTTTTCCATTTTTCATGTCGTAGTGGAGGAGATGGTGGAGAGATGATAGCAGTAGGATCAGACCCTGAAAGCTTCCTGCCTCTGTTTCAACTTCTCTTCCATCATCTTTTTTTCTAATAATTTGTACCCTCCATGAGATAATAAGTGAGGATAACAATTCTTCTTTTGAATGTCTTGTGCAACTCTTCTTTTCTCCTGTCATTAATGATATCTAAATAAATGTTAGTATATAAAATAACTTATAAATTCCAATAATAACTAACAAGTAATTGAAACTACCTGGAAGGTCGGATCTGTCCTAATCTCAACAAATGATTTCCATGTGTCTTCATCGATCCATGGATAATCCTCTAATGGAACTTTGTCCCTCATATTCCCAAAAATATAATTAGTTGCTAGATATGTCTTGAAAGCTCTCCAACGCTCACTACAAAATGTTAGTAATTTCTTCTTCAAAGTGGTGTTGTTGGGGACATCATATGTGAGCTACATTAGATATAATAAAACATTATCAAATATAACAAAACATTTCAAAATTATAGTAGAATTACTTATAAATAACAACATACCGTTATACTCTCCCAAATTTGCTCCTTAACACATGCATCTACATCCTTCCACTTATCATTCAAGATGCTAACCTTGCTGCGTGCAAGTAAGGCTACAAAGCTAACAAATTTATCCCTGTTTTCTCCAATAGGGTTCCAAGTTCCCTCATCAAATTGGATGGCGACTTTTTGACCACCACCACGTGTAGCTACTAGCTCCCTCATCCGTGTGGTACCCCTACTCTTCCGACAAGTCCCCTGGGTATTTGATGTACTCTCAGGATGATCATCCATTTCCCTGTTGAAAGAAAATAAAATAATTGTCAATTACATGGTTAAATAATATAAATGCAATAATAAGAAACAAGTTTGATAACTAACTTAAGAAGTGTCGATTATATGCTCCCAAATCCCTTCTTGATGATCATTACGGATGGCATGGACATTGTCTATTTCATCATCATCGCATAATGTTGGCATGCTAGATGAGAATGAAGGAGTCTCTATAATATCAAGTGTTGAACTATGATTCTCATCGATATCCACCAAACATTTTCCATGAAGTGCAACTGACCACCTTTTGTTAGAAGGATCAGTTATGTAAAAAACTTGTTTTGCTTGGGATGCCATGATGAAAGGCTCATCCTCATGCGCTACTTTGTTAAGTTCTACCAAGGTAAACCCCATTTCATCTGTCTTTACACCAGTGTTACCATCAACCCACTTACATCTGAAAATGGGCACTCTAAATTTAACATAGTCAACTTCCCAAATCTCCTCAATGACTCCATAATAGGGGATGAATGCCACAATTGGATTCTTATCCTTTGCACTGGAAAAATGAATGGATTCAGCCACTATCATCACACCACTATTTTGCACCCGACTATTGTCATCCTGAGACTTTGTGTAGAAGGTGTAATGATTAATGTAATAACCACTCCAACACACAACATCAAAGTTAGGACCGCTTGCTAGCCATTTCAATGTCTCTGAGGCAGTGTCATCATTCACCACTTGTCCTCTGAACCAATTAAGGAAAGTTTTATTATGCTCATTCACCAACCATTTTTCAGTCATGTGAGGGTTTTTTGTCTTGATAATATTCTTATGCCTAGATATGTATGGTAGAACCTCATCAGTGTTGTTCAAGATGTACAAATGTGCTTGTAGGACCTCCTCACGTGGCTTACTCTTAACAGAGAAACCCCGAATGCCATGTCCTGTACTTCTTTCTCTGAAACGAGGCTTTGGTATTCCAATTGAGTCCACACCTGACAAATAATCAGTACAAAATTCAATAGCTTCTTCTGCAATATATCTTTCAACAATAGAAGCTTCCGGACGATACTGATTCTTCACATACCCCTTTAAAATTTTCATGTATCGCTCAATTGGGTACATCCATCTCAAATAAACTGGGCCACAAATACTAATCTCCCTAACTAGATGAACAATTAGATGCACCATGATGTCAAAAAAAGAAGGTGGAAAATACATCTCCAATTGGCACAATATAACCACTGCATCATTTTGTAACTCAACCAATTTCCCAGGGTCAATCACTTTACTACATATAGCATTGAAGAAAAAACATAACTTGGTTATAGTCACTCTAACATTTTTGGGCAAAATGTCACGAATAGCCACTGGTAATAATTGTTGCATCAACACATGACAATCATGAGATTTTAAACCAATTAATTTGAGGTCTTTCATTGAAACAAGTTTTTTGATATTTGATGAATAACCTTGTGGAACTTTTACGCCATGCAGACATTGACACAAACTTTTTCTCTCATTCTTTGACAATGTATGACAAGCTGGAGGCAAGTATGTCCGCTGACCTATAATTACTGGAGCCAAGGAATCCCGTATACCCATGTCAACCATGTCTCGACGAGAAGTCACCCCATCCTTTGTCTTTCCTGGCATATTTAGAAGTGTTCCAATAACACTATCACATACATTTTTCTCCACATGCATCACATCAATACAATGCCTTACATCAAGAGAAGGCCAACAAGGGAGGTCAAAAAAGATAGATCTTTTCTTCCATACAGTTTTGTCTATAGCCTGACGCTTCTGCTTCTTTCCCAAGACAACATTGATGTCTTTTACCTTTTCATAAACCTCATCTCCTGTCAATGCCACAGGAGCAATCTCATTCTCTTGAGATCCATGAAAAGCTTTCTTTAATTTACGATACGGGTGATCATGTCTGAGAAATCTCCTATGCCCAAGGTAAACTGTTTTCTTTCCATGATACATTTGACGGTAACATGTTCCAACTTCACATATAGGACATGCCTTATGTCCTTTAACACTATACCCGGATAAGTTACCATATGCTGGGAAGTCATTTATGGTACAAAAGATCATGGCACGTAACTTGAAATATTCACAGGTGTAGGCATCATAGACATCTATGCCTTCCTCCCATAACATTGACAAGTCTTCAATCAACGGCCTTAAATATACATCTATGTCATTCCCTGGTTGTTTAGGGCCCGAAATCATCATAGACAACATGATGTATTTTCGTTTCATGCATAGTTGAGGGGATAGATTATAGACAACCAACATAACAGGCCATGAACTGTGTATACTACTTAGGCTACTATAAGGATTCATTCCATCTGTGGCAAGTCCAAGCCGGAGATTTCTGGGTTCATTGCCAAAAATAGGAAATAATTGATTAATTTTCTTCCATTGTAAAGAATCTGCTGGATGACGAAGTTTTCCATCTACTTTTCTTTCTTCAACATGCCACCTAAGACTCTTTGCATCATTCTTGTTGGCAAACAATTGCCTAAACCTTGGAATTATAGGTAAATACCATAAAACTTTTGCAGGAGGATTTTTGGTTCTCACATCATTACTAGATTCACCATTTTTCACCTTATATCATGATTCACCACATACAGGACACTCATGTAGCTTTCATACTCTCTTCTATACAAGATGCAGTCATTCGGACATGCGTGTATTTTTTTATACTCCATACCCATAGGACATATAACCTTCTTCGCTTCATAGGTACGATTAGGTAATGTATTCCCTTCTGGAAGTATTTCCTGTTGCAATAACCCAAGTAATTCTGTGAAACTTTTATCAGTCCATCCATTCTTTGCCTTCAGATTAACTAGCCTTAACACTGCTTCCAATCGTTTTAGTTTACACCCTGGATACAAAGGCAAATCCACATCCTGAGTCCAATCATCATACACATGTGCTCTTTCAAAAGATTCGCGTCCAATGTCACGTATCATGTCTTCCAACCCATCATTTATTCCTTCATTAACTTCTTCTGTTTTAGACACACTCGGTATCAACATTAATTCTCCGTGCCACGTCCATGTTGTATAATTCTTACAAAACCCATGACATATGACATGATCTCTAATTTCCTCAACAGTTAACTGTTTTACATTTAAACATTTCACACATGGACAATAAAATCTCCCATTATTATTTGGAACATTTCTCTAAGCAAATTCCAAAAAAGCTTCCACCCCAACTGCATACTCATTACTTGTCCGTCTAGCATTAATCCAACTTCGATCCATTGGTACAAATGTTCTAACGTCAACAACAAAACATCAATGGACATTAATGCCCCAATATATCAAGGTATGTATTAAGCAACATAATGTTCTTACTTGACATAAAACACCCAGAATTTCATATTCAAGTTCTCTAAGGCATTTTAACAAACACCCATTCAACATAATGCATAAAGCACCCTTTTTCAATACAAACATATCTACATTAAGCATTTACATGTGAAAAATGAGAACCATACACACCATTTTCAACACAAACATAGACAATTTCATATTCAAGTTCTCCAAGGCATTTTAACAAACATGTTCAAGGCAAAAATTAATGGCACAAAAGCTTATTATTTAATGTACTTACACTCATACATTACACTACATTAAGTTAAACAACACTACATAATGCATAAAGCACCCATTTTCAATACAAACATACCTACATTAAACATTTACATGTGAAAAATGAGAACCATACACACCATTTTCAAGGTAAACATACTTAATTTTCAACACAAACATAATTTTCAACATAAACATACTTAATTCATTTTCAAGTTCTCTAAGGCATTTTAACAAACATGTTCAAGGCAAATTTAATTAGTGGTTCACTTACATACCACCTATAATGCAAAACCCTATATTCAATACAAAAAGTAATAATTTCAACACAACTCAAGTTCTTTTGGGTATTTTAACAAGGCAAAGCTCAATTTCAACATAAAAGAGTTAAACCAAACACATGAAGAAGATGGGGAAAAAAAAGCTTACAAAAAGGAAGTTCAAGATGGAGTTAGAGAAGCTTCACACAAGTTGGAGAAGCTTGATTTCGGAGATGACAACGAGCACCATGAAGTCACCGATTAGCAAGATGGAAAGCTGCCCAATGCCATTGCACAAACGTTATTAAGAGATAAAGAGCAAGGGGAACAAACAAAGCATAAAATTTCTCTGTTTTAATGTGCATACTTACGCGCAAGATGGTGTTGGAGAAGACAATGTCACCGATTGGAGAAGGTGAAGTTGTTGCAGTCACGGAATGGAGAATAAAGAATGGAGAAGTTGAAGATCTCAGAATGGAGTGGAGAACCTGACGCTGCAGCAGAAGATGGAAAGGGAATGACGCTGCAGCAGAATAAGGAATGGAAACTATTTTAATGCAGTTCTCACATCGGTTTATAATAAAACCGATGTGTAATATCATCAAAAAAATATGGGCGGGAGAAGCAGTAGCGTTATAAAACTTTAATGCACTCTCACATCGGTTTCTACTAAAACCGATGTGTAATATGGAGAAGCTGTACGCGCGCGTAATGAAATTTAACACACTTCTCACATCGGTTTTTAATAAAACCGATGTGTAATCTGGCACTGTTACTCAAGCATTTCTAACATCGGTTTTTAACAAAACTGATGTGTATTAGGACGTATGAAAATTGTTAACGTCACACCACGGTTTCATATACAAACCGATATGGCATATAAAGAAATTTAACATCGGTTTTCTGAAAAAAACCGATGTGGAATATCCTATTTCAACATTTCTTATAGTTACGCATATTTTCAAAATTGCCAACGCTTAAATATATCACCACGGTTTTTAAAAGCAGATGTGAGAGAGCATATTACACATCAGTTTTCCTTAAAACGGATGTGAAATGTTTTGCTAATATTTTCAAAAATGCCACCGCCTTCTTATTTAACAACGGTTTTTAATAAAACCGACGTGAACATTTACATATATTTTCAAAAATGCCACCGCATTGATTTTTCACATCGATTTTTCTAAATCCGTGGTGACTTTTACGTTGTGAAATGCTACTTTTGCACTAGTCATGCAATCATGCAGTGACTCTATGCACCTAACACACTACATAATAAAATGCTACAATACTACATCAACATACATTCACGCCAGCAAATTAACATAATTCAACATCTCTATAAATCATCAACGATACACAATTATACATATATCTTTTTCTCGTTTCCTCATCGCCCTGGCCTTATTTAGATTTCGCCTCTACTGTGTGCATCTATACCTACCAACAGTCACTAAACCATAGTACAGGGGGTGAGTGATTGGAATTAAGCACTAATACAGAAATAACCGACAAGAACGGAAAAGAGTAATCTAGCTACGCTCTGAATTATACATATATATACACACAAATATGCCAATTATCATCATTTTTCTTTTGCATTCTCTAGTTCCTCACCATTCTAATGATTATACCTTCTTGATTATGTTTGTTACTAAAGTTAACACAATTATTACTTACAATGGCTATTAACTTACCTACCTGTTCAATTATTTATGTTGCAACTCATTATCCAATTACATTACACATAAACTCAACACACACACACACACACACACATATATATATATATATATATCAATACTCAAGATCAAGAATTCACGATCATTAGCTTAAATTAGCGTCATACATTACATCATATAAACATCATCATAAATACACATATATAGGCCAAGGAGTGTAAAACACAACTAACTCTTAAATAGATAATACGACGCCCTAGTATCCAGATACTAAAAGGATCGACCTTCAGCTGGGGATCCTACTTGACACCCCGTGAACCCTGCTTGGTTCATCGAGTCCTACTTGACTCCCCCTCAACCATTGGGTCCTACTTGACTACTGGGTAGCTCAATTGGGCACAAAAACTGTGGGAGCCGGAAACGAGGGTAACATATACCGTCGGTCGTCCTCCACCATATGATCACATAACCATCATAAACATAGACATACAATCCCTTTACTGGAAGCCTGTCAGGAGCCGCTCCTTGACCGTGCAACGCACCGATGATCATTCCCCGCCCTCAACAGTATCCAGGATATCTCATCCATAATGTGGGACTCAATATAATCAAAACATCATCAATCGCATACACAAATGCCGGAAACTGACATGTGATTACCACTCGGGCGGCCTACTTGCCGAGCCTATCAACACAAGCCATGTTATACCTTTTCATAATCACCATTCGGCTCACAATTACATGATATAATATTACTCGCATGTCACAGACCATAATCATCAATCTCCATCAGCAGATATAATAGTAATAAAGTCAACGCCAATACTACACAATCTCAATATATTATATATCGATACAATCATCAATTATAATAATACATGAACACCATCTACTACACAACTTTACGACAAGTATCTCATATACTCAAGGTCAAGGGCACACATCGCATGCGTATATCATCATATACACCATTGTCATATCTAGTTATTGATATATTCTACAAGGGTTATTATTAGTTAAATCCATATTTATGATATCCGTATACATGTACTCATACAAATGACATTTCCATCATTATTAGCACATGCCACTTACTTTATCCTTGCTTATTCACATGAACTACACCATCATTTTGAATGTAACATTAGCTCGTGTCTTTCATTCACAATTTACAATTACTCTAATTTGTTCTTAGCTCCCTCTATATTAGTTCTTTATCAAACTATTTATTATGGTCCCTACTAACATCATTTATGCACATATTGTTAATTACCAATCATCCTATTTTCCATTACCGATTTCACTTCACTCATTTAATATATACATATGTCCATCCCATATCACGATACTTCACAAATCTTACTTAGTTCATGTAAGCTACCCTATAATCTTACAATTGCCACATGCCAACATATTCAATTACCAGCTTATCTATTTATTTATTTCTTAGTTATCGTCTCAAGACTTACGATTCATCCTTACTTCCTCATCTTTAGGCCTCTCATTGACATAATACTAATATACTACTTAACCATTTAACAATTCATCAGTTATCCTACCTTATTTACTCTAATGATCTCATTACTTTCATTTTGTATACTTGGCAATTCATCATAATTTATCTAAACTATTTAAAATGATTAAAAGTAGCTATAATGTACCATTTTCCTATATGCCATTGGCATAACACATTTCTATATTAACCTAACCCAACACACCCCCTTACCTTGTTTCTGAGCTTCCCAAAGCTTCCAATCGATTGCCGGGTTCGTTTCTGAAATCTTTAAAACTCTAAAATAAAATTCAACGAAGCTTCAATAAATATTATAACTACCAAAACCATAACCCATAGTCCTTAAATAATTTTGAACCTCGATCTTAAGTTGTCGAAACTCACCATTTCCATTTCCGATCCTCGTTTCCAAGATCCATAACATCAAACAGGATCCGATCCTTGCTTTAATAGTATATTTTAAATACCCATCGTCTCAAGGTCCTTACCTATGCCTCAATTATCTGTTCAAGTCAAGAATTTAGCTCTCATGATGCATACTAGCCTCGGGTAGAGAGAGAAAGAGAAGGGGAAAGAAAAGAACATGAAATTGGTAATTTAATTGAACAACCCATACCTTCCTAAGACCAAATACATGATTAGCTAGAGGAATCCACCCATCATGACCTTGAATTTAAGCTGCCATAGCTCGAGAGGAAGAGGGAAGAAATAGAAAAGTGTTTTACATGCCACGGGTTATGTTTCATGTCCTCTATAAAAGCTGATCGTGAAGCTGACGCTACGCGTCAGGTCACTAATGTGCACCTGACGCTACGCGTCAGTGCCACGCTACGCGTCAGGGCCCCTGATGCCACATCCCTTAAAAATTCATTTTAAGTCTTATTTTCTTTCCAAAATCCTTATTTATCATCATTTTAAACTTCATCCTCATTTTTATTTTATTTCCAATTTATCGAACATCAGGGATGTTACATCCACCCCTCCTAAGATGGGATTTCGTCCCCAAAATCCATTGGTCGAGACAACGCTGCTCACCGTTAATTCCTTCCCATCATACCATTATTTTATAGTCCAAAATTCTCTTATTCGTATTCCTTTGAATTATAGTACCGTCTAATGCTTATAATTAACATTCCATAAACAATAACTACGAACACCTTGTCTCATTTTCTAAATTTTCCATCAAGTACTTATCAATTCCTTACTCAATATACTTTAACATGGCTCAAATCATTTAATTTTTCTTGGAGTTTATCACTCTTCTTTTGAAATCTAACAGTAATCCACGACTCCTGTGTCACAGCATCCATTTTTCCATACTCATGACTCATTAGTCACCAGATCTCACCTCTATTTGTTCCTTATTCCTCATTGTTTACCAATCCTGGGGTTAAGAATCTTACACCCCTCTTTTCTAAATTCGGTTACCCCAAGGTTTGTTAAAATACACTTGTCTCCTTGACCCCACACGACCTCAACCACTAGTGGAACTACTTGAGGTGATCAGTCTCGGGAGTTCAACACTTTACAGCTAGGCCATGTAAAAGTTGAGTATACAGCCTAGTTATTTGCCTGATCAATTTATAGGCAAGCTTACTACATCATAATTCATTTACCTCAGCCTATCGGCAACTCCATGATGAATTAATGTTAGAAGGAACCCAGGGTGGCCAGCCGCTGTAATCCCCACATAACACTAATATCAGTGTAAAGTCCAAGCAACCAGGTAAATTTTCTCATTACCCTCATTACCCGTTCTACATAACCGCTTTTCAATCACTCTGTTCCACGTCTTTCACTCACTATTCTCTTCATTACTTATGTAATAGTTCCATAAATACTTCACTTGACCATCATTCACGTACTATATTCTCTTAATCCTTTCTTAAGTAAATTCACGCCTCGTCGATCATTGCACTAAGAACCATCAATAACCACCCGTCGACCACTATCCTTAAACTTATTCGGGTATTCTAGTACCATTAATTCTCACTTATTCACAATTCCTCTTTAATGTTCATCAGTCAATCGCCTAACAGCTTGGGTATGATACACCAACGATGTTTATTTAAACCAACTTGGTAAAAACGATACAGGGCTCACCCCTCCTAAGAGGATTAACCTTATTACTATGTTTTTGACTCACATCACCTATCATTCATCCATTTAATTTTCTATCCTCCAACTTTGTGAAATTAACACCATTAGTCACAAGTACCACTGCACACAAAATTTCTTTAACGTTCTAACAATCTTATAAATTACATTCAACCATCCTTTCTGGATTTATTCATAAACCTTTTCTATTCACTTATACTCGGGTACGTTAGTATTGCTTTAAAGGTTGTATTCCATGGAGCATTATACCTCTACCATTTGAATAACTTTTATCTCACTAACGGTTACTAAAGTACATGCCATTGCCAATTCACCACGGGATTTGATTCTTATGGGTTACAACTATTTTCAAATGTCTACTCATACCATACATATATCTAATAACTTTAAATATCATTTATATTACAATCCATTATTCATATGTTTTATCTTTGACTCACATTGCCTAATATTTCTAGTGTGAGCCATCCACAACTACAAGCTTTTAATTCCTTTAACATCTCAACAACTATTATCAATTAAATCGGTACCACTCATTGGCACATTTATCAACTAATGAAAAGTTATCATTGCACTTTATCATCTAATGTGTAATTGTAACACTTTAAAAGAGACATATCTTATACCAATAATATGCTACACATTTTTAATCAATAGTTAATTGATGAACTTCATTTTAATTTCGTGAGTGCCTTCACTTTAGAAGGGTCAGATAGGAAGAAGCCCAATGAGTGATTACAATTATCTGGGTGGTTCTATTTATTTTGATCCTATTGGAGTGTGGAGTGAAGTTCCTGTTGATTGCATGATGAAATTAGTTGTTGTACACAAGTCCCACATTGAGCAATTTTCAGGTAGCTTTATATTTTACATACGCCTATCATATTGAGTAGATTGGCCAAGTTTAACAAATTCCAATACAAACAAAACAAACTCGGAAACTATTAAATTTGGCCTTTTGCTATGTTATAAATAGTTAGTGATTTTTTTTAAATCAAATATATATATACACACACAATAGTAATGATTGGATTGGTTTTAAATCTATGTAGTCTACCATTTTTTTAACATTTTCTTACACATACTACACTTTGAGTTTCTCTATATAAAATTATTTTTGATTGAATTTATATAAAAAAGTTAAAGAATTCTATTAATATACTATAAGTTTTTTAACAAATGACTATACACTTAAGAACACCTTTCCATTTTGAATAACTTAATTAAATATATATTTATTATTAAAATTATAAATAAAAATACATAATATTACAATCTATCTATATTATATATATTTGTCAAGCATTTCTAAACCTATTTTAGGTAATATTTGACACATGTTTAATTCGTCTAACAATTACATACAATAATGATGATGATGATGATAATAATAATAATAATAATAATAATAATAATAATAATAATAATAATAATAATAATAATAATAATAATAATAATAATTTTATCCCGGCATTGAATTGTCATTAATTGTCTATTTGCAATGAAGTAATTCTATTTTGTTGGTATTAGAATATGTTAAACTTGGTCTATCTCCTAAATATGATTGGCCTATATAAAATTCAAAACTATGTGACAATTGCTCAATCTGGGACTTGTGTATAACAAAAAAGTTCCATCATGCTATCAACAAGAACTTCACTCCGTACTCTAAAATGATCAAAATAAATAGAACCACCCAGATAACTGTAATCACTCATTGGACTTATTCCTATATGACTCCTCTAAAGTCAGGGCACTGACAAAATTAGAGAAAGTGCACGAATAAGGATTGATTAGAAAATCAACAGTTTTAGATTGTGACAACATTCAAGAAAATCTATAACAAATTTGTTTAGATTGTTACATCCATTGATTTTCTAATTAAAAGTTATCAATGCACTTCATCATCTAAATTATAATTGTAACACTTTAGAAGAGACACGTCGTATACCTATAATATGTATAGATCATTAGTTTTAGATTATGACAATATTTAAGAAAATCTTTAACAAATTTGTTTTAGTTGTTACAACCATTGATTTTCTAATCAAAAGTTATCATGAAACTTTATCATCTAAAGTGTAATTGTCACACTTTAGAATAGACATATCTTATACCAATAATATGTATACAAATTTTCTAATCAGTAGTTATTGGTGCACTTTATTTTAATTTCGTAAGTGCCCTTACTTTATAAGGGTCAGATAGGAAGAAGTTCATTGAGTGATTACAATTATCTGGGTAGTTCTATTTATTTTGATCCTAGAGGAATGGAAAGAAGTTCTGATTGATAACATGGTGAAATTTTTTACTGTACACAAGTCCCCACATTGAGCAATTTTCAGATATGGCTTTGTATTTTATATATGCCTATCATATTTAGTAGATTGGCCAAGTTTAACAGATTCCAATACAAACAAAAGAAACTAAAAAACTATTAAATTTTGCCTTTTGCTACGTTATAAATAGTTAGTGAAATTTTTTTTAAAAATAATATATATATATATACACACACACTAGTAATTATTGGATTTGTTTTAAATCTATGTAGTCTACCATTTTTTAACATTTTCTTACACGTATTACACTTTGAGTTTCTTTATATAAAATTATTTTTGAATGACTTTATATAAAAAAGTTAAAGAATTTTATTAATATACTATAAATTTTTTAACAAATGATTATACACTTAAGAACACTTTTCCATTTTGAATAACTAAATTAAATATATATTTATTTTTAAAATTATAAATAAAAATACATAATATTACAATCTATCTATATTATATACATTTGTCAACGACTGTTGGGTGAGGGAGAGTAGTCTAAAATCTTGTTTTGCAAGGTTGTATTTTGTTTCCTCTCAATAGGAAGCCTCTTTCGTTGACATGGGTCGGTGGGGCAATAAATGGGTATGGAAGTTCAGTTGGAGGAGAGGGTTATTTGTTTAGGATCATGAATTGGTGTCATACTTGCATCAACTGTTACTTGGGTTTGATGGTGTTCGTCTTACTTCTCAAGATTCTTGGTCATGGTTGGGTGATTCTTCCGGGGTCTACTCTATTTGCTCAGCCTATAGTATTATATGTCACGATCCAGAGCTATTGGGAACATCTTTTATTTGTCTATTTTGGAATTCTTCGGTTGCTATTAAGGTGGTGGGGTTTGGTTTGCGTCTTTTATTCGATAAAATACAATCCAAATTAAATTTAGCTGTTCGTGGGATTAATCTAGACACTTCATCTTTGCTTTGTGTTTTCTGTAGCGAGTGTGTGCAGCCTATCTTTTATGTCAAATTTGATTTGACTGGTTGGGTTTTTACTCAATGTTACCTGGTGAGGGTCAAGATATTTTTGAAGGGTTTGTGGGTCTCGGTGATGGATCTAGAGTGAAACATGGACTTGCTGTTATTTGGTTTGCTATTGTTTGGACGATCTGGGAATGCCGTAATAATGTCATTTATAGGAATCAAGGTGTTTGTATGTCAAAAATGTTTGAACTGGTACAATTTAGAAGTTGTATTTGGCTTAAGTCTCATATGAAAAGTTTATCTAGCTCATTTATGGAGTGGTATAGGGAACCCTTACTTTGCCTTTTAGGGTTGTAATTATTTGTCTTTTGTATATGGGTTGAGGTACCCCTTGTACCTATTTTAATGTTAATTTATTTTTGCTGATAAGAAAAAACATTTGTCAAACATTTCTAAACCTACTTTAGGTAATATTTGACACATGTCAGCGTCTTATGAAGTGTGATCTCGTTGATTTTCTTTTTTCCATTTAATAATAAAAATTTATTTTTCAAATCAAATCAAAAAATATAGGTAAATTATAAGATGATTATTGAAACTACTATAGTCAACAAGTGGTCATTAACATTACTAATGATATTGATGATAGCAATTACAATCTTCTACATTATTAATTTGTCTAAGAATTACATACAATAATAATAATAATTATATTTTCATCGAGAAATTGAATTGTCATCAATTCTCTATGTGTAATGAAGTAATTCTAATTTGTCGGTATTAGAATATGTTAAACTTGGTCTATCTTCTAAATATAATTGGTCTATATAAAATACACAACTATCTGACAATTGATCAATTTGGGACTTGTGTACAACAAAAAAGTTTCATCATGCTATCAGCAGGAACTTTACTCTGCATGCCAAAAGGATAAAAATAAATAGAACCACCCAGATAACTGTAATCACTCAATGGATTTGTTCCTATTTGACTCCTATCACTGACAAAATTAAATAAAGTGCACGAATAAGGATTGATTAGAAAGTCAACAGTTTTAGATTCTGACAACATTCAAGAAAATCTATATCAAATTTGTTTAAGTTATTACAACCATTGATTTTCTAATCAAAATTTATTACGACACTTTATCATCTAAAGTGTAATTGTAACACTTTAAAAAAGACATATCCTATATGAATAATATGCATACAAATTTTTTAATCAATAGTTATTGGTGAACTTTATTTTAATTTCACAAGTGTCCTCACTTTAGAAGGGTCAGATGGCAAGAAGTCCATTGAGTGATTCCAATTATCTGGGTGGTTTTATTTATTTTGAGCCTAGTAGAGGGCGAAGTGAAGTATCTGTAGCATGATGAAATTTGTTGTTGTACACACACTGGTGCAAAAAGGACCTTTAAGCACGGTTCTGGGGACCCTTTAAGCACGGTTCTGGAACCGTGCTTGTTCCCACCGTGCTTGTAGCTTAAGACTTTTAAGGACGGGTCTCCAACCGTGCTCGTAGGTGACGTTTTAAGCACGGTTATTTACAACCGTGCTCGTAGGCTTTCATCTGAATCTTTCTCCTTCTCATCGGGAGTTGGTTTGACATGCCTCATTTCATCATTCCCAGAATCCTTCTCCAAATCATTCTTTTCACCCAAGTTGTCCCTAACAACCTCTTGCTGGTTTTCTTCAGCTGCATTATCAGACACTCTTTCAATTCCCTTTTGGTCATTTTGGTTTTCTAGTTGTCTATCGCTCTGAGATTCACGGGTCTGGCTTTCTGCCTGTGTTGATTCTTCTGGTATATCACCTGATCGGACTTCAAATCCCCCAGAACCACTTTCAGTTGCTACATCTTTAACATCATTAATGGTCTCAGTTACCTGAATGACTGAACTCTGGATTGGAGCCATGGATGACATTGCAAGCCATACACCAACTAAACAAAATGCAACAAACACCGCTACAGAAACTGTTGAACAGTAGTTTGATAACTTCCTCCCCTCACCTCTGGAATTCTTCCCCAGCACCATATTTTCTAGTTACTGCTGTGTCAAGACAAATTCACCTACAAAGGGGATCAAAATATTTAAATGCATTAAAAAAGAATTGTAACTGTGCTAAACACTGATGCTGTTCTATTTTTTAAAATTCTTAGAAAATAATTTTCCAGGATACCTCCTTTACTTAAATTGAAATAAAATCTTGTTGTAGTTTTACTATATTCTTCAAATAAATCAGCACCAATTAAGAAGGGCAACAAATGTTCTTTCTGAATTTGGCATTAGCATCAACCGAAGTAGCAATTTGAAGTTTCAAACAATGAAGCTAAAGAACAAGAAATAACACAGAGAAAGAGAGAAATTGACGAGTACCTAATTGATTCTAGCAAATTTTATGGAATGGTAAGCTTCTCCATTTCCTCGTGAAATGGAAGGTGAAATGGAGGGAGGGAGGGAGGGAGGAGGAAGACGAAGAAGGAGAGGGGAAGGAGGGAATGTTTAGTTGAAAAGTGAAATGGAGGGAGAGAGGGAGGAGACGTGTTCGAGAAAGTGCTAGAATGAAAAGTGAAATGGAGGTAATGGAGGGAGGAGGAAGAAGAGGAGGGAAAACAATTTTCGAGGAAATGGACTTATAAGCACGATTCTGAGGGGAACCGTGCTAGTAGCTCAATTTTTAAATACTTTTAAGGACGGTCCCCCAGCAACCGTGCTCGTAGCTCTGCTTTTCAGAACGGTTCCCCTACAACCGTCCTTGTAGCCTCTGCTTTTAAGGACGGATCCCTTCAACCGTCCTCGTAGCTCTGCTTTTCAGAACGGTTCCCTACAACCGTCCTTGTAGCCTCTGCTTTTAAGGACGGATCCCTTCAACCGTCCTCGTAGCTAACTTTTCAGAACGGTTCCCTTACAACCGTGTTCGTAGCCTCACTTTTAAGCACGCTTGCCACGCAACCGTCCTCGTATGTGTTTTCAAAAATTTCAAAAATGCCACCGCCTCTTTTTTAGCACGTTTTTGACATAACCGTGCTCGTATCCTGTCCTCGTATCCATTTTCTGCACTAGTGACAAGTCTTACCTTAAGCGATTTTTAGATAGCTAGGTATTTTATATATGCCTATGATATTGAGGAGATTGACCAAGTTTAACAGATTCCAATACAAACAAAACAAACTCGGAAACTATTAAATTTGGCCTTTTGCTACTTTATAAATAGTTAGAATTTTTTTTAAATCAAATATATATACACACTAGTAATGATTGGATTGTTTTTAAAAATATGTAGTCCACCATTTTTTTAACATTTTCTTACACATACTACACTTTGAGTGTCTTTATATAAAATTGTTTTTGAATAAATTTATATAAAAAAGTTAAAGAATTCTATTAATATACTTTAAATTCTTTAACAAATGATCATACTCTAGAGACCACATTTCCATTTTGAATAACTAAATTAAATATAATTTATTTTTTAAAATTGTAAAAAATAACATAACATTACAATCTATCTATATTATATACATTTATCAAACATTTTAAACAGCGTCTTATGAAGTGTGACCCTTTTTCTTTAATTTTTCTATTTATTAATAAAAGTTAATTTTTCAAATCAAATTAATATATTAATTTCTATCAGAATCGAATCGTTAAGTTAAACAATCTATTCTCAAATTAAATTAAAATATTAATTGTCATCATAATCAAATCTTTATTTAAACATATTTTGTGATCACCTCTCAAGAATCAAATTCCTACACATGTTATTGCAATTAAGAAAAATTAAAAATTAAATGTTTTACAATTAAAAATTAAAGATAAAAATTATAGCTTAAATTTAAACAACCAATTTTGAAATCAAATTTAAAATGAATTGTCATCAGTCAAATAACTATTTAAAAATATTCTGTGATAAACTTTTAGGATTTAATAATATATAATATTTCATTATAATGTATGAATGATTTATATAAAAATACGATTGATTATACGAGCCTATACCTAAATAGAAACCTTGCAAAACCTAAATATGTTATGTATTCCACTAATAATTGCATACAATATGATAATATTAACAATTATATTTTCATCAAGCTATTGAATTGTCATCAATTGTCTATGTATTTTGTTTGTTTTAGAATATGTTAAACTTGGTCTATCTCCATAATATAATTGGCCTATATAAAATACAACACTATATGAAAATTTCTCAATGTGGGACTTGTGTACAACAAAAAAGTTTCACCATCCTATCAGCAGGAACTTCACTCTCCACTCCAAAAGGATCAAAATAAGTAGAACCACCCCTGTAATCACTCAAAGAACTTGTTCCTATCAGACTTCTCTAAAGTAAAGGCCTTGATAAAATTAAATAAAAAGCACGAATAACGATTGATTACGAAATAAATAGTTTTACATTGTGACAACATACAAGCAAATCCATAACAAATTTGTTTAAGTTGTTACAACCATTGATTTTGTAATTAAAAGTTATCGTTGCACCTTATCATCTAAATTGTAATTGTAACACTTTAGGAGAGACACATCTTATACCTATAATATGTACAAATCAACAATTTTTTGAAATCATACAAGAAAATTTATAACAAATTTGTTTAAGTTGTTAAAACCATTGATTTCTAAGCAAAAGTTATCATTGCACTTTATCATCTGAAATGTAATTGTAACACTTTAGAATAGACATATTTTATACCAATAATGTGTATAAACTTTTTTTAATCAATAGTTATTGGTGCACTTTATTTAATTTCGTATGTGCCCTCACTTTAGAAGGGTCAGATAGGAAGAAGTCCATTGAGTGATTACATTTATCTGGGTGGTTCTGTTTATTTTGACCCTATTAGAGTGCGGAACGAAGTTTCTGTTAATAGCATGATGAAATTTGTTGTTGTACACAAGTTCCACAATGAGCAATTTTTAGATAGCTTTGTATTTTATATATGCTTATCATATTGAGGAGATTGGCTGAGTTTAGCATATTTCAATATAAATAAAACAAACTAGGAAACTATTAAATTTGGCTTTTTGCTACTTTATAAATAGTTAGTTATTTTCTAAAATCAATATATATATATACACACACATATAATGATTAGATTGGTTTTAAAAATATGTAGTCCACCATTTTTTTATCATTTTCTTACACATACTACACTTTGAGTTTCTTTATATTAAAATTGTTTTTGAATGAATTTATATAGAAAAGTTAAAGAATTCTATTAATATACTTTAAATTTTTTAACAAATGTTCATACACTTAAGAACACATTTGCATTTTGAATAACTAAATTAGATATATATTTATTTTTCAAATTATAAATAAAAATACATAATATTAAAATATATCTATATTATATACATTAATTGTCAAACATTTCTAAACTTATTTTAGGTAATATTTGATACATGTCAGTGTCTTATGAAATGTGACCATGTTTATTTTCTTTTTTCTATTTAATAAAAAAAAGTTATTTCTCAAATCAAATTAAAATATATAGGTAATCTATAAGATGATTATTGAAACTACTATGGTTAACAAGTGGTCATTAACTTGACTATTGATATTGATGGTAACAATTACAGTCTTATACCATAAAGAAGCTTATATTTTAAAATATGTTATTAATTCATCTAACAATTATATATAATAATTATAATTATATTTTCATCCAGGCATTGAATTGTCATTGTGAACACCTATTTCAGTCCGGTCGATCCACAAGTGAAAAGGATTCTAAAAAAAAAACTGACTCCGAAATGATCATTTCCGAGTAAAGAGTCTCCGAGTGAGACGTAGTGGGTGCTATTCTAAGTGGGCTTCAAGAAATTTCCAAGAAAAAAAAGAAAAACGAAGGAAAGGCTTCAAAGAAAAGGCTCGGGGAAGGATATTCCGAGCAAAATGGGACTGTTATGAGTGAGTATACCTCAATTGGAGATGAATCCGAGAGGAAGCTCCCCGATTGCAACTAATCCGAGTGAAGGATTGCTGATTGAAGCGAATCAGGTTGGGGAACAACTGCTTTTTCTGGACAAAATTGCCTCCGAGTGGAAGACTCCCGAGTGAAATGATTCCGAGTGGAAGAAACTCTGAACCTCAGAAGAATAATTGTCAGGCAAGGCATTTCCGAGTAGTGTGCCTCTTCAAACAAAGAAAGATCCGACCAGGAATGAATCACTTTCGGCCAGATTCTCAAGTTTCACACTAAGCCCGAGTGAAGATTCCAAGGAGAGCACATCTGAGTGAGTTGAGGCAGAGAGCTGTATTTTCGAACAAAGCAAGGCTCAGACCTGGGAAGAATTTCTATCGGTCAGATTCTCAAAACCCAAATTCTGATTGTAAAAAGGCCGGCTCCAAGTAAATATATTCGGGTGGCTAGATTCTCAAGTTCCAAGTCCTGTGTAAGAAGAGAGTCAGTTTCTGAGTGATTGCACCCGAAGGATTAAAGCTGAGTTCCGAATTTTGATTGAAAAAAGAAGGACTCCGAGTGAATAAATCCGAAGAGTTGATTGATGATTGAAACTATTCCGAGTGAAAACAAGGCCGACTCCGAATGAATCCAAGGGTTGATTGTCAATCCAAATTCTGATTGAAAAGAAAGCCTGATTCCTATTAAATTACTCCTGAATGAACACATCCGAGTGGGAAGCATTGTTGAAGCTGAGTGCCAAATTCTGAGTGGGGAATAAGGCCGGTTTCTGAGTGAATGCATCCAAAGGATGGATGACGAGTAAAACCATCCTGATTGGAAAGTAAGGACGAGTGAGTGCATCTGAACTGTTGATTGTCGAGTGAAACCATTTCTGATTGAAAAGTAAGTAAATACGACCGAATGGTCAAATTTTCTCAAAGTTCCATTCTGATTGAAGAAACAAGGACGACTCCCGATTGTACAACCGAATGGAATGATTGACGACTGAAGGCAATTCCGAGTGAGAAGCCAATCGGGTTTCTGAATGAATGTGTCTGAGTGGAGTGAAGGAAGGGTCGTTCTCGACTGAATGACTCCCAAGCAAATCCGAACAAGTTTCTCCGAGTGATTCAATTCAAGAGACATAGCCGAATAAAAATTTTAGGAAATGCCGATTGGATCATTTGAACTTGTTCCGAGTCATTCTTCAATCAGTGCCGATTGAATCGTTTGAACTTGTTCCGAGTCACTCTTCAGCCAGTTCCGGGCCACCCTTCAGGCGGTTCTGAGTCACCCTTCAGTTAGTTTCGAGTCACTTTTCACTCGGTTCCGATTGAGTGTTCCAATCAGAATTGCTTTGCTCGTCCAGCTCCTCACAGCAACCTAACACCGACCAGCAAAGCAACACCGAGCAAAGCTTTCACTCGGTCTTTTGTGTATGAACAACACCTTTTCCACTCGGATTATTTCCCACTATGGGTGTATACCGACCGAGGCACTAAATCCGAGTCAGAAGGAGAAAACCGACCCATATTTTCCACCGATTGCCTTGCTGACTTGGATTTCCACTATCCAAGTGGATCCTTGAATTATGGGGGGCGGCTCACAACAAGACGAAAGAGGAAAATAATAAAGAATTCCCACCAGCCTCCATTCCCTATGATTGTCAAGATCCAGGCTGTTTCTCCAACACACCATCCAAATTGCTTTGCTAATTTTGTGGGGCGGCTGATAACAAACAAAATTAAAATAATAAGTTATTCATCAGCTGTTGTTCCCTATAAAATCATTGGTGGCCAGGTTGTTCAAACAATCTGTGCACACCTCCTATAAATACCCCAACGAAAGAGAAGAAAAGGATCCAGAAAGCCTTCATTTGAGAGAACTCTAAAGCTTTTGAGAGAAGAAACACTGTCCCTCTCTTAAACCAAAAACTAGTCCCTCTTTTCACTCAGTCTAGCCCCCCTCAAACCCTCTCAACATCGTCCCTGATCCTCTCCACACCGACCTCCTCCTCTAATTCACAATCCCTTTATCTCAAAAACCATACAGCCCTCTACCCTTCACTCAACACCATCCCCCTCTCTCCTCACCCAACACCGTACTGCCTTTCCTTCCCTCACCCACACTGTCCATCATCCTCTCCTTAAAACACGCCGTACAGCCCCCCTAAAACTCACCAACACCGTCCCTCTCCCTTCAATACACCATACAGCCTCTCACTTTCTCTTCACCCACACAGTCCTTCACACTCCACACTGTCCTTCCTTCTCCGTACAGCCCCTTCACTCCCCCCTCTCCATACCATCCTCATCCTTCCCTCTCCACACCGTCCTCACTCTCTCCTCACCCACAAAGTCCTTCCCTCTCCACACCGTCCCCTCTCTCCTTACCCAACATGTTAGCCAAGGCCTCAACGCTCAAGAGGGGGGGGGGTGAATTGAGTGTTTCAAATTTTCACGCGGAATCCCCTTGGAAATGGTTAGTAATATACAAATGATGCAATAATGAAGAAACAGCAACTTTTATGCACATATCACACTATGACACAGTTGATGTGCAATGACAATATTTAGCTTTAAATGTGATAAACAAGCAAGTTATTGGTTTGAACAATTTATCAAACAGTTAGAGTGCACAGATTTATTTAAGAAATGATGTGATGTTTCCTATAAAGATTCAGCTCATTCAAGTTATCAAACACCTTGTGTGCATGTGAAAAGTAATAGCAATCAAGTAAGTATCACACAAGAGTTGATGGGAAACAATGTTCTAGATACTTGGCAAGTTATAGCAAATTCCAATTTTTAAGAACTTCACCAAATATTGATTCAAGCAAATTATCAAACACTTGGCATGCAAAGTTAGTTTTCTACTTGAACAACAACTTTTGATTCACACATTCAGCTCAAGCATTTCAACAAACAGTTTATATGTGCAGTTGTATAAAGAGTTCAAGGTAGAGAGAAATGCAAACCAAATTTAACGAGTTCCACCAACCCGGTGTACGTCTCACCTTCAAGCAACCCACTTGAAGGATTCCACTATTGAAGATTTGAGATACAAGCTTTGAGCAATTGCAGCTTCCTAGTGTCCCACACTCAAGAACTCAATCCTCACAAGCAAAGGGCAACCCACCCAATCTCACAATCTCTCAATACCCAAAGGTTGAACCCCAACCTTTGTGACCACTCAACCTAGAGTGAACAACCACTCAATCTAGAGTGAATACCTTGTGTTTTGGTGTTTGGTTTACAAGCAATTAACTCTCTCAATAGAGTAGATACACAAATGAAAGTTCTCACAAATTCTAACTCTCAACAAGAGAGGATATGCAAATTGAAACTCACAATCTAACAACTCTTAAGCAATATGCAAGTTTGGAATCAAGAGTTACAGAATATACAAGAGAAATCTGATAAGAAGACCTCTAGAAGAAGGATGTTGATTGCCTTGTGTTGTGCCTTGGTCTCTTGCTGCTCTTGCTTGAATCCATGCTTCTTTTATAGCCATTTTTAGGGTTTTCAGCTATTGCATAGTGTCTCCAACGGATACCTCAAGTGGGCATAAAGTGGGAGTGAAGAAATGAGCTGGAGTTCCACTTAAAAGCATTTTCCCACGTTCTGACACTATGGTAATCGATTAGCCTTTGAGCTGTAATCGATTAGCTTTTGAAATCTTCAGTATTATGCAGCAGGTAATCGATTAGCATTTATATTGTAATCGATTATCTTAGAAACAGAACCATTCTAATCGATTATTCCTTGCCTTGTAATCGATTATGATTGATACCTGATGCTCTTATTTTGTGTCTCGCAGCATGGTAATCGATTAGGACTTCATGTAATCGATTATGGACAAAACAGAACTTACGTAATCGATTAGATTCTTCCTTGTAATCGATTATTCCAAATACCTGATGCTCAGTCTTCAACCTTTTCAATTGGTAATCGATTAGCCTTTTATCTATAATCGATTATGTTCATTCCAGAACCTATGTAATCGATTATGGCAATGGTTTAATCGATTAGCACATGTACTTCTTCAAGGTCTTTGATATGTTCTTGATATGTATTGACCCATGGCTTATTCCTTTGATCCTCATGCTTGTTTCCTTGATTCTTCTTCAACTTATGAGCTTGTTCTTCATGATTTAGTTTATGTCATCAACCTTGTCTTCCATAGCTCATGTTTCTTTAACTCTTTGTGAGGCATCTTCATCTCTTTGTTCTTAGCCATTGTCTTTGTGCTTGAACCTTCTTGTTTCTGAACCTTTACCATTCCATCATCATCATGAATACTTTGTCATTCATCAAAACTACTTTGCATACTTACATATGCAACTTCATTCTCCCCCTTTTTGATGATAACAATTAATGTTCCATATGGCTTGTATTCATGTGTTGCAAATTCATCATATTGGCTTCATGGTAATATCCTTTCTTCCTTTAGGAGTCTTTGCCTTAGTCTTCACATTTGTCATTATCAAAACCTGTTTCAACATTTAAACACATTCTCCCCCTTTTTGATGATGACAACCAATGTTCATCTCGTGGGGTGTTAGTTTCACAGAATAATGACAATCAATGTTTATATGTACTCTCCCCTTATATGATGTAATGAATGCTAGTTAAGAGTTATCCTCCCCCTTAATCTTGTAACTTATGCCAATTGTTTTAAACATATCAAATGATGGAAACATGATATCTCTCCCCTTTTTAGCATAATTGGCATCCTATTCTTTTTACTGATCCTTCCACTAATCTCTCCCCCTTTGGCATCATCAAAAAGATCATTATCTTAGTCATAATCTATGCCATCAACATATAAGCTCATTTATTTGAATAAGAGAGATTTAGAGCAAGTATTTCATATGGATTTCAAATTAAATCTTTAAAACATGATCAAAGATAAATACCATTTTAGTGCATCTAGAGTCAATAAGCAATCACATAATTTATTCATCAAGTAAGCATATGATTGATTGCTAACTTATTCTAATCATGTAGTGAGTATCATTTTCAAGTATGGTAAACGTCACATGATTCTTTCACATATCATTTCAAGTAAGCACATAGTTTTCTCCTATTTTGGCATCATCAAATGCACAAGAATAATTTTCCAAGTGAACATATAGGAGAATAGAGGTAACATTGTAAACATAAGTGCCATGAGTATAGTCATAAAGAGGTGAAATCAAGGATAATCATTCATATGTATGCTCCCCCTTACTATTGTAATTGATACCACTTGTAAAAAATGTACCACTAATTAACATGTAAAATTGATTATACGAATTTGATCAAGTTTGATATCACTTGTAGGTCAATTTAATCAAGTCTGATACCATTTGTTTACTTTTTAAAGCATGTGATCTCTTTTTAATAGATACCATTGTTGAAAAAATAGATACTATAATATGAATAAATACCACTCAAAGGTTAGATACCATTGCACATAACAATCCACTTGTTAATCATTTCATTAATATGGCTTGATGCATTTCTAGGTATCAGAGCAGTAATATAGAAGGATTTTCAACAATGTATGCTTATATCTAGGTATCAGAGCAGGGATGAAGTGATATATGTAGCTTGTGAAATTCGTTATTCATACCACTTGTTAATATGATTTGAATAATTCACGGAGCATGATGGTAGAGTAAGGATTCGATCATACCTTGGTATTTTGCAAGTTTTATACCCTTTTTCACATCCTTGTGTGGCATTTTGTTGTTTCCATGTTATATTCCTTGAATAATTCTTTGTTCGCCCAGTATGGTAGTTTGATTTACCATTTTGAGTCATCCTACATAACCTTAACAAACTCTTTGCAAAGCATTTTGTTAGTAGCATTGAGTCCACAAGAGTTTGTACCAATTTTGGGTCTTTGATGCAGTATTGTTTTGGAAAGAGAGTTTTCTAAAAAAGATTTGCTCAATTTTTCATACCACTTGATAAAGAGATAACATATCATCAATAAATATCACTTGTTATAAAGAAATGTTATGAAATTCCCCTTTAATCATGTAATTTAACAAGGATAAATATAGATGTTGATACCACTTATTAATGCAATTTCATTTAGGTATCAAATCAAAGATGGAGTGATTAAAACAATTTTGTTGTGCTACTCATGCATTTGTGCTAGGACACGTGCCAAATATATTCACTCCTTTCCATATGACTTTTGTATCTTAAATAATCTCTTCTTATCTTATGCCTATGATGTTACATACAGGTCTAGTCAAGCATTCACATATGGCATTTATCAAATATGTAGAAGAAGGCATTTTGCATAGATAATTAGTAACGCATATAGATAAGTCACAAAAGCATATCATGGTCATCGTGTGTAATGCAAGTCATACTCTCATCTATGTCATAACATTTGTTATCCAGATGTTATGCATGATACCACTTGATGGATTTGCCAATTTAAGATTTTGATATCAATTAATAACAGTTAAGCATTCAACACAAGATTTTTAGCAATCATCATTGTTCATAATGTTATTCAAAAATTCTTTTCAATCTCAATGATGCATATTTTTCAAACTTCTTTTCACAGTCAAGATCATGCATCATCAAACATACGACATAGTAAGAATTATAATGTTGATCGAGATAGATACCACTTGCACATACATGGTATATGATCATAGCATGCATTATTACTTATCATATCATGTATTGTTTCTTAACATATCATCATGTTCATGCCTATGATATTACAATCATGAAGTTAAAATCTAGGCAATCACTTGTTGTAACATACATGCTTTCTCTCTAGGAATATAATTGCATAGATTGTCAAAGCATAGATACTACTTGTACACACAATATATGTATTTATTATCAAGGCATAGTGATAAGCATATAATCAAGATTATGTCCTCATGATCTCTTCCTCTCACTAATTCAATTCATATCATTTTTAAAGGAAGATGTTTGTTATTTAGATACCACTAGTTAAACAACATATAAGTGATGCATCATCAAGAATTCATATTCAATCAAAAATTCATGCATCATTAAGAATCAATACAATAACCAAGAATTCATACATGTTTATGCATAATCATCTCAAATCTCAAGATTCTTATGTACCATGTTATTCAAACAATCATTCATCAAACTCATCATCAATCATTGCTAATCATCAATTACTATATACATATGCATCATTGATTCTAAGATTTCATATCATTCATGCTCAATCATATATCAAATCAAGATTCATGAAGAATGAGTGTTAACATTGATTATATGATAATTGCTTGCACCTTTTGTTGTACCACCTTTAGTGTTGTCCATTGGATTTTGTCGGTGTAATCCATCTTGTGTGAGTCACATTGAAGCTTCTTGTCCATTTCCTTGTTTTGAATAGTACTTTTTAGATGTATGATGAGTCATCATAATCTTGGCTTGCTCTATTCTTCTTCTTTGTCTTTTGGAGTGGAGATTGAAATACTTGATATCTCCTTAGGCCATGAGTGTTGGTCATCCATCAATGAGAAGTTGTTGTTTTGAAGTTTGCCTACAAGATTTCAAAATTTTGAGGTACCCTTTGAGATTTGGGTCCTTCCTTGTTAGTTTGGGATTTCAAGATTGTTTTGGAATCCATACTTTTCTTGTACGCTTTTGACGGGATTTCTTTATAAAACAATTGGATGATATATGACCAAATATTCCACAATAAAAACATGTTGCATCCAAAGAATAAGTCATGGTAGAATTGTAATGGTTCCTATCATGTTCTATGTTCTTCCTTTTAAAACAATTAGGCATAGAATTTCCCTTTCTTTCATGGTTTGTGCATCTTAAGGAGGATTTGGATTTTTCTTTGTAGGATGCAAAATAGTTCTTGTAATGACCTATTTTTCTTCTATCAAGTGTATGCCTTTGATTTTTAATAGGTGCACTTAGATTCTTTTGACTATTTGTAAGCTTGCTAAGTGCTTCTTTTAGTTCTTTATTCTCTTTTTCAAGAAGCATACATTTATCAATAAGCATACAATCATTATTTCTATTACAAGTACTAGGAGATACATTTGAAGCTACTAATTCATCATTTTGAACTCTAAGATATTCTTTTTCTATGTGAACATCATGCAATTCTTTTTCAAGAGTCAAAATGGTTTGTTTAGAGCATGCATATTTCTTTGATAACAAGACAAATTTTTCATGCAATTCTTCAAATGCTTCTAGCAATTCATCTTTATCAAATTCACTTTCATCATCACTAGATTCGTTTAGAGAACTTACCTCATCATCTTCGGAGTGCTTTGTTATAAGGCAAAGGTTGGTAAATTCCACTTTCGATTCCATGGTCTCTTCTTCCGAATCTATTTTGAATTCTTCATGTTTGCTAGAAAGAGTACTAATTCTTACATCTTGATCATCATTAGTATTTCCATATATTGTTTCAAGAGTTTCCCATATTTCTTTAGCATTGTTACAAGCAATAACTCTAGAAACATCATTAGGTTCTAATGCTAATGTGATAAGAATTTTAGCTCTAAGATTGAATTGTACCTTCCTTTCTTCTTCCATAGTCCACAAGTTTATGGGCTTCATACATTCTATATTATTAACAATATGCATAGGAATGAAAGGACCAAATTGAATAGCATTCCATACCTTGAGGTCATAGGATTGGATAAAGATTTTCATCCTTTCTTTCCAAATAGCATAGTCTTTGCCATTGAAGATTGGAGGTCTACTTATTATGCCATTTTGTGGAAATGCATCATAAGAGGTAGAGGCCATCTTGATCTCCTGCAGCTGTTAAGCCTTGTGGCAAGAGTCAAGCTCTGATACCACTTGTTAGCCAAGGCCTCAACGCTCAAGAGGGGGGGTGAATTGAGTGTTTCAAATTTTCGCACGGAATCCCCTTGGAAATGGTTAGTAATATACAAATGATGCAATAATGAAGAAACAGCAACTTTTATGCACATATCACACTATGACACACTTGATGTGCAATGACAATATTTAGCTTTAAATGTGATAAACAAGCAAGTTATTGGTTTGAACAATTTATCAAACAGTTAGAGTGCATAGATTTATTTAAGAAATGATGTGATGTTTCCTATAAAGATTCAGCTCATTCAAGTTATCAAACACCTTGTGTGCATGTGAAAAGTAATAGCAATCAAGTAAGTATCACACAAGAGTTGATGGGAAACAATGTTCTAGATACTTGGCAAGTTATAGCAAATTCCAATTTTTAAGAACTTTACCAAATATTGATTCAAGCAAATTATCAAACACTTGGCATGCAAAGTTAGTTTTCTACTTGAACAACAACTTTTGATTCACACATTCAGCTCAAGCATTTCAACAAACAGTTTATATGTGCAGTTGTATAAAGAGTTCAAGGTAGAGAGAAATACAAACCAAATTTAACGAGTTCCACCAACCCGGTGTACGTCTCGCCTTCAAGCAACCCACTTGAAGGATTCCACTATTGAAGATTTGAGATACAAGCTTTGAGCAATTGCAGCTTCCTAGTGTCCCACACTCAAGAACTCAATCCTCACAAGCAAAGGGCAACCCACCCAATCTCACAATCTCTCAATACCCAAAGGTTGAACCCCAACCTTTGTGACCACTCAACCTAGAGTGAACAACCACTCAATCTAGAGTGAATACCTTGTGTTTTGGTGTTTGGTTTACAAGCAATTAACTCTCTCAATAGAGTAGATACACAAATGAAAGTTCTCACAAATTCTAACTCTCAACAAGAGAGGATATGCAAATTGAAACTCACAATCTAACAACTCTTAAGCAATATGCAAGTTTGGAATCAAGAGTTGCAGAATATACAAGAGAAATCTGATAAGAAGACCTCTAGAAGAAGGATGTTGATTGCCTTATGTTGTGCCTTGGTCTCTTGCTGCTCTTGCTTGAATCCATGCTTCTTTTATAGCCATTTTTAGGGTTTTCAGCTATTGCATAGTGTCTCCAACGGATACCTCAAGTGGGCATAAAGTGGGAGTGAAGAAATGAGATGGAGTTCCACTTAAAAGCATTTTCCCACGTTCTGACACTATGGTAATCGATTAGCCTTCGAGCTGTAATCGATTAGCTTTTGAAATCTTCAGTATTATGCAGCAGGTAATCGATTAGCATTTGTATTGTAATCGATTATCTTAGAAACAGAACCATTCTAATCGATTATTCCTTGCCTTGTAATCGATTATGATTGATACCTGATGCTCTTATTTTGTGTCTCGTAGCATGGTAATCGATTAGGACTTAATGTAATCGATTATGGACAAAACAGAACTTACGTAATCGATTAGATTCTTCCTTGTAATCGATTATTCCAAATACCTGATGCTCAGTCTTCAACCTTTTCAATTGGTAATCGATTAGCCTTTTATCTATAATCGATTATGTTCATTCCAGAACCTATGTAATCGATTATGGCAATGGTTTAATCGATTAGCACATGTACTTCTTCAAGGTCTTTGATATGTTCTTGATATGTATTGACCCATGGCTTATTCCTTTGATCCTCATGCTTGTTTCCTTGATTCTTCTTCAACTTATGAGCTTGTTCTTCATGATTTAGTTTATGTCATCAACCTTGTCTTCCATAGCTCATGTTTCTTTAACTCTTTGTGAGGCATCTTCATCTCTTTGTTCTTAGCCATTGTCTTTGTGCTTGAACCTTCTTGTTTCTGAACCTTTACCATTCCATCATCATCATGAATACTTTGTCATTCATCAAAACTACTTTGCATACTTACATATGCAACTTCACAACACCGTACAGCCCTTCACTCTCTCTTAACCCACACCGTCCTTCCCCTCTCAATTAGTCTCTCTCCCTTCCCAAAAAACCACACCGTCACTCTCCTCTCAAACCAAACATCATCCTTCTCTTAAACCAATACCACCTTTCTCCTTAAAACCCATACCATCCAAGCTCTCTCTCTCTTTCTCTCTCTCCATTAAAACCCACACCGTCCCTTTCTTAAACCCGTCCAGCACCTTATCCTTCCACTCAACTATGTCCAGCACCTCAAATCCTTCACACATCGTCCAACTCCTTCCTCACATTACCGGTCCCACTCTGCCCCTCATTTTTAATACTTGTATTTGTTTACTTTCTGTTAAATTAATTGCTGTTCAATGACTTTGTTTTCTTTTCAATTATCAATTAATTTCTATTGATTGATAAATATTAATAAAAATGAGTGCTTCACACATTCTATTTGGACTAGCATAAAAGTTGTAATAATTATTATTATTCTTA
Source organism: Clitoria ternatea (assembly GCA_037962975.1). NCBI lineage: Eukaryota > Viridiplantae > Streptophyta > Magnoliopsida > Fabales > Fabaceae > Clitoria > Clitoria ternatea. The sequence goes on along the minus strand of CM075675.1, from coordinate 34,443,071 downwards.
TTATTATTGCAATTTTTATTACTTTCTTAAAAAGGTGGAGTGAGTTTAACTTGGACGAGACGTCCTGTTAATCTTATTTTTTATATAATATCTTTTCTTAAAAAGGTGGAGCGAGTTTAATTTGGACGAGACGTCCTGTTAATCTCATTTTTTTATATAATATCTTTTCTTAAAAAGATGGAGCGAGTTTAATTTGGACGAGACGTCCTGTTAATCTCATGTAAAAATTTCGTGTTTATTTTTGTATATTTTGTCATTTTGTATGCTTTCTTTCCATGAAGAAGTTAAAATAATTTCTAAGTTAATTATAATGCGCGCTATCATATTGAGGTAACCGTTTTTATAACGGACAGTTGTGAGGTGCTAATACCTTCCTCACCTATAATCAGACTCCCGAATTTGGAATTTCATTTTTTTGACCAATGCTTTAATAAAAGGTTTTCCCGGTATTTTATCCTAAAAAATATTGGTGGCGACTCCCTGTTTTTCTTTTCAAAAGGATTTCAAAAAACGTTCACGTTTAAACAAAATCATTTTGAGGGTCGGCCGTGCCGCCGCGATCCCGGTCGTGACAGATGGCGACTCCACTGGGGACTTAGAGAGTCAAGCCAGTCAATTTGATAGCGCATGTTTTAATTAGCATATTAATTATTTAACTTCTTCCTTTATTTTATTTTCTGTCAATGTTAGTATATGGTTTCTGTTTTGTTTGTATTCTATCATTTATGTTCTGGTAATGTATGTGTGATCATTGAACCCTAGGTTAGAAGACTTTATTTTGTTGCTCTGTGTTTGTTCTATGTGTAGGATGAGTAAGGTACAGGTATTGAATGCCTCTTTCACACACTACACTCACAATTTGCATACACTTTTGAGTGGGACCCTATACCCGGGCCCAAATAAAACTTAAGATTAGGGGAGGCTGGTAGCGGAGCCATTTGGGATGTACTTCTTGTCTGGTTACCGTGAGAATCTCAGCTAGAGTTCGACTTATTCATGGTACCCACACCTAGTAGACTTCCTACTGTTGTGGTCAACATCATGAGCAAGATCTTGGCTTTAGTGACCTTTAGAAATTTTAGAATAAGCCACCTAATGCGAGATATCATTGATAGACAAACCTTAGGACCATTAGGAGACCTCCAGAAAAACCTGACTTAAGGCACAAAGGGGCAAACTTTACTTATACCTTTTCTCGTTCTCACTTTCCCTTCTGATCCAAATTAAAGGACCGCTTGCCTGTTTAGTGGATTATTTTTTCAAAAAAAAAATGACCTACTTTTAATTAGTGATCCTTTAATGGGCAAGTGGTCTTTTCCTTTTATATTTACTTAAGTCTTAGGATCTTGAGTTACGGATTTTCTAAATCATCGAAAAAAAAACAAAAAATTTTTTTATAAAAAAAATATGAAAAAAAATCATTTTTTATTAACAATGATCAGAAAATCCATAGCTCACATGATCCTTGATTTATTGCATGTTTTGTCAAATCGTAACTTCCCTAAATACAAAATTGTTTTCAAGAAAGATACTAGGGGAGTATCAATTTGCAAAGCATGTCAGTTCCCAATGACTGATTTTTCTTTTCTTTATGTTCTTACAGGAAGCTATCAAGAGCTTAGCCAGTACCTCTGAGTGAAATATGGAAATTAACATGAGATCAGATAGTTGTGGTAAAAATGTACCCGAGTTGAAAAAATTACTGCATGTTAAGGATAGGAAAGTCGATACAACCAGTTTACAAGCATTAGGGAAGAAATTGGACATGAATCAGAAAATGGTTTTCTCAAGGAAATATGGGAGGATCCTAAACTTGCTAGAAGTGGAGGTACAAGTCGAGGCAATTACTGCTTTGATTCAGTTCTATGACCCACCTCTCCGTTGTTTCACCTTCCGAGACTTTCAATTGGCTCCGTCTGTTGAGGAGTTTGAACAAATTCTGGGGATGCCATTAGAAGGACAAATGCCTTACCGTCACCTTGGACGTCAAGCGAATATTGTTACCATTGCTAATGTCCTAAGGATTCACCTGGAAGTGTTAAGGAGTGCACAACTGAATAGAAATCAGATCCTGGGGTTTGATCGGGAATATTTTGAGAAGCATATGCACCTGCTAGCTGAGAAAGGAGATTAGGAAGCCTTCATGGATACCTTGGCTCTCACCATTTATGGTGTTATCTTATTCCCTAATATTGATAATTACGTGAACTATGATGCTATTGGCGTTTTCCTTGCCCGTAAGTTCAAGTCTGAAAATCCTATCACTGCTATCTTGGCAAATACGTACTGCACCATGGACTTCTGCTATACACAAGGAGGAAAGAGAATCATTTGCTGTTTACCTGCTCTATATGTGTGGCTTACGTTGCATGTCTTCCACCAAGTCAGCAAAGTTGAATGTCCTGTCTCAGATCTAAAGTTATGTCAGTTAGTAGTAAAGAATGGGCGTAAATGGGCCAATCACCTGGTAGGGCTCACGGCTGATAAAGTAAGGTGGTATCTGCAATGGCTGAAGGTTGACACCATAATTCACCATTGTGGAAACTACCCGAACGTTCCTCTCATGGGTACACAGGGATGCATTAATTACAACCCCGTCATAGCCAAACGTCAGCTAGCCTATCCCTTACTTTGGTTACCCGATGGAGAATCCCTTACTTCTTTTATCGTTTACTACTCAGAAGGAGATTGTACCTTTGTCATTTGGGATATAGCAAATGCATGGAAGAAAGTCCACAGACAAGGGAAAGAACTAGGAACTCGAAGCCACGCTATGAAAGAAGAGTACTATCAATAGGTCCTAAATAGGGTTTCCATTATCAAGATGCCATTCAGGAATCCCTCCTATCTCCCAACAAGCATACATGTTACCCCTCATACCCTTGAAGAGGAGGAAATGAGAGCCAAGATAAAAGAGCTAACCGCCAAAAACAAGGAGCTAGAAAAAGACTTGCTGATATCTCAACAAGAATGTGCCCTTCAGAAAAGGGAGAACTTAGAGAGCAAGCAAATCATCAAGGAGATTGGAAAAAAGAGGAAAATCGAAAGGGATTACCTGAGGAAACAAAGTCAGTGCCTCCGAACGGCTAATACTCAACTGAAAGTGAAGAACAAGCAAAGGGATACCATGTTGACTGATAAGCGGCTCTTAAAGGACATGTTGGCAAAAGCCAAAGAGCGCGAGCAAAATGCCCTGGTGCAAAAAGAGCTTCTGCAATCGCAAGTTAGCCGACTAGAGCATCAACTTAATGAAGTGGTATAAGCTTGCCAGCATGAGATAAATGGCGAGTGATGGCGCGCGATGGATGCTGAACAAGAATGTGGTGAAGCTATCCATGTTCTGAAAGCTGAAATAACACAGCAAAATAAAGATATTCATTCATGGATGAACCGCTTCGCCCACTTGGCATATTTGGCTAATGGAGTTCTGGAAGACCTCCCGCTCCTACTCAAGCAAGCTAAGGGGATGATTAATCCTCTTAACACCCCAAGAGAAATTGTGACCTTCCTTGATTACTGTAGAGAAAGGATTTGTAAAATGAGGGCCATGATTGCCCGAGCTAAGAATGGCTGATTTACTTTTTTTGCATAAAAAAAAATAGACTGGCAGCAGTAATGTATTATTAGAATTCAGAAAAAGGGATTCTCTTGTCTCCACAACTATCTCATGTTAATTTCCACTTATCACTTTTGAACATAGTTCTGAAAAAGGTCAGAGGATACTGGCCGAGTTCCGCGATCGCTTCATATACCATTTGTTTTTCTTTTACTACTTTTATTTAGTGCTTTCTTTTTAACAATTTCTTGCTGACTTCCCAGACATAACAGGTAGACATCCTTACGCGACTAGGCTTAATACAAGACTCATGGCTGAAATGGAACAAGAAAATGAAAGCTTGAGAGCTGAAGTCAATCAGCTGAAAAAGCAAATGGCTGAAATGGCCAAGCTTCTTGAAAGAAGAGTCACAGAAGGGGATTCTTCAGCAGGTGTTGAAAACACTAGACAACGACCATCCACTCCCCAACACACTCAGGGTCCTGCTGGAGGGCCAAGCTCAAACCCATTTGCACCTCCCCTAACTATTCACGTTAGGAAATCAAACCCTGCTGACACCCAGTAACCTATCTACATAGATGAGGAAGGTAATGCCATACCCTTTTCGCAATATGGATTGCCACCGGGTTATTTCCCACCACTTCAAGAAGAGCCTGATTATCAGGAAACAATCCTTCATACGGCTCAACCAAACGTCCCACCTGTCCGGGATCCTCAAACGATTCCAATCCATACACAAGCCACGCAACCACAAGCTGCTCAAGCAACAGCCAGACCCCACTTCTCAATGCCTAATGCAAACCCGGTGTATGTCGACCAACCAATTAGGGGTACTAGTCATTATGTCGCTGCAGGTCCAAGTGTTACTGCTGCTACCCAGGAGGGAAGATTAGATTTCCAAGAAAGACGGTTGAGAGAGATGGAAGGAACGAACAGGTTTGGAATGGGCAGTGCTGCACAACTCTGTCTGATTCCCGATGTTGTTATTCCTCCTAAATTTAAAATGCCTGAATTTGATAAGTATCGGGGGCTAACCTGTCCGAAGAACCATCTTACCATGTACTGCCGGAAGATGGCTTCTCATGCTTCCAATGACCCTCTGCTCATTCATTGTTTCCAAGATAGTCTGGCTGGAGCACCTCTGACTTGGTACAATCATCTTGAATGATCTCGTATACGCTGTTGGGAAGATCTGGCAGATGCTTTCATTCAACAGTACAAGTATAATCTGGATATGGCGCCAGATAGAGTACAGTTACAAAACATGACTAAAAAAGATAATGAGACGTTTAAAGAATACGCCCAGCGGTGGCGTGAGGTAGCAGCTCAGGTCGACCCGCCTCTATCAGAGAAAGAGGTAATTTCCATATTTATTGATACGCTCTTGTCACCTTTCTACGATAAGATGATTGGAAGCATTTCATCCCATTTCTCCGACATCGTCACTATCGGAGAAAGAATAGAGAATGACCTACAAACTGGGAAGATTACTCGAGGCCCATCTGGGGTTGGTACAGCAAGAAAACCTTCACTTAGAGAAGGTAAGAGAAGAGAGGGAGAGACTAACCTGGTCTCTCACAATCAAAGAAGGAACCAGCCCAGACCACCTACTCCCGTCACCTTTCCATCAACTTATCATAACGCGCCACACCCATATGTGGCTGCAATCCCAAATTCGAACCCACCACATTTCCGACCACCTGTTATGCGACCACCTGTACCACCACAAGCACCATACCAACCACCACAAACGAACCCGCCGAATCCAAACCTGAGAAGGCAGAATAATGACCGCACTCAAATGCAATTTGATCCAATTCCCATGACCTATACTGAACTTCTCCCCTATCTAATTAAAAACACATTGGTAGCACCTTGCCCTCTAAAACCACTTCGGCCACCTTATCCCAGAGGACATGACCCGAATACGCGGTGCGATTACCACCCCGGTGCACCGGGACATTCCACTGGGAATTTCCTGGCACTGAAGTTTAAGGTAAGAGATCTAATCAGGGCTGATTGGATAAGTTTCAAAGAGGGAAGCCCAAATATGACCACCAACCCTCTGCCTAACCATGGGAGACCAGGTGTCAATGCCGTAGAAAGAGATGAGGAATGTATTTCCAAGGTTGAGGACATCCAAATGCTGTTGGAAATGATTCACTCCCATATGCTTAAGATGGGATTGATAGAAGAATCATGGGATGAAGAGTGCGATGACCTCCAGTCTGCAAAGTGAAGGGACTTCCAAAAAACCCTTCAAGGACTTATGGACAGTCATATCATAGAAGTTTGCAGGCGTCGTGAAGGCAGGATAAATATGATACAAGAGCAAAGCCAAGTTCGAGTCCCAAAGCCTCTAGTCATATTTTACAACAAAAATGCACCGGTGGCTCCGACTCCTGCTGAAACTGTCATCACGGTGAACGCGCCAACCCCGTTTCCTTACAAGGATTCACGAGCTGTGCCGTGGAAGTATGGCACTGATGTGGTTGTTACTAGTTCTGAGGCAGTTGGTTCTACACCATCATCCCCTGTCACGAATATTGCTGGAATTGGGGTGTTACCCGGAGTGGAAGAGTATATGCTCCCCCAGAACCAAAACTTGACAAAGCTACAGGAGAGGTCAGACCTGGGAAGGGAGAATCCATTAGTGAAGTAAAGAAGGCTGTAACTGAAGAGGAAGCCCAAGAATTTCTAAGATTCATCCGCCATAGTGATTACCAGGTATTAGAATAACTGAACCACACCCCGGCAAAAATTTCTCTGTTGTCCTTGCTAATGAGTTCCGAACCACACCGGAACACGCTGATGATGGTTTTGAGTGAGGCACATGTGAAACATGATTTGCCCGTAGATAAGTTCGAGGGCATAGTGGGACATATAGTAGCCAACAATTATTTGACCTTTACGGATGACGAGACACCGGTGAAAGGAAGAGGGCACAACAAAGCCCTTCATATCTCTGTGAAATGCCAAGATCATATCATGGCAAATGTGCTTGTTGACAATGGGTCGTCCCTAAATGTGATGTCGAAATCTATATTGGTAAAGTTACCTTTTGATGGGACACATATGAGACCCAGTTCTATGGTAGTCCGGGCTTTTGACGGAACTCGTTGGGAGGTTATGGGGAAATTGAACTGCCTATACAGGTTAGACCATGTACTTTCCAAATCCTTTTTCAAGTCATGGATATTACGCCCGCATATAGTTGTTTGCTGGGACGGCCATGGATCCATTCGGCTGGGGTAGTCCCCTCCACTCTACATCAGAAGTTGAAATTCATCATTGACAACAAGTTGGTGATTGTTTCTGGAGAAGAGGACTTGATGGTCAGCAAACCTGCCAATACCCTATATATTGAAGCAACTGAGGAAGCCCTCGAAACCTCATTTCAGGCTTTAGAGGTAGCAAATACAATAAGCATTACGAAGACGTCCTTCCCAAACGTGCCTTTAATGGTTGCAAAAACAATGTTGAGAGAAGGATACAAGCTGGGGAGAGGGCTAGGGCGAGAGTTGGAAGGAAGAACCCAGCCTATATGCCTTCCAGAGAACACGGATAGATACGGTCTGGGGTACAAGCCTACAGCAGCTGACAGAAAACGGGTAGCAGAAGAAAGAAGGGAGAGAAGGATTGCTCGCCTTACCAGTCAAGAATTCAACACTGCTAGAATCCCTATCTGTGACCTCTATCAAAGCTTCAGGAGCGCCGGGATTATATATACGAATCAGGTGGCCATGGTTGGAGACGGGCCCAGCTATGATGTGGAATTGGTGCATGCTTGCTCACCTGGTCAAGAACTGGACAACTGGGAAATCATGGAGTTCCCCACAACTATCAATCCTCAGTCAAAGTAATTGTTGTTGTTTTAAAAACTGGTCGATCCCTTTGCTATGCCTAAGGCTTTGGGATCCATTTTATAATAAGGGCAAAAACTTGCTTGTTTATTAAATTAAATGAACACAGTCCAATTTCATACCTCATCTTTGTTCAATCTCTTTCTTTTAAACCTTCCACTTGCTTGTCTTTCTTTGTTTTCATTCATTATAATATAACACCAAATGCAGATCTGAAAGCGATTCTTCTGAGAATAATGAGAACTCAGTTCTGTTTCATGACTCTGATAATCCAAATGATTACGCCTATGAGGAGAGTGAGGAAGACTATGAACCTTCGCCCGAATTGACAAGATTAATGGAACAGGAAGATAAGTAAATTCAATCTCATCAGGAAAAGATTGAGACCATTAACCTGGGAGATGAAGGGGAAAATAAAGAAGTTAAGATAGGCACCCTCTTGAGAAAACAGCAGCAGAGTGAATTGATTAAACTGCTCTAGGAATTTCGAGACATTTTTGCATGGTCATATCAAGATATGCTGGGTCTGGATAATAACATTGTGGAACACAGGTTGCCTTTAAAGTCGGAATGTCCACCGATCAAGCAAAAGCTGCAATGAATGAAACCAGAAATGCTTCTTAAGATCAAAGAAGAAGTCAGGAAACAATTCGATGCTGATTTCTTAGCCGTAGCTAAGTATCCACAATGGGTAGCCAATATAGTTCCCGTTCCAAAGAAAGATGGGAATGTAAGGATGTGTGTAGACTACCGAGACTTGAATCGGGCGAGTCCTAAGGATGATTTTCCTTTACCCCAAATTGACGTACTGGTTGATAACACAGCCCAGTACTCCATCTTCTCATTTATGGATGGATTTTCGGGATATAATCAGATCAAGATGGCACAGGAAGATATGGAAAAAACCACGTTCATCACTCTGTGGGGCACCTTTTGTTACAAAGTAATGTCCTTCGGATTGAAGAACGCAGGAGCCACCTATCAAAGGGCAATGGTGACTCTCTTCCACGACATGATGCATAAGGAAATAGAAGTCTATGTGGATGACATAATTGCCAAATCCAGATCTGAGGAAGAGCACATTGCTGACCTGAGAAAACTTTTCGAAAGATTAAGGAAATTCAAGCTTAGATTGAATCCCGCCAAGTGCACTTTTGGCGCAAGATCCGGTAAATTGTTAGGATTCATCGTGAATGAGAGAGGGATAGAAGTTGATCCTGACAAGGTCAAGGCAATTCTGGAAATGCCTCCTCCTCATACTAAAAAAGAATTCCGAGGGTTCTTGGGAAGATTGAATTACATCGCCTAATTCATTTCCCAAATGACGGCAACTTGTGAGCCGATTTTTAAATTGCTTCGCAAGAACCAGCCTGAGCAGTGGAATGAAGATTGCCAGAATGCATTTGAAAAGATAAAGCAGTACTTATTGGAGCCACCAGTCTTGATACCGCCCATTCATGGGAGACCGCTAATCCTCTATTTGACCGTGCTGAACGAATCCATGGGATGCGTGTTAGGTAAACATGATGAGACTGGGAGGAAGGAATGTGCCATCTACTACTTGAGCAAGAGATTTACCGAATACGAGATGAGGTATTCATCTCTTAAAAGAACATGTTATGCATTGGCCTAGGCCGCCCGACGCTTACGGCAATACATGCTCAATCATACTATTTGGCTGGTGTCTAAGATGGATCCCATCAAGTATATCTTTGAAAAACCTGCTTTGACTGGGAGGATTGCCCGTTGGCAAGTATTACTGACAGAATACGATATTAACATATGTCACCCAAAAGGCAATCAAAGGAAGTGCGCTAGCAGATTACTTGGCACACCAACCCATTGAGGCTTACCAACCAATGCGGCATGATTTCCCGGATGAGGATATTTTGGCCCTTTTCAAACGAGAAGATGGTCTGGAAACCAGATGGATCATGAGATTCGACGGGGCTTCCAACGCGTTAGGGCATGGAATTGGGGTTATCCTGATCTCGCCCAATAAGGAATTCATCCCTATTTACGCTCGGCTGTGTTTTGATTGCACCAACAATGTTGCGGAATATAAAGCATGTTCTCTAGGAATGCAAGCGGCTCTAAACATGGGAATAAAGGTCCTGGAAGTTTATGGAGATTCTGCTTTAGTTATCCATCAACTAAAGGATGAGTGCGAAACTAGAGACAGTAAACTAGTTCCCTATCATGCTCACATTAAGGAGATGATCAAAAGGTTCGATGAAGTTACTTTTCATCATGTTCCACGGGAGGACAACCAAATGGCAGATGCTTTAGCCACCCTAGCCGCTATGTTTGAAGTCAACAATGATTACGAAGTGCCTCTTATTTAAGTAAAGAAACGGCAAGAACCTGCCCATTGCCAGGTCATAGAAGGAGAACCGGATGGCAAGCCTTGGTATCATGACATCAAAAGATACCTCCAGTGCCAAGAATACCCTGAAGGCATCACGGATAATGACAAACGAACTTTGAGAAGGCTAGCTATGGGATACCTATTGAGTGGTAACGTGCTATACAAGAGGAATTATGATTCCGTTCTCCTCCGGTGTGTTGATATCGTTGAGACAAGCCAAATCATGAAAGATATCCATGAAGGATCTTTCGGAACTCACACAAATGGGCACGCTATGTCAAGAAAAATCCTGAGAGCTAGATATTATTGGATGACTATGAAAGCAGACTATTTTGCTTACGTATGAAGGTGTCATAAATGTCAGATTTATGCTGATCACATTCATGCACCACCTTTATCCCTAAATGTCTTGTCAGCACCATGGCCTTTTTCAATGTGGGGTATGGATGTAATTGGGCCCATTGAGCCAAACGCCTTAAACAGTCATCGTTTCATTCTGGTGGCCATCGATTATTTCACCAAGTGGGTGGAGGCAGTTTCGTACACCAATGTGACGAAAAATGTTATGGTCAAATTTGTCAAGCGTGAGCTGATATGCCGGTATGGCCTACCAAACCAATTATGGACAATGGTACGAATTTAAACAACAAAATGATGAAGGAGCTTTGCGAGAGCTTTAAAATCTTCCACCACAACTCTTCTCCGTACCGTCCAAAAATGAATGGAGCAGTTGAGGCAGCTAATAAAAATATCAAGAAGATAGTGCAGGTAATAACCTACAAAGACTGGCATGAAATGCTCCCTTTCGCACTGCACGGATACCGAACCTCAGTGCGAACTTCAACTGGGGCAACCCCATTTTCTTTGGTCTACGGAATGGAAGCTGTACTACCATTTGAAGTGGAAATTCCATCCTTTAGGGTGATCATGGAAGCCAAACTGGAAGAAGCTGAATGGGTCCAGGCCAAATATGACCAACTGAATCTGATTGACGGGAAGATGTTAACCGTCCTTAGCCATGGACAATTATATCAGAAACGTATGAAGCGGACATACGAAAAGAAAGTGCGCCCCCGACAGTTCCAAGAAGAGGATTTGGTCCTCAAGAAGATTTTGCCAATTCAAAAGGACGTTCGAGGGAAATGGACACCTAATTATGAAGGACCATATGTTATAAAAAAAAGCTTTTTCTGGGGGAGCTCTCATACTCACCAATATGGATGGAGATGACCTGCCAATGCCTGTCAATGCCGACGTAGTAAAGAAGTACTTTGCATAATATAAATAAATATATATAAAAAAGTATATAAAAATATAAAAAAAAAGAAGAAGAAGAAAAAGCTCGTTAGGTTGAAAACCTGAAAAGGCGGCCTAGGCAAAAGTTAGAGCAACAAGATGAGCCTAAAACCTGAAAGGGCGGTTCAGACTGAATCACAAACTCGACTCTGTAACATAAACCCTTCAAGCCAAAGACAAAGGAGGTCAAAACGGGTATTAGGGTCATTGTCAAATTACGCCCTCAGAAGCAAAATCAAAGGATGAACACGAAGTCGTGATAAAGGGTCAAATTTCTCATTACTCGCAGAAGATCACTAGAGGATATATCAGCCTTTCCCTTTCTATATCTTATCACATCTCTGTGTTTTATTTTCATCATCACTGTACATACCTGATGTTTGTAAATAAAATTCTCCTTTCTTCTTACATGTTCATGACCAAATTTTATGAATAAACGAGTTTTTGCCTAAAAGAAATTTTTGAAATTGAAAACGACAGAGCGTAAAGTTATGGGGAACGAAATGCATCCTAGCGCCAGACTTCGCTTGGTATAAGCATAACCATCTCCGCAAAATATGCTCGCCAAAGTCAGAGGATGTTTCTATTTCATCCATGAGTTACCTTAAAAAGCCAGTCGCCAGGGAAGATTTACCTTTAAGTCTTTTTATACTAACTCACTTTTTTGTCAAAGGGACACTGAATCCATCATCCAAAAGCAGGTATTCGCCAAAGCTTTCCCCCAGCAAGACCCATTGTTCGTACCTAAGTGGAACGCAGACTGAGGGTCCTTCTCGAGGAAAATCACAAAATGGGATCAGATCCTTCAACCAGGATGTTTCTTTGATCAAGCTTAGGAGAACTTATCCTTCCCCAGGGATTTCACCATTACTAAGCAGCTCAAACTGGGGCATATCCCCAGATTTCTCCTCTAATCAAGGGGTAATACCCCGAATTTCCAAAAAAACACAAACTGGGGCATCTCCCCAGACTTCTCCTCCAGTGAAGGGACAACCACCCCCCAAAATTCATTCAACCTTTCCAAAACTGGGGCATCTCCCCAGATTTCTCTTCCAGTAAAGGGGCAACCCCCCAAAATTCCTTCAACCTTTCTAAAACTAGGGCACCTCCCTAGATTTCTTTTGTTCATTTAAGGGGCAGTTCCCTAACAACCTTCAGTCATGTCAAATCAGGGCATCACCCCAGGTTCATTCTCTTTCAATCGAGAGGCAACACCCTCACCTTTTACTTTTCCAGTCAACCGAGAGGCAACACCCTCACCCTTTACTTTTTCAGTCAACCAAGAGGCAACACCCTCACTTTTTACTTTTCCAATCAACCGAGAGGCAACACCCTCATCCTTTACTTTTCCAGTCAACCGAGAGGCAACATCCTCACCTTTACTTTTGCTGTTCACTGAGAGACGATACCCATGCCGTTTACTTTCCAGTCATAGATTTAGAAATCTCCTGCCTAGACAATTTCCAAGCACACCCCAGTTCATTCATTTTTCTCCAAAGCTTCGGATACCCATTTCCAGGCTGCTCGAGATACTAGGGTAATCTTAAAAAAGAAAAAGGGGATTCAAGTGTCAATTCCTAGGTTTTCCCCCTCATCTAGTATTCCTGGTTATTAAAGTCAGCATGACTTCGACAATGGTGTTCACGTCTTTACTCCCTTTCCATTTCAAAAGCAAGAAGAAACTTCATGCTTTTCTCATGAAAAAGAAGTAAAGAGGGGCATCTGTGAACACCTATTTCAGTCCGGTCGATCCATAAGTGAAAAGGGTTCTAAAAAAAAACTGACTCGGAAATGATCATTTCCGAGTAAGATAACTCGGAATGATCATTTCTGAGTAAAGAGTCTCCGAGTGAGACGTAGCCGGGTGCTATTCCAAGTAGGCTTCAAGAAATTTCCAAAAAAAAAAACGAAGGAAAGGCTTCAAAGAAAAGGCTCGGGGAAGGACATTCCGAGAAAAATGGGACTGTTATGAGTGAGTATCCCTCAATTGGAGATGAATCCGAGAGGAAGCTCCCCGACTGCAACTAATCCAAGTGAAGGATTGCTGATTGAAGCGAATCAGGTTGGGGAACAACTGCTTCTTCTAGACAAAATTGCCTCCGAGTGGAAGACTCCCGAGTGAAATGATTCCGAGTGGAAGAAACTCTGAACCTCAGAAGAACAATTGTCAGGCAAGGCATTTCCGAGTAGTGTGCCTCTTCAAACAAAGAAAGATCTGACCAGGAATGAATCACTTTCGGCCAGATTCTCAAGTTTCACACTAAGCCCGAATGAAGATTCCAAGGAAAGCACATCCGAGTGAGTTGAGGCAGAGAGCTGTATTTTCGAACAAAGCAAGGCTTAGACCTGGGAAGAATTTCTATCGGTCAGATTCTTAAAACCTAAATTCTGATTGAAAAGAAGGCCGTCTCCGAGTAAATATATTCGGGTGGCTAGATTCTCAAGTTCCAAGTCCTGAGTAAGAAGAGAGTCAGTTTCCGAGTGATTGCACCGAAGGATTAAAGCTGAGTTCTGAATTCTGATTGAAAAAAGACCGACTCCGAGTGAATAAATCCGAAGAGTTGATTAATGATTGAAGCTGTTCTGAGTGAAAACAAGGTCGACTCCGAATGAATCCGAAGGGTTGATTGTCAATCCAAATTCTGATTGAAAAGAAAGCCAGATTCCTATTAAATTACTCCTGAATGAACACATCCGAGTGGGAAGCATTGTTGAAGCTGAGTTCTGAATTCTGAGTGGGGAATAAGGCCGGTTTCCGAGTGAATGCATCCAAAGGATGGATGACGAGTGAAACCATCCTGATTGGAAAGTAAGGACGAGTGAGTGCATCCGAACTATTGATTGCCGAGTGAAACCATTTCTGATTGAAAAGTAAGTAAATACGACCGAATGGTCGGATTTTCTCAAAGTTCCATTCTGATTGTAGAAACAAGGACAACTCCCGATTGTACAACCGAATGGAATGATTGATGATTGAAGGCAATTCCGAGTGAGAAGCCAGTCGGGTTTCCGAATGAATGTGCCGAGTGGAGTGAAGGAAGGGTCGTTCGCGACTGAATGACTCCCAAGCAAATCCGAACAAGTTTCTCCGAGTGATTCAATTCAAGAGACATAGCCGAATGAAAATTTTAGGAAATGCCGATTGGATCATTTGAACTTGTTCCGAGTCATTCTTCAATCAGTGCCGATTGAATCGTTTGAACTTGTTCCGAGTCACTCTTCAGTCAGTTCCGAGCCACCCTTCAGGCAGTTCTGAGTCACCCTTTAGTCAGTTCCGAGTCACTTTTCACTCGGTTCCGATTGAGTGTACCAATTAGAATTGCTTTGCTCGTCCAGCTCCTCACAGCAACCTAACACCGACCAGCAAAGCAACACCGAGCAAAGCTTTCACTTGGTCTTTTGTGTATGAACAACACTTTTTCCACTCGGATTATTTCCCACTATGGGTGTATACCGACCGAGGCAATAAATCTGAGTCAGAAGGAGAAAACCGACCCATATTTTCCACCGATTGCCCTTGCTGACTTGGATTCCCACTATCCAAGTGGATCCTTGAATTATAGGGGGCGGCTCACAACAAGACGAAGGAGGAAAATAATAAAGAATTCCCACCAGCCTCCATTCCCTACGATTGTCAAGATCCAGGCTGTTTCTCCAACACACCATCCAAATTGCTTTGCTAATTTTGTGGGGCGGTTGATAACAAACAAAATTAAAATAATAAGTTATTCATCAGCTGCTGTTCCCCATAAAATCATTGGTGGCCAGGCTGTTCAAACAATCTGTGCACACCTCCTATAAATACCCTAACAAAAGAGAAGAAAAGGATCCAGAAAGCCTTCATTTGAGAGAACTCTAAAGCTTTTGAGAGAAGAAACACTGTCCCTCTCTTAAACCCAAAACTAGTCCCTCTTTTCACTCCGTCCAGCCCCCCTCAAACCCTCTCAACATCGTCCCTCATCCTCTCCACACCGACCTCCTCCTCTAATTCACAATCCCTTTCATCTCAAAAACCATACAGCCCTCTACCCTTCACTCAACACCGTCCCCCTCTCTCCTCACCCAACACCGTACTGCCTTTCCTTCCCTCACCCACACTCTCCATCATCCTCTCCTTAAAACACGCCGTACAACCCCCCTAAAACTCATCAACACCGTCCCTCTCCCTTCAATACACCATACAGCCTCTCACTTTCTCTTCACCCACACAGTCCTTCACACTCCACACCGTCCTTCCCTCTCCGTACAGCCCCCTCACTCTCCCCTCTCCACACCGTCCACATCCTTCCCTCTCCACACCGTCCTCACTCTCTCCTCACCCACAAAGTCCTTCCCTCTCCACACCGTCCCCTTTCTCCTTACCCAACACCGTACAGCCCTTCACTCTCTCTTAACCCACACCGTCCTTCTCCTCTCAATTAGTCTCTCTCCCTTCCCAAAAAACCACACCGTCACTCTCCTCTCAAACCAAACACCATCCTTCTCTTAAACCCATACCACCTTTCTCCTTAAAACCCATACCATCCAAGCTCTCTCTCTCTCTCTCCACTAAAACCCACACCGTCCCTTTCTTAAACCTGTCCAGCACCTTATCCTTCCACTCAACTCCGTCCAACACCTCAGTTCCTTCACACATCATCCAGCTCCTTCCTCACCATACCGGTCCCACTCTGCCCCTCATTTTTAATACTTGTATTTGTTTACTTTTTGTTAAATTAATTGTTGTTCGATGACTTTGTTTCCTTTTCAATTATCAATTAATTTTTATTGATTGACAAATTTTAATAAAAATGAGTGCTTCACACATTCTATTTGGACTAGCATAAAAGTTGTAATAATTATTATTATTCTTATTATTATTGTAATTTTTATTACTTTCTTAAAAAGGTGGAGCGAGTTTAATTTGGACGAGACGTCCTGTTAATCTCATTTTTTATATAATATCTTTTTTTAAAAAGATGGAGCGAGTTTAATTTGGACGAGACGTCCTGTTAATCTCATGTAAAAATTTTGTGTTTATTGTTGTATATTTTATCATTTCGTATGCTTTCTTTCCATGAAGAAGTTAAAATAATTTCTAAGTTAATTATAATGCGCGCTATCATATTGAGGTAACCGTTTTTATAACGGACAGTTATGAGGTGCTAATACCTTCCTCACCTGTAATCAGACTCCCGAATCTGGAATTTCATTTTTTGACCAATGCTTTAATAAAAGGTTTTCCTGGTATTTTATCCTAAAAAATATTGGTGGCGACTCCCTGTTTTGCTTTTCGAAACGATTTCGAAAAACGTTCACATTTAAACAAAATCATTTTGAGGGTCGGTCGTGCCGCCGCGATCCCGATCGCGACAGTCATTAATTGTCTATGTGTAATGAAGTAATTCTATTATGTTTGTATTAGAATATATTAAACTTGGTCTATCTCCTGAATATGATTGGCCTATGTAAAATACGCAACTATTTCACAAATGCTCAATCTAGGACTTGTGTACAACAAAAAAGTTTCATCATACTATCAGCAGGAATTTCACTCCACACTCCAAAAAGATCAAAATAAATAAAACCACCAAGATAACTGTAATCACTCAATGGACTTGTTCCTATTTGACTCCTCTAAAGTGAGGGTACTGACAAAATTAAATAAAGTGCATGAATAAGGATTGAATAGAAAATCAACAGTTTTAGATTATGATAACATTCAAGAAAATCTATAACAAATTTGTGTAAGTTGTTACAACCATTGATTTTCTAATTAACAGTTAGCAATGCACTTCATCATCTAAATAGTAATTATAACACTTTAAAAGAGACACTTCTTATACCTATAATACGTATAGATCAATAATTTTAGAATATGACAACATACAAGAAAATCTATAACAGATTTGTTTAAGTTATTAGAACTATTAATTTTTTAATCAAAAGTTATCACTGAACTTTATCATCTAAAGTGTAATTGTAACACTTTAGAAGAGACATATCTTATACTAATAATATGTATACAAATTTTTTAATCAATAGTTATTGGTGCACTTTATTTTAATTTCACAAGTGTCCTCATTTTAGAAGCGTCAGATAGGAAGAAGTCCATTGAGTGATTACAATTCTCTGGGTGGTTCTATTTATTTTGATCCTAGTAGACTACGGAGTGAAGTTCCTATTGATAGCAAGATGAAATTTCTGTTGTGTGAAGTGGGTATTTCAAAAGAACTCCCACATTGCTTGGCATGTGAGTGATGCTAGTGTATATATTGAAACTAGTGTGTTTGGGCTAATGAATAAGCAAGAAAGGTTAACGACTTGTGCGTATATGAGATTATCCCAAAATGCCAAATCTAGTGCAAAACTAGTGTGCCCCCCTGCACGCATGAATATGCGGATGTGAAAACCTTTTTATTTTTGGTTTTGTTAAAATTAATTTGAATTTCAAATCCTTATCAGGAAATAGTTGTTTTTAAAGGATTTGTCATAACATGATTCCATTATCTGTAATTAACCGTCCACTAAGGCTTATAAATAAGATTCCTTTTTAAAATTTGAAATTAATTATGAAAACCGTTTCTAATTTTTATATTTTATAATATATCTTAGTCATTTAAAAAAATTATTTTTACCCTAAACTGGTTACATGCTTTTAAATATATTACTCTAAAACCCTAAAAGAACGACTCTCTTCTACTCGCTGTCTCTCTCTCTTCTTCTCGGCTGGGTTATCTCTTTCTTTCCTCTTGCTAGTTCTAGACCTGGTTACCACCAGAAGAGGCTGTTGTATCCTGGGGAGACCGCATACTGTGAATAACTCTTAAGGGCAATGCTACTGCACACCCCAGCCTACTAATATTTTCAATAATTTCTTGTTGTACACAAGTCCCACATTGAGCAATTTTAAGATAGTTTTGTGTTTTATATATACCTATCATATTAAGAAGATTGGTCAAGTTTAACTTATTCCAATACAAACAAAAGCAACTTGGAAACTATTAAGTTTGGCCTTTTACTACTTATAATTAGTTAGTGAAATTGTTAAAAAATAAATAAATATATATATATATACACACACTAGTAATGATTGGATTGGTTTTAAAAATATGTAGTCTACCATTTTTCTAACATGTTCTTACACATACTACACATTAAGTTGCTTTATATAAAATTATTTTTGAATGAATTTATATAAAAAACTAAAGAATTCTATTAATATACTTTAAATTTTTTAAGAAATGATCATACACTTGAGAACAGATTTCCAATTTAAAGAACTAAATTAAATATATATTTGTTTTTAAAATTATGAATAAAAATACATAACATTTATTTTCCTTTTTCTGTGCAATAATAAAAACTTATTTTTTCAATCAAATTAAAATATACATGTAAATTATAAGATGATTATTGAAACTACTATGGTCAACAAGTGGTCATTAACATGACTACTTATTTTTTAATTTGTTACATATTGTGTAATAAAGAAATTCTATTTTGTTTGTATTAGAATATGTTGAACTTTGTTTATCTCCTGAATATGATTGGCCTATGTACAATACATAACTATCTGACAATTGGTTAATGTGGAACTTGTGTACAACAAAAACGTTTCCACCCTGATAACAGTAATCACTCAATGGACTTGTTCCTATCTAAAGTGAAGGCACTGATAAAATTAAATAAAGTGTACGAGTAACGATTGATTAGAAAATCAACAGTTTTAGATTGTGACAATATACAAGAATATCTATAAAAAATTTGTTTAAGTTTTTACAACTATTGATTTTTAATTAAAAGTTATGAATGCACTTTATTATCTAAATTGTAATTGTAACACTTTAGAAGGGACACATCTTATATCTGTAATATGTATAGATCAACAGTTTTAGTTTATGACAACATACAAGAAAATCTATAACAAATTTGTTTAAGTTGTTATAACCATTGATTCTTTAGTCAAATGTTATCGCTATTTTTTATCCTCTAAAGTGTAATTGTAACACTTTAGAAGAGAAATATCTTATACCAATAATATGTATATAAATTTTTTAATCATTAGTTAATGGAGCACTGTATTTTAATTTCTTAAGTGTCCTCACTTTAGAACGATCAGATTGGAAGAAGTCCATTGAGTGATTACAATTATCTGGGTGGTTCTATTTATTTTGATCCTAGTGGAGTGTAGAGTGAAGTTGTTGTTGATAGCATGACGAAATTTGTTCTTGTACACTAGCCCCACATTGAGCAATTTTCAGATAGCTTTGTAATTTATGTATGCCTATCATATGGAGGAGATTAGCCAAGTTTAACAGATTCAATACAAACAAAACAAACCCGGAAGCTATTAAATTTGGCCTATTGCTACCCTATAAATAGTTAGTGAATTTTTTTTAAAATCAAATATATATACACACACTAGTAATGATTGGATTGTTTTTAAAAATATGTATTCCACCATTTTTTTAACATTTTCTTACACATACTACACTTTGAGTGTCTTTATATAAAATTATTTTTGAACAAATTTATATAAAAACTTAAAGAATTCTATTAATATACTTTAAATTCTTTAACAAATGATCATACTGTTGAGACCACATTTCCATTGTGAATAACTAAATTAAATATTATTTATTTTTTAAAATTATAAAAAATAACATAACATTACAATCTATCTATATTATATACTTTTGTCAAACAATTTAAACCTATTATAGGTAATATTTGACACATATCAGCGTCTTATGAAGTGTGACCCTTTTTCTTTTCTTTTTTCTATTTATTAATAAATAGTCATTTTTCAAATCAAATTAATATATTAATTTCTATCAGAATCGAATCGTTAAGTTAAACAATCTATTCTCAAATTAAATTAAAATATTAATTGTCATCATAATCAAATCTTTATTTAAACATATCTTGTGATCACCTCTCAAGAATCAAATTCCTACACATGTTATTGCAATTAAGAAAAATTAAAAATTAAATGTTTTACAATTAAAAATTAAAGATAAAAATTATAATTAAATTTAAACAACCAATTTTGAAATCAAATTTAAAATGAATTGTCATCAATCAAATAACTATTTAAAAATATTCCATGATAACCTTTTAGGATTTAATAATATATAATATTTCATTATAATGTATGAATGATTTATATAAAAATAAATATGTTAGGTATTCCACTAACAATTACATACAATATGATAATATTAATAATTATATTTTCATCAAGCCATTGAATTGTCATCAATTGTCTACGTATTTTGTTTGTTTTAGAATATCTTAAACTTGGTCTATCTCCATAATATAATTGGCCTATATAAAATACAACACTATGTGAAAATTGCTCAATGTGGGACTTTTGTACAACAAAAAAGTTTCACTATCCTATCAGCAGGAACTTCACTCTGCACTCCAAAAGGATCAAAATAAATAGAACCACCCCTATAATCACTCAAAGAACTTGTTCCTATCAGACTTCTCTAAAGTGAGGGTCTTGATAAAATTAAATAAAAAGCACAAATAGCGATTGATTACGAAATAAATAGTTTTACATTGTGACAACATACAAGCAAATCCATAACAAATTTGTTTAAGTTATTACAACCATTGATTTTGTAATTAAAAGTTATCATTTCACCTTATCATCTAAATTGTAATTGTAACACTTTAGAAGAGACACATCTTATACCTATAATATGTATAGATCAACAATTTTTTGACAACATACAAGAAAATTTATAACAAATTTGTTTAAGTTATTAAAACCATTGATTTTCTAAGCAAAAGTTATCATTCCACTTTATCATCTGAAATGTAATTGTAACACTTGAATAGACATATTTTATACCAATAATGTCTATAAAATTTTTTTAATCAATAGTTATTGGTGCACTTTATTTAATTTCGTAAGTGCCCTCACTTTAGAAGGGTCAGATAGGAAGAAGTCCATTGAGTGATTACATTTATCTGGGTGGTTCTGTTTATTTTGACCCTATTAGAGTACGGAACAAAGTTCCTGTTAATAGCATGATGAAATTTGTTGTTGTACACAAGTTCCATAATGAGCAATTTTTAGATAGCTTTGTATTTTATATATGCTTATCATATTGAGGAGATTGGCCGAGTTTCGCATGTTTCAATATAAACAAAACAAACTAGGAAACTATTAAATTTGGCCTTTTGCTACTTTATAAATAGTTAGTTATTTGTTTAAAATCAATATATATATATATATACACACATATACACACACTAGTAATGATTAGATTGGTTTTAAGAATATGTAGTCCCCTATTTTTTTATCATTTTCTTACACATACTACACTTTGAGTTTCTTTATATTAAAATTGTTTTTGAATGAATTTATATAAAAAAGTTAAAGAATTCTATTAATATACTTTAAATTTTTAACAAATGTTCATACACTTAAGAACACATTTCCATTTTGAATAACTAAATAAGATATATATTTATTTTTCAAATTATAAATAAAAATACATAATATTACAATATATCTATATTATATACATTTGTCAAACATTTCTAAACTTATTTTAGGTAATATTTGATACATGTCAGCGTCTTATGAAATATGACCATGTTTATTTTCTTTTTTCTATTTAATAAAAAAAGTTATTTCTCAAAACAAATTAAAAATATATAGGTAATCTATAAGATGATTATTGAAACTACTATGGTTAACAAGTGGTCATTAACTTGACTAATGATGTTGATGGTAACGATTACAGTCTTATACCATAAAGAAGCTTATATTTTTAAATATGTTATTAATTCATCTAACAACTATATACAATAATAATAATTATTATTATTATTATATTTTCATCCAAGCATTGAATTGTCATCAATTGTCTATGTGTAATGAAGTAATTCTATTATGTTTGTATTAGAATATATTAAACTTGTCTATTTCCCGAATATGATTGGCCTATGTAAAATACACAACTATGTGACAAATGCTCAATCTGCGACTTGTGTACAACAAAAAAGTTTCATCATGCTATCAGAAGGAATTTCACTCCGCACTCCAAAAAGATCAAAATAAATAGAACCACCAATATAACTGTAATCACTCAATGGACTTGTTCCTATTTGACTCCTCTAAAGTGAGGGTACTGACAAAATTAAATAAAGTGCATGAATAAGGATTGAATAGAAAATCAACAGTTTTAGATTATGAAAACATTCAAGAAAATCTATAACAAATTTGTGTAAGTTGTTACAACCATTGATTTTCTAATTAACAGTTAGCAATGCACTTTATCATCTAAATTGTAATTGTAACACTTTAGAAGAGACACATCTTATACCTACAATACGTATAGATCAACAATTTTAGAATATGACAACATACAAGAAAATCTATAACAAATTTGTTTAAGTTGTTAGAACTATTGATTTTTTAATCAAAAGTTATCACTGAACTTTATCATCTAAAGTGTAATTGTAACACTTTAGAAGAGACATATCTTATGCCAATAATATGTATACACATTTTTTAATCAATAATTATTGGTGCACTTTATTTTAATTTCACAAGTGTCCTCATTTTAGAAGCGTCAGATAGGAAGAAGTCCATTTAGTGATTACAATTCTATGGGTGGTTCTATTTATTTTGATCCTAGTAGAGTACGGAGTGAAGTTCCTATTGATACCAAGATGAAATTTCTTGTTGTGCACAAGTCCCACATTGAGCAATTTTAAGATAGTTTTGTATTTTATATATACCTATCATATTGAGGAGATTGGTCAAGTTTAACTTTTTCCAATACAAACAAAACCAACTTGGAAACTATTAAGTTTGGCCTTTTGCTACTTATAAATAGTTAGTGAAATTGTTAAAAAATCATATATATATATATATATATATACACACACTAGTAATGATTGGATTGGTTTTAAAAATATGTAGTCCATCATTTTTTAAACATATTCTTACATATACTACACTTTCAGTTGCTTTATATAAAATTATTTTTGAATGAATTTATATAAAAAATTAAAGAATTCTATTAATACACTTGAAATTTTTTAAGAAATGATTATACACTTCATAACACATTTCCAATTTAAAGAACTAAATTAAATATATACATTTATTTTCCTTTTTCTGTGTAATAATAAAAACTTATTTTTTCAATCAAATTAAAATATACAGGTAAATTATAAGATGATTAATCAAACTACTATGGTCAACAAGTGGTCATTAACATGACTACTTATTTTTAATTTGTTACATATTGTGTAATAAAGAAATTCTATTTTGTTTGTATTAGAATATGTTGAACTTTGTTTATCTCCTAAATATGATTGGCCTATATACAATACACAACTATCTGACAATTGGTTAATGTGGAACTTGTGTACAACAAAAAAGTTTCCACCCTGATAACAATAATCACTCAATGGACTTGTTCCTATCTAACTCCTCTAAAGTGAGGGCACTGATAAAATTAAATAAAGTGTACGAATAACGATTGATTAGAAAATCAACAGTTTTAGATTGTGACAACATACAAGAAAATCTATAAAAAGTTTGTTTAAGTTTTTACCACTATTGATTTTTAATTAAAAGTTATGAATGCACTTTATTATCTAAATTGTAATTGTAACACTTTAGAAGGGACACATCTTATATCTGTAATATGTATAGATCAACAATTTTAGTTTATGACAACATACAAGAAAATCTATAACAAATTTGTTTAAGTTGTTATAACCATTGTTTCTTTAGTCTAATGTTATTGCTGCTTTTTATCCTCTAAAGTGTAATTGTAACACTTTAGAAGAGACATATCTTATACCAATAATATGTATATAAATTTTTTAATCATTAGTTAATGGTGCACTTTATTTTAATTCCACAAGTGTCCTGACTTTAGAATGGTTAGATTGGAAGAAGTCCATTGAGTGATTACAATTATTTGAGTGGTTCTATTTATTTTGATTCTAGTGGAGTGCAGAGTGAAGTTCTTATTGATAGCATGACAAAATTTATTGTTGTACACTAGCCCCACATTGAGCAATTTTCAGATAGCTTTGTAATTTATATATGTATATCATATGGAGGAGATTGGCCAAGTTTAATAGATTTAATACAAACAAAACAAACCCGAAAGGTATTAAATTTAGCTTTTTGCTACCTTATAAATAGTTAGTGATTTTTTTTTTAAATCAAATATATATATATACACTCACACACTAGTAATGATTGGATTGTTTTTAAAAATATGTAGTCCACCATCTTTTTAACATTTTCTTACACATACTACACTTTGAGTGTCTTTATATAAAATTATTTTGAATAAATTTATATAAAAAAGTTAAAGAATTCTATTAATATACTTTAAATTTTTCTTCAACCATAGAGAAGCTTATTTTTTTAAATATTTTACATATTCGTCCAACAATTACATACAATTATAATAATAATGGTTATATTCTTATCGAGGCTTTGAATTGTCATCAATTGACTATGTGTAATAAAGTAATTCTATTTTGTTTGTATTAGAATATGTTCAACTTGGTCTCTCTCTTGAATATGATTGGCCTATATAAAATATACAATTATCTAAAAATTGCTTGTGACTTGTTTACAACAAAAAATTTTCATCATGCTATCAGCAGGATCTTCACTCCGCACTCCAAAAGGATCAAAATAAATAGAACTACCCAGATAACTATAATAACTCAATGGACTTCTTCTTATCTGACTCCTCTAAAGTGAGGGCACTAACAAAATTAAATAAAGTGCATGAACAATGATTGATTAGAAAATCAACAGTTTTAGATTGTGGCAACATACAAGAAAAACCATAACAAGTTGGTCTATGTTGTTACAACCATTAATTTTCTAATTAAAAGTTATCAATGCACTTTATCATCTAAACTGTAATTGTAACACTTTAGGAGAGATACCTCTTATACATGTAATGTGTGTACATCAACAGTTTTAGATTATGACAATATACATGAAAATCTATACCAAATTTGTTTAAGTTGTTACAACTATTGATTTTCTAATCAAAAGTTATCACTGAACTTTATCATCTAAAGTGTAATTGTAACACTTTAGAAGAGACATATCTTATACCAATAATATGTATAGAAATTTTTTAATCAATAGTTATTGGTGCACTTTATTTTAATTTCGCAAGTGTCCTAACTTCACAAGCGTTAGATAGGAAGAAGTCCCCTGAGTGATTACAATTCTCTGGGTGGTTCTATTTATTTTGATCCTAGTAGAGTACGGAGTGAAGTTCCTCTTGATAGCAAGATGAAATTTCTTGTTATACACAAGTCCTACATTGAGCAATTTTTATATAGCTTTGTATTTTATATATGCCTATCATATTGAGGAGATTTGTCAAGTTAAACTTATTCCAATACAAACAAAACCAACTTGGAAGCTATTAAGTTTGGTCTTTTGCTACTTTATAAATATTTAGTGAAATTGTTAAAAAAATCAAATATATATATATATATACACACACTAGTAAGGATTGGATTGGTTTTAAAAATGTGTAGTCCACCATTTTTTTAACATATTGTTACACATACTACACTTCGAGTTGCTTTATATAAAATTATTTTTGAATGAATTTATATAAAAAATTAAAGAATTCTATGAATATACTTTAAATTTTTTAAGAAATGATCATACACTTGAGAACACATTTCCAATTTAAAGAACTAAATTAAATATATATTTGTTTTTAAAATTATAAATAAAAATAGATAACGTTTATTTTCCTTTTTCTATGTAATAATAAAAACTTATTTTTTCAATCAAATTAAAATATATAGGAAAATTATAAGGTGATTATTGAAACTACTATGGTCAACAAGTGGTCGTTAATGTAACACCCCCTTATATATATGAGATAAAAAAACTTTTTAGAAAGATATACATATTTATCACTCTTTATCTCGTGTATACAAGGACGTATATACATCTGATTTCCTTTGAATATTGAAAGTAAAAAAAATTGTCTTTCAATATTTGTCCATAATGACAAAATAATTTATAGAAATCATAAGTGATAAATCATTACAATATTATATCCGAATGAAAGAGTTTATCAAAGTTTAACCTTTACCTTGTTACAATTATCTACTTGATATTGTAATAAGGCAAAATAAAATTAAACTATACCTCTACTACAAATGTGAACAAACATTTCCTAGTCCTTGAACCATCGAGTTTTTGAATCCTACTCTTGTCATATCTCTTCATCTAATCGATTGAGGATGAGACCACTTTATCCTCTTGTAATTACATATCCTTCCATCTTGGACTGCTAGCTATATATCATATAACATATATTTTGGACACAAAAATTCAAACAAGAAGGAGTGAGAAACAAAATATAATATATTACAGATAAGACATAAGCATAAGGGTTTTCACAAACTAATATAGTAATATCAGTCATATTCTCATATACAATCAATTATGAATATAGGGTTTCCACATACATAACACTTATATTTTCCTTCATAACCATCCATATAGAATGTCACAATCACATGAATGTTATGTAATGCTTATGCTACTATCTCATTCAGTTTATGCATGTGGGCCCTTAAAGTTTTAGTTTGCACTGGGCCAACCAGGAGTTTACACTGTTTCATAAATTCTGGATAATAATAACATAAATGCCTTCATGGCATATGAACAGCTCAACTGGCGTGGAAACACTTAGAGACTAGTCAGATTGAGAAAGTTTTTATTGTGAAAGTACCCGACACTAGGGAGCGACCCCAGGTCACCTGAAGCACCCTTTAACACTCTCTCATCCCAAGGCTCGCAATTAAGCCTCCTCTAATGTATCCTCGGTTTCTATAATCCGTCCCCAGGCAATATCACATCTCATTTCTCTTTAATGATTCATGATGCATGAACTACTCGCATATTTAGTTGGTTAAGGCTTTTAGAAACTCAATTATTAAATACCATAAAGGTTCACAAAATCATCATAATAAACTGTACATTTCCATAAGTTCTTCTTTGAACTTCTGTTATACTGAAATAATTTAGTACAGTCTTCAAATTCAGATCTTACCAAAATTGAGTTTCCAAGCCTTAAATATCTCAAAGCTTTCTCTTAAAAATCTTCACATATTTACATAATCTTTCTCAATTTGAATCTTAACTAGATTGAGTTTTTGAAATCTCCACAAAATATTCTTTAGTTATTTCGTTGGGGAAAACCAAAATAATTTACTTTAAACTTCTAATTTCTAAGAAAATAATTTAAAATCATTAACTAAGAATACTTAAAACTATAAAAATTTTCTTTAATTCAAGAATTAATTATCTCAACCTCTGATTTTCATAAAATAGCTTCTTTCTAATACTAGATTTTATTATAGAGATTAAAAATAAAGTTAATAAAAATTATTTCTAAGAAGAAATAAAAGACTAAAATAATTATAAAATACTTTCTCTTGGAATAAAAATTTAAAGAGTAAGGTAAGAAAATTCTTACTGAGTTTTAACTTTCCGTCATGCTTGCTATATGCTCAAACTTCATATCACAAGGTCATCAATCATTCATCAACCACAATCAAGTATAGTAATCTCATCAATCACAATCAAATATCATCAATCATAATTGCATATTATTAATCACAGTCTAATATTATAAATCACAATATCATTAATCGAAATCAAATATAATTAACTATAGTCAAGTCAAATCAACTAAATATCGCTTATAAATATAATTCAAATTTTTAATGGTTATTTAAATTAGTAGATTTGATTTTGAGTCCTTATAGTCCATTCCTCGCACAGGTCTATATAAGTCCATATATCCAGTCTTCGCATAGGTATAGTTCAGTCTAGACAGGTCATAATAGTCCAAGTCCTTGCATAGGTTTAGTTTGATCCATATAGGATATAAAAATCCAAGTCCTTGCATAGGTTTAGTCCAGTCCGTATAAGTTATAATAATTCAGATCCATGTATAGATATTTCAGAATAAGTTACACAATATATTAAATTTATTATAAATTTTAAGTTGAGAAGTTATTACTTTAAAATAATAATATTATTAAATTTAAAAGGAGTAGGGGACTCCTCCCTTTATTCTTATGTCTTTCATATTATATTCTTATCTCACTCCCCCTTACCTTGAATTGTTACCCAAAATGAATTTGCTTTGCGCCTCCGATTTCTAGAAATATTAATACCAATCTTATTTCAGTATAAGCATAAGACGAAGATTAAGATTACTACTTAAAACAGAAATGATAAATTTTGAATAGTGAATAGTGAATAGTGAATAGTGAATAGTAAATCGTGAATAGTAACAGTAAATAGTAAAACGTGAATAGTAACAGTAAATAGTAAAATGTGAATAGTAACAGTAAATAGTAAATCGTGAATAGTAACGGTAAATAGTAACAGTAAATAGTAATTTACTATTGAAATAGTGTTTACTATGCAGAATAGTAACTTAAAATAATATTATTTTCAGTATAATAACAGATTTCTAAAAACGATATAAAAATAACCCAAAAAATATAAAAGAGAAGTATTCTTACCTTAGGATTTTGGCAGAACCTTCTCTCCAAAAACTTTTCTTCTCTCTCTCACTTCCACCACTATCTCACTAGCACTACTATATTAAGAAAACTTAATCTGAAATTGTGAATTCTAAAGAAAAAATCCTTCGGTATTTATAGGAAAAAATTTTACTATGCATTCCATTATTTTAATATAAAAGTACTATGCATTTTTGAATTTTTTATTCCTGGTTACTGTGCATCTTTTGAAAATTTCATACATGCACAGTGTTTTGCATAGTAACTGTCGGCAAAATTATTAAGTCAAATAGTAACCCTTCACTCGGTATATTTTAAATATTCAAAATGAGTCCTTTTTGAAATTTAGCGATATTATATCAGTCCTCACTAATTTTATAATAAGTAATATAAAGCTGAAATTTTAAAAATCTAAAATTTTCTGTTAATAAAAATTTATTGATACGTTTCTAATTTTTTAACGATTAGAAAAAATCAAGATTTTTCTCAAACCGATAATTTTTAGATAAGTCTACTTGAAATGGATTTTAGAAAATTTTCTTATAATTTAACTTTACATTCTTGTAAATATTTTTAATTTTAAGCAACTTTATATGAATTTAAAATTATTTAAAATATATTATTTTATTAAAATAATTCAAAATTTTCAAAAACTTTCAGAAAATCATAAATATTATGTAGATCAAAAAGTTCAAAAGAACCATAGTCTAATTCCTTCAAAATTTTATTTTAAAATTCTAATAAGAGTTAAATCTTAAATATGTAAAAACAATATATATATAACAACATAAAATAAAAATGGTGAATAATAAAGATATTAAAAATTCTTAATATAATTTTCTTAATTAGTGAATACTAATTAAGTCACTTTAAAATTCTCATTTAGAAATATTTTCATTTTTTATTATTATTATTTTTAAAAAAACAAATAATAAAAATATAAATACCAAAATTCCAAAAAAAAAATGATAATAATAAACTAACTTATAGTAAGTATTTCTCAATAAATATATTAATATCTATTTCCTATTTGTGATGAAAATAGGATGTTACAACTCTACTCCCCTAAAAGAAATTTCGTCCTCGAAATTTAATATTGTTAATAAATCTTACCATAGCTAAACTAACTGAACTGTTCTAAAATATATTTCTAGTTTCCTTGGCAATTGTGTACATTTTCCTTAACATTGCCATTTATCTCTCTTTTTTTAATCTTATCTGTATTTTTTTCCTTAACTCAAAAATATTACTCGTCTTAATTTTGTCAACCATGCTCATCATAAATTGATGGTTAACTCTAAACACCTCAATAATTACGTTTCTCAATCTATTAAAATCTTACTTAACATAATCCATAACATCTATTAATTAAAATTCCTACTCGTAACATAGTAAAATGGACTGCTAAGAATTAATTACTGGACAACTAGCCGTTAGCAACTAGCCGTTGGACTAGCCGTTGGACTAGCCGTTTATGACCGTTGCAACTCTCCCTCCCTTACTTGCTTATAAATTCTCATTCCATTCTCACTTCCTATCACAACTTCAAGATTTCTTAGTTTCTCTCTTCTATCTAATTTCTTCAATCTTTTTCTCAAGTACTATCATACTATTTGATGGCCAACCTTCCTAGAAGTAAGGAAGAACGAAGTCGGGATGGACTACAGGTTGTGGTAACAAGTGCCTCACTTCTTATAATCGTTATGATTATTTCTCTAGTTTGGATAATTTTTGTATTGCCAAGACTCTTAGACCTCTATCTATGATATACTAGATGTTCTATTTTATTTTCCTTAATGTAATCGTGTATAATAAATTATCCTAGTGAGAAAGGATAAATATGTCTTAGTCCATGTTGTACTTGTTTATCTAATTAAATCATTGTGGTCTTTGCTTCATGATAATTCAGGGTATGTAATCATTTCTTATTGTCTTCTATAATGAATTAAATATTCCTTAACTAAATGATTGCACATTCCATTATAATTGACTACAACCATTACATATATTTGATAAATTCTCCAATCTTAAATGATCACAAATCACTACGTTGACTTAGAAATACTCACTTGAATTTTTTTTTTTGGGTAACTAAGACTTATGTAATTCTCTTTATAGGAAAATCAATAAGTAAAGGTTCATATATACTTCCTCATGGTTTAGTAACACATTTCTTTATTTTAAATCTACAATGGTCATTACATAACAATGATTTATATCAGGTATGTATATTCGTCGAACAAAATCGATGACTAAAAGAAAATAACTTGATAAACATGTATCATATTGTTAGGAATCACAAAAAATATTTTATGTCACAATTTCTAAATATTAAACCAATATCGATGTCTTCCAAAGATCTATAATGCTTATTTTAGGTCATTCATTGATATATTTATCACAATAAATCAATTTAAAAAAAATTCAAAAATATATGGTTAATTACATTCGATGTCACAATCATAAAAGTTTCATTAATTCATATATTTACACACATAACCATTATATATATTATTCAATCGTAGACATCATAAATGAAAACTTCATCAAATCAAATAATAATTAACATATTTTATATGTCATACAAAAGAAGAATCAATACAAATAGCCAGAGATACAATTCCTAATATGATTATTTGTTATATCAGACAAGTTATAAATTATCATATTTCTTTCATGAAGCATACATCCACACATTTTTCTTTTCAAAATATATCACCAAAGGACAAAACTATGATTCTATCTTAAACAATTTGATATACTAGTTTGAGATTACAACAGTTATCTACCCATTGGAATTCTAATTCACACAAGTATCTCTACAACTTCAAGGACATGGTAAGGAATATCCTAATAGAATTTATTGAGTTTATCTCCATTTCTCCATATACCACATTAACCCAAGGTTAAATTCGTTGATCTTAACATCCTTCTTTTGACATGTCTTTCACTACTTAGTGCAAATCATTCGGGATGATCAGTCCCGATAGTTTATAACTAAGTAGTCAAAGTCACGACAGCTCCAGTCTAGAATTCATACCAAAATATTTCTAAGAATTTTC
Source organism: Clitoria ternatea (assembly GCA_037962975.1). Taxonomy (NCBI): domain Eukaryota; kingdom Viridiplantae; phylum Streptophyta; class Magnoliopsida; order Fabales; family Fabaceae; genus Clitoria; species Clitoria ternatea. Next base: position 34,411,358 of record CM075675.1, on the reverse strand, counting down.
TATTGTCTTATCTCCCTTGTTGTCTCATACCATATTGTAAAACAGGAAAATGTTAGAATATTTCACTATCACATATTAATCAGAGAATCAAACACCATATAATACACTTGGAATAAAAGGAAATAACTGCATTAGTTAATTTACCTTATCATTCCATCATACATTAAGGCCCGTACTTAAACAATGTCAAGAAAGACTTCAGAATGGCCGGTTTCTGATAATCCCTGCAATAACATTTTTCAAGTAACAGGCTATAAAGTTCTAACTTATACTTCTTATGAACTTAAAATTAGTTCCTTCTTTCTATACTCCTAATTTTTCTTCACTTACTTCTTACCATTTACTCCAATAAAATTTCCTCTTTTCTCAACCATAAAATCTCTTGTCAAACTTAACCATCAGAGTACACTAACATGCTAGTAAGACCATACCACAAGCCGGTTTGGATTGAACTGCTCTGATACCACTTTGTAACACCCCCTTATATATACGAGATAAAAAAACTTTTTAGAAAGATATACATATTTATCACTCTTTATCTCGTGTATACAAGGACGTATATACATCTGATTTCCTTTGAATATTGAAAGTAAAAAAAATTGTCTTTCAATATTTGTCCATAATGACAAAATAATTTATAGAAATCATAAGTGATAAATCATTACAATATTATATCCGAATGAAAGAGTTTATCAAAGTTTAACCTTTACCTTGTTACAATTATCTACTTGATATTGTAATAAGGCAAAATAAAATTAAACTATACCTCTACTACAAATGTGAACAAACATTTCCTAGTCCTTGAACCATCGAGTTTTTGAATCCTACTCTTGTCATATCTCTTCATCTAATCGATTGAGGATGAGACCACTTTATCCTCTTGTAATTACATATCCTTCCATCTTGGACTGCTAGCTATATATCATATAACATATATTTTGGACACAAAAATTCAAACAAGAAGGAGTGAGAAACAAAATATAATATATTACAGATAAGACATAAGCATAAGTGTTTTCACAAACTAATATAGTAATATCAGTCATATTCTCATATACAATCAATTATGAATATAGGGTTTCCACATACATAACACTTATATTTTCCTTCATAACCATCCATATAGAATGTCACAATCACATGAATGTTATGTAATGCTTATGCTACTATCTCATTCAGTTTATGCATGTGGGCCCTTAAAGTTTTAGTTTGCACTGGGCCAACCAGGAGTTTACACTGTTTCATAAATTCTGGATAATAATAACATAAATGCCTTCATGGCATATGAACAGCTCAACTGGCGTGGAAACACTTAGAGACTAGTCAGACTGAGAAAGTTTTTATTGTGAAAGTACCCGACACTAGGGAGCGACCCCAGGTCACCTGAAGCACCCTTTCACACTCTCTCATCCCAAGGCTCGCAATTAAGCCTCCTCTAATGTATCCTCGGTTTCTATAATCCGTCCCCAGGCAATATCACATCTCATTTCTCTTTAATGATTCATGATGCATGAACTACTCGCATATTTAGTTGGTTAAGGCTTTTAGAAACTCAATTATTAAATACCATAAAGGTTCACAAAATCATCACAATAAACTGTACATTTCCATAAGTTCTTCTTTGAACTTCTGTTATACTGAAATAATTTAGTACAGTCTTCAAATTCAGATCTTACCAAAATTGAGTTTCCAAGCCTTAAATATCTCAAAGCTTTCTCTTAAAAATCTTCACATATTTACATAATCTTTCTCAATTTGAATCTTAACTAGATTGAGTTTTTGAAATCTCCACAAAATATTCTTTAGTTATTTCGTTGGGGAAAACCAAAATAATTTACTTTAAACTTCTAATTTCTAAGAAAATAATTTAAAATCATTAACTAAGAATACTTAAAACTATAAAAATTTTCTTTAATTCAAGAATTAATTATCTCAACCTCTGATTTTCATAAAATAGCTTCTTTCTAATACTAGATTTTATTATAGAGATTAAAAATAAAGTTAATAAAAATTATTTCTAAGAAGAAATAAAAGACTAAAATAATTATAAAATACTTTCTCTTGGAATAAAAATTTAAAGAGTAAGGTAAGAAAATTCTTACTGAGTTTTAACTTTCCGTCATGCTTGCTATATGCTCAAACTTCATATCACAAGGTCATCAATCATTCATCAACCACAATCAAGTATAGTAATCTCATCAATCACAATCAAATATCATCAATCATAATTGCATATTATTAATCACAGTCTAATATTATAAATCACAATATCATTAATCGAAATCAAATATAATTAACTATAGTCAAGTCAAATCAACTAAATATCGCTTATAAATATAATTCAAATTTTTAATGGTTATTTAAATTAGTAGATTTGATTTTGAGTCCTTATAGTCCATTCCTCGCACAGGTCTATATAAGTCCATATATCCAGTCTTCGCATAGGTATAGTTCAGTCTAGACAGGTCATAATAGTCCAAGTCCTTGCATAGGTTTAGTTTGATCCATATAGGATATAAAAATCCAAGTCCTTGCATAGGTTTAGTCCAGTCCGTATAAGTTATAATAATTCAGATCCATGTATAGATATTTCAGAATAAGTTACACAATATATTAAATTTATTATAAATTTTAAGTTGAGAAGTTATTACTTTAAAATAATAATATTATTAAATTTAAAAGGAGTAGGGGACTCCTCTCTTTATTCTTATGTCTTTCATATTATATTCTTATCTCACTCCCCCTTACCTTGAATTGTTACCCAAAATGAATTTGCTTTGCGCCTCCGATTTCTAGAAATATTAATACCAATCTTATTTCAGTATAAGCATAAGACGAAGATTAAGATTACTACTTAAAACAGAAATGATAAATTTTGAATAGTGAATAGTGAATAGTGAATAGTGAATAGTGAATAGTAAATCGTGAATAGTAACAGTAAATAGTAAAACGTGAATAGTAACAGTAAATAGTAAAATGTGAATAGTAACAGTAAATAGTAAATCGTGAATAGTAACGGTAAATAGTAACAGTAAATAGTAATTTACTATTGAAATAGTATTTACTATGCAGAATAGTAACTTAAAATAATATTATTTTCAGTATAATAACAGATTTCTAAAAACGATATAAAAATAACCCAAAAAATATAAAAGAGAAGTATTCTTACCTTAGGATTTTGGCAGAACCTTATCTCCAAAAACTTTTCTTCTCTCTCTCACTTCCACCACTATCTCACTAGCACTACTATATTAAGAAAACTTAATCTGAAATTGTGAATTCTAAAGAAAAAATCCTTCGGTATTTATAGGAAAAAATTTTACTATACATTCTATTATTTTAATATAAAAATACTATACATTTTTGAATTTTTTATTCCTGGTTACTGTGCATCTTTTGAAAATTTCATACATGCACAGTGTTTTGCATAGTAACTGTCGGCAAAATTATTAAGTCAAATAGTAACCTTTCACTCGGTATATTTTAAATATTCAAAATGAGTCCTTTTTGAAATTTAGCGATATTATATCAGTCCTCACTAATTTTATAATAAGTAATATAAAGCTGAAATTTTAAAAATCTAAAATTTTCTGTTAATAAAAATTTATTGATACGTTTCTAATTTTTTAACGATTAGAAAAAATCAAGATTTTTCTCAAACCGATAATTTTTAGATAAGTCTACTTGAAATGGATTTTAGAAAATTTTCTTATAATTTAACTTTACATTCTTGTAAATATTTTTAATTTTAAGCAACTTTATATGAATTTAAAATTATTTAAAATATATTATTTTATTAAAATAATTCAAAATTTTCAAAAACTTCCAGAAAATCATAAATATTATGTAGATCAAAAAGTTCAAAAGAACCATAGTCTAATTCCTTCAAAATTTTATTTTAAAATTCTAATAAGAGTTAAATCTTAAATATGTAAAAACAATATATATATAACAACATAAAATAAAAATGGTGAATAATAAAGATATTAAAAATTCTTAATATAATTTTCTTAATTAGTGAATACTAATTAAGTCACTTTAAAATTCTCATTTAGAAATATTTTCATTTTTTATTATTATTATTTTTAAAAAAACAAATAATAAAAATATAAATACCAAAATTCCAAAAAAAAATGATAATAATAAACTAACTTATAGTAAGTATTTCTCAATAAATATATTAATATCTATTTCCTATTTGTGATGAAAATAGGATGTTACAGTTAACATGACTACTTATTTTGAAATTTGTTACATATTGTGTAATAAAGAAATTCTATTTTGTTTGTATTAGAATATGTTGAACTTTGTTTGTCTCCTGAATATGATTGGCCTATAGACAATACACAACTATCTAAAAATTGCTTAATGTGGGACTTGTGTACAACAAAAAAGATTCATCTGACTATCAATAAGAACTTTACTCCGCACTCCAAAAGAATGAAAATAAATAGAACCACCCTGATAACAGTAATCACTTAATGAACTTGTTCCTATTTGATTCCTCTAAAGGGAGGGCACTGATAAAATTAAATAAAGTGTACGAATAACGATTGATTAGAAAAACAACAGTTTTAAACTGTGACAACATACATGAAAATCTATAAAAACATTGTTTAAGTTTTTACAACCATTGATTTTCTAATTAAAATTATCAATAATGCACTTTATTATCTAAATTGAAATTGTAACACTTTAGAAGGCAGACATCTTATATATGTAGTATGTATATGTCAACAGTGTTAGTTTATGACAACATGTAACAGCCCTCGTTTGTGTGTTAGGTCCTTGAGGCCAATGGTTTTAGTTGTGTAATAATTCCATGTGTACTGCTGTCTGGGCTACGGCCGATTAACTTGTGTGTGATAATTAAATTGTTTTACAAAAATTTTATTAGTATGAGATGAATATCTCTATTGTAATGGAGATAATTAAAATAATAGCAATAATATAAAAGACTCATAATAATAGAAATTTATCAATTGAAACGTCAAGTAATCTAATAGAAATATTTAAGTCATTTTAATTAGGTTATTTAAACTGTGTAACTCCCCTGGTTTCGACCAAGAAGTTGTTTGAGAAACTTGGGTCAATTATTTTTATCCTAAAACGTCCCTCAGTCATTCCTAACAACTTTTGTGAAGGGCCCGATGCCTGTTTCCAACCACCCAAGCCTAAAAACATTAATTTTAGTTACCCGGGTAAGCCAAAATGTGCATCTGTACATATTTTGGGTGTAATTTTCTCTTCCGATATTGGATTCAAGTCATTTTGTCCCAAAATCTCCGTATTGAATTTAGCTACAACTTTTATGTTAACAACAAAGGCCAATTCGCATCCCATAAATCCCAGAAATTAAAACACTGCACCAATCCACATTTTTCCAGCAACAGCTTACACTAGCTGCGGTATTTTCCACATATCTCTCTTATATGACCATGAAATGAATGAGGCCTTCACCAAATTTTTCTTAACTCAACTATCCACAATTTTGATGCAGAACACAAAGCCCAAATCCTTACCAATTTGGCCCAGAAAAATAATTTATGCAAGGGATAAAAATCTCGTCATATCCCTGCGCTCCTTTTGTATTTGGGTCATAACTATCTCAATTCTTAATGGATTATTTTTTTCTTTATATAAAATTAAAGAGAACAAAAAGTTCTATAACTTTTATGTTCAGTTTCTAAATTCGGCCCAGAAGACCCCTTAAACCCTTGAGCAAGTTGTTGCCCCTACACTTGACACCTCAGCTTGCGTGCACCATTAACCAATTAAATCACTCCATCACTTGGACACATGTCTTAGCCATGCAAAACCCTTCACAACCTCACCATCAGCTGCTTGCGACACTTAGCAAATGCATGAAACAATTGTGACACCTCCCATTCCACATGCATCACCGTGTGAACCTTGGAGGATAAGCCTTGCATGCAAAGATTTTTCCATTTCAAAAGACTACACTTACTCTTGCCTTGTTTTCTTCTTTCTTCTTCCAACTTAGAAAAAATCCAGCCACCTTCCTCTTTAATTTTTAATATCTTCTTCCATCATCATTACACACCCATCATCCATCCATCCTAAATCACCACACCATATTACAAAATTCAAGATATACCACCTTTGATCATCAAATTTCTTCTTCTTCCTCCACCAAACAGAAACATTTTTCTCCACCTTCCACCAACCAAATTCACGTGACTCCACCATCCTTCAAGGCATCTATTTCCTTCTTCCTTGATGAAGACATCCATGGTGATTTAGAAGCAATTCTTGAAGTCCTTGGCTTTTCTTAAAACCATAAAATAATACATGCATGGTGAAGTATAAGTGTCCCTTAACACTTATACTTTGATATCTTCTTAAAGATCTTAGTTTGTATGGTTTAGATCTTGAAAAATCTTTATGAAAAATATGGATATTCAAGAGATATCATGACTGCACCATAGTTTTAGTTAATTCTTTAAATTCTGAAATTTTGATGATAAGTTACTAACTTGAGAATTTTATTGCTGCAGATTTTTTTGGTTGTAACTCTTTGCATGTGATAACTTGTTAAATTTTGTGGTGCTTGGCTTAATTGGTGGCTTGTGGTGTTAGTGATATCTTAGAAAATATTAAATCTTTTAAAATGAATTTTATAATAAATAGTGAACTAATATTGCTGCTGGAAATTTTTTTAATGGTTAGTAAACAACTTAATAATTTTAAATCCTAACGTATAAACTTGAAAAAAATGATTTTTGTGGTTGAAATTTGGTAACAGGACTTGATCTTTGAAAATTATGTGATAAAAATAAATTTTAATGTAAAACTTTAATTCTGTAATTTTTATTGAAAATAAGAATAAGTGATTTTTAGTGGTAGCAATTAAATGATACGTTTATGACGTTAAGAAAATGAATTACAAGGATATTAGAAAGTAATTCTTGGCAATTATTTGTGATGGTTGGTGCTGCTGTATTTTAATATATTTGGGCATTATTGTGATTATAAAAAATGTTATAAATGTAGTAAATAATAAAAGAATTAAAAAGGGACCCGAGTTTAGGCACGAACGAAAAGTTGGAAACGGTATAAAATGCATTTTGCTGGCAAATGGAGGAAATTGGTAAAACTATTTTGGAGAAGTATTTGGTGGTATTAGAAGTGAATTTTGAGCATGAGAAAAATATTCAAAGAAGAAAAATTGGTTGGAAAATTTTTGACGCGCGATTTGTCCTTAAAACGCATTTTTACGAACAATAAAACGATGAACTCTGGCATTGAGTAACTTTTCATGTAGGGGCTGTTTTTTGGACAAAATTCATTTTTAATTTTACTATATTTAATTAGTATTTTCAAAGTTAAACACTTTTGGCTTTGGAATCACCCAAATCGGAATTTTCTAGATAAAATACGACGAAAACGATGTTTTGACAAAGAAATAAAATTTACTACTTTGTACCTTTACTTTAGAAAAGAGGATTCTTTTATCACCAATATAAATCTAGGAGAATTAACTTATCATAATGATATATTTCCTTTAAGGATTTACAAAAAAAAATTAAAAAGTAAAATCAATCTAAATTCGTTTATCATAAGTAACTACGACGAAACGATTTTAGTAATTGAAAAATCAAAAAACTTTTTATACCTTATCCTAAATTTTCTTAGTAGGAAAACTTAATTTTCTTAAGTCATATTTTAAGAAACAGAATTGGGATATGTTATTCCTAGATAACTATTATGACTTACCAATACATTATATATTTTTACACTAGAAAATTTCCTACAAGATTTGTTTAGGAAATAACTTTGATATTCCTAATAAAATTAATTTTTGGTAGTATTGAATCTTTAAGACTTAGCATCTATAACACGAAAAATTTTATGGCTTAGATACTTTACACACTTTAAGGATAAATACGCTATGTGAGTTAGGTTCTGTCTAGAACTCGGGCACCCTAGTAATTGAGACAATACATGACATTTTACATTTGGAGTTGAGGAGGGATGCTGGAATAATCCCTTAGAGCATATAGTGATCGGTACACTGAAGAATCTATCGTGCCTCAAAACCCAAGGGTAGATTAGGGAGTATAACCGGAGGCGGGAATTTCAAGTGGCATCAGATTCACGCCCGTCGCCGGACAGCCCGTAGCAAACTCTAGTATACTTCAACAAGAGACGGGATTTTCTATGACCGTGGAGTGCCTATTCTGTGGTGATGTGTGATTGGCCATTTTGATGATTGGAACTATGAGTCCTTACCCATTTGTGAAAACCAGAACGAGGAGAGCTCTGGTCGCTCTAGTTGGGCAGGGGAGATAAGGGTGGCAGATTGTGCACATGATTATTGGTATATGAGATTGATATATAGAAGTTGGGCCCCATTTCATATTGGTAATTAATTATGATTTACAGTAATTGAATCTAACACATGCATAGCATGCCATTACTATATGATTAACCCTCTGATTGTCATTGATATTTGTGTGTGTGAAGTTTTATATGTCTATTATAAGGTATGTTGTATGTAATCTTTTCAATAGTTTGAAATATTAAGCCACCCTTGTATGTATACTTTATGGGTAGAGAGCTTTGTACTCACCCCTTTTGTTGTTATGTATTGTGAAACAACCCGATTTTAATTAAACCCAAACGGGTGACCAGGGAAATTTTTCCCAAAATTCACCATGCAGCCGGGTAAAAATAAAAACAGCATAAAGGCGAGGGAAAGCAAATACCGACCAAAGGAAGGGAAAATAAAACCATTCACAAGAAAGCCCAGCGGAAGAGCAAAGCTTCAGCGAGCCCATTACAGTGTTCACTCGCTCAAGCGAGACCCAAATCCGCTTGAGCGAGACAACCCATCTCGCTTGGGTGAACACCCATTCGCTTAAGCGAAACCAACCAGAAACCTTCCATCCATTCACACCCGCTGGAGCGAATATCTTGTTCGCTGAAGCGAACACCCACACTCGGTGTTTTCATCACTCAGATTCGGGACCACGTCCACTCGGGAACCGTCCCACATATATGATTCACCCGGTAAATCCTTACTTAGCCAAATCACAATTATAAAACACGCGGGCGTATTTCACTCGGGAAATAATTCCCTCGGATACTCCACTCGGAGTTCATAAGCTTCCCTCACCCGGGTTATTTCCCCAGTCCAATAGCACTCGGTATATTTCAACCACAATTCACTCGGATTACATTATCCGTTCCGCACTCGGCATAATTTGATCTTCCCCACTCGGAGATCACCATAACCTCTCGGCTATAAATCACTCGGTCACATATTAACCATTCATCACTTGGGTAATACATTAACCCATTCCCACTAGGAGAAATTCACCAAGTTAAGTCACTCAGACTTATTTAATACTTAATCACTCGGATTATATATATATATATCCTTGTTCACTCGGAAGAGGACACATAAAATACCTCAATCAATACCATCACAATTACTCTTCCCTCAGAAGAGGTTCACTCGGGATTTCCCACTCGGGAATATTCAAACCCTTATCACTCGGAAAAGGCCACACGCTAAGCGTCACTCGGACACGGCTCTCCCATCAATATTCCACTCGGAATTTATTAACTTAGCATATTTCGCACAACACCATATAATAAACAAATCGGGTAACTCATAATAATGTAAATATATATACATACAATGTATTTCTATCCACAAAACCCGATAGTCAACCCATAATTAAATCCGTTCGGATTACAAGAGAGCCGGCCAAGGCTTTACATGTTTATTTACAATATATATATACTATGTGTACTACAACAATCTGAGTGCCCACTACTCGGACTTGAGGCCATCTCCTCAATACCAGTCCGACCTGCATACACTGAAAAATATTGTAGGGGTGAGCTTTTACATATTAAATGACAGTTATTGACTCAGATTAACCTTAGAATCCTCAACCATACAATAACATATCTCAATCAACAATAACTCAGTCATTCAATATGAATATTCACATAACATCCGATCGAAATTCATTCAACTCAATCAGGGTTATATAATTCCCTACATTCACCCCAACATATATCATAAGCATATTATTATCTTGCGCTCGGCAACAGCATCAACATACATATATTCCAATCAGGATTATTCACCACAGCATGTATCACCACAACATCATATTGCACTCGGTCACAACATCATATTACACTCGGCCATAACATCAATATACATGCATTATCCAATCGGATTCCACTCAAGTCATTCAAGACTATATCAATCATGTTATTCCAAATAACATTCTACATATTCATACAATTCACATTGAGCTCAATGACATTCATAAGTGTGCACACATCAATTCACCCGAATCTGGTCCATTTTATTAGATTTTATTGTTGCAACATAGGCTCCAAGCCTTTTATTCAGCTCCAAGCTGATTCGGCCGTTTTACAGGTACCAAACCGTTTGCCCTCACATGTAACACAGTCACTCCAAGCGACAACGGAAGTGTTACGGGCAGCCCTGAGTCCAACCCGGTAGGCTTGCCTTGGGTCCAACCCAAGGTCTTTAAGCGTCGAATGCTTAGTGCACTAGGCACTGCCCCAAGTCCAACCCAGGGTCTTTTTATAGTGCACTCGGCACTGCCTCGAGTCCAACCCAAGGACTTTCAACACATATTCATCTGATTGCCGACGGTATTAGGCGTCCAATGCTGTATGCTCCAAGCATTTCAGTGGCGAATCGGATGCATATGGTCTTTCATCAGGCGTCCAACACCAATGCACTCGACATTCAATATCAATACATGCATCCAATGCATTTTATCATTATTATTCATAACAGGGGTCGGCATAGCAATAACACAATACATGCACTCGGCAATCACATGCACTTGGAAAATCATGTACTTTTTAATATAAAATCCCACACGGGAATTAACATAACCGACCCACATCTCATGCACTCGGCAATCACAATGCCATCCACTCGGATTATCCTTACATCAAGCATCTCATGCTTTCTCATATAACATTCCACTCGGAAATCAACACTAGTAAGCATCTCATGCTATTCCATATAAAATTCCACTCGGCATTGACATAGCAGTCCCCATCCTATGCACTCAGCATTCGCATATTCAATGTCAAGCATCACATGCATTTAAACACACCATCACACACGGGGACCAATAAAAGACCACACAAATGCACTCGGCATTCATAATATGCATCTCATACATTTGACATAACCACAACATGCATCATACATCAGATGGACGGAAATCATACACCACACTATAATAATCATCACACATCCTGGCTCAACTCAGACAACATACAATCCTAAAACAAACACAACACATCACAGTGTACTAGTTTTACCCAGAAACCCGTCCATAAACCATACATTTGAGATGCAATAGCAGCCCTTACCTGGAATGAAAATCCAGAAGCTCCATGAGCCTGCAGATCCGACCAACTGCTCCTTGGTCACTTGTTCTTCAACAGAACGACCCAGCTGTTGTGCTCTACACAGCTTTGGAGGAACACCGAGCCACTCGGCCATACGATCAGCTCTTCTCAATGCCACTCCAGGTTCTATACGCAAAACAGAGGGAAGTTCCAAACCTCCCAGGCACAACACCGTCCTCAACCAAGCATCACAGCCAGTAGAGGATTCCCAATGTTGTTCCACACTTGAACAGCCCAGTCCTCACCAACAATGGAGGACTCCCAGACTTCTAGGAACCAATGCTATTAGACAAAACAGAGGAGGATCTCTGCCTCCGAAACACATAGCACCATGCTGTTCTTCACCACTACGCTGTTCCCATCCCACTTGTGGTTCACTCAGTGCTCGAGTGGAAGAAGAAGATGAAGAAGATGAAGAAGGAGAACAGCAAGAAGAAGAAAAGTCTCTAGAGAGTTTAGAGAGAAAGGAGAATGGTTCTCCATATACCAAAGAGAGAATAAGCAGTCAGTGAGTGGAAACGTGAAAGTGAAGCTATTATCAACGTTCTGCTCTGCGCCAACTCTCCTTTCAATCAACAGCCACATCCTCCTTTAATGCCATCACATCAGCAATTAATGAAGGAGAGAGGGATGGGACCGAAACCCCATTTTCACCCACCAAGGGCACATGAGTCATTCATAGCATTATTATTATTATTATTATTATTATTATTATTCAACAATTTGCCTAATTGGCAATTAATCTTAATCAACCATTAACTTAATCAATCCATAACCTTAATCCTGAAATTTACCACACTCGGTAATTAATTAAAAATCAGGATGTTACAATTCTCCCCCACTTCAAAGAATTTCGTCCTCGAAATTCCAATATGAACTCATCTCAACAAACAGCTCAGAATATTGTTACCTCAAGTAATTACATGTCTCTGCTTCCAAAGCATTCACCGACCGGTTCATAATTCCACTCGGTATAGCTTCACCTCTCAAGCGGTTTACCGACCGCTCCACAATTCCAGTCGGCAAAACACTAAAGTCAGGTCCTACCTGGTTACATCCTCTCCATAGAATTCAATATATTTGGGGATTCAATTTTTAAAACATACAAGTTACCCCATTTAACTCTACCAATTCACCCTAACCAAGGGCACCTCTAGTTCTCTAGCCACTCGACCCTACACTTTCAACATATTGGTGTACATCCATCGTCATTTTCTCCAATTCATAGGAGTTACACGGCACAATTATGTACCCACACAGAGTATAAACTCTAAATTATGTCACATAAGACACATTATGGATGCTAATCAACCAGCTGGGAAGAATCTAGTCGGTAAACAACAGTACCGATTCCCATCAATACTCACCATTGTCCGATTCATCTCGGATTAAACCCCCGGATATTCAACATCCGACCACTAAAATCTCTCTTTAAACCATGATATACCTTGACAATACCGAGCCATGTGCTTCAATTAACACAGTTTTGCCTGGATTTACCTCGTTCAGGCACCACACTCGGTTCTAAAACCTCAGATTTCTAACCATTCCTTCGGCTAATTCCATGCCTACACCCCTGAGAGTGTCACTCGGACCTCTCAATCAAAAGGGTTGTTCGGGGTTTGAAAGTAATTCTCACCCGAAAAACTTTCCACTTACAAAATTTTTACTCGGCATTCAAGCCTACATCAATTACAAATCTGAGTTCAAACTCAGTAGCTCTAAACATTAACCCAAACACAAATATGAATAAATTTACCTCTCGGGTATCTATTCCCCTCGGGAGCCATTCACTTGGAAACTTACCTATTCAACATACCACTCGGTACCATTCCACACAGAAGTGTCATAACCAAGACACTTCGCTCAGATTTTTCCTACTCAGGAGTGCCACATTCGGACACTTCACCCGAAAGTCACACGACTCAGATGTTTCACACGGATTTCACCTAACACAAATGTGTCATCCAGACACAATTCCTTAACTTAATAATGACTCCCACAAGATGATGTTTCACTCGGAACATCATAACTCCACTCAGTAGTTCTTTCTCCCAGAAAGATTTCACTCGGAATTATCTCCACTCGGAATATACTAATCTTTTCCGAGCAAATTCTCGCCTTATCTACCACCCATCTATCTCAATAATCAATCATTATTCTAATAGCCAATTCATACCCAATAACCTCTGATGCTCTCGGAGGTAAACATATCAAGGTTAAATAAACCTTCTATTCTCATGTTGATACACAACCACTTACTGTTCACTCAATACAATTCTCATCATTACTCAAAACAGCCCGATAGACTCACCATCACCATAAGTAGCTACAACCTCACTTGCCCGACTTATGAATTGCTGCATCCAACTTATAGGATGACGTCTCATTCCTATAGGGTTACAACAATTACATAGAGTCACTGCAAAAGTGTACGCTGCCACAATACCTACGGTATGAAGAGTCGTCTTGGAACAACATGCATTACACTCTTTTCTCTCACACCGACCAACTAACTCAACTAATACTAATTCACATGAAAATTAATGGTAATTCATACATACATATAAGCACACATTTACACCAACATCATCATTATGCACCACCCAGGGCACATCACGCAATAACAATCATGAAATATCATTTACCATTACTGTAAAATAGTATAATGGTAATAGGCTTCTGACCCACACAAATTCACATAGATTCAGTACTGTATTCACCTGTCCTCACTCGGCATATCAACAATCGGCTTCCAGCCCATACCGAGTAAATATCTCTTCTTAGAATCTTATTCATCACAAAACCATGGCTCAACAGCCTAATAATCCCATATTTTATTACTCATCACAGGCCATTAATCAATTAAAGCCTAGATGTTTCACCGAGCATAAACACAATCTACCAATTGGTCATGCAATTATCATTATAATATGACTTCTAATACCACCATAGTCAATACCCAAGCGTACTCGGATTTCAACCTTACCAGTCACTATCAATCAGGTACCCCATTTATTATTTACATTTCACCTTAAGACAATTCAAGCCTCAACAATTTATTAAACAATCACTTTACTCGGCTCAACAATCCATAAGGTCAATCAGATTATCCGACTCGGAAATTCTAGGGGTCACCTAGTACCCATCGTGGGACATTCCCACAACATTCATATATCACCGAGCCGAAGCCACCACAGGGTCCAGCACCACAAAATCTGATAGCATACAATTATACTAAATCCGACCGGGATTTCCATACCTTATGGGTCACCACTAAATCAATTATTCGCTCGGTTTTCAACCACAAGATCGAGTCTAACCCAAATCCTCAGGTATCCAATTACATCAATTTCCCCAACGTACAATCATATATGATCATGCCCAATCAGTTGGGTCACCACACCTAGTGGCCTATCATCCACCAATCATTCACTCGGTTTTCACACACCAAAAACCGAGACACAACCCCAATCAAACCTGCATCAAATTTTACATGTAATCACCTATCACATACCCATATTTTCAACTTAGGAAACTGCAACGCATCACTTATACCATAAATCATATGGGGTTCCCGTGCCAAAGAATATAAAATTCATCCCAATCAAATGGCACAACCGATCCGTTAAGTGGGAAACACCACACTAAGGAATTCCTTCATTATCATTTACTTAATCAACTCAAATATGTGAGTTCTAATCCATTCAACAAGCATGACTCGGCCATGAATCCTTAGCATGGCATACACAAGAGTCCTAGCCAATTAATTCGACCTCCACCTGTATAAGGATCATAACATATATTATTCTATTTCCTTTCCAATCAACCCAGGCTTAGAATAACCTCTAAGCATTTCATAAATAACCGAACCAGGGTAGTAAGCAACTCTCTACCCCCAAACCCATATATCAACAGTAGCATCTTTCACCACTGTCCCCAACAAAACACATAGACATATATCACACAAATTATGACTGAGCATGCATCAATTCCAACAGGATATTGACGTTAGTATTTTTACAGTCGTGATTCCGTCAAATTAGTACATTAAAATTAATTAATGTAGTACTAGGGTGTCAACCTAGGTCGTTCTCTCACGGATCAACACAAAAATTTAGGAAAAATCAAGTCTTAAACTAATTTTTAACAATTAAAAATAAAAACTCAACAACTAAAATTTTTTACAAATATAAGTTCAACAAACATACAATTGGGGGGGTTTGATTGATTTTGTTATCACAATTAAAATTAAAAACAAAGTAAATATAGGATTTAAAACAATAATTAACAAGCGATTGATTTTCTTGGAGTATTATAAATAAATTTATCCTTGGTTCACTAAAGATAATTTGTATACTTTCATTACTGTCAATTTCTTAGCTCAATTTGAATTAATCAACTAAGCGTCTTTTTCAATTCACAATTCCTTTACTTTCATTAAAAGAAATGAATATTTTAATCAAGCATCCTAATTAAGCAAAAGGAGTCAAGATCGTAAAATCTAGGAATTATTGAGCATATGTAAGAACATCGCCTACATACATAATCTATTCTCAAATTATGGAATTAAGCAAACCATAATTATTAAAAGTGATTATGAAAATATTCATTAAGCATGCATATTTCCTTAATCCATTCTAATTTAAAATCTTATTTTATTCCATTTGAATAATTAAACCGATTAAGCATACAATTTTGATTAAACAAAATGGAATTAAATAAGCAGAGTAAGATTATGAAGAAATAACAATAACAAAAGCATACTGTATTAAAAATAATGACCTCAAAATTACATTACAATATTCTCCAAGAAAATCAATCTAGGGTTTTAGCCCTCCATAATAACAACTACAAAGAAAAGAAACTAACCCGGAATGGAGCAAAGAGGGGGAAGAAGAGAAGAGGAGGCTTTGTGCTTTCCTCTGATGCTTATAGAAACAAAGAGAGAAAAGAGAGAAACGTGAATTTTTTTGGTGTCTTTGAAGCCTTTGGCAATGGTCCTATTTAGCAGGACGCACAGCGTCAGCGTTGCGAATCTGCTTCCACGCTACGCGTAGTTATGAGGCTACGCGTGAGGGTTTCTGACTCAGAATACATTATTTCATCCAATAATTCTTCAATAATGCTTAGACACTTGTGCTGCATGTTCCCCACTAAGATAATGCCGTATGTCTGTAATGGATTGGCCAATAAGTGTTTTAATATAAATAAATCCTCCACTTCTGAAGTTGCACACAGCCTGTTAATGGGATCCTCGTCACTGTTGACGCTACCTGTAGGATTGATGCTACGCGTCCGTGTTGCGAATTTGCTTCCACGCTATGCGTGGTACCGGCGCTACGCGTCAGACCTAATGCTCAATTTCATAATTTCCCAATTGCAAACTCAATTATTCACTACAATATAAGGGAAATCAAGTAAGATTTATTATTTCCATTTAAAGATTATCGCCTAATTCAGTTAATATTAAATAAAGCTTGAATTATGAAAATGTGTTAAAATGCATAACATTACACAATTAGTAATGGCAAATTATACACATTTAAAGCAAGGAATTAAGGCTAAATCATGCATCATCAAATACTCCCACACTTATTCTTTTGCACTCCCGGGCAAAATCAAAATAAAAACAAGTATCACAATTTATTGAAAACATTAAGTTGAAAATAACAATACACAGAATTGGCATGAAATCTTAGGAATATACAGAGAAACAAGAGTTATTCAACATGCAAGATACAGAGCATCAAGATATATATATATAAAAAAATATTCAAACACTTAGGCATATGAAAATTAAATTAAACTGAAAAGAAAATCATAAGTGATAGAACCTTACAAAACATACTCTCAACTCTCAAGTGTTTAAGGTTTGTGTATACTCTCAAAACAATTCCTGAAAAACAAACAGTCTAAAAATTTGGCAAGTTTCTCAATTCCACAATCAACACAAATGCATGTATAGATCAACAGGGCTTTCACAGGGTTGCAATGTGGCCAAGGTCAAAATGGATGAAATATATATATTTATATATATATACCAAAAAGAATGATGAAGCAATTAATTTTTACTGGCAAACAGTGAGGGTAAAACATTTATTGTATGGTATTTGGTAAAATATATTTTTTTTTAATATGAGATTGCATAACACTTGTAACAAGAGTTGCAATTCCTTTTTGCACACCCCCACACTTATTTGAATGCCTGTTTTTGACTTGATTCCAAAGCTCCAATATATTCCTTAAGGTAGGTATATTTTTGGTTTTTCATCCATGGCTTATTTGAGTTGCAACAAAGTTAATAGTTAAATAGGCTCAAAATGGCTAGCAAGAGATAATTTATTCATAGTAAGCTTGTCTGGCTTAGTGGCTCAATTGAACAAAATGCCTGTATCATTTCAAATACATTCATATGAGTTTTAAGTATCATAAAGAAACAAGACAAAAAATTAAGATGTAAGCTTTCAGGAATTAATCACACATGAAAGGATTAAGATGGTTTAAAGTGATCCATCAAATTTAAAGGCTCAAAAATCTCACAAGGTATAATTCTATCATATATGATCATCTATCAATTATCATGTCATTCTCATCAAACCAAAATTGCTTGAGTTCAAATTATAACATATCATTAAGCTCATATCAAACATGAAAGAATTTACCTGTTACTCATGCATATCTTAAAATTCCAATAAAACATGCCTTTTTAAAACAAAAACACACACAAAATCTTTTTTTTAAAAATTTTTTTTATTTTTTTATTTTTATTTTTATTTTATTTATATATTTTTTATTTTTTTTAATAAAAGCACACAAAATTTAATCACACAACAACACATGAATGATCCCACCCCCACACTTAAATCATACATTGTCCTCAATGTAAGACAGAGCATACAAAATAGACAATATAATGAAAAAGTAAAGAGATGGGTAAGAAAAATTCCCTCAAGGTGGATCAAACTCAAATACCACATCCTTTTGAAGCAGATTGGATAATGGTCTAGCCTTCTTGTGCCTTCCCAAATCTTGCAGAGATTTTTCTTCTTGATTTTCATCAAGAGAAGTAAAGATTATTACCGGAAGCTCCTCATCATTTCCCAAGTATGAATACTTGAGGTTTTTAAGTAAGAAATTTAGCTCCAGATTAGGTGCCTGCAAAGTAGATGGAACTAACAAAGCAGATTCAGATTCTTGCACCTCAAAAATTTTGTTAGAGTCTTCTTGAAAATCTGCATTTAGAACAGGTATTTCTATAGACTCTAAATCAGTAGTTATGTATTTGTCAATTTCAGCACAAATATCACAATTCTCAGAATTATTGCATGCAAAACAACTGTATGAATCATCTATGCATTCCAAATCAACATCAGAAAAATGTTCAAAAACTAGTTCATCAATAATGTCAATTTGGAAAATAGAATAATTTTCAGAAGGGTGTTTCATGGCATCTAGAATGTTAAATCTTACCTTAGTGTCACCAAATTCCATAGAAAGGGTTCCAGCATGGACATCAATTATAGTTCGGGCTGTTTTCAAAATGGTCTTCCCAAAATGATAGGAACAGGAATTTGAGGCATACCTTCTTCCATATCAAGTACGAAAAAGTCAGCAGGGAAAACAAGTTGTTCTACCTGAACCAAAACATCCTCTATAACTCCAACAGGGTAAGCAATGCTCCTATTGGCTAGCTGAATTACTACACCAGTAGGTTGTAAATTTCCAAGAGACAAAGATTTAAAAACAGACATAGGCATAACATTTATTGAAGCTCCTAAATCTAACATACAATTTTCAAATTTGTTATTGCCTATGATACAAGGTATAGAAAACGTACCTGGATCCTTGTATTTCTCAGGGATATTTTCCTTACCAAGCAGTGCAGATATATTCCTTCCCATACTTATCCTTTCATTACCTTTGAGTCTCCTCTTGTGAGTACACAACTCCTTTAGAAATTTGGCATACTTGGGAATTTGCTTGATTGCATCAAGAAGAGGTATATTCACTTCCACTTTCCTGAAAGTATCCAAAATTTCTTTGTCCACTTCTTCCATCTTTTTACTTGGAATTGCTTTTGGTGGAAAAGGAAGAGGGATATGAGGTGGAATTTAGGATGGTTGCATTTCAGACTTGCTTGTAGAGGGTACATCATTCTCAACTGTTTCAGGCTCAGTTGTTTGTTTTTTAGGTTCCTTAGATATGGGTACTTCAAGGTTCTTACCTGATCTTAACTGAATTGCACTCACATTTCTTGGATTTGCAGCTGGTTGAGATGGTAATTTGTCAGAGTTTTGAGATTGTAACTGGCTTAATGATGAAGCTAATTGCCCAATTTGGTTGCTTAAACTCTGGATGGTAGCATCATTCCTCTGTTGATACTCCAAGTTCTGCATAGCCATTTGTTTCACCAGATCCTCCAAAGAGGGGCCATTTATGGATGGTTGAGGTGTAGGTCTTTGGAAGGTTGATGCATTGTTTTGAAACGGGGGTTGGGGATTTTGTTGTTGGTTTCCCCATCTCAAATTTGGATGGTTCCTCCAACCTGGATTGTATCTGTTGGTGGAAAGGTCATGGTTTTGTTGTTGTGGTGGTCTATCATGGTAGATGTTAGCTGCGTAGGCTTGGGGACTATTATTATCCTTCTCTTGTAGAGAAGGACAACAATCAGTGGGGTGCTCTTGTGAAGAGCAGATTCCATATACTTTAGCAGTCATGGATTTTTGATTTACTGCTAATTGTGTGACCAGAGTGGTAAGAGCATCAAGTTTGCTCTCCAATTTAATTCCAGATGAACTAGAATTGGAATCAAACATGGGTTTGAAAGAATCATTTCTCACACCAAATTGTTGAGAGTTAGAAGCCATCTTCTCAATCAAGTTTCTTGCTTCAGCAGCAGTCATATCTCCTAAAGCTCCTCCACTTGCCGCATCAATCATGTTGCGATCAACGTGGTGCAGACCTTCATAGAAGTACTGAAGAAGAAGTTGTTCAGAAATTTGGTGGTGAGGGCAACTTGCACAGAGTTTTTTAAATCTTTCCCAATACTCATAAAGACTTTCTCCAGAGAGTTGCCTAATGCCAGATATGTCTTTACGGATTGCAGTTGTTCTAGAGGCAGGAAAGAACTTTTCCAAGAACATTTTCTTTAAGTCATTCCAACTTGTGATTGATCTTGGAGCAAGGTAGTACAACCAATCCTTGGCAACAGCCTCTAAAGAACGAGGAAACGTTTTAAGATAGACATGGTCTTCTTGAACGTTTTGGGGTTTCATTGTGGAGCACACAATGTGAAATTCTTTGAGGTGTTTGTGCGGATCTTCACCCGCAAGACCATGAAACTTAGGCAACAAGTGTATAAGTCCGGTCTTAAGAATAAAAGGGACATCCTCATCAGGATATTGAATACACAAACTTTCGTAAGTGAATTCAGGAGCAGCTAGTTCTCTAAGAGTTCTTTCACGAGGTTCAGCCATATCAGAAAAACTAGCAGTAGTACTTTCAACAGATTCAGAAAAGATACTATCACTATCAATATCAACAAAATTATTATTAAATCTAGCTTCTCTAATTAACCTATGAAAATTTCTTTCAATTTCAGGATCAAATGAATATAAATGCTTAAAAGTTCTTCTAGTCATACATAGCATACAACAAGATATTTGATCATCATGAGCAATAAATCATCAAAATCCTAAATCATGCAAAAGAAATAAAATAAAACAAACAAGGAAATTTTTATTTTTTTTTCAATTTATACAAAAAAAAAATTAATCTAAAACAAGAATTTTTCCTAAAGACCGTTGATCCCCGGCAGCGGCGCCAAAATTTGACGTTAGTATTTTTACAGTCGTGATTCCGTCAAATTAGTACATTAAAATTAATTAATGTAGTACTAGGGTGTCAACCTAGGTCGTTCTCTCACGGATCAACACAAAAATTTAGGAAAAATCAAGTCTTAAACTAATTTTTAACAATTAAAAATAAAAACTCAACAACTAAAATTTTTTACAAACATAAGTTCAACAAACATACAATTGGGGGGTTTGATTGATTTTGTTATCACAATTAAAATTAAAAACAAAGTAAATATAGGATTTAAAACAATAATTAACAAGCGATTGATTTTCTTGGAGTATTGTAAATAAATTTATCCTTGGTTCACTAAAGATAATTTGTATACTTTCATTACTGTCAATTTCTTAGCTCAATTTGAATTAATCAACTAAGCATCTTTTTCAATTCACAATTCCTTTACTTTCATTAAAAAAATGAATATTTTAATCAAGCATCCTAATTAAGCAAAAGGAGTCAAGATCGTAAAATCTAGGAATTATTGAGCATATGTAAGAACATCGCCTACATACATAATCTATTCTCAAATTATGGAATTAAGCAAACCATAATTATTAAAAGTGATTATGAAAATATTCATTAAGCATGCATATTTCCTTAATCCATTCTAATTTAAAATCTTATTTTATTCCATTTGAATAATTAAACCGATTAAGCATACAATTTTGATTAAACAAAATGGAATTAAATAAGCAGAGTAAGATTATGAAGAAATAACAATAACAAAAGCATACTGTATTAAAAATAATGACCTCAAAATTACATTACAATATTCTCCAAGAAAATCAATCTAGGGTTTTAGCCCTCCATAATAACAACTACAAAGAAAAGAAACTAACCCGGAATGGAGCAAAGAGGGGGAAGAAGAAAAGAGGAGGCTTTGTGCTTTCCTCTGATGCTTATAGAAACAAAGAGAGAAAAGAGAGAAACGTGAATTTTTTTGGTGTCTTTGAAGCCTTTGGCAATGGTCCTATTTATAGTGAAACGTCAGCAGGACGCACAGTGTCAGCGTTGCGAATCTGCTTCCACGCTACGCGTAGTTATGAGGCTACGCGTGAGGGTTTCTGACTCAGAATACATTATTTCATCCAATAATTCTTCAATAATGCTTAGACACTTGTGCTGCATGTTCCCCACTAAGATAATGCCGTATGTCTGTAATGGATTGGCCAATAAGTGTTTTAATATAAATAAATCCTCCACTTCTGAAGTTGCACACAGCCTGTTAATGGGATCCTCGTCACTGTTGACGCTACGCGTAGGATTGATGCTACGCGTCCGTGTTGCGAATTTGCTTCCACGCTACGCGTGGTACCGGCGCTACGCGTTAGACCTAATGCTCAATTTCATAATTTCCCAATTGCAAACTCAATTATTCACTACAATATAAGGGAAATCAAGTAAGATTTATTATTTCCATTTAAAGATTATCGCCTAATTCAGTTAATATTAAATAAAGCTTGAATTATGAAAATGTGTTAAAATGCATAATATTACACAATTAGTAATGGCAAATTATACACATTTAAAGCAAGGAATTAAGGCTAAATCATGCATCATCAGATATCACAAGCAATAATGACAACCGGTCATATTGCACAAAACCGCCCACACACAGTAGGCATACCTTGGCCATGGACCTTTTAAGTCCGCTCTGATACCAAAATGAAACAACCTGACATTAATTAAACCCAAACGGGTGACCAGGGAAATTTTTCCCAAAATTCACCATGCAGCCGGGTAAAAATAAAAACAGCATAAAGGCGAGGATAAGCAAATACCAACCAAAGGAAGGGAAAATAAAACCATTCACAAGAAAGCCCAGCGGAAGAGCAAAGCTTCAGCGAGCCCATTACAGTGTTCACTCGCTCAAGCGAGACCCAAATCCGCTTGAGCGAGACAACCCATCTCGCTTGGGTGAACACCCATTCGCTTAAGCGAAACCAACCAGAAACCTTCCATCCATTCACACCCGCTGGAGCGAATACCTTGTTCGCTGAAGCGAACACCCACACTCGGTATTTTCATCACTCGGATTCGGGACCACGTCCACTCGGGAACCGTCCCACATATATGATTCACCCGGTAAATCCTTACTTAGCTAAATCACAATTATAAAACACGCGGGCGTATTTCACTCGGGAAATGATTCCCTCGGATACTCCACTCGAAGTTCATAAGCTTCCCTCACCCGGGTTATTTCCCTAGTCCAATACCACTCGGTATATTTCAACCACAATTCACTCGGATTACATTATCCGTTCCGCACTCGGCATAATTTGATCTTCCCCACTAGGAGATCACCATAACCTCTCGGCTATAAATCACTCGGTCACATATTAACCATTCATCACTCGGGTAATACATTAACCCATTCCCACTAGGAGAAATTACCAAGTTAAGTCACTCGGACTTATTTAATACTTAATCACTCGGATTATATATATATATATATATATATCCTCGTTCACTCGGAAGAGGACACATAAAATACCTCAATCGATACCATCACAATTACTCTTCCCTTGGAAGAGGTTCACTAGGGATTTCCCATTAGGGAATATTCAAACCCTTATCACTCGGAAAAGGCCACACACTAAGAGTCACTCGAACACGGCTCTCCCATCAATATTCCACTCGGAATTTATTAACTTAGCATATTTCGCACAACACCATATAATAAACAAATCGGGTAACTCATAATAATGTAAATATATATACATACAATGTATTCCTATCCACAAAACCCGATAGTCAACCCATAATTAAATCCGTTCGGATTACAAGAGAGCCGGTCAAGGCTTTACATGTTTATTTACAATATATATATACTATGTGTACTACAACAATCTGAGTGCCCACTACTCGGACTTAAGGCCATCTCCTCAATACCAGTCCGACCTGCATACACTGAAAAATATTGTAGGGGTGAGCTTTTACATATTAAATGACAGTTATTGACTCAGATTAACCTTAGAATCCTCAACCATACAATAACATATCTCAATCAACAATAACTCAGTCATTCAATATGAATATTCACACAACATCCGATCGGAATTCATTCAACTCAATCAGGGTTATATAATTCCCTATATTCACCCCAACATATATCATAAGCATATTATTATCTTGCGCTCGGCAACAACATCAACATACATATATTCCAATCAGGATTATTCACCACAGCATGTATCACCACAACATCATATTGCACTCGGCCACAACATCATATTACACTCGGCCATAACATCAATATACATGCATTATCCAATCAGATTCCACTCAAGTCATTCAAGACTATATCAATCATGTTATTCCAAATAACAT
Source organism: Clitoria ternatea (assembly GCA_037962975.1). NCBI lineage: Eukaryota > Viridiplantae > Streptophyta > Magnoliopsida > Fabales > Fabaceae > Clitoria > Clitoria ternatea. Next base: position 34,386,725 of record CM075675.1, on the reverse strand, counting down.
TCTACATATTCATACAATTCACATTGAGCTCAATGACATTTATAAGTGTGCACACATCAATTCACCCGGATCCGGTCCATTTTATTAGATTTTATTGTTGCAACATAGGCTCCAAGCCTTTTATTCAGCTCCAAGTTGATTCGGCCGTTTTACATGTACCAAACCGTTTGCCCTCACATGTAACACAGTCACTCCAAGCGACAATGGAAATGTTACGGGCAGCCCCGAGTCCAACCCGGTAGGCTTGCCTTGAGTCCAACCCAAGGTCTTTAAGTGTCCAACGTTTAGTGCACTAGGCACTGCCCCAAGTCCAACCCAGGGTCTTTTTATAGTGCACTCGGCACTGCCTCGAGTCCAACCCAAGGACTTTCAACACATATTCATCTGATTGCCGATCGGTATTAAGCGTCCAACGCTGTATGCTCCAAGCATTTCAGTGGCGAATCGGATGAATATGGTCTTTCATCAGGCGTCCAACGCCAATGCACTCGGCATTCAATATCAATACATGCATCCAATGCATTTTATCATTATTATTCATAACAGGGGTCGGCTTAGCAATAACACAATACATGCACTCGGCAATCACATGCACTTGGCAAATCACATACTTTTTAATATAAAATCCCACACGGGAATTAACATAACCGACCCACATCTCATGTACTCGGCAATCACAATGCCATCCACTCGGATTATCCTTACAACAAGCATCTCATGCTTTCTCATATAACATTCCACTCGGAAATCAACACTAGTAAGCATCTCATGCTATTCCATATAAAATTCCACTCGGCATTAACATAGCAGTCCCCATCCTATGCACTCAGCATTCGCATATTCAATGTCAAGCATCACATGCATTTAAACACACCATCACACACGGGGACCAATAAAAGACCACACAAATGCACTCGGCATTCATAATATGCATCTCATACATTTGACATAACCACAACATGCATCATACATCATATGGACGGAAATCATACACCACACGATAATAATCATCACACATCCTGGCTCAACTCAGACAACATACAATCCTAAAACAAACACAACACATCACAGTGTACTAGTTTCACCCGGAAACCCGTCCATAAATCATACATTTGAGATGCAATAGCAGCCCTTACCTGGAATGAAAATCCAGAAGCTCCATGAGCCTGCAGATCCGACCAACTACTCCTTGGTCACTTGTTCTTCAACAGAACGACCCAGCTGTTGTACTCTACACAGCTTTAGAGGAACACCGAGCCACTCGGCCATACGATCAGCTCTCCTCCATGCCACTCCAGGTTCTATACGTAAAACAGAGGGAAGTTCCAAACCTCCCAGGCACAACACCATCCTCAACCAAGCATCACAGCCAGTAGAGGATTCCCAATGCTGTTCCACACTTAAACAGCCCAGTCCTCACCAACAATGGAGGACTCCCAGACTTCTAGGCACCAATGCTGTTAGACAAAACAGAGGAGGATCTCTGCCTCCGAAACACACAGCACCATGCTGTTCTTCACCACTACGTTGTTCCCATCCCACTTGTGGTTCACTCAGTGCTCGAGTGGAAGAAGAAGATGAAGAAGATGAAGAAGGAGAACAACAAGAAGAAGAAAAGTCTCCAGAGAGTTTAGAGAGAAAGGAGAATGGTTCTCCATATACCAAAGAGAGAATGAGCAGTCAGTGAGTGGAAACGTGAAAGTGAAGTTATTATCAACGTTCTGCTCTGCGCCAACTCTCCTTTCAATCAACAGCCATATCCTCCTTTAATGCCATCACATCAGCAATTAATGAAGGAGAGAGGGAGGGGACCGAAACCCCATTTTCACCCACCAAGGGCACATGAGTCATTCATAGCATTATTATTATTATTATTATTATTATTATTATTATTATTCAACAATTTGCCTAATTGGCAATTAATCTTAATCAACCATTAACTTAATCAATCCATAACCTTAATCCTGAAATTTACCACACTCAGTAATTAATTAAAAATCAGGATGTTACATATTGTTTTCCTTCTCTGTGATCATCAGCTGAAGGTCAAGGCGATCATGGGCAAGACTTGGACTACCTGTAGTAGAAGATACCAGTTTGGAAGTGGCGACTATGTATATTTCCTGTTTATGTCGACATCGTTACAGACTCGATATTTTATTCTGTTGTTATTTTACAGTAGTTGTTGAGAGCTTGTGAGCCCCATATTCTTTCATGTACTCTCATGTTAAAAGAATCGATCTATATAATGTCTTTATTTAATTCGTGTGCTGATGATCACCAATCAAAAAAAATAAAAAAATATACTTCTATTTTTAGTGACTCCTTAATTAAATAGGACATTCTAGTGTAAGAATTAGTCTTAGTTAATCGAGGGTGTCACACAATATACAAGAAAATCTGTAACAAATTATTTTAAGTTATTATCACCATATATTTTCTAATCAAATGTTATCGCTGCACTTTATCATCTAAAGTGTAATTATAACACTTTAGAAGAGACATATCTTATTCCAATAATATGTGTATAATTTTTTTTATTCTATAGTTATTGGTGCACTTTATTTTAATTTCACAAGTGTCCTCACTTTAGAAGGGTCAGATTGGAAAAGTCCATTGAGTGATTACAATTATCTGCGTGGTTCTATTTATTTTTTGGAGTGAAGTTCTTATTGATAGCATGACGAAATTTGTTTTTCTACACAAGTCCCACATTGAGCAATTTTCAGATAGCTTTGTAATTTATATATTCTTATCATATGGAGGAGATTGGCCAAGTTTAACATATTCAATACAAACAAAACAAACCCGAAAGCTATTAAATTTGGCATTTTGCTACCTTATAAATAGTTAGTGATTTTTTAAAATTCAAATATATATATATATATATATATATATATACAAACACGCTAGTAATGATTGGATTGGTTTTGAAAATATGTAGTCCATTTTTTTAACATTTTCTTACACATACTACACTTTGAATATCTTTATATAAAATTATTTTTGAATAAATTTATATAAAAAAGTTAAAGAATTCTATCAATATACTTTAAATATTTCTTCTACCATAGAGAAGCTTATATTTTTGAATATTTTACGTATTCGTTCAACAATTACATACAATTATAATAATAATAGTTATATTTTCATCGAGGCATTGAATTGTCACTAATTGTCTATATGTAATAAAGTAATTCTATTTTGTTTGTATTAGAATATGTTAAACTTGGTCTCTCTCCTGAATATGATTGGCCTATATAAAATACACAACTATCTAAAAATTGCTCAATGTGTGAGTTGTGTACAAAAAAAATTTTCATCATATGCTATCAGCAGGATCTTCATTCCGTACTTCAAAAGGATCAAAATAAGTTGAACTACCCAAAAATTTGTAATAACTCAATGTACTTGTTCCTATCTGACTCCTCTAAAGTGTGGGCATTGACAAAATTAAATAAAGTGCATGAATAATAATTGATTAGAAAATCAACAGTTTTAGATTGTGACAATATACAAGAAAAACCATAACAAGTTTGTTTACGTTGTTACAACCATTGATTTTCTAATTAAAAGTTATTAACACACTTTATCATCTAAATTGTAATTGTAACACTTTAGAAGAGACGCATCTTATACATATAAGTAAATCAACTGTTTTAGATTATAGCATACAAGAAAATCTATACTAACTTTGTTTAAGTTGTTACACCCATTGATTTTTATTACAATCTCATCGAGTGATAAAATTCTTGCCAAGCGCACCAATCATTAAAATTGAGTATATTTGATTGTTCCCATTGGGATTGTGTTAAGTACCACAATCTTGAGAAACCTATAGCTGAACCTCACAACAAAGGCAATTACATTTTGTAGTTTCTTGAATTTTATGTTGTTTTTGTGAATTTTCATATAGTAGTGACACAAGTAGAATTAGGTCAGCGATTAATCTATACTAAACATACAGATTGGAATTAATCTCAGTACACAATTTCACTAAAATCCTAATGGCAATAGCTTTGGATTCAATTAAAGCATGATTCAATTTCACATATGAATAACTCCTAATTCCTTAGGCAATAGTTACTAACTTAACACAAAGTAATCCTAATTCCTTAGGCATTAGTTCATGTCAAATCCAATTGTGAAATTTAAGGAACCCTAGCTGTACACCTAATTCCTTAGGCATGAAGCAACTAAGTTAGAAATTCAATCTGAAGCTTTCACCATGATTCCTCTCTAGTGATTGCCTCTGAGTGAGCCCTGGATTTCCCAACCCAAGAGATGTGATCCAACACTTCCTCTATTCAGAACTTGCTTCAAGTGATTCATCAACTTCAGCCACTTGAATCTCAGCTTGGTTGAAGCTTTAATCAATCCCAATCCTAGGGAATTAAGCACCCATGAGGAGAACAAAAATGGATATAGAGGATGAGGTTGTGGATGAGAGAATTTAGAGAGAGAAGGTCTAGAGAGATAAGAGAAATCAGAGAATGAGAGTTAGATCTAAAATTAGCTAGAAAGTTAGTTGGATTTGCCTTTACAATCAAGCTATATATAGCTTACCTAGGTTAACTAATAATCCCAATTAAATAATTACAAAGAATAAATGTAATAAAAACGTACAAAATAAATAACTAACTTAAATTAAAGAAAATTACAAAAATGTAAAATCTGTAATAAAAATGACAACAGGGTGGATCAGTCATCTGGTGTAAGTACACCAGCTCTGGGCGTAGGTACGCTGGTGGGTTGGGTCAGGGAATAACAACAACACGTAGGAACATTGAGGCTGAGCATAGGCACGTATGGCGGGGTGTAGACACGCTGAAACTAGGCGTGAGGGCGTTGTCCTACTGAAAAGTAGGTCTGATGTTGGGCGTTCTTGTGCGCGTAGGCACGCTTGTATCCAGTGTAGGAACGCTGATTTTCTGGAAATCATGTCTGAAGGTGAACTGATGTGCGTACCTACGTTGGAAGCAGGCGTGGGTACACTAGATGAGTCTACCTTGGCATGCTGGTGGAATCCTTGGCACAGGGTCAATAGGCGTAGGAACGCCCTGTTGACAGCACCTACAATTTTTGATTAAATCTCTTTATGTAATCAATAATTAATTATTTAATTAAAAATAATTAACTAAATTATTAGTTATCTAAATTACTAAAAATACTAATTACTTACTAAATAAATAAAATAATAATTAAATTGATATTTAAATTATTAAAATATAACTAGAAATAACCCTACAAAATAAGTCTTTTCAAGACTTATCAATTTTCTAATCAAAAGTTATCACTAAACTTTATCATCTAAAGTGTAATTGTTACCCTTTAGAAGAGACATATCTTATACCAATAATATGTATACAACTTTTTTAATCACTAGTTATTGGTGCACTTTATTTTACTTTTGCAAGTGTCCTCACTTTAGAAGCGTCAAATAGGAAGAAGTCCATTGAGGGATTACAATTCTCTGGGTGGTTCTATTTATTTAGATCCTAGTAGAGTACAGAGTGAAGTTCCTGTTGATAGCAAGATGAAATTTCTTGTTGTACACAAGTCCCACATTGAGTAATTTTTAGATAGCTTGGTATTTTATTTATGCCTATCATATTAAGGAGATTGGCCGAGTTTAATTGATTCTAATACAAAAAAAACAAACTTAGAAATTATTAAGTTTGGCATTTGGCTACTTTATAAATAGTTAGTGAAATTCTAAAAAAAATCAAATATATATATACACACACTAGTAATGATTGGATTGGTTTTAAAAATATGTAGTCCACCATTTTTTTAACATTTTCTTACACATACTGCACTTTGAGTTTTTTACATAAAATTATTTTTGGATGAATTTATATAAAAAACTTAAAGAATTCTATTAATATACTTTAAATTTTTTAACAACTGATCATACACTTGAGAACAAATTTCCAATTTGAATAACTAAATTAGTTAATATTTTTATTTTTAAAATTATAAATAAAAATACATAACGTTTATTTTCCTTTTTCTGTGTAATAATAAAATAATCAAATTAAAATATATAGGTAAATTATAAGATGATTATTGAAATTACTATGGTCAATAAGTGATCATTAACAAGACTACTTATTTTTAAATTTGTTACATATAGTGTAATAAGGTAATTCTATTTTGTTTGTATTTGAATATGTTGAACTTTGTTTATCTCTTGAATATGATTGGCCTATATACAATACACAACTATCTGAAAATTGCTCAATGTGGGACTTGTGTACAACAAAAAGGTTTCATCTTTCTATCAGTAGGAACTTAACTCCTTACTCCAAAAGGATGAAAATAAGTAGAACCACCCAGATAACAGTAATCACTCAATGGACTTGTTCCTATCTCACTCCTCTAAAGTGTGGGCATTGACAAAATTAAATAAAAAGTATGATTAACGATTGATTAGAAAATCAACAGTTTTAGATTGTGACAACATACAAGAAAATCTATAAAAAAATTTGTTTAAATTTTTACAACCATTGATTTTCTAATTAAAAGTTATCAATTGTTGGCCCATAAACAGTGTTGGGTCTTTTATTGGTAAGCGCACCAATCGATTGTAGTTTTCAAATTTAGATATCATTCCCACAAGGATTGAATGTCTCAGTAATCATAGCAATTCTTATTTACTATGGTAAAATTATCAACACTTGTTAACAAAAGAATGATTTATATACAGTTTTTACAATATTCACAGATTGAATGGTTGATTTGTTCATGTGAAGTAAAAAAAATATAAAAACTATTTAAAAATAAAGTTGAGTTGTAATTTAGAATAGATCAAATACTTAAGGTAAAAACATAGATTAACAAACTATGTTGGAATTAGGATCCCCTTTTCTAGAACATAACGAAGTAATTATGAACATGCATATTTAATCATCAAGTTCATGTCATTGCAGTTTAAAATCATTATAACTGATCCCTCGTGATATAAATTCTAAGTAATTACCGTAAAGTCTGATCCCTCAGATGCTTTCTCAGTAAAAACTTGCTTTAAATCCTGGCCTTAACACAACAATAATTACCAACTCTATCCCTAGTAATTGGTATATTAAGGGTACTTCAACTTTTACTTTCGTTAAACCAAGTTTTAATACATACATGAAAATCATTCTCCCGTTTGACATTCATACTAATAAAACAAGTTTCAACACACATGAAAATTATTATCCCGTTTGACATTCATACTAATAAAAGATTGAAACACTAACATAGCTCTTAAATCATAAACATGCATGAGTTATAATCACAACATCATATATTAGATAGGTTCACCAAATTCCAACATAAACAAATTAGTTACACATGGTAAAAGTAAAAATAACACTTACAGAGGTTAATATTATGAAGACTTTGCAATACTTCACGATACAAATGATCACAATACCACACAACACTCTCAAATTTCTAGAAACTATGCTAGACTACAAACTCATAAAAGAACACTCAAAACTCGAGTGAAAAGAGAGGAAAGAAGCTACTGAATATAGAATGGAATGCCTAGAATGCCTTGAGAATGGCCTATTTATAGAGCTGAGGAAGGGTCCTGACCCTACACGTCAGGTTCCTAAGTCAGCATCCATTAAACGCATGATTAAAGCTATGATTAAGCAATTTTTAATTACATAATGCCCAGACAATGGAGTCCCTGTCTCCCACTACGTTTTTAGCATCTGGTGGTAATGGGTTGACCAATAATGGCCATTTGGTTGAGTGCTTGGCCACCTGGAAGTGTTTTCCACGTTGCAATTGACGCTACGCAGGGCACTAATGCGTAGCGTAAGCATCGAAACCCTGACGCTACGCGTGGGCTTGATGCTACGCGTCAGCTCTCCAGTTCTTGAATTTTCTCTTTGATTTTGACCTGTAAAACTAGAGAAATTTGATCAAGGCAGATTAAATCCAATAACTTCTATTTATTACAATTAAAACCTAAATTTCTAACAAATTAAACAAATTTTTATTATTTTCACAAAATTTTTATTATGAAAATTACTGTAAATTTAAGGACTAACAAATACCCCCAACTTAGGACATTGCTCTCCCTCGAGCAAAATAAACAAAAACAAAAACAATCTTTTTGAGATCAAATTTTGAATTAGTCCAAAAATTTACCACAAAAAATAATTTACAACTTACCATTTAAAATATTCAAAGAATAAATATCTTAATGTAAGAAAGACCTAAAGATAAAATTTTCACAATGTCATATGAATAAATCAATCTCATTTCAAGGCTTACCTCATAAGTGTTTATCTCTGTAAAAAGGTAACCTATTTCACTCAATCAATCATAAATCAAACAAATTTAATTTTGATTTTTATCTAATCAATGGTTATTAATACAGAATCAAACAAGAATCACAAGGTCTTTTCAAGGGTTATAATGAGGCTTAGCTACAAGAAATTATGGTTTTTCTTGGAATTCAAACACCTGAAATCATAAAAGAGCATTTCACAATTTCTTTCGGGTGTTTTTCTTGTCCTAAAATCTTACTTCCCTTTTTGGTAAATGCCCCCAACTTAATCCTTTTCATTGTTTCTTTTCTTTTGATTTCATGCATACCTTTTTCTTTATTTTTCATTCATTTTTCTATTTCTGTATACATGCATCATTGTTGATTTGGAAAGAACAAAGTTTTCATAATTTTCATTCTTTAATTTGTATACGCACTCAAAATATTTTTCATTTTGATTATTTGCTCTTTTATTCAATCAAGTAAAGGGAATGGTTAAAAATTATTAAGGGCTAGGGGTGCCAAAGAAATTCTTTTTCAGGCTCAAAATTGACTATCAAAGGATAAATAAATTTTTACCAAGGTAAGCTTTTTGGCCTAAGGCTTTTGCTTTTACCAAAAATGCGCCTTGATCATATTCTTGGATCCTCTGTATAACAACACAAATCAAAGAATTAAGCAAAATCAATTTGAATGAAGTTATGTCGAAACCCTCAAGTGTTTAAAGATCTCTCAACTCACCGGGTTTTCAAAATTAGCTTGATTATTAATAAGAGTATTGTATTTGATTTTATCAAAATGTCTTAGTTATAAAAAGAATTTGATTATTGATTGTAAAAATGATTTATTGTATAAAAATTTCAAGTATGTAAAATTTTCAAAATTTCTCAAAATTTGATCATTTTATTTTATTTAGAAAAACACTTATTTTTTTATGAAACTAAAATATCACACCACACACAATAAATAAAACCTAAATATATAATCCAAAATATCAATAAATAATCCAAATGTAAATGTCAAACTAAATAAGAACTAAAATGTACTGACAATAATGAAAATGCATAAATAAAAGTGAGATGACATCCTCAGTCATCATCCTCTATCTGATCATCATCCTCCTCCTCATCAACATCACCTTTTGTGTTAGCATGAGCTCCTGATGGTCCACCTGTCTCAGGGTATGTGGGCTGATCACCAGGCCAAGCTACACGAGCTACAAACTCAGCTGGTGTCATGTATGGTGCTCCCTCTCCCTAAATCTTGTACTGATTGAATGAATCATGAAGGTGCATGTAGGCTCGGTGAGAAGCAGCCATCATCTACATCATATGCTGATGCTCCACACTCATCCTGGCAATTCCCTCAGTAATAACATCGGTGGATGCTGGTAGTGGTGGTCTTCTAAGTCTCTGTCTGGGCTGAGCCTCTTGCTCAAGAGGTGGAAGCTCACACTGCTGAACAAAATAAGCTCTGGTCCCCTGAACATTGGGTACCCAACCCGATGAACTAGTGAACTCTGGTAATGGCACCTGCACCCCCTGCCTCCTCAGTAAGGCAGAAATAATCAAAGGGAAAGGTACAGGGTGATTCATCTTATACCCGAGGACATAAAGGTGAATCTGCTCAGAGATAAGGGCAGCGATGTCGATAGTGTGTCCCTAGAGGATAGAGTAGAGAAGGCAGCAACGGTCAACTGATAGAGAAGAAAGGTGGGTGACTAGGGTGATGTTGTGGAGCATAAGATACATCGACGCTTGGGCTAAAGGGGTCATCTAGGTCTTGAGGAGGTTTGATGGAGATCTGTTCACCTTACTCAGGTTAAAGAAGATCCCATCCTTGTTCAATAAATAAGCAACCTGATCCAGGAAGTATCCTAGATTACCATCCTCAGTAGCGACCTTGTTTCTGTTCTCTATCCAGAAACAAGTATCACTCTCGGGAGTAGGCTCCCAAGGATTACCCAGTAGGGTACTAATGGTGTCCCTGTCATATGTGATGTGCCGACCCCTCACCAAACTCATCCTCTACTGTCCAATATTTGGCGAGTCTTGGCGTGTCCTAAAAGCATTTGCGTAAAACTCCATAACTAAGATGGGGTCTCCCTTAGTAGGTAAGGAAAACAGAGACCCTCATCTCTTCCTGTGAATCTCATCCTGCATATGACATCCCGACGCTGTTGAGGGCAGGGAATGATCGCCGGTGCATGGGCACGGACAAAGAGTGGCTCCTGGCAGGCTTCTAGTGAGGAATGTGACATTTTGGGCACTGTTGAGGGGGGGAGTGATCGCCGGTGCATAGGCACGGACAAGGAGCGGCTCCTGGCAGGCTTCCAGTGGGAGGGACACATTAAAGAACTGAATACATACCGGAATGAGAGGGATCCAAAGATTGTATAGGTATGGGACTATACATTCTAGGATAGCTTAAAGGAATGAATTCGTACTACCTATACCAACAAATGCATTAGCCTTTTGGATGGCCTATCACTTAAGGACTCCAAAGTTAAGCGTGCTTAACTTGGAGTAATTATGGGATGCGTGACCTCCTGGGAAGTTTTTGGGAAGTGTGTGATTGAGGACAAAGCACACTGGAAAAGTCTCGTGTTGGTTTGTGGGGAGAGTCATTCATTCCTGAAAAGCAGTTGGGGCATTACACTGCAGCTCAGGATAATCACCAGCTCCCAGATCAAGGACCCTCTCCCAAATCAATCTTTGGCCCTTAATCTGATGAAAACGGGCCCACTTGGCATCTGTCCTGAACCTAGTAGGGTCACGAGGTCCAAGCTGCTCCTTTCCCTAAAGATCAAGATCCTCAGAAGTGGTATCAGTATCTGTGGCCCTTCTTTGTCTTTTGGGACCAGTGGTGGGGATAGACTTCTTCAGAGCCATCTGCAAAAGAAATTTAACTTAAACAAACATTTAAAAGGAATCAACAAAACATGCACAGTTTTATTTAAAAGCAAATATCAACATACATAAAATAAACTTCACTCATGCATCATAATATTTTATTTTATTTTTATTTATGATATAAAAAATGAATTTACACAATAAAACATAAATAATTCATAAACATGCATATTTTTTACATTTTTTAAAATAAATTAAAAATAAACAAACAATAATTTATACATGTAAACAAAACAAAATTTATTCAACTTTATATACATACATCCGACATCATACATGCATATTAAAACAAAATTATTATTTTTTTACAGTTTTAGCAAGAAAGTATAACTAACATACAAAACAAGAAATGTTATTAATTTAAAAGAAAAACAAACAAACAAAAAAAAGAACAAAATTTTTCATTTTTCATTTTTTTAAAACAGAAAATAACATAACATATATTTTACAAAAGATAAATAAAACCTAAAAATTAAGAAACAGCAAAATAGGGGCCTGACGCTGTTCTGCCCATGCTACGTGTGGGATCACAGTTTCTGGAACTACAAAATGGGGTTGCGTAGCAGCAACCCCATTCTTCATGCATTCAATCACTAAATAAATTCTTATCTAACAGCAATCAATTCCAATGGTCTTCTATTCCTAATCTTAACCACGTACAATTCTGAAATTAAAAAATGCAATTTGAAAAGAAAAAAGGGATTGAAAAATTACTTGATTGATGATGATGCAATAGAGAATGTGGATGTTTGGAAGAGAATAAGGGTTTGAAAGAAGTAGGGTTTCTGAAAATGAAAGATTGGGGAAGCTTAAAGGGATTTTAGGTTTTTGAAACCTGGATTGGGCCTCCCTGGTTCAGTTTTAAAAACTAAACGCAGGATCTGAAGCTACGCGTACCTAGGACGCCACGCGTCTGTTTAAAAATTTCACCCCCACATTACGCGTCAGTGGGACGCTACGCGTAGGGTTTTGTTTTTCATTTTCGTAAAAAAAATTTTAATTTTTTTAAATTAAATAAAAAAAATAATGGGTTGCCTCCCATTGAGCGCTAGGTTTAATGTCTCCAGCCGGACATTACCTTTGATCAATTAGGTGGTTTCTCAAGTTTCTTTGATGAATTACCTGTCTTTCTTTTCCTTTTTCTCCGATACTTGATAATCTATCTTTCATCAATAAACAGATCAATTAATTTTTAGGGATTGGAATGAGATATACCTTTTTTTTTATCTTCTAGACAAGCTTTGTCCATTACATCAACTCTAAAGCATTCATGTCTTTAGTTAGAATGTTCAAGAACATTAAAGCTTACCTCCTCATCATGAATTCTGACTGCCAGTTTTCCTTTGTCAACATCAATTAACAATTTTGTAGTCTTCATGAAAGTTCTTCCCAGAATTAAGGGGATGTCAGTATCCTCTTTTATATCAAGTACCATAAAATCAACATTGAAGTGGTACTTGTCAACCTTGACCAATACATCTTCCACAATCCCATATGGTTTTTGAATCGAGTGGTCTGTTAGTTGTAGAGTCGTCTTAGTTTCCTGGGGTTCGAGATTACCAATACGTTCCCTTAGACCCAGAGGCATTATGTTGACACTTGCCCCTAAGTCCAACAAAGCATTCCTAATGTTGATTTTTCAAATGGAAACATGAATGGTAAAACTTCCAGGATCCACTACAACAGAAATTGAGAAAGGAAACACTATTATTGTCTGTGGTTGGGCGGAACCGCAGACATTAGTGCACAAAAAGCTTCTATTGTATGCGGTTAAGGGTGTAAACGCAGACAATACTATTGTCTGCGGTTAGATGTGTGAACCGCAGACTATAGTCCTAAAATTTCTTTCGCCCGCGCGTTGCTGATCCCATAGTTGCATAAGTTAAAAAATTATTTTAATGAAAGGACAAAAGCTATACATGCTGATCCCATAGTCTTGCATAAGTTAATATTATTTTATTGAAAGGACAAAAGCAAGCTAACATTTCTTTTTGATAAGTCTTAAAAAGACTTAATTATTCCACTGTTTATTTAGCATAATTTACTAAGTATGGTCTAGTTTTGATATTATTATTTAATAATTTGTTAATAATTCATGCTTTAGTTATTTATTTCAAAAGTATGTTATTTATGTAAAAAAACCGATTGAAAATATTAATTAGTTAAGGAATTTTGAAGTATTTATAAATTCACTAAGCAGCCAGCGTATAAATGCTAGGCAATTAGCTGTTTTAATGGTGCAGGAACAGGGCGCACTCGAGAAGGAAGACAAATCTGAGTAAAAATTACAAAAGCCGAGTGAGATCTGGAAAATCCGAGTGAGACTTCCTGAATCCGACTGAAAAGAGCCCAAATACTGACCAAGCGAGACTTCAAGTAAGCTAAGTTAAGAACACTCCCAAGACACCGACTCCAAAAGAGAAGAAGATCGGAATGCTACATAAGAAACCGAGGTGCTTATTCATTATTTAATCCGTCCTAGTGAAATCCGGACTCGCCCAAGTGAAACTTAACCCGCTCTAGCGAGAGCCCAGTTCACTGAGGCATAGAAGCAGTAACTTAAACTCTGTTTCTTTCTCCAACAACACATACTTGGTGCAGTACTGTTCCCGCTTCCATTGCCTTCTTCTCTACTGCTGCAACCTTAAGTAACTTAAGAAGTGAGCTATCAATTAGCTAGCGCTGTGTTGTAACCAGTTAAGGATGAGCTGGAATCTGTTAAGAGCTTAACTGTAATTAGTTAATTATTCTGTAAGCTATGTACTTAGTTAGTTTTTTTTACGTTGACTTAAGTTTTCCTAAGTTATCAGTTAAGTTAGTTAGTTAGGTAGAAACATATATATAGGTTATACATATTATGTAATAAGTGTCAGAGACAGAATACATAGAACACAATTCATTCTAAACTTCGAACATCTCACTACTACATTTTCATCTCTCTAAACACTCTCCTCCATGACGTTCCATAATCCTTCGATGGAACCGAAGTCAATGGAGTTCTAAATCCCTAAGGCTGGGATTGTGAAGGTTAGCAATGGAATCTTGAAGCTGTGAGTAAGTAGATCGACTTCGAAGATCCTGAGGCGAACAAGCTGAGGAGTGGAGCAGAATTGCTGGATTGACAAATCTAGAATTGATGAAGAACTTCACCAGTGAGGAATCATGGCTGAAGCTTAGGTAACTTCCAGCTTTCTAACTAGTTCAGGCCTAATCAATTTAGGTGAATAGTTAGAGTTCAACCTCCAATTTCACATTAGATTCTTAGGTTAATCGAGCACTTAAGGAATTAAGGTTCATTGCTTAAGGATTAGTGTTTTTCACCTAAGGAATTAGGGAATAACCACCAGTGGATTGTCCTCTAGATTGTGAAGTCAGATTATACTTATTTGTATGTTTCTTGAGGAAATTGTGAGCCGAAGCAATCCTAGTCTGCTTTCTTTTAATCACTTTTCATATTCATCTTAACTCTGTTTCTGAAAATACTAAAAACAACTAGAAAACATTAAAATCATAAAAACTGAATGAACTACCTGTATTTCGTGTTGGTTCAGCTTGTACTAGTCCTAGATTAAGGTACTTACCACAATCCCTGTGGGACGATCAAATATTCTACAATTTTAACGACTGGTGCGCTTGCCATAAGTGTAATTCTGAGAGTCATATTTTGTTTTACTAAGATTTTTACCACCAAGTTAATGACTCGGGATTTCAGCATCAAGTTAATGGCGCCGTTGCCAGGGATTGTTGAGTAATATCAACAATCCTTGGACCGGTACTAGACTGAACCGTTTTACTTTAGTTTGCATTTAATACATAGTTTCATGTTTATTTTTTTTAGTAGTAGCAGTTGTCATTTTCGTATAGATTTAGTCGTAGCTGTGAATTGTTCTTTTGTGTGACAATTGTTGTATGCAGTCAAGGAGCAGAGGAGAGCCTTTCTTCTTTGATCCTGACATAGACTTGTTAGAACGTAGGCTAAGAAAAGAGAAAAAGCAAAAAGAAGAAAAAGAAATGGAACAGAGGAGAGTTACACTAGGTGACTACTCCAGGCCGACTGAAGAAGGATCGCAATCTAGCATCCTGAGGCCACCAATTTCAGTAAATAATTTCGAATTAAAGCCAGCTTTACTGCAGTTGGTAAGAAATGAACAGTTCGGAGAAAGCGAGGTTGAGGATCCAAATTTGCATCTAGCAACCTTCCTCTAAATCTGTGACACAGTAAAAATGAATGGAGTCCCTGACGAGGCAATCCGACTGAGATTGTTTCCGTTTTCTGTGAGGGACCGAGCAAAAGCTTGGTTGCAGAGTCAATCGAGAGGTAGTATTTCAACTTGGGAGGACTTGCAATGAAAATTCTTGATTAAATATTTTCCTCCCTCTAAATATGCAAAGTTGCGCAATGAAATCACATGTTTTCAGCAAAGAGAAGGTGAGTCTTTGATGGAAGCATGGGACCGGTATAAAGAAAGTTTGAGGAGATGTCCTCACCATCAGATTTCTGATGTGCAACAAGTAACTATTTTCTATAATGGTGTCAGGCCAGCTACCAGGGTCCTGATTGATGCCTCAGCTGGAGGTTCATTAACAACAAAAACTGTAGAAAAAGCCATAGAGCTGATTGACGTTATGGCTTCTAATGAATGCTTAATTAGTGAGAGGAGCCAAGTCCCTAAGAGAGGGACATTAGAATTAGAAGCACAAGATGCTTATCTGGCTCAGAGTAAACTGATGACTCAGGCTTTGGAAAAACTAAGCATACAAATTTCAGAACTCCAAAAGCCGAATCAAGTTTCTATGATCAGTTGTGACTTTTGTGGTGGAGACCATGAGAACGGATTGTGTGATCCAAATGTGCCTTCCGAGCAAGTGAATTATATGGGGCAACAACAATATCAAAGGAATTATCCTTCTAATTCCTTTAATCCTAATTACAGGAATCACCCTAATTTTCCTGGCAGAAAGGTCCACATCTGAATCAGAACATCCCACCAAGTCAACCCATAATTAGACCACAACAACCTTCTCACCCCCCTTTTAAGGAAAAATCCGAACTTAAGAGTGTACTTTCTCAGTTTATTCAGGCCACTCAGGCCAGTTTTAAGAATCAGGAAGCGTCCATAAGAAATTTAGAAAATCAAGTCGGACAGCTTTCTAAACAATTAGCTGAGAGGCAAGTAGGCAATTTCCCTGGAGATACCGAGGTAAATCCAAGGGAACATTGCAAGGCAATAATTACTAGGAGTGGAAAAATTATTTCTCCATCTCCGAGTCAGGAAATAAGTTCAGAAGAAGAAAAAGAAAAAGAAATAATACAGGAAACCGAGCAGGACAATAAAAATGAAGTAGAAAATAAAAATGAAACAGAAAAAGAAAAAGAAAATAAAGTCCATCAAAAGAAAAAGAAAAAGGTTGATCTGATTCTGGAGGAAGCTTCTAAGCTGACTCCTGAAAAACTGAAGAATGCTCCATTTCCACATAGGTTTAAAAAGCAAATAGAGGATCAGAAGTATGATAGGTTCTTAGAGGTTTTCAAGAAACTTCACATTAATATCCCTTTTGCCGAGGCGTTGCAGGAGATGCCTTCCTATGCAAAATTTTTGAAAGAATTATTATCTAAGAAGAGAAAGCTTAAGGGGGATGAAATGGTTACTCTCACTCAAGAGTGCAGTGCAATCATTCAAAAGAAACTTCCCCAAAAGCTAGAGGATCCTGGATCTTTTACAATACCGTGTGTAATTGGGGATATTCATGTAGGAAGTGCTCTCTATGATCTAGGAGCCAGTATAAACCTGATGCCTTTATCTTTGATGAAAAAACTAGGAATTAATGACTTGCAACCGACTCGCATGTCCTTGCAGTTGGCTGACAGGTCTATTAAATATCCCCAAGGGATGCTGGAAGACTTGTTAGTGAAAGTAGATAAATTTATCTTTCAGCAGACTTCATAGTATTGGATATGGAAGCTGACCGAGAGATCCCTTTAATCTTAGGTAGACCCTTCCTAGCTACTGGCAGAGCATTAATTGATGTAGAAAAAGGTGAACTCATGCTGAGAGTTCAGGAGGAGCAGGTAACATTCAATGTCTTCAATTCCATGAAACATCCGACTGAAAGGATGGATTGTTTAATGGTTGAAGGGATTAAAAGTTACCACACTCCAATGCTTTTAAAAACTAAGGAAGAGGCCTTACGAACTTTTTTAGAGGATGACTTTGACTCCGAGACTGAGGAGTTAAATGAATCTGACTCGGAATTATTGAGCCTACTGGAAGTATTAGAAGTAGGTGATTTTGAAAAAGAAAAGAAAAATAATTTGAAAAATGCTGAAGCTGAGAAAGGAAAGGAATTTTCTGAAGAAAAATGTGATTTAAAACCTTTACCTTCTCATCTGAAATATGTTTTCCTGAGAGAAGACAACACTTATCCTGTCATTATTAATGCCGACTTAAAAGAAGAGGATGTGAATAAACTAATTGGGGTTTTAAAGGCACATGAATCTGCCATTGGCTGGAACATTTCTGACTTGAAAGGAATCAGTCCATCCTTTTGTATGCATAAAATTCTGATGGAGGATGACTATTCTCCTATAGTACAGCCACAACGCAGACTAAACCCCATTATGAAGGAAACGGTAAGGAAGGAAGTGGTCAAGCTCCTTGATGCAGGAATCATTTATCCTATCTCAGACAGTACTTGGATCAGCCCGGTCCAAGTGGTGCCCAAGAAGGGAGGAATGACGACTGTAAGAAATGACCAAGGTGAAGTTATTGCCACCCAGCCCACAACAGGCTGGAGGATGTGTATTGATTACAGAAGGCTGAATGACTTCACTCGGAAAGACCACTTCCCCTTGCCATTTGTTGACCAAATGCTCGAGAGGTTATCAGGGCATGAGTACTATTATTTTCTTGATGGGTACTCGGGTTATAACCAAATTGTGGTTGACCCAAAAGACCAAGAAAAGACTGTATTCACCTGTCCTTATGGAATTTTTGCATATAGGCGCATGCCGTTCGGGCTGTGCAACACTCCAGTAACCTTTCAAAGGTGCATGCTGGCAATTTTTGGGGATATGGTGGAAAAATTCATTGAAGTGTTCATGGATGACTTCTCGGTATTTGGGAGTAATTTTGATTCATGCCTCAACAACCTATCTAAGGTGCTGGTGAGATGCCAAGAAACTAATCTCGTCCTTAACTGGGAAAAATGCCATTTTATGGTTAAGGAAGGGATAGTCCTTGGCCACAAAATCTCTGCTGAGGGCATTCAAGTGGACCGAGCCAAGATAGAAATTATTGAAAAACTTCCTCCTCCAATCAACGTGAAAGGAGTGAGAAGTTTTCTAGGATGTGCTGGCTTTTATAGAAGGTTCATTAAAGATTTTTCAAAAATAGCCAAGCCTCTGACTGACTTACTGGTGAAAGACCATGTATTTGCGTTTAATGAAAACTATGTCAAGGCTTTTGAAAAATTGAAACAAAGTCTGATTTCAGCTCCGATCCTTGCAGCACCTGATTGGTCTTTACCGTTTGAATTAATGTGTGATGCAAGTGATTTCGCAGTCGGAGATGTACTGGGTCAGAAGGTAGGAAAACTAACTCATGTAATTTATTACGCTAGTAAGGTATTGAATGAAAATCAAATACATTACACCACTACTGAAAAAGAAATGCTTGCTGTGGTGTATGCATTTGATAAATTTCGTGCTTACTTGATTGGGGCCAAGGTTGTTGTATATATAGACCACTCGGCAATCAAGTATTTACTAGCTAAGAAAGAGTCTAAACCGAGACTGATTAGGTGGGTTCTGTTGCTTCAAGAATTTGATTTAGAAATACGAGATAAAAAGGGAGTAGAGAACTCAATTGCCGACCAACTGTCTCATCTTGAAGGTGAGTCAGATTCTGTTCTAATAAAAGAAGAATTCCCAGACGAGAAGTTAATGGCAATTATCACCGGGCCATGGTATGCTGATATGGCTAACTTTAAAAGTGCCTCGGTGGTACCTGATGGTTGGACGTCCCAAATGAGAAAAAAATTCTTTCACGATAGTAAAAACTTCCTTTGGGATGATCCATTTTTGTTTAAAATAAGAGTAGATGGATTGATCAGGCGGTGTGTGCCTGAATCCGAGCAAGAAAGGCTCTTGTGGCATTGCCACGACTCCTATTATGGAGGTCATCATGGTGCCTCCCGTACAACAGCAAAAATCTTACAGAGTGGCTTTTATTGGCCAACTATCTTTCAAGATGCTAAAGAATATGTCAAAAGGTGTGATAAATATCAAAGGAGCGGAGGTCTCTCTACTAAAGCTGGCATGCCTTTGACAAATATTATAATTGTGGAATTATTTGACGTTTAGGGTATTGACTTCATGGGACCCTTTCCTAAGTCGTTCTCAAATGAATATATTCTTGTTGCTGTAGACTATGTCTCCAAATGGGTGAAGGCAGTTCCGACCAGAACCAATGATGCACAGGTGGTGCTTAGGTTCATCAAGAAAAATATTTTCTCTAGGTTTGGAGTTCCGAGGGTACTTATTAGTGATGGGGGTTCACATTTTTGCAATAAGATAATGGAAAAAGCCCTGCGTCACTATGAGGTGTTACATAAGATATCGACTCCTTACCATCCACAAACTTGTGGACAAGTCGAGCTGTCCAATAGAGAAATAAAAAGAATCTTAGAGAAAGTGGTTGGAAAATCTAGAAAAGATTGGTCGGTAAAATTGGATGATGCATTGTGGGCTTACCGAACAGCTTTCAAAACTCCGATTGGCATGTCCCCGTATCAATTAGTATACGGTAAGGCTTGTCATCTCCCTGTGGAGTTGGAACACAAGGCATGGTGGGCCACAAAGCTATTAAACATGGACTGTGACCAATCTCAGGAGGAAAGAGTGTTGAAACTCCATGAATTAGAGGAGTTCCGACTCAACGCTTATCAAAGTGCCTCCATCTATAAGGAGAAAACAAAGAAATGGCACGATAAGCGAATTAATAAGAAAGAGTTTCAGAAGGACGATCAGGTTTTATTATTCAATTCCCGACTGAAACTCTTCCCTGGAAAACTTAGATCGAAGTGGTCGGGGCCTTTTACTGTAAATGAGGTTTTTCCTCATGGTGCAGTCGAACTGAAAGACCCGACTACCGATCGAATTTTTAAGGTAAATGGCCAGCGACTCAAACTCTACCTTGGAGGAGAGTTTGATAGGCAGAAAAACTCCTTCTTACTGCATGCATCTTCTTAGATGCAATAAGGTCAAGCTAGTGACCTTATAGAAGCGCTCTAGGGAGGCAGCCCTATGTTCTGATTGTTTTGTTTTGAACTTTGAGTCAGAATGAATAAAAAGAAAAACTAAAAATTTAGTGAATAAAGTTTGTGAAGTTTTGAAGAAGGAAATCTGAGCTTGATTCTTCTATTTTCACTCAGGCGAAGCACTTGTAGCTCAGGTGAGACACGGCTGATTGTTGTTTCACACTTAAGCGAAAATTTTACTGAGTTTGAGTGAAATAGTACACTCGGATAACTGTTACTTATTTGTAACCCTTCTTCCCGACTGAACTTCACTCGTCATCTTTCAATAAAATCCCAATCCTTGATGCGAATAAAAGGAAGATTTTGAAGGATTTCTGATCGTTGATGTAATGAACGGATCAGATGGTGAAAGGCGCCTTAGTTCAGTCGGCCTTTTATCACTCAGATTCCTCATTCATCACAATCAATTTTATATCCATTAGTCTCCTCTTCACGTGGTTTTTTAGTTTTTCATTCATCCACTCGGCTTTCTCTCTCTCTCTTGACCGACCTTTATCACTCGGTATTTCTTTCATGCGTCTCTTTTTACAGTTTCTTGTTCATTCATTCAATGTCTCATTAGAGTATCCGGTTTCTTCCACTTGGTACTCCGTTCACTCGGATCCTTCCGCAGTCGTTCACCTTTCACTCATCTTTCTTACTCTGTCACTTCAATTTATTCTGACTGTCGATTTTCACCTTATTTTCTTTTCATTCGGTTCTTCATCCACTTGGTATACTTGTATTCGTCTATCCCATGCAGCTTTCATTCACCCAGTCAATCTTTCATTCGTCTTTCAATTACTCATTCTTCATTCACTCAGTATTCTTTCCATTCCATATATCATTCACTCGTTTTACATGCACCCGGTGTTCGCATCGCTCGGTTTTTCGTCTTTCAGTCGGATTTACGAATTCTCTCATTTCTCTGACCGATTCCTTTCTTGATGGTATTCATTCGGTAGTTTGTTATTCATTTTTTCCATTTATTCTTCCACTGGCTGATGCATTTACTCATCTCCATTCGGAATATTCTCAGTCATTCTCCCATTCATTCTTTCATCTACTTATTTTTCTTTCACTCGGCCTTTCTCCCACTCGTTTCTCTGTTCACTCGTCCATTCATTGTCGCACTCGTTTCTCATGCACTTTTCTTTATTTCATTCATTCTTTCCCTCGTTCTATGATCCACTCGGTATTCATTCACTCTGTACCCTTTTCATTCTGTGTTTTATTCACTTGTTCTTTCAATTTACTCTTTCTTCTTTGTTCCTTCACCCATTTCTCTATAATTTTCTCACCCATTCATCACTCGTTCCTCATTTCACTCAGGTACCATTCCACTTGTTGTTTCATTCCTTCGGCTTTACTTTCATTCTTCCGTTCGTCTGTTATTCATCGGTTCTTCCATTTACTCATTCCTTCTCTGCAATCGTTGTTTTGTTTACTCTTCCAACTCGTTCTTCATTTCTCAGATTTTTATCACTCGGTATCTTTCTCCATACTCACTCGGTCATCATCGTTTCACTCTTCTCACTCATTTACGCAATCTCTTCTGTTACAATCTTCTTTGTCTCATTATTCATTTACTCGGTATTCCTTCATTCATTCATACTTCCATTCGTTTCTTTTACTATCCGCTTTTCGATTCACTCGCTTTTCACTACAGTGGTTCACTCGTTTCTCATATGCTCTATTTCATTCATCTATTCTTTCGTTCATTCATTTACTTATAGTTTTCAGTTACCCATTCTGTCTTATCGTCTGTTCATTTATTCATCTTCCATTCTCTTATGTCCATTTGGCATCACATTGGTATCATCCCACTCTTACTCGATCTTCTACCCATCCAGTATTTGAGTATTTTAATATTTAAAAAAAAGAAATAATAATAATAATAATATATATATTATAATAATAATAAAGTAATAATTAAAGCTGGAACACATTTACGCGTTTCTGGGAAATTGAATTCAACAATATAAAAAAAAACCTTTCAGCTTCCAACCCTCAGTACCTATGCTGAACTTGGGCTGAAGACGAAAAGACATTCTCTGGTTTCTAAGAAAGGTATCACCTTTCCACTCTTTCACTTATTTCATGTATTTATAAGTTCATGTTTATTATCTTCTTGTTCTTTGTTATTGTTTTCCACTGTTCATAAGCCTTGCATCTCACAGTTTTGGTTTGCTGTCTTTCTGTTGGATTTCTGTTCTTATTTTTGTTTACTTAGGTTGGTTATCATCATTCTTTTAACTTTAATCATGAAAAGAAGATCACAAAGACTTCTGCAAAAACCTAGACCAAATTTTGCAGAAGGACGTGTGTGAAGGAAACAAATAGATAACGAAAGAGAAGTGGCAACCATCACTATATCTGATTCGTCTGTACATGTACCTAGTCGAAGTCAGGAGCAAAGGGATGTATCTCCTCTGGTTCAAAGGAATGTATCTCCTGCGAGTGAGGAAAATGAATCACCAGAGGTTGAAAGTGTTAAGGCTGTTGAAAACTGTGCTATGAAGTTTAAAGCCACAGAACCAGAACATCCCAGGCAATCTGTAGGAGCTGGTTCTTCTTCTTCTTCTAACATTCTTTTGGTGTTACAGGAATTACAGGTTGTGAAGAAGATGCAACTTGAAATTTATGATCGGGTTTTGAACCACGATCAGATGCTCAGTAAGATTGCTACGAAACTGAGGGTTGAACATACAGCAGAAATGGGAGCCCCACCTGATAGAGTTGCGTGGTTAGCTTCCATTGGATTCACGATTCCCTCCCAACAGGACAAAGATGATGAAGATCAGAATGTTTAAGCAGTTGTTCCACATTTTTATGATGTTTCCTATGTAATTAATTTGATGTTATTGTAACTGCTTTCTGAACAGTGAACTTGTTTCTATTTTTATTATGTAATGAAAATTTTATTTTCTTGTTAATTTGTTGTTTTATTCGGTTTTTCATATGTATTGATAAAATCTATGAGTCCCAATCCGACTACGCGTTTCCCATCCACAGCCACTCAGGTAGAAAGGGAAGTATCTTTTTGTCTTATTCCTTAATTAATATTTATAAGTTGTAAAATTTTGTTTATTGTTTCTTTCACTCCATCTTCATAATTTAAAAGTTGCTGATTCGTTAAGCTTAGTCAGATTAATTAATTAATTGGTTTTTGCTTAACTCATGATCCCTGCCCCTAACTAGGTTTCATCATTAATTAAATTGTTTACTCGGCATGCTAGTTAGCAATCTAAATGTATGATCTTACATTAAGTTTGGGGACAAGACTGGCTGATTAACTGTTATACTCATATGAGCTTTTGAGCCTGTTTTATCTTTTTCCGAGTGAGCTTGCATACTAGTTAGTGAGACAGAATTTGCCTCAGTGCTTGCTAATTGTCGTGTGTCAACCAATCGAAAATGATGAAGGCCTTCTTTGATTATTTAGCCAGGGCCAAAAATTAGCCATCCTAATTTTATTAATCATTCTTTGACCCAATAATTATGTTTGAGCCTGAGACCCTTTCATTCATTTTATACACCTAACATTACAAGCCTAATTATCCAAGAAAAATCCGACTAGAGTTCCCTGGATGTTCCACTGGTGAATTACTCGGTTTGTGCTTATTGCTAGGGACTAGCAATTTCTAAGTTTGGGGATGAAGAGTGTGCCAAATAGTAATTAAGGACACACTCCGACCTTATTTATGGATAAATATGTAGAAAAATAAAAGGAAGAAAGGCAAAGCCGAGAGAGAAAAAAGAATAAAGTCAGAAAAGAAAAAGAGGTGCAAAGCACCACAAGAAAAAAAATTCGATCGGAAAATATGGAAAGAAAAGAAAGAAAAGGAAAAGTCTGAAGGACTAAAAGAAAAAGAAGGTGCAAAACAGCACGAGTTATTAAGTAGCATTCAGTCGGAAAAGTTAAGAGAGTTGTTAGTAAAGGCAATTAAGTCAGAATTGAGGCAAGGCATCAGTGGATACATCTTGTAACCTATCTATGACTCGGAAAAACAATAATTGAGCCTATAGCCCAGCCCCATTATAAGCTTAAAAAGCCCTTACTGATCTAATTGTGTTGGCATATGGCATGACGTGTAGAACTGTTGCAAGCCTATGTTTATCTAACAAGTATGCAGGTGCTGAGTGCATTCTAGTCACCTTACACACCGAGAGAAGAGTTAAACACCGACCAGTGAGGAAAGCATCAGCAGCTTGTCTTCCAAAGGAGGTGTAAGTATTTATACTTTTAGAAATTGTAAGAAGAAAGCATGATCGGTATTCAATAATTATAGTATGGACTAAGTTAAGGAAAGGTTGAGTGTGTTGATCAAATGCTGTTAGTTAATAAGTCTGAATATTTGCTTGAGGACAAGCAAAGTTTTAAGTTTGGGGATGTGATAAGTCTTGAAAAGACTTAATTATTCCACTATTTATTTAGCATAATTTACTAAGTATGGTCTAGTTTTGATATTATTATTTAATAATTTGTTAATAATTCATGCTTTAGTTATTTATTTCAAAAGTATGTTATTTATGTAAAAAAACCGATTGAAAATATTAATTAGTTAAGGAATTTTGAAGTATTTATAAATTCACTAAGCAGCCAGCGTATAAATGCTAGGCAATTAGTTGTTTTAATGGTGCAGGAGCAGGGCGCACTCGAGAAGGAAGTCAAATCCGAGTAAAAATTACAAAAGCCGAGTGAGATCTGGAAAATCCGAGTGAGACTTCCTGAATCCGACTGAAAAGAGCCCAAATACTGACCAAGCGAGACTTCAAGTAAGCTAACTTAAGAACACTCCCAAGACACCAGCTCCAAAAGAGAAGAAGATCGGAATGCTACATAAGAAACCGAGGTGCTTATTCATTATTTAATCCGTCCTAGTGAAATCCGGACTCGCCCAAGCGAAACTTAACCCGCTCTAGCGAGAGCCCAGTTCACTGAAGCATAGAAGCAGTAACTTAAACTCTGTTTCTTTCTCCAACAACACACACTTGGTGCAGTACTGTTCCCGCTTCCATTGCCTTCTTCTCTACTGCTGCAACCTTAAGTAACTTAAGAAGTGAGCTGTCAATTAGCTAGCGCTGTGTTGTAACCAGTTAAGGATGAGCTGGAATCTGTTAAGAGCTTAACTGTAATTAGTTAATTATTCTGTAAGCTATGTACTTAGTTAGTTTTTTTTACGTTGACTTAAGTTTTCCTAAGTCATCAGTTAAGTTAGTTAGTTAGGTAGAAACATATATATAGGTTATACATATTCTGTAATAAGTGTCAGAGACAGAATACATAGAACACAATTCATTCTAAACTTCGAACATCTCACTACTACATTTTCATCTCTCTAAACACTCTCCTCTATGACGTTCCATAATCCTTCGATGGAACCGAAGTCAATGGAGTTCTAAATCCCTAAGGCTGGGATTGTGAAGGTTAGCAATGGAATCTTGAAGCTGTGAGTAAGTAGATCGACTTCGAAGATCCTGAGGCGAACAAGCTGAGGAGTGGAGCAGAATTGCTGGATTGACAAATCCAGAATTGATGAAGAACTTCACCAGTGAGGAATCATGGCTGAAGCTTAGGTAACTTCCAGCTTTCTAACTAGTTCAGGCCTAATCAATTTAGGTGAATAGTTAGAGTTCAACCTCCAATTTCGCATTAGATTCTTAGGTTAATCGAGCACTTAAGGAATTAAGGTTCATTGCTTAAGGATTAGTGTTTTTCACCTAAGGAATTAGGGAATAACCACCAGTGGATTATCCTCTAGATTGTGAAGTCAGATTATACTTATTTGTATGTTTCTTGAGGAAATTGTGAGCCAAAGCAATCCTAGTCTGCTTTCTTTTAATCACTTTTCATATTCATCTTAACTCTGTTTCTGAAAATACTAAAAACAACTAGAAAACATTAAAATCATAAAAACTGAATGAACTACCTGTATTCGGTGTTGGTTCAGCTTGTACTAGTCCTAGATTGAGGTACTTACCACAATCCCTGTGGGACGATCAAATATTCTACAATTTTAACGACTGGTGCGCTTGCCATAAGTGTAATTCTGAGAGTCATATTTTTGTTTTACTAAGATTTTTACCACCAAGTTAATGACTCAGGATTTCAGCATCACTTTTCTCCCTTCGTGCGTGCCTTTTCCCTTTATGCTTCTAGAATAACCTGTTCCAACTTTCACTCCCCTGCGTTTTAATCCTCTGCTGCACGTTAAGAGAACAAAAAAATTTTGTGGTCCCTTATCTTGGTCCTTCTTTATGCGTTAGTGTTGCTGTTGGTGGAAAAAATTTTGTGGTCCCTCTTCTTCATGCGTTAGTGTTACTGTTGGTGGAAAAAAATTTGTGGTCCCTCTTCTTGGTCCCTTTCTTTATGTGTTAGTGCATCCCCTGTTGTGCTGTGATTCTCTTCAAGGTACTTTTTTATTTTTTTATCTCCCTCTGTTTTATCTTTTCTACAAATGCTGAAGCTTGCTTATTATAAATAAGTGTTCGTTATTGTAAATGCTGAAGCTTGCTTGATTTTCCATCAAATATAATTAATCAAACATGTTTAGGTTCACAATATTTTGATCTATGCTTAAGCAACATGCTTTTTCATGCTAAAAATAATTATTATTCATTTCACTGTGTATTATAGTTCTCTTGCAGCTTCATCTAAAATTAGTGACATTTGGAAATTTGGTGGTTTAGTGATTTTCCTGTTGTAAGAATAAATTAACAAAACTGGAGCTTTAATGTTCAGTAATTAGTTGAGAAAATAAAAGTATGAAAATAAAAAAATTTAATAATTAATAAAATCAGTAAAATAGAAAAATTAATAATATTAATTCTTTCCATAATTTAAAATAATTAAAATTTTATTGACGAATTTTTTTTAACTTTCTCCAATCTATGCTTACTTCAACAAACAATTAGAGGTGTAAAAATTTAATGGTATTCCTTCGGTTTGAAAGAAAAATAGAACAAATAAATAAACTGTATAAAATCCATAATGGTCATAATCCTAATTACATTTATTAGTTCTCATAAAATTAGGTAAAAAAATTCTAGAGAATTATTTTTATATTGATTATTAAAATAATCAATGTAAATTGATCAACTATTAATTAACTTAACTATGTAATATAAAATTGAATAAGTGTAATGATTTAGCTTTCCCTTTCAAGTTTCATAGATTTTATTTATTGTAGTTGGATATGGTAATAACTAGTAAATACAATGTTTATTCTATATTAAGTTAATTGTACATAAATTATTGATTAGTTTTTCCTTGTATTTACTAAGAATGGATAGGCGTTGGGTGTATGCTAATCGTTTGTCTCAAGAGTATGAGGAGGAGTGAAGGAATTCATTAGCTTTGTAATTAAACATGCCAAAGACCCCAACCGTATTCCTTGCCCATGCTGGTGTTGTTCGAATGTGAGGCGGGTTAATGTTAATGAATTAAAAGATCATCTTATGTGTAACGGAATTGCTACAAGTTATACATGTTGGACAAAGCATGGTGAGCTAAGAGCTGGGTGTAGTGAAAGTTTAGGTACTGTGAACTTGACAGCCATGGATACTGACACAGATAACATGTACATGGGCGATAATGTTGAAGAGATTGCAAAGGTTCTTGAGGATGATCTTCGAGATTATCCTGAGATGTTTGACAGTTTAAGAAATGATGCAAAGAAGCCATTGTATGCTAGTTGCTTGAAATTCACAAGGCTATCAGCGGTGTTAAAGTTATATAACTTGAAAGCAGGAAATGGTTGGAATGATCAAAGTTTCACAGCTCTGCTTTCTCTTCTGAAAGATATGCTTCCAGATGATAATGTGCTCCCAGGAAGAGCTTATGAGGTAAAACAAATGTTATGCTCTATCGGGTTGAGTTACCAGAAAATACATGCATGTCCCAATGATTGCATTTTGTTTCGAAATGAATATGCATCATACTCCAGCCTAAATGTGATTCCTTGCGATATAAGAAGGAAAATTCTTCTCCTGCTAAAGTTGTATGGTATTTTCCTATAATACCGAGATTCAGGCGCATGTTTCATGATGTAGAAGATGCAAGACACTTGACATGGCATGCTAATGAAAAGATTAGGGACGGGAAACTTAGGCATCCTGCAGATTCTCCTCAATGGAGAAAAATTGATGATGACTACCCAGAATTTGGCAATGAACCCAGAAACCTACGACTTGCATTATCAACTGATGGAATCAATCCACATGGAGTTCAAAGCAGCACCCATAGTACATGGCCTGTGATTTTAATGATTTATAATCTACCTCCATGGTTATGTATGAAGCGAAAATATTTAATGTTGTCGATGCTAATTTCTGGACCTAAACAACCTGGAAATGATATTGATGTGTATCTGGCCCCTTTAGTTGAAGATTTAAAAATGTTATGGGACCATGGTATTGAGGTGTACGATGAATATCGAGGTGAGAGTTTTACTCTACGAGCAATGTTGTTTGGTACAATCAATGATTTTCCTGCCTATGGCAATCTATCTGGGTATAGCATAAAAGGCCAATGTAGATGTCCTATATGTGAAGAAGATACAGATTACATCCGACTGAGTCATTGTATGAAGAATATATTTCTTGGGCACCATAGATTCTTACCATTGGGACATCATTACCGGGGATGAAGAAAGGCATTTAATGGCAACATAGAAGAACGTAGAGCCCCTTTAGGCTTAACAGGTGATCAAGTATTTGACTAGGTGAAAGATTTACAAGCTAATTTTGGTAAACCTTTTGCCAAGAACCTTCCTATTAGTGGGTGGAAGAAAAGGTCTATATTGTTTGACTTGCCTTATTGGAAATCATTATATGTGAGACATTTTCTTGATGTGATGCACATTGAAAAGAATGTTTGTGAAAGTATCATTGGTACACTTCTGAACATTCCAGGAAAGACCAAAGATGGCATCAAAGCAAGACTTGACATGGTATGTATGGGAATAAGAAAAGAATTGAGGCCACAAAAAAAGGGAAAGCGAACGTATCTACCCCCAGTAGCATATACACTATCTCAAAAGGATAAAATAACATTTCTCCAATTTCTTAGTGTGGTTAAAGTTCCAGAAGGGTACTCTTCAAATATCAATAGTCTTGCATCAATGAAGGATCTCAAGTTAAAAGGTCTAAAATCCCATGATTGTCATATTCTAATAGATGTTCCAATAACAGAATGGGAACAAGCACATTTATATATTTTGCATAACTCTACAGAGGTTGATCCATATGTTGAAATGCACAAAGAGATTCTCAAATCTAGGTATCCAAGTAGGAATGAAAATTGGATATTAAAACAACACAATTAAACTTTTGTACCATGGTTTAAAGATCATATTTCAATGGAATTGGGAGAAAGAGATGCTTCAGTATCAGAGAGAATCAGATGGATATCTAAAGGACCACAAATACAGGCCTTTTCATATAGTTCTTACATGATTAATGGGTATACATTTTATACAAAAGAGCATGATGAATGGAGTACACAACAAAATAGTGGCGTGAGTCTTGTTGCTCAATCATTGCATATCTCAAGTGCTAAAGACAAAAATCCAATATATGCAAGTATGTTATACTTTGGGGTTATTGAACACATACTTTGTGTCTTGGCCTATTCATCTTATACAGATACTTAATCAGGTATCCTTTAATTGTCAAATTTTACTTTGATAGTTTATTTTGTTTAGTGTAATTTAGCTAATTCATTATGTTCACATGGAAATTTTAGACACCAACAACATCCAAGAATAAGGGAAAAAACGTAAGCCATGTAGCAAAATCAGTAACTTCCCCATTGAAACAATTGTCTCCCAGTCCACTAGTTTCCAGCAATAGTACCAAAGCAGTTCCTTATTGCAAATTTTTAGAGTTATATGTGAAATCCCATCCAGAGGGGGTCCAATTTTCTCTTCACATGCCTATTGAAATATTCAATGTTGAATTCGAAGACCAAATTGGCACTGAATGCATTAAGGAGATTCTTGATCATGATTTGTTGAGTGCTACTAGCATTTGCGTTTATATGAGGTATTTAATAATTGTAACAATTACTTTACTATTGCCTTGTTATGTTTTAAAAAACTTACTTTGGTATTTGTGTTTATATCAGGTTTCTATATGATCAGTACTTGCATGGAAATTCAACAACAAAGTTTTCTTTTCTATCTCCACACATGTTGTCTCAATACAACAAAGACCGCCCTTTTCAATATATAATTGATGCTCTTTGTTCATTTCGTGAGCAAGATAAATTAATTATTGCACCATATAATACAGGGTGAGGTCATCATCACTTGTTGACAATAACCTTTCTTAATGATTTGTCTTAACTAATATATACTTGTTGGAAAAACATATAGGGGACATTGGGTATTGATTTCCATTAACGTGTTGGAGGAAATTGTGTATTATTTGGATAGTCTTCATGGTAATTTCAATGAATACCCAGAAATGAGAGACCTGTTTAATGCGTGAGTATATTATTTATCTAGTGGAGATTTTCATGAGTGTATCTAATGATAGAATTTATTAACATATGTTTTTTGTTCTAATAAATTTTGTTAGAGGTATATGTATTTATCGTGCATTTTGAGGAATCCTGATACCTAAATTCAAGACTCAAATGAAATGGTGCAAGGTGGAGGTATATGTTTTCATCTTTTACCTTTTACAGTTCATCAATCCAATAAGTGCTTTTAATGGGATAATTTTTTCTAAGTGCAGTGTCCTCGTCAAAAGAATAATATAGACTGTGGATATTATATAATGAGGTTCATGAAAGAGATTATGCAAATGAGACAAACAAAGATTCCAAAGATAGTATGACTCTAACCATGTGTATTATACTCCCATTATAATTTCATTTTCTTGATGTCTATGTGTATGTGTAATTTAATTTTAATCTCCACAACTACTTAAATGTTTGCACTTGTAGTATTTTGATGAGTATCAATGTACCACCTACAAAATTGAACAATTGGATGAAGTAAAGGAGGATTGGTCTTCATATGTTTTCAACACATTTTTAAATTAGGTCAATTTCTAAATTTCATAATTTCTTAGTTCCTTTGTTCATATTGGCTAATTTTACCTTATATGTATTAATCTGTTTATGTTTTTGTCAATTAGGAAACAAAGTAACTCATCCTTTGCAGTCAAAGTCCTACATGAACAATGCCAGCAATAGATAGTACCACCATGTGTTTTTGGGTTGTACATGTTATATGAATCATGTAAACAGTTGATTGTACTCACCTATTTTTTGAACAGCACATGTCGCATGAATCATGCTAGTAGTAGATATATAGAACTCAAACTTAACATGCTATATTTTGGTGTAGGATAATGCTAGATCTATACGTTAGTCATTGGTATTGCTAACTAATGATGGTTGACAATTTACTATGATATAATGTATGTCTTAAGGTAACAATGTTCATTGATCAATTATCATGTGCAGGAATTAAAATTATTTTTAGATTAGAATACACTATAATGATAGATGTGGGCTTGATCAAATTTATAAGTGGATGTATTCCTTTTTAGGTATTAATATTGTTATATTTCATTTTTGAGAAATAATGATGGAAATTAGTATATATTTGTATTTAATATAGGTGTCTGAAACTATAAATATTAGTTGGTGAATTATGTTTTAGGTATCACTTAATGTTACAATGTTCATTGGTAATTATCATGTGCAAGAATTATTATGGAAGTATGTAACTAATATAGGTACATGAAGCTAAACCCATTTTAAAAAATTGTTGGTTGATGTTTTACTTTTTTAGGTATTGTTGTATCTATAATTTTAAAAATGTTAGAGTAAAAATTAGTTTATTAATTAATACAGGTTTAGTAAATTAAAAATTAAAAATTAAAAATTTAAAGAAAAGCAAACTATTGTCTGCGGTTCAGCATCACAACCGCAGACAATGTTTTCTTACAAATTGTGTATTGTCTGCGGCTCCTCGTACCAACCGCTGACATTGTTTGCTTATTCTCTATGGCTCCTTATCCCAACCGCTGACATTGTTTGACTATTGTCAGCGGTTCCACGTTACAACCGCTGACAATACATAACTATTGTCAGCGGTTTAAGCGCGGA
Organism: Clitoria ternatea; assembly: GCA_037962975.1. Lineage (NCBI taxonomy): Eukaryota > Viridiplantae > Streptophyta > Magnoliopsida > Fabales > Fabaceae > Clitoria > Clitoria ternatea. The sequence goes on along the minus strand of CM075675.1, from coordinate 34,354,120 downwards.
CGTTATTTTTTATGCTATTAATAGCGCCATTATTTTCTACGTTTGGGCCGCTGACAATAGCTATTACGGAACCGCTGACAAAGGCCTTTTTTGTAGTAGTGATCTTTGGATTTCTCTGATGTTTCGCACTGTGAGACAACACAATAACTTGCTTCGAACTCATCCATCTCAAGTATCAGAACAGAAATATGAATTTTTTCTTTTTTTCTTTTTTTTCTTTTATTTTTTCTTTTTCTTCTTCACTCTTTTCTTATTCATTATTTTCTTCCTCTTCTTTTTCATTCTTTTCATATTTTTCATTACAATTAATTTCAACATTGAAGAAAATAGCATTACATTGATCTCTTAGGTTCTGGGTGTTAGCAGTAGAACCAAAACTTTTCAATTCAGCTATATCCTTTTCTAGCTAACTCATTTGCAGATCTGATGCTTTTCGAGCAGCTTCATTTATTTCCACAAACTGCAGTAATTGTTGGAAAGATTTTTCTATCCTATTCAATCTAGCATTGTCAGTGTGTGATTGTTGTTGTTGTTTAAATTGATTGTTAGGAGGTCTGTTAGAAGGTCCAGCATCTTGTCTCCAGCCAAAGTTCTAATTCTGTCATCCCTGTGGGAAATTGTTAGGAAAAGAATTACCAAGATTGATAAGAAATTACCTAATGGTATTCTTTGATGGATCAGAAAATTGGCTTGCTCTTGTTCATTTCCATCAGGGGCACAATAACCACATGGTTGTTCACCCATGCAATGTACACATTGTTTTAGTTGAGCAGGCGGTGGTGATGATACTTGAGCAATTTGTAATTTTTCCAACTGTTTACTCATTACCTCAATTTATTGAGTCAGCAATTTTTGTTGAGCTAAAATTGTATCATTTACTCCCAATTCAAGCATAACTGGCTTCCTGGGAATATTACCTCTTTCATGTTTTGCTTATCGGTCACTAATGGACATAGATTCCATTATGGCTATTGCTTCTTCAACAGTTTTGTTCATTAAAGAACCACCTGCACAAGCATCTAACATCATCTTGAACTGAGGTAATAAACCATGATAAGATCCTTATCTTTTCAGTATCATCCAAATTATGATTTAGACATTTTCTAAGAAGTGTTTTGAATCGTTCCCATGTTTCTCCTAAGGACTCATCATTATTTTATGAAAAAAAATGAATTACTGTCATGGCTTCAAAGTATTTTGAAGGGGAATAAAATCTTTCCAAAAAAATTTTCTCAACATCGGACCAGTTTGTAAAACTACCGGGTGGAGAAGATTTAAACCATTCTTTTGCTTTCCCAATCAAAGAAAAAGGAAATAGTTTCATATAAACAGATTCTTCTTCATTAGGTTCAAAACCAATTGTGCTGCATAATTTATAAAAAACAGTTAAGTGCTCATACAGTTCTTCATGATTTAGGCCAGCAAATTAATTGTTTTGAATTATATTTAGTGTGGTAGGTTAATTTCCACCACAGCGACAAGTCCTTGGAACATTCCTGAAACTCGAGATGGTCCATTGATAGCAACTAACTGTCCCAATGTCCTTCTTTGTTCAGAAGCCATGTTTGAATTTTTAGAATTTTGAAAAGAAGATGAAGTAGAAGAAGTAGTTTTTGTTTTAGATTTTAAAGATTTGATTTTTTTTAACAAACTTTTCGATCTCAGGATCAAAGAAGATTTTTCTTGCAGAAGATTGGGTTTGCATACACAAACTAGACAAAGAAAGCTAGCGAAACAATGATAATTGAAGAAAAAGTAAATAAATGAATGAATAAGTAAAAAGTAAAATTGAAAATTTATCTAAAATAAAAAGTAAAAAAATTTACCAGAGTAATTAAAAATTTACTGTTTTACTGAATCAATTCAATCCCCGGTGATGGTGCCAGAAAACTTGTTGGCCCATAAACAGTGTTAGGTCTTTTATTGGCAAACATACCAATCGATTGTAGTTTTCAAATTTAGATATCGTTCCCACAAGGATTGAATGTCTTGGTAATCACAATAATTCTTATTTACTATGGTAAAATTATCAAAACTTGTTAACAAAAGAATGATTTATATACAGTTTTTACAATATTCACAGATTGAATGGTTGATTTGTTCATGTGAGGTAAAAAAATATATAAGCTATTTAAAATTAAAGTTGAGTTGTAATTTAGAATAGATCAAACACTTAAGGTAAAAACACAGATTAACAAACTATGTTGGAATTAGGATCCCCTTTTCTAGAACATAATGACGTAGTTATTAACATGCATATTTAATCATCAAGCTCATGTCATTGCAACCTAAAATCATTATAACCGATCCCTCGTGATATAAATTCTAAGTAGTTACCGTAAAGTCTGATCCTTCAGATGTTTTCTCAGTAAAAACTTGCTTTAAGTCCTGGCCTTAACACAACAATAATTACCAACTCTATCCTGAGTAATTGGTATATTAAGGGTGCTTCAACTTTTACTTTTGTTAAACCAAGTTTTAATACATGCATGAAAATCATTCTCCTGTTTAACATTCATACTAATAAAACAAGTTTCAACACGCATGAAAATCATTCTCCCGTTTGACATTCATACTAATAAAAGATTAAAACACTAACATGGCTCTTAAATCATAAACATGCATGAGTTATAATCACAACATCATATATTAGATAGGTTCACCAAATTCCAACATAAACAAATTAGTTACACATGGTAAAAGTAAAAACAATACTTACAGAGGTTAACATTACGAAGACTTTGCAATACTTCACGATACAAACGATCACAATACCACACAACACTCTCAAATTTCTAGAAACTATTCTAGACTACAAACTCATAAAAGAACACTCAAAACTCGAGTGAAAAGAGAGGAAAGAAGCTACTGAACGTAGAATGGGATACCTAGAATACCTTGAGAATGACCTATTTATAGGGCTGAGGAAGGGTCCTGACGCTATGCGTCAGGTTCCTGAGTCAGCCTCCATTAAATGCATGATTAATGCTATGATTAAGCAATTTTTAATTACATAATGCCCAGACGATGGAGTCCCTGTCTCCCACTATGTTTTTAGCATCTGGTGGTAATGGGTTGGACAATAATGGCCATTTGGCTGAGTGCTTGGCCACCTGGAAGTGTTTTCCATGTTACAACTGACGCTACGCGTGGCACTAATGCGTAGCGTACCCATCAAAAGCCTGACGTTACGCGTGGGCTTGATGCTATGCGTCAGCTCTCCAGTTCTTGAATTTTCTCTTTGATTTCTTTGATTTTTCATTACAACACTAGAGAAATTTGATGAAGGAAGATTAAATCCAACAACTTCCATTTATTATAATTAAAACCTAAATTTCTAACAAATTAAACAAATTTTTATTATTTTCACAAAATTTTTATTATGAAAATTACTATAAATTTGAGGACTAACATCAATGCACTTTATTATCTAAATTGTAATTGTAACACTTTGGAAGGGACACATCTTATATCTGTAATATGTATAGATCAACAATTTTAGTTTATGACAACATACAAGAAAATGAATTACAAATTGGTTCAAGTTGTTATAACCATTGATTTTCTAATATAATGTTATTGCTGCACTTTATAATCTAAAGTGTAATTGTAACACTTTAGAAGAGACATATCTTATACCAGTAATATGTATATAAATTTTATAGTCAATAGTTATTGGTGCCCTTTATTTTAATTTCACAAGTGTCCTCACTTTAGAAGTGTCAGATTGGAAGAAGTCCATTGAGTGATTACAATTATCTGAGTGGTTCTATTTATTTTGATCCTAGTAGAGTGCAGAGTGAGGTTCTTAATGATAGCATGACGAAATTTGTTGTTGTACACAAGTCCCACATTGACCAATTTTCAAAAAGCTTTCTAATTATATATGCCTATCATATGGAGGAGATTGGCCACGTTTAACAAATTCGATATAAACAAAACAAACCCGAAAACTATTAAATTTGGCCTTTTGCTACATTATAAATAGTTAGTGAAATTCTAAAAAAATCAAATATACATATATATACACACCAAGGTTTTAAAAACCGAACCGCTGAAGGTACTGGTTTAAGGTTCATTGGTTCAACTGTGGTCGAACCGGTTATAATAAAATATATATGTTTAATATAATATAATATATTTCTTGATATATTAACAATAAATTATATAAAAATTAAGTTAATTAAGGATCATATTACATGTTTTATAAGATTAAAAAATTATAATAAATAAAAATAATATGTAAATATTATATATAAGTTTTTTTTATTTAAAAATATTTTTTAATAGATTTTTTTAAAGAAATAACATAAAAAACAAATTTAAACTCTAACTAGTTTTGATCGATTTTGACCGGTTTTGGCCGGTTCTTGACCGATTTTGAAATGTTCAATTTTTTCCTTGTCCGGATCGGTACCCTGACCAGTTCCTGGTCCAACCGGTTGAACCGGCTGTCCGATTTTCAAAACCATGATACCTATACACTTGTAATGATTGGATTGGTTTTTAAAATATGCAGTCCACCATTTTTTAAACATTTTCTTACACATACTACACTTTGAATTGCTTTATATAAAATTATTTTTGAATGAATTTATATAAAAAAATTAAAGAATTCTATTAATATACTTTAAATTTTTTAACAAATGATCATACACTTGAGAACACATTTCCAATTTGAATAACTAAATTAAATATATCATTATTATAAATAAAAATACATAACATTTATTTTTCTTTTTGTGTAATAATAAAAACTTATTTTTCAATCAAATTAAAATATATATAGGTAACTTATAAGATCATTCTTGAAACTACTATGGTCAACAAGTGGTCATTAACATGACTACTTATTTTTAAATTTGTTACATATTGTGTAATAAAGTACTTGTATTTTGTTTGTATTAGAATATGTTGAACTTTGTTTATCTCCTGAATATGATTGGTCTATATACAATACATAACTATCTGAAAATTGCTCAATGTGGGACTTGTGTACAACAACAAAATTTCATCATGCTATTAGCAGAAACTTTACTCTGCATGCCAAAAGGATGAAAATAAATAGAACCACCTAGATAAAAGTAATCACTTAGTGGACTAGTCCATATCTGGCTCCTCTAAAATGAGGGCAGCGATAAGATTAAATAAACTGTAAGAATAACGATTGATTAGAAAATGAACAGTTTTAGATTGTGACAACATACAAGTAAATCTATAAAGAAATTGTTTAAGTTTTTACAACCATTGATTTTCTAATTAAAAGTTACCAATGCACTTTGTTATCTAAATTGTAATTATAACACTTTAGAAGGGACACATCTTATATTTGTAATATGTATAGATCAACAGTTTTAGTTTATGACAACATATAAGAAAATCTATAACAAATTTGTTTAAGTTGTTATAACCATTGATTCTCTAATCAAATGTTATCACTGCACTTTATCATCTAAAGTATAATTGTAACACTTTAGAAGAGACATATCTTATACCAATAATATGTATATAAATTTTTTAATCAATAGTTATTGGTGCACTTTATTTTAATGTCATAATTTTCCTCACTTTAGAAGGGTCAGATTGGAAGAAGTCCATTGAGTGATTACAATTATCTGCGTGGTTCTATTTATTTTGATCCTGGTGGGGTGGAGAGTGAAGTTCTTAATGATAGCATGACGAGTTTGTTATTGTACACAAGTCCCGCATTTACCATTTTTCAGAAAGCTTTCTAATTTATATATGCCTATCATATAGAAGAGATTGGCCAAGTTTAACAGATTCAATACAAACAAAACAAACCTAGAAACTATTAAATTTGGCCTTTTGCTACTTTATAAATAGTTAGTGAAATTCTAAAAAAATCAAATATATATTTTTAAACCAAGGTTTTAAAAACCGAACCGCTGAAGGTAATAGTTTAAGATTCATTGGTTCAACCGTAGTCGAACCGGTTATAATAAAATATATATTTTTAATGTAATATATTTTTAATATAATAACAATAAATTATGTAAAAATTAAATTAAATTAAGGATCATATTACATGTTTCATAAGATTAAAAAATGATAATAAATAAAAATAATATGTAAATATTAATCATAAGTTTTTATTTGTTTAAAAATATTTTTTAATAGATTTTTTTAAAGAAATAACAAAAACAAGTTTAAACTCTGACAGGTTTTGACCGGTTCTTGACCGGTTCTGAAATGTCCAGGATTGTTTCTTGTCCGGACAGGTATCTTGACCGGTTCCCAGTCAAACCGGTCGGTCCGATCCGGTTTTTAAAACCATGATACCCATACACTAGTAATGATTCGATTGGTTTTTAAAATATGTAGTCCATCATTTTTTTAACATTTTCTTAAAAATGATAATAAATAAAAATAATATCTAAATATTATACATAAGTTTTATTTGTTTAAAAATTATTTTTTAATAGATTTTTTAAAGAAATAACACAAAAAAAACAATTTTAAACTCTAACCGGTTTTGACCGATCTTGACCGGTTTTGAAATGTCTGGTTTCCTGTCCAACCGGTCGAACTGGCTGGTCCGGTCTGTTTTTCAAAACCATAATACACATACACTAGTAATGATTGGATTGGTTTTTAAAATATGTAGTCCACCTTTTTTTAACATTTTCTTACACATACTACACTTTGAATTGCTATATATAAAATTACTTTTTAAATGAATTTATATAAAAAATTAAAGAATTCTATTAATATACTTTAAATGTTTTAACAAATGATCATACACTTTAGAACACATTTCCAATTTGAACAACTAAATTACATATATATTTATTTTTAAAATTATAAATAAAAATACATAACGTTTATTTTTCTTTTTGTGTAATAATAAAAACTTATTTTTCAATCAAATTAAAATATATATAGGTAACTTATAAGATCATTCTTGAAACTACAATGGTCAACAAGTGGTCATTAACATGACTACTTATTTTTAAATTTGTTACATATTGTGCAATAAAGTAATTGTATTTTGTTTGTATTAGAATATGTTGAACTTTGTTTATCTCCTGAATATGATTGGCCTATATACAATACATAACTATCTGAAAATTGCTCAATGTGGGACTTGTGTACAACAACAAAGTTTCATCTTCCAATCAACAAGAACTTCACTCCATACTCCAAAGGGATGAAAATAAATATAACCACCCAGATAAAAGTAATCACTTCATGGACTTGTTCCTATCTGGCTCCTCTAAAGTGACGGCACTAACAAGATTAAATAAAGTGTACGAATAACGATTGATTAGAAAATGAACAGTTTTAGAGTGTGACAACATACAAGTAAATCTATAAAAAAAAATTGTTTAAGTTTTTACAACCATTGATTTTCTAATTAAAAGTTACCAATGCACTTTGTTATCTAAATTGTAATTGTAACACTTTAGAAGGGACACGTCTTATATCTGTCATATGTGTAGATCAACAGTTTTAGTTTATGACAACATACAAGAAAATCTATAACAAATTTGTTTAAGTTGTTATAACCAATGATTCTCTAATCAAATGTTATCACTGCACTTTATCATCTAAAGTGTAATTGTAACACTTTAGAAGAGACATATCTTATACCAATAATATGTATATAAATTTTTTAATCAATAGTTATTGGTGCACTTTATTTTAATTTCATAAGTGTCCTCACTTTAGAAGGGTAAGATTGGAAGAAGTCCATTGAGTGATTACAATTATTTGCGTGGTTCTATTTCTTTTGATCCTAGTGGAGTGTAGAGTGAAGTTCTTAATGATAGCATGACGAGATTTGTTGTTGTACACAAGTTCCACATTGACCAATTTTCAGATAGGTTTGTAATTTATATATGCCTATCATATGGAGAAGATTGGCCAAGTTTAACAGATTCAATACAAACACAACAAACCTGGAAACTATTAAATTTGGCCTTTTGCTACTTTATAAATAGTTAGTGAAATTCTAAAAAAGAATCAAATATATATATATATAGACACCAAGGTTTTAAAAACAGAACCGCTGAAGGTACTGATTTAAGGTTCATTGGTTCAACCGTGGTCGAACCGGTTTATAAGATTAAAAATTTATAATATGTAAATATTATACATAACAAAGAAAAGAATTTTAAATCCCTGACCGATTTTGACCGGTTCTTGACCGGTTTTGAAATGTCCAGGTTTGTTCCTTGTCCGCACGGGTACCCTGACTAGTTCCTGGTCCAACCGGTCGAATCGGCCTGTCTGGTCCGGTTTTCAAAACCATGATACACATACACTAGTAATGATTGGACTGGTTTTAAAAATATGTAGTCCACCATTTTTTTAACATTTTGTTAGACATACTACACATTAAGTTGTTTTATATAAAATTATTTTTGAATGAATTAATATAAAAAATTAAAGAATTCTATTAATATACTTTAAATTTTTTAACAAATAATCATACACTTGAGAACACATTTCCAATTTGAATAACTAAATTAAATATATTTATTTTTAAAACTATAAATAAAAATACATTACGTTTATTTTCTTTTTTTTGTGTAATAATAAAACCTTATTTTCTCAATCAAATTAAAATATATAGGTAAGTTATAAGATCATTCTCGAAACTACTATGGTCAACAAAGTGGTCATTAACATGACTACTTATTTTTAAATTTGTTACATATTGTGTAATAAAGTAATTGTATTTTGTTTGTATTAGAATATGTTGAACTTTGTTTATCTCCTGAATACGATTGGCCTATATACAATACATAACTATCTGAGAATTGCTCAATATGCGACTTGTGTTCAACAAAAGAGTTTTATCTTCCAATCAGCAGGAACTGCACTCCGCACTCCAAAAGGATGAAAATAAATAGAAATGGACTTGTTCCTATCTGACTCCTGAGGGCACTGACAAGATTAAATAAAGTGTATGAATAACGATTGATTAGAAAATGAACAGTTTTAGAGTGTGACAACATACAAGTAAATCTATAAAAAAATTGTTTAAGTTTTTACAACCATTGATTTTCTAATTAAAAGTTACCAATACACTTTGTTATCTAAATTGTAATTGTAACACTTTAGAAGGGACACGTCTTATATCTGTAATATGTATAGATCAACAGTTTTAGTTTATGACAACAAACAAGAAAATCTATAACAAATTTGTTTAAGTTGTTATAACCAATGATTCTCTAATCAAATGTTATCACTGCACTTTATCATCTAAAGTGTAATTGTAACACTTTAGAAGAGACATATCTTATACCAATAATATGTATATAAATTTTTTAATTAATAGTTATTGGTTCACTTTATTTTAATGTCATAAGTGTCCTCACCTTAGAAGGGTCAGATTGGAAGAAGTCCATTGAGTGATTACAATTATATGCGTGGTTCTATTTCTTTTGATCCTAGTGGAGTGTAGAGTAAAGTTCTTAATGATAGCATGACGGGATTTGTTGTTGTACACAAGTCCCACATTGACCAATTTTCAGATAGCTTTGTAATTTATATATGCCTATCATATGGAGGAGATTGGCCAAGTTTAACAGATTCAATACATACAAAACAAACCCGGAAACTATTAAATTTGGCCTTTTGCTACTTTATAAATAGTTAGTGAAATTCTAAAAAAAATCAAATATATATATATATATAGACACCAAGGTTTTAAAAACAGAACCGCTGAAGGTACTGGTTTAAGGTTCATTGGTTCAATCGTGGTCAAACCGGTTATAATAAAATATATACTTTTAATATAATATATTTCTTTATATATTAACAATAAATTAAATTAAGGATCGTACTACATGTTTTATAAGATTAAAAAATTATAATATGTAAATATTATACAAGAATTCTTATTATTCTAAAAATATTTTTGATAGCTTTTTTTAAAGAAATAACAAAAAAACAAGAAAATAATTTTAACCTTTGACCAGTTCTTGTCCGGACTGGCAACCTGACCGGTTCCCAGTCCAACTGGTCGAACCAGCCACTCCGGTCTGGTTTTCAAAACAATGATACACATACACTGCTAATAATTGGATTGGTTTTAAAAATATGTACACCATTTATATAACATTTTCTTACACATACTACACTTTGAGTTGTTTTATATAAAATTATTTTTGAATGAATTTATATAAAAAAATTAAAGAATTCAATTAATATACTTTAAATTTTTTAACAAATGATCATACACTTGAGAACACATTTCCAATTTGAATAACTAAATTAAATATATATTTATTTTTAAAATTATAAATAAAAATACATAACATTTATTTTCCTTTTTGTGTGTAATAATAAAAACTTAGTTTTTCAATCAAATTAAAATATATAGGTAAGTTATAAGATCATTCCTGAAACAACTATGGTCAACAAGTGATCATTAACATGACTACTTTTTAAATTTGTTACATATTATGTAATAAAGTAATTGTATTTTGTTTGTATTAGAATATGTTGAACTTTGTTTATCTCCTGAATATGATTGGCCTATATACAATATATAACTATCTAAAAATTGCTTAATGTGGGACTTGTGTACAACAAAAAAAGTTTCATCTTCCAATCAGAAGGAACTGTAGTCCGCACTCCAAAAGGATGAAAATAAATAAAACCACCTAGATAAAAGTAATCACTTAATGGACTTGTTCCTATTTGTCTCCTCTAAAGTGAGGGCACTGACAAGATTAAATAAAGTGTACGAATAACAATTGGTTAGAAAATGAACAGTTTAAGATTATGATAACATACAAGTAAATCTATAAAAAAATTGTTAAGTTTTTACAACCATTGATTTTCTAATTAAAAGTTACCAATGCACTTTGTTATCTAAATTGTAATTGTAACACTTTAGAAGGGGCAGATCTTATATTTGTAATATGCATAGATCAATAGTTTTAGTTTATGACAACATAAAAAAAATCTATAACAAATTTGTTTAAGTTGTTAGAACCATTGATTCTCTAATCAAATGTTATCACTGCACTTTATCATCTAAAGTGTAATTGTAACACTTTAGAAGAGACATATATTATACCAATAATATGCATATAAATTTTTTAATCAATAGTTATTGGTGCACTTTATTTTAATTTCACAAGTGTCCTCACTTTAGAAGGGTAAGATTGGAAGAAGTCCATTGAGTGATTACAATTATTTGCGTGGTTCTATTTCTTTTGATCCTACTGGAGTGTAGAGTGAAGTTCTTAATGATAGCATGACGAGATTTGTTGTTGTACACAAGTCCCAAATTGACCAATTTTTAGATAGATTTGTAATTTTCATATGCCTATCATATGGAGGAGATTGGCCAAGTTTAACAGATTCAATACAAACAAAACAAACCCAGAAACTATTAAATTTGGCCTTTTGCTACTTTATAAATAGTTAGTGAAATTATAATAAAATATATATTTTTAATATAATATATTTCTTTATATATTAACAATAAATTATATAAAAATAAATTAAATTAAGGATAATATTACATGTTTTATAAGATTAAAAAATTATAATAAATAAAAATAATATCTAAATATTACATAAAAGTTTTTATTATTCTAAAAATATTTTTTAGTAGCGTTTTTTAAAGAAATAACAAAAAAACAAAAAAGTAATTTTAAACTCTGACCGGTTTTGTCCGTTTTTGACCGGTTTTGAAATGTTCAGGTTTGTTCCTTGTCCGGACCGGTACCCTGACTAGTTCCTGGTCCAACCGGTCGAACCGGCCTGTCTGGTCCGGTTTTTAAAACCATGATAGACATACACTAGTAATGATTGGACTGGTTTTAAAAATATGTAGTCCACCATTTTTTTAACATTTTCTTACACATACTACACATTAAGTTGTTTTATTTAAAATTATTTTTGAATGAATTAATATAAAAAATTAAAGAATTCTATTAATATACTTTAAATTTTTTAACAAATGATCATACACTTGAGAACACATTTCCAATTTGAATAACTAAATTAAATATATATTTATTTTTAAAACTATAAATAAAAATACATTACGTTTATTTTCTTTTTTCTATGTAATAATAAAACCTTATTTTCTCAATCAAATTAAAATATATAGGTAAGTTATAAGATCATTCTCGAAACTACTATGGTCAATAAAGTGGTCATTAACATGACTACTTATTTTTAAATTAAATACATATTGTGTAATAAAGTAATTGTATTTTGTTTGTATAAGAATATGTTGAACTTTGTTTATCTCCTGAATACGATTGGCCTATATACAATACATAACTATCTGAAAATTACTCAATGTGCGACTTATGTACAACAAAAGAGTTTTATCTTCCAATCAACAGGAACTGCACTCCGCACTCCAAAAGGATGAAAATAAATAGAAATGGACTTGTTCCTATCTGACTCCTCTAAAGTGAGGGCACTGACAAGATTAAATAAAGTGTACGAATAACGATTGATTAGAAAATGAACAGTTTTAGAGTGTGACAACATACAAGTAAATCTATAAAAAAATTGTTTAAGTTTTTACAACCATTGATTTTCTAATTAAAAGTTACCAATACACTTTGTTATCTAAATTGTAATTGTAACACTTTAGAAGGGACACGTCTTATATCTGTAATATGTATAGATCAACAGTTTTAGTTTATGACAACAAACAAGAAAATCTATAACAAATTTGTTTAAGTTGTTATAACCAATGATTCTCTAATCAAATGTTATCACTGCACTTTATCATCTAAAGTGTAATTGTAACACTTTAGAGGAGACATATCTTATACCAATAATATGTATATAAATTTTTTAATCAATAGTTATTGGTTCACTTTATTTTAATTTCACAAGTGTCCTCACTGTAGAAGGGTAAGATTGGAAGAAGTCCATTGAGTGATTACAATTATTTGCGTGGTTCAATTTCTTTTGATTCTAGTGGAGTGTAGAGTGAAGTTCTTAATGATAGCATGACGGGATTTGTTGTTGTACACAAGTCCCACATTGACCAATTTTCAGATAGCTTTGTAATTTATATATGCCTATCATATGGAGGAGATTGGCCAAGTTTAACAGATTTAATACATACAAAACAAACCCGGAAACTATTAAATTTGGCCTTTTGCTACTTTATAAATAGTTAGTGAAATTCTAAAAAAAATCAAATATATATTATAGACACCAAGGTTTTAAAAACAGAAGCGCTGAAGGTACTAGTTTAAGGTTCGTTGGTTCAATCGTGGTCAAACCGGTTATAATAAAATATATACTTTTAATATAATATATTTCTTTATATATTAAGAATAAATTAAATTAAGGATCATATTACATGTTTTATAAGATTAAAAAATTATAATATGTAAATATTATACAAGAATTTTTATTATGCTAAAAATATTTTTAATAGCTTTTTTTAAAGAAATAACAAAAAAACAAGAAAATAATTTTAAACTTTGACCGGTTTTGAAATGTGCAATTTTTTTCTTGTTTGGACTGGTAACCTGACCGATTCCTAGTCCAACCGGGCGAACCAGCCACTCCGGTCCGGTTTTCAAAACCATGATACACATACACTGCTAATGATTGGATTGGTTTTAAAAATATGTACACCATTTTTTTAACATTTTGTTACACATACTACACTTTGAGTTGTTTTATATAAAATTATTTTTGAATGAATTTATATAAAAAAATTAAAGAATTCTATTAATATACTTTAATTTTTTTAACAAATGATCATACACACACATTTCCAATTTGAAAAATAAAATTAAATATATTTATTTTTAAAATTATAAATAAAAATACATAACGTTTATTTTCCTTTTTCTGTGTAATAATAAAAACTTAGTTTTTCAATCAAATTAAAATATATAGGTAAGTTATAAGAACATTCCTGAAACTACTATGGTCAACAAGTGGTCATTAACATAACTACTTTTTAAATTTGTTACATATTATGTAATAAAGTAATTGTATTTTTTTTGTATTAGAATATGTTGAACTTTATTTATCTCCTGAATATGGTTGGCCTATATACAATACATAACTATCTAAAAATTGCTCAATGTGGGACTTGTGAACAACAAAAAAAGTTTCATCTTCCAATCAGCAGGAACTGTAGTCCGCACTCCAAAAGGATGAAAATAAATAAAACCACCCAGATAAAAGTAATCACTTAATGGACTTGTTCCTATTTGACTCCTCTAAAGTGAGGGCACTGACAAGATTAAATAAAGTGTACAAATAACAATTGGTTAGAAAATGAACAGCTTAAGATTATGATAACATACAAGTAAATCTATAAAAAAATTGTTAAGTTTTTACAACCATTGATTTTCTAATTAAAAGTTACCAATGCACTTTGTTATCTAAATTGTAATTGTAACACTTTGAAGGGGCAGATCTTATATTTTTAATATGCATAGATCAACAGTTTTAGTTTATGACAACATACAAAAAAATCTATAACAAATTTGTTTAAGTTGTTATAACCATTAATTCTCTAATCAAATGTTATCACTACACTTTATCATCTAAAGTGTAATTGTAACACTTTAGAGGAGACATATCTTATACCAATAATATGTATATAAATTTTTTAACCAATAGTTATTGGTGCACTTTATTTTAATTTCACAAGTGTCCTCACTTTAGAAGGGTCAGATTGGAAGAAGTCCATTGAGTGATTACAATTATTTGCGTGGTTCTATTTCTTTTGATCCTAGTGGAGTGTAGAGTGAAGTTCTTAATGATAGCATGACGAGATTTGTTGTTGTACACAAGTCCCACGTTGACCAATTTTTAGATAGCTTTGTAATTTTCATATGCCTATCATATGGAGGAGATTGGACAAGTTTAACGGATGCAATACAAACAAAACAAACCCGGAAACTATTAAATTTGGTCTTTTGCTACTTTATAAATAGTTAGTGAAATTATAATAAAATATATATTTTTAATATAATATATTTCTTTATATATTAACAATAAATTATATAAATTAAATTAAATTAAGGATAATATTACATGTTTTATAAGATTAAAAAATTATAATAAATAAAAATAATATCTAAATATTACACAAAAGTTTTTATTATTCTAAAAATTATGTTTAATAGTGTTTTTTTAAAGAAATAACAAAAAAACCAAAAAGCAATTTTAAACTCTGACCGGTTTTGACCGATTCTTGACCAGTTTTGAAATGTCCGGTCTTTTTCTTCTCCAGATTGGTACCCTGACCGTTTCCCAGTCCAACCGGTCGAATTGGCCGGTCCAGTCCGGTTTTCAAAACTATGATACACATACACTAGTAATGATTTGATTGGTTTTAAAAATTTGTAGTCCACCATTTTCTTAACATTTTCTTACACATACTACACTTTGAGTTGCTTTATATAAAATTATTTTTGAATGAATTTATATAGAAAATAAAAGAATTCTATTAATATACTTTAAATTTTTTAGCAAATGATCATACACTTGAGAACACATTTCCAATTCGAATAACTAAATTAAATTAATATTTATTTTTAAAATTATAAATAAAAATACATAACGTTTATTTTCCTTTTTCTGTGTAATAATAAAAACTTATTTTTTCAATCAAATTAAAATATATAGGTAAGTTATAAGATGATTCTTGAAACTACTAAGGTCAACAAAGTGGTCATTAACATGACTACTTATTTTTAAATTTGTTACATATTGTGTAATAAAGTAATTGTATTTTGTTTGTATTAGAATATGTTGAACTTTGTTTATCTCCTGAATATGATTGGCCTATATACAATACATAACTATCTGAAAATTGCTCAATGTGGGACTTGTTGACAACAAAAATGTTTCACTTTTCAATCAGCAGGAACTTCACTCTGCACTCCAAAAGGATGAAAATAAATAGAACCACCCAGATAAAACTAATCACTTAATGGACTTGTTCCTATCTGACTCCTTTAAAGTGAGGGCACTGACAAGATTAAATAAGGTGTACGAATAACGATTAATTAGAAAATGAACAGTTTTAGATTGTGACAACATACAAGCAAATCTATTTAAAAATTGTTTAAGTTTTTACAACCCTTGATTTTCTAATTAAAATTTACCAATGCACTTTGTTATCTAAATTGTAATTGTAACACTTTAGAAGGGCACATCTTGTATTTGTAATATGCATAGATCAACAGTTTTAGTTTATGACAACATACAAGAAAATCTATAACAAATTTGTTTAAGTTGTTATAACCATTGATTCTCTAGTCAATTTTTATCAATGCACTTTATCATCTAAAGTGTAATTGTAATACTTTAGAAGAGTCATATCTTATACCAATAATATGTATATAAATGTTTTAATCAATAGTTATTGGTGCACTTTATTTTATTTTCACAAGTGTCCTCACTTTAGAAGGGTTAGATTGGAAGAAGTCCATTGAGTGATTACAATTATCTGGTGGTTCTATATATTTTGATCCTAGTGAAGTACAGAGTGAAGTTCTTAATGATAACATGACGAGAATTGTTGTTGTACACAAGTCCCACATTGACCAATTTTCAGATAGCTTTGTAATTTATATATACCTATCATATGGAAGAGATTGGCCATGTTTAACAGATTCAATACAAACAAAGCAAACTTGGTGTGTTTGAATATGTTAACAGGTCCAAAGATGTGAAAAGATTTTGATAATGACAAACACTCTTGAAGAAACCGATGCAAAAACAAAGACATGAAATCAGAATTGAAGTAACAGCGAAGATAATCGATTAGGCCATAGATGCTAATCGATCAGGTATGAAATACTCACTGGAATTAAGGTAATCGATTATACACCAGAGACTAATCGATTACAACAATCAGAAATAGGACAAAATGCATCAGGTATGAAAGCTAATCGATTAAGGGAACCATATAATCGATTAGTGAGTCACTGGATTTAAGGTAATCGATTGCAAGACATGCTAATCGATTAGGATGCTGCGAAAACAAATTAAATGCATCAGGTACAGATGCTAATCGATTAGAGGAAATGAAATAATCGATTAGTGACTCTCTGACTTGAAGCTAATCGATTACAACGCGAGGGTGTAATCGATTACGCTAGTGGAAAAACAAATTTAAGTGGGAAACCAGGTCATGTCTCCACCATTTCTTCAAATTTCCACTAACTGCAACGGCTATGATGGACTAGGGCACTCCTCAACAGCTATCCTGGCTCTATAAATTGAAGAGGAAGACAAGCACAAAGACACAACTAAGAAGCAACAATTCATAGCTCTATTTTGTGCTTTGTAAGCCTATTTCCTGCATATTGTACTTTCACTTGTATATCCTCTCACCTTGAGAGATTAGAATTTGGGAGAGCTTTTCATTTGTATATCTGCTCTATTGAGAGAGTGTATTGATTGTAAACAAACACCAAACACACAAGTTGTTCACTCTAGGTTGAGTGGTTGTTCACTCTAGGTTGAGTGGTTACAAAGGTTGAGGATTCAATCTTTGGGATATTGTGAGATTGAGAGATTGGGTGGGTTGCCCTTATACTTGTGAGGATTGGGTTCTTGAGTGTGGGACACTAGGAAGCCGCAATTGCTCAAAGTTGTATCTCTAGTCTCCAATAGTGGAAAATCCTCTAAGTGGGTTGCTTAGAGGCGAGACGTACACCGGATTGGGTGGAACTCGTTATATCGGTTTGCAAGCTTCTCTTCCTTACTCTTTTACTTTCATTTACTGCATATTTGTTGATTGGTATTGATTGGTTGAGAAGAGCATACTTGAACTTGCTTAATTTGTTATATCTCCAATATTGCACACCAAGTGTTTGGTAAATTGCTTCAGCAACATTTCTCATTATAGTGCATTGCTTGTTATCCTCCATTCTATTTCACTTGCATAATCTCACAAACTTGGTTATAAAAATCAATTTCAAAGGTATTCCAATCAAAAGTTTTTAATACTCAATTCACCCCCCCTCTTGAGTATTGAGGCCACTTGAACAACAAGTGGTATCAGAGCTTGACTCTTGGTAGATCAAGCTTAACAGCTTCAAGAGATTAAATGGCCTCAAGTTCTCAAAATGTTTTTCCCGAGGGTGGTGCGATAAATAGACCTCCCGCTTTCAATGGGGAAGGGTATGCCTTTTGAAAAGAGAGAATGAAAATCTTCATTCAATCAATTGACTTGAGAATATGGAATACCATTGAAAATGGTCCTTATATACCAATGCATACTATAGATAGCAAGAATGTTGAAAAACCTATAGATGAATGGATAAGCGAGGAAGAAAAGAAAGTCCAATATGGCTACAAGGCCAAAAATCTCATTACTATGTCTTTAGGTCAAGATGAATTTTTTAGGATAATGACATGCCAAACTGCTAAAGAAATGTGGGATACTCTTCAAGTAACCCATGAAGGTACTAATGATGTAAAGGACTCCAAAATTAGTACCTTGACTAGCCAATATGAATGCTTTAGGATAAATTCAGGAGAATCTATTGTAGATATGCAGAAAAGGTTTACACTTATTATCAACCATCTTATTACTCTTGGCAAAGTATATACTAACAAAGAGCTTGTGCATAAAATTTTGAAAAGTCTTAGCAGGGAATGGCAACCTCTTGTCACAGCAATAAAACAATCTCCTAGCATCAATGAAATGTCTCTTGCAACACTCTTTGGAAAATTGCAAGAACAAGAGCAAGAACTTAAAGCATTGAAGCTAGCCGAGGAAGAGGAGAAATCCACCAAGAAGAAAGGGCTAGCCCTCAAAGCCACCTCCATGCATGAGGAAGAATCATGCAGTGACTTAGATGAAGAAGAAGAATTTGGGCTATTCGTAAAAAGATTTGGAAGATTCATGAAGAACAAAAAGTTCCAAAAGAACTTTAAGCCCCAAGGTAAGAAACCTACCTCTAATGAAACTTCCTCTTCACCAAGTTGTTTTGAATGTGGCAAGGAAGGGCACTTCAAAGCCGATTGTCCAAACCTCAAAAAGAAGGGCAAGGACAAACAAAGAAGAAGAAGAGCCTATATTGCTTGGGATGAGAACGATGTGAGCAGCTCCGACGACTCGGAAGATGAGCAAGCCAATCTTTGCTTAATGGCAAATCATCAAGAAGAAGATAATGAGGTAAATCTTCTTGACTTAGATAAAAATGAGCTGTTAGATGCATTTGAAGAATTATATGATAAATTTACAAAAATCTCTAGTAAACTCAAAGCATCTAGGAAAACTAGTGATACCCTTGAATTGCATCTCATGGAAGTATGTAAAGAAAATGAGAGCTTAAAAGAAGAACTAGAGAAAGTTCAAACATGCTCTAAGGATAAACCATGTGATTTTGCAAAAAGGTGCATTGTATTAGAAACCAAGGTTGAAGACCTAAATAGGACACTAGAGAAATTCACAAATGGAAGAGATAATTTGAATATCCTACTTGGGCAACAAAAATGCATGTTTAGTAAAACCGGTTTAGGATATGACCAAGAACATAGTAACCATAAAATGGAGAAACACTATGAAAGTTTCTTTGCACCACCAAGCAAATCCTCCTCACCGTTCATAAAATGCAATCATTGTGGTTCCAAAGGACATAGTGCTTATAAGTGTAGTGTTAGGAAACTAGGACCAAAAGTCTTAAGAAAGGTGTGGGTCCCCAAAGGAACATTCCCACAAGCTAACCTAAAAAGACCCAACATAAAATGGGTACCTAGTTCTCTAAAATGATTTTGTTTTGTAGGTATGCTTCAAGACAAGCAACACCCATTGGTACTTGGATAGCGGGTGTTCAAAGCATATGACGGGAGACATAACCAAATTTACATCATTCACTCCCAAAAGGAAAGGAAGTGTCACCTACGGAGACAACACTAAAGGAAGAATCCTAGGCATTGGAAATATAGGTAAGAATTCTTCCACCTCCATAAGTGAAGTATTGTATGTTGAAGGCCTCAAACATAATCTACTTAGCATAAGTCAATTATGTGACAAAGGATATAGAGTGTTATTTGAATCAAATTGTTGCATAATTGAGCATAAGACTAATAAGGAAATTAAGTTTGTAGGCCAAAGAATTGATAATATTTACATGATTGATATGGATAGTTTGTCTACAAATGATGAACAATGCTTCATTTCAAAAGAGGATGAAACATGGCTATGGCATAGAAGAATAGCTCATATACATGTAGACCACTTGAACAAACTTGTTTCTAAAGATTTAGTAATTGGTCTACCAAAGCTTAAATTTGAAAATAGATTTTGTGATGCATGTCAAAAGGGAAAACAAGTAAAGGCATCTTTTCAATCCAAAAATATTGTTTCTACTCAAAGGCCTTTACAACTTTTGCACATGGACTTATTTGGACCATCCAAAATCAAAAGCTTTGGAGGTAATTACTATGGTCTAGTTATAGTAGATGACTATTCAAGATATACATGGACATTGTTTCTTGCTCATAAAAATAAAGCATATCAAGCATTCAAGAAACTTGCAAAGATTATCCAAAATGAGCAAAACTCAAAAATTGCATCCATTAGAACCGATCATGGGGGAGAATTTGAAAATCAATCTTTTGAAAAGTTTTGCGAAAAACATGGTATTAATCACAACTTTTCAGCTCCTAGAACTCCACAACAAAATGGAGTAGTTGAAAGAAAGAATAGATCTTTAGTGGAGCTTGCTAGAACCATGCTAAATGAAAACAATATTGCAAAACATTTTTGGGCCGATGCGGTAAACACCGCGTGTTATGTTATGAATAGATGTTTGATAAGGCCTATTTTAAAGAAAACCCCCTATGAGCTTTACAAGGGTAGAAAACCCAACATTGCATACTTTCATATTTTTGGATGTAAATGTTTTGTGCTCAACAATGGAAAGGATAATCTAGGAAAGTTTGATGCAAAATCTGATGAGGCAATATTCCTAGGATATTCTCAATCAAGTAAATCTTATAGAATTTTCAACAAACAAACAAATACCATTGAGGAATCTATTCATGTCAAATTTGATGAAAATAGCCATAACCCTCCGAGAAAGGAAGATGTTGATGATCTTGTAGGTACTTTTCAAGAAATAAACTTGCAAGACAAAGAAGAAGAAGTCAACAATGATGGAGGTGCAGCACAACTTGAGAGACAACAAGAATGGGTAACTTTGAAGGATCATCCCTTAGACAAAGTCATAGGTGAAATGACTCAAGGTGTAAGTACTAGAAATGCTATTAGAAATACTTGTAATCACCTAGCATTTGTATCACAAATAGAACCCAAGAACATAGAAGAGGCTATTATTGATGAACATTGGATGTTGGCCATGCAAGAAGAGCTAAATCAATTTGAAAGAAATGAAGTTTGGGAGCTTGTGCCAAGATCCAATGATCACCAAATAATAGGAACCAAATGGGTTTTTAGAAATAAAATGGATGAAAATGGCATAATTACTAGAAACAAAGCTAGACTAGTAGCTAAAGGATATAATCAAGAAGAAGGCATTGATTATGAAGAAACGTATGCACCCGTAGCTAGATTAGAAGCAATTAGACTACTATTAGCTTTCGCATGTTGTAGAGATTTCAAATTGTACCAAATGGATGTTAAAAGTGCTTTCTTGAATGGATACATTCAAGAGGAAGTATATGTTGATCAACCTCCAGGTTTTGAAAACCATCAATTTCCAAATCATGTTTTCAAATTAAAGAAAGCCTTGTATGGTTTGAAACAAGCTCCAAGAGCTTGGTACGAAAGGTTAAGCAAATTTCTTTTAGAAAATCATTTTGAAAGAGGGAAGGTTGATACAACCCTATTCATAAAGCACAAAAAGAATAACATACTATTGGTACAAATTTATGTTGATGATATAATTTTTGGTGCCACTAATGATTCAATGTGCAAGGAGTTTGCCAAGCTTATGCAGGAAGAATTTGAAATGTCCATGATGGGGGAACTCACTTTCTTCCTTGGACTACAAATCAAGCAAACCAATGAAGGCATATTCATAAACCAATCTAAATACTGCAAAGAACTACTCAGAAAATTCAATATGGATAAAGCAAATGATATAGCCACACCCATGGGCACTTCATGCTATTTGGACAAGGATGAGAAAGGTAAGGATGTTGAACTCACAAAATATAGAGGTATGATAGGATCCTTACTTTACTTAACCGCTAGTAGACCGGATATCATGTTTGCTGTGTGTATGTGTGCTAGATACCAAGCTTGTCCTAAGGAATCTCATCTCACTGCAGTAAAAAGGATAATGAAATATCTAGTTGGAACTCAAGATGTTAGTTTATGGTACCCCAAAGGGGCTGAGTGTACTTTAGTTGGTCACTCTGATTCGGACTTTGCAGGATGTAAGCTTGATAGGAAAAGTACTAGCGGAACATGTCACTTGCTTGGTAGTTCTCTTGTTTCTTGGCACAGCAAGAAACAAGTAAGTGTTGCGCTATCAACAGCTGAGGCAGAATATGTTGCAGCTGGTAGTTGTTGTGCTCAAATCCTTTGGATGAGACAACAACTTCTAGATTTTGGAATTGTATTAAACCATGTGCCTCTTAAATGCGATAATACTAGTGCCATTAACATCTCCAAGAACCCAGTAATGCACTCTAGGACCAAACACATTGAGATTAGGCATCACTTTATTAGAGATCATGTGTTAAAAGGGGATTGTGTACTTGAACATGTAGAAACTTCTAGGCAACTAGCTGATATTTTCACAAAACCCTTGGCTAGAGAGCAATTCATTCATATAAGAAGAGAGTTAGGCATTCTTGACATGTCCAGTTGTGTTTGAATCTTTTGATAAGAATCTTGTTGAATGACATAATGCATGGTATATATCACATTTCATGTTTGGAACCTTGCTGTTTGATATGTTTGAAGTTTTTGACTCCATAATCGATTACATTGTTAATCCCAATCGATTACTAAGCTTCTGTTTCTAAGATAATCGATTAGAACTCACCCATAATCGATTACAATCATTCTGTTTCTAAGATAATTGATTATCCATGATCCATAATCGATTACGAAGCTTCTGTTTCAAGTTCAAAACGTTTCCTCTTCTTCATAATCGATTACCACATTGCTCCAATCGATTAGGACGATTCTGTTTCTAAACTAATCGATTACTCTAAGCCTCTAATCGATTACCCTCTGCACAAAACGTTTGAAATTCCCCAGAAACAATGACCTAATCGATTACCACCTGTCTCGTAATCGATTAGTACGCGTTCTGCAGAGTCAAAACTGAAATTTCCTAGGCTCACTCGAACCACTCCCTCTCTTAACTCATTTCACTCCTTTCTATACTCTCTCTCCTCCTTCCTAAACCTAATTCTCATCTATAAATACCCCTTCCTTCATCTTCTCATCTCACACTACCTCCTTCCTCTCAAACCTCTCCAAAACTCTCTACCACTCATCTCTCTTCATCTCTCTCTTTGCCTTTTCCAACCATGTCTACCTCTAGAAATGTCAAGAGAGCTAGGTCCTCTGCTGCTCAAGCTCATAACCCCCTTGACTTCTCAAGGTTCTTCTCTTCTCCTAGAGAACTTCAAAATTTTATGAATTTTTCTGAAAGGGAGATTATGACCCCTCATTACACCGTTGCTGACACTTTTGACAACCCAAGCCTTACCTTCACCCAAAGCCTCAACCACTACAACCTCTTCCCCTTCTTATCCCTCAAAGAAGAAGAATACTATCCTGAGCTTATGAGAGTATTCTACTGCAACCTCCGCCTTGTCAATGGGATGGTTGAATCCAAGGTGAAAAACACCACCATCAAACTCTCAAATGCCCAATTTGCAGAAATTTCCAAACTGCCCCTCAACAATGCTGACTTTGATGGAGGCGAACCCGAGGATGAATGGCGTTTTAATCCCATCACTGCCCGCTGTTCTTTGTGGAAGCCGGCTCCTCCCATGAGCAACCACAAACTAGTTGGCCACTTGACCATGAACAACCGCCTGCTCCACTTCTTCTTGGTCAAGATGATTGTTCCCCGTGGTGGGAACTATGCTCTGGTTGAAGAGGATGATGTCCTCTTAATGTGGGCCATGCTGAACCACAAAGAGATCAACTGGGTTCAGTTAATCAAATTCCACATGCGCCATGCCAAGGACCAGCAAAAGCTCCCTTATGGTATCCTCCTCACCAAAATTTTTAAATTCTGTGGTGTTGATTTGGCAGGGGAACTCTCTGAAAAAGTGCCCCCAAGAGCTTGCATTGGCACTTCCCACCTCAATAAAATGGGCATGGTCAACATTGCTGGAATGTGGATTCTAAGGAGTGACCGGGAACATGGTGCCAACCCCTTTGCTGAACCTGCTGCTCCTCCTCCTCCTCCACCTCAACCACAAGCTGCACCATCAGCCTCTTCATCTGCACCCCAAGCAGACCCATTTGCATCTCTCTACGCCCATCTTGATCGCCGCTTCGATCGACTTGAAAACTCCCTCCAAGAGTTTTCAATGACCGAGCAGCAACATTTTGAGATGATGCAGCAGCGTTATGAAGAGCTGGCTCACCAAATTGCAGAAATCCGCTTCTTCAACCCGGATAATTAGATTTTTAGTTATGTTTTGTTTAGCTGTTGGTTTCTTTTTTGTTGTTTTCTGAATTTTGAATAATTTTACTTCTTGTATTTCCCATTTTTTTCAATTCAATAAAAGTATCTTATTTCAGTTTATATTATTTCTCTTCACCGCTCTAATTATTTTTGATGATTACAAAGGGGGAGAAGAATATATGTTCATATGTTGGATAATGCTCTGATACAAAAAAATTTGGATAATTAAATATGGATAATATTGATAGATGCTCTGACACTACAATTTTGAATATGCTCTGATACTAAGAATATGGATAATAGATGCTCTGTTAACAAAATTTGAAAAATATTATTTGTTTGTTAAAATCCTTTTGATAGGGGGAGAGTTATAGATAAGAGATAATAGACAATAGATAAAATGAGATAAGACATTGGCTGCTGAATGTGATTACTCTGATTTTTGAAATTGGTCATCTGCTATTTGAAAAAGAGATAATGTAGCAGAGTTGTTTTTGCAAAAAGATAAAAGATAAGTCTATATTATTTAAACTAACAACCCTCAAGAGATGAACATAGTTGTCATCATCAAAAAGGGGGAGAATGTGTTTGAATATGTTAACAGGTCCAAAGATGTGCAAAGATTTTGATAATGACAAACACTCTTGAAGAAACCGATGCAAAAACAAAGACATGAAATCAGAATTGAAGTAACAGCGAAGATAATCGATTAGGCCATAGATGCTAATCGATTAGGAGCTTTCTGTTTTGGAAGAAAATTGCATCAGGTATGAAAGCTAATCGATTAGGGAGCTGAACAATCGATTAGGTACTCACTGGAATTAAGGTAATCGATTATACACCAGAGACTAATCGATTACAACAATCAGAAATGGGACAAAATGCATCAGGTATGAAAGCTAATCGATTAGGGAGCTGAACAATCGATTAGGTACTCACTGGAATTAAGGTAATCGATTATACACCAGAGACTAATCGATTACAACAATCAGAAATAGGACAAAATGCATCAGGTATGAAAGCTAATCGATTAAGGGAACCATATAATCGATTAGTGAGTCACTGGATTTAAGGTAATCGATTGCAAGACATGCTAATCGATTAGGATGCTGTAAAAACAAATTAAATGCATCAGGTACAGATGCTAATTGATTAGAGGAAATGAAATAATCGATTAGTGACTCTCTGACTTGAAGCTAATCGATTACAACGCGAGGGTGTAATCGATTACGCTAGTGGAAAAACAGATTTAAGTGGGAAACCAGGTCATGTCTCCACCATTTCTTCAAATTTCCACTAACTGCAACGGCTATGATGGACTAGGGCATTCCTCAACAGCTATCCTGGCTCTATAAATTGAAGAGGAAGACAAGCACAAAGACACAACTAAGAAGCAACAATTCATAGCTCTATTTTGTGCTTTGTAAGCCTATTTCCTGCATATTGTACTTTCACTTGTATATCCTCTCACCTTGAGAGATTAGAATTTGGGAGAGCTTTTCATTTGTATATCTGCTCTATTGAGAGAGTGTATTGATTGTAAACAAACACCAAACACACAAGTTGTTCACTCTAGGTTGAATGGTTGTTCACTCTAGGTTGAGTGGTTACAAAGGTTGAGGATTCAATCTTTGGGATATTGTGAGATTGAGAGATTGGGTGGGTTGCCCTTATACTTGTGAGGATTGGGTTCTTGAGTGTGGGACACTAGGAAGCCGCAATTGCTCAAAGTTGTATCTCTAGTCTCCAATAGTGGAAAATCCTCTAAGTGGGTTGCTTAGAGGCGAGACGTACACCGGATTGGGTGGAACTCGTTATATCGGTTTGCAAGCTTCTCTTCCTTACTCTTTTACTTTCATTTACTGCATATTTGTTGATTGGTATTGATTGGTTGAGAAGAGCATACTTGAACTTGCTTAATTTGTTATATCTCCAATATTGCACACCAAGTGTTTGGTAAATTGCTTCAGCAACATTTCACATTATAGTGCATTGCTTGTTATCCTCCATTCTATTTCACTTGCATAATCTCACAAACTTGGTTATAAAAATCAATTTCAAAGGTATTCCAATCAAAAGTTTTTAATACTCAATTCACCCCCCCTCTTGAGTATTGAGGCCACTTGTACAACAAGTGGTATCAGAGCTTGACTCTTGGTAGATCAAGCTTAACAGCTTCAAGAGATTAAATGGCCTCAAGTTCTCAAAATGTTTTTCCCGAGGGTGGTGCGATAAATAGACCTCCCGCTTTCAATGGGGAAGGGTATGCCTTTTGGAAAGAGAGAATGAAAATCTTCATTCAATCAATTGACTTGAGAATATGGAATACCATTGAAAATGGTCCTTATATACCAATGCATACTATAGATAGCAAGAATGTTGAAAAACCTATAGATGAATGGACAAGCGAGGAAGAAAAAAAAGTCCAATATGGCTACAAGGCCAAAAATCTCATTACTATGTCTTTAGGTCAAGATGAATTTTTTAGGATAATGACATGCCAAACTGCTAAAGAAATGTGGGATACTCTTCAAGTAACCCATGAAGGTACTAATGATGTAAAGGACTCTAAAATTAGTACCTTGACTAGCCAATATGAATGCTTTAGGATAAATTCAGGAGAATCTATTGTAGATATGCAGAAAAGATTTACACTTATTATCAACCATCTTATTACTCTTGGCAAAGTATATACTAACAAAGAGCTTGTGCACAAAATTTTAAAAAGTCTTAGCAGGGAATGGCAACCTCTTGTCACAGCAATAAAACAATCTCCTAGCATCAATGAAATGTCTCTTGCAACACTCTTTGGAAAATTGCAAGAACAAGAGCAAGAACTTAAAGCATTGAAGCTAGCCGAGGAAGAGGAGAAATCCACCAAGAAGAAAGGGCTAGCCCTCAAAGCCACCTCCATGCATGAGGAAGAATCATGCAGTGACTTAGATGAAGAAGAAGAATTTGGGCTATTCGTAAAAAGATTTGGAAGATTCATGAAGAACAAAAAGTTCCAAAAGAACTTTAAGCCCCAAGGTAAGAAACCTACCTCTAATGAAACTTCCTCTTCACCAAGTTGTTTTGAATGTGGCAAGGAAGGGCACTTCAAAGCCGATTGTCCAAACCTCAAAAAGAAGGGCAAGGACAAACAAAGAAGAAGAAGAGCCTATATTGCTTGGGATGAGAACGATGTGAGCAGCTCCGACGACTCGGAAGATGAGCAAGCCAATCTTTGCTTAATGGCAAATCATCAAGAAGAAGATAATGAGGTAAATCTTCTTGACTTAGATAAAAATGAGCTGTTAGATGCATTTGAAGAATTATATGATAAATTTACAAAAATCTCTAGTAAACTCAAAGCATCTAGGAAAACTAGTGATACCCTTGAATTGCATCTCATGGAAGTATGTAAAGAAAATGAGAGCTTAAAAGAAGAACTAGAGAAAGTTCAAACATGCTCTAAGGATAAACCATGTGATTTTGCAAAAAGGTGCATTGTATTAGAAACCAAGGTTGAAGACCTAAATAGGACACTAGAGAAATTCACAAATGGAAGAGATAATTTGAATATCCTACTTGGGCAACAAAAATGCATGTTTAGTAAAACCGGTTTAGGATATGACCAAGAACATAGTAACCATAAAATGGAGAAACACTATGAAAGTTTCTTTGCACCACCAAGCAAATCCTCCTCACCGTTCATAAAATGCAATCATTGTGGTTCCAAAGGACATAGTGCTTATAAGTGTAGTGTTAGGAAACTAGGACCAAAAGTCTTAAGAAAGGTGTGGGTCCCCAAAGGAACATTCCCACAAGCTAACCTAAAAAGACCCAACATAAAATGGGTACCTAGTTCTCTAAAATGATTTTGTTTTGTAGGTATGCTTCAAGACAAGCAACACCCATTGGTACTTGGATAGCGGGTGTTCAAAGCATATGACGGGAGACATAACCAAATTTACATCATTCACTCCCAAAAGGAAAGGAAGTGTCACCTACGGAGACAACACTAAAGGAAGAATCCTAGGCATTGGAAATATAGGTAAGAATTCTTCCACCTCCATAAGTGAAGTATTGTATGTTGAAGGCCTCAAACATAATCTACTTAGCATAAGTCAATTATGTGACAAAGGATATAGAGTGTTATTTGAATCAAATTGTTGCATAATTGAGCATAAGACTAATAAGGAAATTAAGTTTGTAGGCCAAAGAATTAATAATATTTACATGATTGATATGGATAGTTTGTCTACAAATGATGAACAATGCTTCATTTCAAAAGAGGATGAAACATGGCTATGGCATAGAAGAATAGCTCATATACATGTAGACCACTTGAACAAACTTGTTTCTAAAGATTTAGTAATTGGTCTACCAAAGCTTAAATTTGAAAATAGATTTTGTGATGCATGTCAAAAGGGAAAACAAGTAAAGGCATCTTTTCAATCCAAAAATATTGTTTCTACTCAAAGGCCTTTACAACTTTTGCACATGGACTTATTTGGACCATCCAAAATCAAAAGCTTTGGAGGTAATTACTATGGTCTAGTTATAGTAGATGACTATTCAAGATATACATGGACATTGTTTCTTGCTCATAAAAATAAAGCATATCAAGCATTCAAGAAACTTGCAAAGATTATCCAAAATGAGCAAAACTCAAAAATTGCATCCATTAGAACCGATCATGGGGGAGAATTTGAAAATCAATCTTTTGAAAAGTTTTGCGAAAAACATGGTATTAATCACAACTTTTCAGCTCCTAGAACTCCACAACAAAATGGAGTAGTTGAAAGAAAGAATAGATCTTTAGTGGAGCTTGCTAGAACCATGCTAAATGAAAACAATATTGCAAAACATTTTTGGGCCGATGCGGTAAACACCGCGTGTTATGTTATGAATAGATGTTTGATAAGGCCTATTTTAAAGAAAACCCCCTATGAGCTTTACAAGGGTAGAAAACCCAACATTGCAT
Organism: Clitoria ternatea; assembly: GCA_037962975.1. NCBI lineage: Eukaryota > Viridiplantae > Streptophyta > Magnoliopsida > Fabales > Fabaceae > Clitoria > Clitoria ternatea. Next base: position 34,324,579 of record CM075675.1, on the reverse strand, counting down.
ACTTTCATATTTTTGGATGTAAATGTTTTGTGCTCAACAATGGAAAGGATAATCTAGGAAAGTTTGATGCAAAATCTGATGAGGCAATATTCCTAGGATATTCTCAATCAAGTAAATCTTATAGAATTTTCAACAAACAAACAAATACCATTGAGGAATCTATTCATGTCAAATTTGATGAAAATAGCCATAACCCTCCGAGAAAGGAAGATGTTGATGATCTTGTAGGTACTTTTCAAGAAATAAACTTGCAAGACAAAGAAGAAGAAGTCAACAATGATGGAGGTGCAGCACAACTTGAGAGACAACAAGAATGGGTAACTTTGAAGGATCATCCCTTAGACAAAGTCATAGGTGAAATGACTCAAGGTGTAAGTACTAGAAATGCTATTAGAAATACTTGTAATCACCTAGCATTTGTATCACAAATAGAACCCAAGAACATAGAAGAGGCTATTATTGATGAACATTGGATGTTGGCCATGCAAGAAGAGCTAAATCAATTTGAAAGAAATGAAGTTTGGGAGCTTGTGCCAAGACCCAATGATCACCAAATAATAGGAACCAAATGGGTTTTTAGAAATAAAATGGATGAAAATGGCATAATTACTAGAAACAAAGCTAGACTAGTAGCTAAAGGATATAATCAAGAAGAAGGCATTGATTATGAAGAAACGTATGCACCCGTAGCTAGATTAGAAGCAATTAGACTACTATTAGCTTTCGCATGCTGTAGAGATTTCAAATTGTACCAAATGGATGTTAAAAGTGCTTTCTTGAATGGATACATTCAAGAGGAAGTATATGTTGATCAACCTCCAGGTTTTGAAAACCATCAATTTCCAAATCATGTTTTCAAATTAAAGAAAGCCTTGTATGGTTTGAAACAAGCTCCAAGAGCTTGGTACGAAAGGTTAAGCAAATTTCTTTTAGAAAATCATTTTGAAAGAGGGAAGGTTGATACAACCCTATTCATAAAGCACAAAAAGAATAACATACTATTGGTACAAATTTATGTTGATGATATAATTTTTGGTGCCACTAATGATTCAATGTGCAAGGAGTTTGCCAAGCTTATGCAGGAAGAATTTGAAATGTCCATGATGGGGGAACTCACTTTCTTCCTTGGACTACAAATCAAGCAAACCAATGAAGGCACATTCATAAACCAATCTAAATACTGCAAAGAACTACTCAGAAAATTCAATATGGATAAAGCAAATGATATAGCCACACCCATGGGCACTTCATGCTATTTGGACAAGGATGAGAAAGGTAAGGATGTTGAACTCACAAAATATAGAGGTATGATAGGATCCTTACTTTACTTAACCGCTAGTAGATCGGATATCATGTTTGCTGTGTGTATGTGTGCTAGATACCAAGCTTGTCCTAAGGAATCTCATCTCACTGCAGTAAAAAGGATAATGAAATATCTAGTTGGAACTCAAGATGTTGGTTTATGGTACCCCAAAGGGGCTGAGTGTACTTTAGTTGGTTACTCTGATTCGGACTTTGCAGGATGTAAGCTTGATAGGAAAAGTACTAGCGGAACATGTCACTTGCTTGGTAGTTCTCTTGTTTCTTGGCACAGCAAGAAACAAGTAAGTGTTGCGCTATCAACAGCTGAGGCAGAATATGTTGCAGCTGGTAGTTGTTGTGCTCAAATCCTTTGGATGAGACAACAACTTCTAGATTTTGGAATTGTATTAAACCATGTGCCTCTTTAATGCGATAATACTAGTGCCATTAACATCTCCAAGAACCCAGTAATGCACTCTAGGACCAAACACATTGAGATTAGGCATCACTTTATTAGAGATCATGTGTTAAAAGGGGATTGTGTACTTGAACATGTAGAAACTTCTAGGCAACTAGCTGATATTTTCACAAAACCCTTGGCTAGAGAGCAATTCATTCACATAAGAAGAGAGTTAGGCATTCTTGACATGTCCAGTTGTGTTTGAATCTTTTGATAAGAATCTTGTTGAATGACATAATGCATGGTATATATCACATTTCATGTTTGGAACCTTGCTGTTTGATATGTTTGAAGTTTTTGACTCCATAATCGATTACATTGTTAATCCCAATCGATTACTAAGCTTCTGTTTCTAAGATAATCGATTAGAACTCACCCATAATCGATTACAATCATTCTGTTTCTAAGATAATCGATTATCCATGATCCATAATCGATTACGAAGCTTCTGTTTCAAGTTCAAAACGTTTCCTCTTCTTCATAATCGATTACCACATTGCTCCAATCGATTAGGACGATTCTGTTTCTAAACTAATCGATTACTCTAAGCCTCTAATCGATTACCCTCTGCACAAAACGTTTGAAATTCCCCAGAAACAATGACCTAATCGATTACCACATGTCTCGTAATCGATTAGTACGTGTTCTGCAGAGTCAAAACTGCAATTTCCTAGCTCACTCGAACCACTCCCTCTCTTAACTCATTTCACTCCTTTCTATACTCTCTCTCCTCCTTCCTAAACCTAATTCTCATCTATAAATACCCCTTCCTTCATCTTCTCATCTCACACTACCTCCTTCCTCTCAAACCTCTCCAAAACTCTCTACCACTCATCTCTCTTCATCTCTCTCTTTGCCTTTTCCAACCATGTCTACCTCTAGAAATGTCAAGAGAGCTAGGTCCTCTGCTGCTCAAGCTCATAACCCCCTTGACTTCTCAAGGTTCTTCTCTTCTCCTAGAGAACTTCAAAATTTTATGAAGAATTTTTCTGAAAGGGAGATTATGACCCCTCATTACACCGTTGCTGACACTTTTGACAACCCAAGCCTTACCTTCACCCAAAGCCTCAACCACTACAACCTCTTCCCCTTCTTATCCCTCAAAGAAGAAGAATACTATCCTGAGCTTATGAGAGTATTCTACTGCAACCTCCGCCTTGTCAATGGGATGGTTGAATCCAAGGTGAAAAACACCACCATCAAACTCTCAAATGCCCAATTTGCAGAAATTTCCAAACTGCTGTTCGCCCGTCGGTTGTAACCGGGCTTTGTGAATTGGCAAGCGCACCAATCGTTTGTAGTTTTCGAAATTTAGATATCGTTCCACTGGGATTGAAAGTCCAATAACAACAGTAATCTTCTTCTTACTATGGTAAATATGAAGGAAATTATAAACAAAAGAATGATTTATATACAATTTATACAGTATTCACAAAATAGCATGGTTGAGTGATTCATAGGATAAAAGAAAATAAAATCTATCTAAAAAAAATTGAGTTGCAATCTAGAATAGGTAAGATACTTGAGATAAACACAGATAAACAAATTATGTTGGAAATTGGATCCCTAATCTAGAATAACAATGAGGAACTCAAGACATGCATATTTAATCATCAAGTTTCATGTCATTGCAGCTTAAAATCATTATAACCGATCCCTCGTGATATAAATTCTAAGAATTCACCGTAAAGTCCGATCCCTCGTGAGCTTTCTCAGTAAAAACTTGCATTAAGACCTGGCCTTATGGCAACAATGGTTAACAACCCCTATAGAATTGAGATACCAAGGGTATTCCAACTTTTTACTTTCGTCAAAACAAGTTTCAATACGGCATAAATAATCATTCTCCCGTTTGACATTTACACTAATAAAACCAGTTTCGATACACATGAAAATCATTCTCCCGTTTGACGTTCATATTAATAAAAGGTTGAAATACTAACATGGACTTGAATCATAAACATGCAGAGGTCGAATTCACAACATTATACTCAATAGATTAGTTCCCCAATTCCAACATAAACAGATTAGTTACACATGGTAAAAGTAAAAACAACACTTACAGAGTTTGACATTACGAAGAAGACGATGGAAACTTCACGATACAACGATCACAATACACCGAAACACACTCAAGTATCTAGAAAACTATTCTAGAACTACAACTCACAAAAGAAGTACTCAAAGTCGAGCACAAGAGAGAAGAGAAGAGAAGTGTATGGAATGGGATGCTATGAATGGTGTTGGATGGCCCTATTTATAGGGCTGAGCAAGGGTGCTGACGCTACGCGTCCCTGTGACGCTACGCGTCAGACTCCTGACTTAGCCTCCATTAAACACTTGATAATGGCCACTTTCAATAATTAATCTTGATCATGCCTGGCCACTTAGACATGTTTCCACGAGTTTTTGGCCATTTATGCTGATTGGGGTGGCCCTTGGGCTGAGTGGAGTGCCCATTATTGGGTCCAAGTGGGGTGGTTGGCCAAAAGTAGGAGTGGAGACAACGCAGCACTGACGCTACGCGTGGCTTTGATGCGTAGCGTCAGCATCAAAAATAGCACTTGATGCTACGCGTGGTGTGAGGCTACGCGTCAGATCTCCAGTGTAATTTTCTCTTGATTTATTAACTTTTTCACTGCAAAACTAGAGAAAATTGATCAAGGGCAGATTATTTCCAACAACACTCATTTATTGAATTTAAATCCTAATTTTCTAACAAATTAAACTAATTTTTATGAATTTTATGAAATTTTTATTTAAGCTTTTATTGAAAATTTGAGGACTAACAAATACCCCCAACTTGAGACATTGCTCGTCCTCGAGCAAGAGAAAAAAATAAGAAAATAAAAATTTGAAATCAAATTTTTAAGTTAGTCCGAAAATTTACCACAAAAAATAATTACACAATTTCAACTATTTTGTAATAATCAAAAACTGATTCAAATATAACAAAGGTTTAATGATAAAATTACTTACAATATTCTATTAACAATCAAGCAGAATTTCAGGCTTACCTCACAAGTGTTTATCTCTATGCAATTGGTAACCTGTTTCACTCAATCAATCATAAAATCAAACGAATTTAACTTTGTTTGTCATCTAATCAATGGTTATTTATACAGAGTTAATTCGAAAATCACAAGGTCTTTTCATGGGTTGTAATGAGGCTTGGTTTACAAGAATCAATGGTTTTTCTTGGAATTCAAAAACCTAAAATCATAAAAGAGCATTTTATAATCCTTAGGCTTTCTCTTGATCCAAACTCTCATTTATTTTTATTGATGAAAAATAAATACCCCCAACTTGATTCTTTTCAATATTTTTGACTTTTCTTTTCCATATTTTCTTTTTGAAAAGAATCAAGTTGCTTATTTTCACTCCCCATTTTTGTGAGAACACTCAAAATATTTTTCATTTATTTCAACTGCTCTTTTAATCAATCAAGTATAGGGAATGGTAAAAACAAATTTAGGCTTTAAGGGTACCAAAGAATTTTATTTTAGGCTCAAATGGGCTTGCAAAGGATAAAAGACTTTTTACCAAGGTAAGCTGTTTGGCCCAAGGTTTTGTTTCACCAATAAATGTGCCTTGATCATTTTCCCGAATTCTCTGTACAACAACACAAATCACAGATTAAAGCAAAATCAATTCGAATTGAAAATATGTCGATTAAAACCCTCAAGTGTTTAAAAAGATCTCTCAACTCACCGGGTTATTTGAAATTTTGCTTGATGGTTAATAAACTTATTGTAATTAAATTTATCAAAATTCCTAAGTTATAAAGAATCAAAAATTGATTTTACAAAATTGGTTTTATTGTGTAAAAACTCTAAGTGTATAAACTAACTTACTAACGAAAATCTGATTCATTTATTTTAAAAAGAAGAATTATTTTTCGAAAGAAAAATGAGCAAAAACGAATAAACACACCACACAATGATAAAATGCCATAATATAAAATGTAAATATAAATATAAATGTAAATCCAAATATAACTAAAAATAAATGTACTCAAAATAAATGAAGATGAGGAGGGACCGGCTGTGGGAATGGATTTCTTAGGTGCCATCTGCAAAAAGTAAAAATTTAAAATTAAACACACACTAAATAAATCACACACAAGCAAACAATTATTTGTAAAATATTTTTGGGTTTTCTAAAATTTTTCACAAATAAAAATGCAATTCAACGACATATTTTTGAATTTTTAATATTTAAAGAAATTAACATACATATATTCAAATAATATACAAAACAAAATACAATTTATTCAAAATTCATACAAAGTTGCAAGAAAGTATAAATATAAACTAAGAAAATTTATTAATTTCAAAAGAAAACAGCAAACAGCAAACAAACAACAAGATTTAAAAACAGAGGCTGACGCTACGCGTAGTGTGACGCTACGCATCAGCCTGTTCTGCCCACGCTACGCGTCAGTGGGACGCTACGCGTGGGCTTACAGTTCATCCTCACGCTACGCGTCAGTGGGACGCTACGCGTGGGATGCGCAGAAAAAAGAAAAAACAGGGGTTGCACAGCAGCAACCCCTTTTCAACCTACACTACATCCATTCAATCCCTAACTCCTAACAGCAATCAATCCCAATGGTCTTCTAATCCTAATCCTAACCACATTTATTTCTACAAATTAAAAATCAAAAACAAAACTAAAGAGAAGGGATTAGAATACTTACTTGTGATTCCTTGAGCAATGGGATTGAAGAGGTTTGGAAGAGAGAAAAGGAGGTTTTTGAAGTTTTTAGGTTTGAAAACTAAGTGAGGCAGAGAGGAAGTTTTAGGTTTAAAACCCTAAGATGGGCCTCTCTGGTTCAGTTTTAAAAACTGAACGTGGGCTCTGACGCTACGCGTGGGTGGGACGCTACGCATCAGAACCAAAATTCAGAGTCCACGCTACGCGTCACAGGCGCGCTACGCGTGGGCTTCTGTTTTGATTTTTCAAAATTTTGATTTTAAAACCTTTCTTTTCAAATTAAAACCCCTTTTTTAAACTGCAAAAAAGAATTTTGTGTTTTTTTTTTATGTTTTTTTTTTATGTTTAAAAATTAAAAATAACAAGAAAAGAATGGGTTGCCTCCCATTGAGCGCTAGGTTTAATGTCTCCAGCCAGACATTACCTCTGATTAATCAGGTGGTTTCCCAATATTCTTTGAGGAATCACCTGTCTTTTTCTTCCTTCTTCTTCTTTTTCGATGCCTTATTACCTGTTTTTCATCTTTCAAAGCATCGGTTAATTTAAAACAATTTAATTGATTGGGAAGAGATATACCTGGTTTGGTTGAAGGGTAAACTTTTTCCTCATTACTTATCCTGAGGTGTTCATGAGCACTGAAGCTTACTTCTTCTCCATAAACTTTGACTGCAACCATACTTTGATCAACATCCACTTTGATTTTTGCAGTCTTCATGAAAGGTCTTCCTAGGATCAGGGGGATCTCAGTATCCTCCTTCATATCCAGTACCATAAAGTCAACTTTGAAGTGGTACTTGTCAACCTTTACTAACACATCTTCCACAATCCCAACAGGCTTTTTGACAGAGCGATCCGCAAACTGTAATTCTGTCTTTGCTTCTTTTAGCTCATATTCACCAATGCGTTTTATTAAATCTAGAGGTATCAAGTTGATGTTAGCCCCTAAATCTAATAACGCATTCCTGATGTTGATATTTCCGATTGTTACAGGAATGGTGAAACTCCCCGGATCTTTACATTTTTTCGGGGTTATACAGTTTGTTTCTTGCTCTGTATCTCTTTGCACATTTTTTTCTTTTTCATTTTTTTCATTTTTTTCTATTTTTTCACTTTCTTTTTCTTCTTCTTCTTTCTTTTTCTCACTCTTTTCTTTACAATCAATTTTTACAACATCAATAGAAACAGCATTACATTGTTCCCTAGGGTTTTGAGTGTTTGCAGAAAACCCAGAACTTTTCAATTCGGCTATTTCTTTTGCGAGCTGACCCATTTGTATGTCTGATGCTTTTCGGGCAGCTTCATTTGTCTCTACAAACTGCAATAACTGTTGAATAGCTTCCTCTATTCTTGTCAACCTTGCATTGTCAGTTTGTTGTTGCTTGAATTGATTGTTAGGAGGTCTGTTGGAAGGTCCAGCATCCTGTCTCCAGCCAATATTCTGATTTTGCCAACCCTGCAGGTAATTGTTAGGAAAAGAATTTCCATGATTAAAAGGATAATTACCTAAGGGTGCTCTTTGATGGTTCATGAAATTGGCTTGCTCTTGCTCATTTCCACAGTAACCACATGGTTGTTCTCCCATGCAGTGCGTACATGCTTTAAGTTGAGCAGGGGGTGGTGATGCTACTTGAGCAATTTGAAGTTTTTCCAATTGCTTGCTCATAACTTCAATTTGTTGGGTCAGTAATTTTTGCTGAGCCAACACTGCATCATTTACTCCCAATTCGAGCATTCCTGGCTTCCTCTGCATATTACCTCTTTCATGCTTTGCTTGTCGGTCACTAATAGCCATTGATTCCAATATTTCTATGGCTTCTTCCACAGTCTTGTTCATTAAAGAACCACCTGCACAAACATCTAACATCATCTTGAACTGAGGCAATAAACCATGGTAAACGATTCTTACCTTTTCGGCATCATTTAGGTTGTGGTTTGGGCATTTTCTCAAGAGTGCCTTGAATCGTTCCCATGTTTCTCCTAATGATTCATCATTATTTTGAGAAAAAGAGTGTATGGCTGTCATTGCTTCAAAATATTTTGAAGGAGAATAAAATCTTTCCAAAAATTTTCTTTCAACATCGGACCAGTTTGCAAAACTACCCGGTGGACAAGATTTAAACCATTCTTTTGCTTTCCCAATCAATGAAAAAGGAAAGAGTCTCATGTAAACAGACTCTTCTTGATTGGGTTCAAAACCAATTGTGCTGCATAACTCATAAAAAACAGTTAAATGTTCATATGGTTCTTCATGATTTAAACCAGCAAATTGGTTGTTTTGAATTATGTTTAAAGTGGCAGGTTTAATTTCCACTGGTAAAACTGGTCCTTGAAACATTCCCGAAACTCGGGGTGGACCATTTATAGCAGCAAATTGTCCCAATGTTCTCCTTTCAGCAGCCATATTTGAATTTTCAAAAATTTTTGAAGTAGAAGAAGAATTAGTTTGTGTTTTAGATTTCAAAGACTTGATTTTCTTTACAAACTTTTCTATCTCAGGATCAAAATAAATTTTACCTGTGGTAGATCGAGTTTGCATACACAAACTAGACAAAGAAAGTTAGTGTAATAATGATAATGAAATAAAAAAAAAATTATCTAAGGTAAAAAATATTTACCACGGTAATTAAAATTTTACTGTTTTACTGAAACAATTCAATCCCCGGCAACGGCGCCAGAAAACTTGTTCGCCCGTCGGTTGTAACCGGGCTTTGTGAATTGGCAAGCGCACCAATCGTTTGTAGTTTTCAAAATTTAGATATCGTTCTACTGGGATTGAAAGTCCAATAACAACAGTAATCTTCTTCTTACTATGGTAAATATGAAGGAAATTATAAACAAAAGAATGATTTATATACAATTTATACAGTATTCACAAAATAGCATGGTTGAGTGATTCATAGGATAAAAGAAAATAAAATCTATCTAAAAAAAATTGAGTTGCAATCTAGAATAGGTAAGATACTTGAGATAAACACAGATAAACAAATTATGTTGGAAATTGGATCCCTAATCTAGAATAACAATGAGGAACTCAAGACATGCATATTTAATCATCAAGTTTCATGTCATTGCAGCTTAAAATCATTATAACCGATCCCTCGTGATATAAATTCTAAGAATTCACCGTAAAGTCCGATCCCTCGTGAGCTTTCTCAGTAAAAACTTGCATTAAGACCTGGCCTTATGGCAACAATGGTTAACAACCCCTATAGAATTGAGATACCAAGGGTATTCCAACTTTTTACTTTCGTCAAAACAAGTTTCAATACGGCATAAATAATCATTCTCCCGTTTGACATTTACACTAATAAAACCAGTTTCGATACACATGAAAATCATTCTCCCGTTTGACGTTCATATTAATAAAAGGTTGAAATACTAACATGGACTTGAATCATAAACATGCAGAGGTCGAATTCACAATATTATACTCAATAGATTAGTTCACTAATTCCAACATAAACAGATTAGTTACACATGGTAAAAGTAAAAACAACACTTACAGAGTTTGACATTACGAAGAAGACGATGGAAACTTCACGATACAACGATCACAATACACCGAAACACACTCAAGTATCTAGAAAACTATTCTAGAACTACAACTCACAAAAGAAGTACTCAAAGTCGAGCATAAGAGAGAAGAGAAGAGAAGTGTATGGAATGGGATGCTATGAATGGTGTTGGATGGCCCTATTTATAGGGCTGAGCAAGGGTGCTGACGCTACGCGTCCCTGTGACGCTACGCGTCAGACTCCTGACTCAGCCTCCATTAAACACTTGATAATGGCCACTTTCAATAATTAATCTTGATCATGCCTGGCCACTTGGACATGTTTCCACGAGTTTTTGGCCATTTATGCTGATTGGGGTGGCCCTTGGGCTGAGTGGAGTGCCCATTATTGGGTCCAAGTGGGGTGGTTGGCCAAAAGTAGGAGTGGAGACAACGCAGCACTGACGCTACGCGTGGCTTTGATGCGTAGTGTCAGCATCAAAAATAGCACTTGATGCTACGCGTGGTGTGAGGCTACGCATCAGATCTCCAGTGTAATTTTCTCTTGATTTATTAACTTTTTCACTGCAAAACTAGAGAAAATTGATCAAGGGCAGATTATTTCCAACAACACTCATTTATTGAATTTAAATCCTAATTTTCTAACAAATTAAACTAATTTTTATGAATTTTATGAAATTTTTATTTAAGCTTTTATTGAAAATTTGAGGACTAACAACTGCCCCTCAACAATGCTGACTTTGATGGAGGCGAACCCGAGGATGAATGGGGTTTTAATCCCATCACTGCCTGCCGTTCTTTGTGGAAGCCGGATCCTCCCATGAGCAACCACAAACTAGTTGGCCACTTGACCATGAACAACCGCCTGCTCCACTTCTTCTTGGTCAAGATGATTGTTCCCCGTGGTGGGAACTATGCTCTGGTTGAAGAGGATGATGTCCTCTTAATGTGGGCCATGCTGAACCACAAAGAGATCAACTGGGTTCAGTTAATCAAATTCCACATGCGCCATGCCAAGGACCAGCAAAAGCTCCCTTATGGTATCCTCCTCACCAAAATTTTTAAATTCTGTGGTGTTGATTTGGCAGGGGAACTCTCTGAAAAAGTGCCCCCAAGAGCTTGCATTGGCACTTCCCACCTCAATAAAATGGGCATGGTCAACATTGCTGGAATGTGGATTCTAAGGAGTGACCGGGAACATGGTGCCAACCCCTTTGCTGAACCTGCTGCTCCTCCTTCTCCTCCACCTCAACCACAAGCTGCACCATCAGCCTCTTCATCTGCACCCCAAGCAGACCCATTTGCATCTCTCTACGCCCATCTTGATCGCTGCTTCGATCGACTTGAAAACTCCCTCCAAGAGTTTTCAATGACCGAGCAGCAACATTTTGAGATGATGCAGCAGCGTTATGAAGAGCTGGCTCACCAAATTGCAGAAATCCGCTTCTTCAACCCGGATAATTAGATTTTTAGTTATGTTTTGTTTAGCTGTTGGTTTCTTTTTTGTTGTTTTCTGAATTTTGAATAATTTTACTTCTTGTATTTCCCATTTTTTTCAATTCAATAAAAGTATCTTATTTCAGTTTATATTATTTCTCTTCACTGCTCTAATTATTTTTGATGATTACAAAGGGGGAGAAGAATATATGTTCATATGTTGGATAATGCTCTGATACAAAAAAATTTGGATAATTAAATATGGATAATATTGATAGATGCTCTGACACTATAATTTTGAATATGCTCTGATACTAAGAATATGGATAATAGATGCTCTGTTAACAAAATTTAAAAAATATTATTTGTTTGTTAAAATCCTTTTGATAGGGGGAGAGTTATAGATAAGAGATAATAGACAATAGATAAAATGAGATAAGACATTGGCTGCTGAATGTGATTACTCTGATTTTTGAAATTGGTCATCTGCTATTTGAAAAAGAGATAATGTATCAGAGTTGTTTTTGCAAAAAGATAAAAGATAAGTCTATATTATTTAAACTAACAACCCTCAAGAGATGAACATAGTTGTCATCATCAAAAAGGGGGAGAATGTGTTTGAATATGTTAACAGGTCCAAAGATGTGCAAAGATTTTGATAATGACAAACACTCTTGAAGAAACCGATGCAAAAACAAAGACATGAAATCAGAATTGAAGTAACAGCGAAGATAATCGATTAGGCCATAGATGCTAATCGATTAGGAGCTTTCTGTTTTGGAAGAAAATTGCATCAGGTATGAAAGCTAATCGATTAGGGAGCTGAACAATCGATTAGGTACTCACTGGAATTAAGGTAATCGATTATACACCAGAGACTAATCGATTACAATAATCAGAAATGGGACAAAATGCATCAGGTATGAAAGCTAATCGATTAGGGAGCTGAACAATCGATTAGGTACTCACTGGAATTAAGGTAATCGATTATACACCAGAGACTAATCGATTACAACAATCAGAAATAGGACAAAATGCATCAGGTATGAAAGCTAATCGATTAAGGGAACCATATAATCGATTAGTGAGTCACTGGATTTAAGGTAATCGATTGCAAGACATGCTAATCGATTAGGATGCTGCGAAAACAAATTAAATGCATCAGGTACAGATGCTAATCGATTAGAGGAAATGAAATAATCGATTAGTGACTCTCTGACTTGAAGCTAATCGATTACAACGCGAGGGTGTAATCGATTACGCTAGTGGAAAAACAGATTTAAGTGGGAAACCAGGTCATGTCTCCACCATTTCTTCAAATTTCCACTAACTGCAACGGCTATGATGGACTAGGGCACTCCTCAACAGCTATCTTGGCTCTATAAATTGAAGAGGAAGACAAGCACAAAGACACAACTAAGAAGTAACAATTCATAGCTCTATTTTGTGCTTTGTAAGCCTATTTCCTGCATATTGTACTTTCACTTGTATATCCTCTCACCTTGAGAGATTAGAATTTGGGAGAGCTTTTCATTTGTATATCTGCTCTATTGAGAGAGTGTATTGATTGTAAACAAACACCAAACACACAAGTTGTTCACTCTAGGTTGAGTGGTTACAAAGGTTGAGGATTCAATCTTTGGGATATTGTGAGATTGAGAGATTGGGTGGGTTGCCCTTATACTTGTGAGGATTGGGTTCTTGAGTGTGGGACACTAGGAAGCCGCAATTGCTCAAAGTTGTATCTCTAGTCTACAATAGTGGAAAATCCTCTAAGTGGGTTGCTTAGAGGCGAGACGTACACCGGATTGGGTGGAACTCGTTATATCGGTTTGCAAGCTTCTCTTCCTTACTCTTTTACTTTCATTTACTGCATATTTGTTGATTGGTATTGATTGGTTGAGAAGAGCATACTTGAACTTGCTTAATTTGTTATATCTCCAATATTGCACACCAAGTGTTTGGTAAATTGCTTCAGCAACATTTCTCATTATAGTGCATTGCTTGTTATCCTCCATTCTATTTCACTTGCATAATCTCACAAACTTGGTTATAAAAATCAATTTCAAAGGTATTCCAATCAAAAGTTTTTAATTCTCAATTCACCCCCCCTCTTGAGTATTGAGGCCACTTGAACAACACTTGGAAACTATTAAATTTGACCTTTTGCTACTTTATAAATAGTAAAATTCTAAAAAAATCAAATATATATATATACACACCAAGGTTTTAAAACCGAACCGCTGACGATACTTGTTTGAGGTTCATTGGTTCAATCTGGTTATAATAAAATATATATTTTTAATATAATATATTTCTTTATATATTAACAATAAATTATATATAAAATAAATTAAGGATCATATTACATGTTTTATAAGATTAAAAAATTATAATATGTAAATATTATACAAAAGTTTTTATTATTCTAACAATATTTTTTAATAGCTTTTTTTAAAGAAATAACAAAAACAACAAAAAAATAATTTTAAACTCTCACAGGTTTTGACCGGTTTTGAAATGTTCAGTTTTTTTCTTGTCCGGACAAGTACCCTGACCGGTTCCCTGTCCAACCGGTCGAACCGGCCACTCCGGTCCAGTTTTTAAAACCATGACACACATACACTAGTAATGATTGGATTGGTTTTAAAAATATGTACACCATTTTTTTAACATTTTCTTACACATACTACACTTTGAGTTGTTTTATATAAAGTTATTTTTGAATGAATTTATATAAAAAATTAAAGAATTCTCTTAATATACTTTAAATTTTTTAACAAATGATCATACACTTGAGAATACATTTCCAATTTGAATAACTAAAATAAATAAATATATATTTATTTTTAAAATTATAAATAAAAATACATAACGTTTATTTTCCTTTTTCTGTGTAATAATAAAAACTTATTTTTTCAATCAAATTAAAATATATAGGTAAGTTATAAGATCATTCTTGAAACTACTATGGTCAACAAGTGGTCATTAACATGACTACTTATTTTTAAATTTGTTACATATTGTATAATAAAGTAATTACATTTTGTTTGTATTAGAATATGTTGAACTTTGTTTATCTCCTGAATATAATTGGCCTATATAAAATACACAACTATCTGACAATTGATCAATTTGGGACTTGTGTACAACAAAAAAGTTTCATCATGCTATCAGCAGGAACTTTACCCTGCAAGCCAAAAGGATAAAAATAAATAGAACCACCCAGATAACTGTAATCACTCAATGGATTTGTTCCTATTTGACTCCTATCACTGACAAAATTAAATAAAGCGCAGGAATAAGGATTGATTAGAAAGTCAACAGTTTTAGATTGTGACAACATTCAAGAAAATCTATATCAAATTTGTTTAAGTTATTACAACCATTGATTTTCTAATCAAAATTTATTACGACACTTTATCATCTAAAGTGTAATTGTAACACTTTAAAAAAGACATATCTTATATGAATAATATGTATACAAATTTTTTAATCAATAGTTATTGGTGAACTTTATTTTAATTTCACAAGTGTCCTCACTTTAGAAAGGTCAGATGGGAAGAAGTCCATTGAGTGATTCCAATTATCTGTGTGGTTTTATTTATTTTGAGCCTAGTAGAGTGCGAAGTGAAGTATCTGTAGCATGATGAAATTTGTTGTTGTACACAAGTCTTACCTTGAGCGATTTTCAGATAGCTAGGTATTTTATATATGCCTATGATATTGAGGAGATTGACCAAGTTTAACATATTCCAATACAAACAAAACAAACTCGGAAACTATTAAATTTGGCCTTTTGCTACTTTATAAATAGTTAGAGATTTTTTTTTTAAAATCAAATATATATACACACACTAGTAATGATTGGATTGTTTTTAAAAATATGTAGTCCACCATTTTCTTAACATTTTCTTACACATACTACACTTTGAGTGTCTTTATATAAAATTGTTTTTGAATAAATTTATATAAAAAAGTTGAAGAATTCTATTAATATACTTTAAATTCTTTAATAAATGATCATACTCTAGAGACCACATTTCCATTTTGAATGACTAAATTAAATATTATTTATTTTTTAAATTTATAAAAAATAACATAATATTACAATCTATCTATATTATATACATTTATCAAACATTTTAAACCTCTTATAGGTAATATTTGACACACGTCAGCGTCTTATGAAGTTTGACCCTTTTTATTTTATTTTTTTCTATTTATTAATAAAAAGTAATTTTTCAAATCAAATTAATATATTAATTCCTATTAGAATCAAATCGTTAAGTTAAACAATCTATTCTCAAATTAAATTAAAATATTAATTATCATCATAATCAAATCTTTATTTAAATATATTTTGTGATCACCTCTCAAGAATCAAATTCCTACACATGTTTTTGCAATTAAGAAAAATTAAAAGTTAAATGTTTTATAATTAAAAATTAAAGATAAAAATTATAATTTAAATTTAAACAACCAATTTTGAAATCAAATTTAAAATGAATTGTCATCAGTCAAATAACTATTTAAAAATATTCTGTGATAACCTTTTAGGATTTAATAATATACAATATTTCATTATAATGTATGAATGATTTATATAAAAATACGATTGATTATAAGAGCCTATACCTAAATAGAAACCTTGCAAAACCTAAATATGTTATGTATTCCACAAACAATTACATAAAATATGATAATATTAATAATTATATTTTCATCAAGCCATTGAATTGTCATCAATTGTCTATGTATTTTGTTTGTTTTAGAATATGTTAAACTTGGTCTATCTCCATAATATAATTGGCCTATATAAAATACAACACTATGTGAAAATTGCTCAATGTGGGACTTGTGTACAACAAAAAAGTTTCACCAGCCTATCAGCAAGGAACTTCACTCTCCACTCCAAAAGGATCAAAATAAGTAGAACCACCCCTGTAATCACTCAAAGAACTTGTTCCTATCAGACTTCTCTAAAGTGACGGCCTTGATAAAACTAAATAAAAAGCACGAATAACGATTGATTACGAAATAAATAGTTTTACATTGTGACAACATACAAGCAAATCCATAACAAATTTGTTTAAGTTGTTACAACCACTGATTTTATAATTAAAAGTTATCATTGCACCTTATCATCTAAATTATAATTGTAACACTTTAGAAGAAACACATCTTGTACCTATAATATGTACAAATCAACAATTTTTTGACAACATACAAGAAAATTTATAACAAATATGTTTAAGTTGTTAAAACCATTGATTTTCTAAGCAAAAATTATCATTCCACTTTATCATCTGAAATGTAATTGTAACACTTTAGAATAGACATATTTTATACCAATAATGTGTATAATTTTTTTTAATCAATAGTTATTGGTGCACTTTATTTAATTTCGTAAGTGCCCTCACTTTAGAAGGGTTAGATAGGAAGAAGTCCATTGAGTGATTACATTTATCTGGGTAGTTCTGCTTATTTTGACCCTATTAGAGTGTGGAACGAAGTTCCTGTTAATAGCATGATGAAATTTGTTGTTGTACACAAGTTCCACAATGAACAATTTTTAGATAGCTTTGTATTTTATATATACTTATCATATTGAGGAGATTGGCCGAGTTTAGCATATTTCAATATAAACAAAACAAACTAGGAAATTATTAAATTTGGCCTTTTGCTACTTTATAAATAGTTACTTATTTTATGAGATTCAATATATATATATATATACACACACACATACACTAGTAATGATTAGATTGGTTTTAAAAATATGTAGTCCACCATTTTTTAATCATTTTCCTACACATACTACACTTTGAGTTTCTTTATATTAAAATTGTTTTTGAGTGAATTTTTATAAAAAAGTTAAAGAATTCTATTAATATACTTTAAATTTTTTAACAAATGTTCATACACTTAAGAACACATTTCCATTTTGAATAACTAAATTAGATATATATTTATTTTTCAAATTATAAATAAAATACATAATATTACAATATATCTATATTATATACATTAATTATCAAACATTTCTAAACTTATTTTAGGTAATATTTGATACATGTCAGTGTCTTATGAAATGTGACCATGTTTATTTTCTTTTTTCTATTTAATAAAAAAAGTTATTTCTCAAATCAAATTAAAATATATAGGTAATCTATAAGATGATTATTGAAACTACTATGGTTAACAAGTGGTCATTAACTTGACTAATGATATTGATGGTAACAATTACAGTCTTATACCATAAAGAAGCTTATATTTTTAAATATGTTATTAATTCATCTAACAGTTATATATAATAATAATAATTATATTTTAATCCAGGCATTGAATTGTCATCAATTGTCTATGTCTAATGAAGTAATTCTATTATGTTTGTATTAGAATATATTAAACTTGGTCTATCTCCTGAATATGATTGGCCTATGTAAAATACGCAACTATCTGAGAAATGGTCAATCTAGGACTTGTGTACAACAAAAAAGTTTTATCATGCTATCAGCAGGAATTTCACTCCGCACTCCAAAAGATCAAAATAAATAGAACCACCAAGATAACTATAATCACTCAATGGACTTGTTCCTATTTGACTCCTCTAAAGTGAGGGTACTGATAAAATTAAATAAAGTGCATGAATAAGGATTGAATAGAAAATCAGCAGTTTTAGATTATGACAACATTCAAGAAAATCTATAACAAATTTGTGTAAGTTGTTACAACCATTGATTTTCTAATTAACAGTTAGCAATGCACTTTATCATCTAAATTGTAATTGTAACACTTTAGAAGAGACACATCTTATACCTATAATACGTATAGATCAACAATTTTAGAATATGACAACATACAAGAAAATCTATAACAAATTTGTTTAAGTTTTTAGAACTATAGATTTTTTAATCAAAAGTTATCACTGAACTTTATCATCTAAAGTGTAATTGTAACACTTTAGAAGAGACATATCTTATACCAATAATATGTATACAAATTTTTTAATCAATAGTTATTGGTGCACTTTATTTTAATATCACAGGTGTCCTCATTTTAGAAGCGTCAGATAGGAAGAAGTCCATTGAGTGATTACAATTCTCTGGGTGATTCTATTTATTTTGATCCTAGTAGAGTACGGTGTCAAGGTCCTATTGATAGCAAGATGAAATTTCTTGTTGTACACAAGTCCCACATTGAGCAATTTAAAGATAGTTTTGTATTTTATATATATATACCTATCATATTGAGGAGATTGGTCAAGTTTAACTTATTCTAATACAAACAAAACCAACTTGGAAATATTAAGTTTGGCCTTTTGCTACTTATAAATAGTTAGTGAAATTGTTAAAAAATCAAATATATATATATATATACACACACACACTAGTAATGATTGGATTGGTTTTAAAAATATGTAGTCCACCATTTTTTTAACATATTCTTACACATACTACACTTTGACTTGCTTTATATAAAATTATTTTTGAATGAATTTATATAAAAATCAAAGAATTCTATTATTATACTTTAAATTTTTTAAGAAATGATCATATACTTAGAGAACACATTTTCGATTTAAAGAACTAAATTAAATATATATTTGTTTTTAAAATTATGAATAAAAATACATAACGTTTATTTTCTTTTTTCTGTGTAATAATAAAAACTTATTTTTTCAATCAAATTAAAATATACAGGTAAATTATAAGATGATTATTGAAACTACTATGGTCAACAAGTGGCCATTAACATGACTACTTATTTTTTAATTTGTTACATATTGTGTAATAAAGAAATTCTATTTTGTTTGTATTAGAATATGTTGAACTTTGTTTATCTCCTGAATATGATTGGCCTATATACAATACACAACTATCTGACAATTGGTTAATGTGGAACTTGTGTACAACAAAAAAGTTTCCACCCTGATAACAGTAATCACTCAATGGAGTTCCTATCTAACTCCTCTAAATTGAGGGCACTGATAAAATTAAATAAAGTGTACGAATAACGATTGATTAGAAAATCAACAGTTTTAGATTGTGACAACATACAAGAAAATCTATAAAAAGTTTGTTTAAGTTTTTACAACTGTTGATTTTTAATTAAAAGTTCTCAATGCACTTCATTAACTAAATTGTAATTGTAACAATTTAGAAGGGACATATCTTATATCTGTAATATGTATAGATCAACAGTTATGACAACATACAAGAAAATCTATAACAAATTTGTTTAAGTTGTTATAACCATTGTTTCTTTAGTCAAATATTATCTCTGCTTTTTATCCTCTAAAGTGTAATTGTAACACTTTAGAAGAGACATATCTTATACCAATAATATGTATATAAATTTTTTAATCATTAGTTAATGGTGCACTTTATTTTAATTTCACAAGTGTCCTTACTTTAGAATGGTCAGATTGGAAGAAGTCCATTGAGTGATTACAATTATCTGGGTGGTTCTATTTATTTTGATCCTAGTGGTGTGTAGAGTGAAATTCTTGTTGATAGCATGACAAAATTTGTTGTTGTACACTAGCCCCACATTGAGCAATTTTCAGATAGCTTTGTAATTTATATATGCCTATCATATGGAAGAGATTGGCCAAGTTTAACAAATTCAATACAAACAAAACAAACTCGGAAGCTATTAAATTTGGCCCTTTGCTACCCTATAAATAGTTAGTGACTTTTTTTAAAAATCAAATATATATATATATATACACACACACTAGTAATGATTGGATTGTTTTTAAAAATATGTAGTCCACCATTTTTTTAACATTTTCTTACACATACTACACTTTGAGTGTCTTTATATAAAATTATTTTTGAATAAATTTATATAAAAAAGTTAAAGAATTCTATTAATATACTTTAAATTCTTTAACAAACGATCATACTCTTGAGACCACATTTCCATTTTGAATGACAAAATTAAATATTATTTATTTTTTAAAATTATAAAAAATAACATAACATTACAATCTATCTATATTATATACATATTTCAAACATTTTAAACCTATTATAGGTAATATTTGACACAGGTCAACATCTTATGAAGTGTGACCCTTTTTCTTTTCTTTTTTCTATTTATTAATAAAAAGTCATTTTTCAAATCAAATTAATATATTAATTTCTATCAGAATCGAATCGTTAAGTTAAACAATCTATTCTCAAATTAAATTAAAATATTAATTTTCATCATAATCAAATCTTTATTTAAACATATTTTGTGATCACCTCTCAAGAATCAAATTCCTACACATGTTATTGCAATTAAGAAAAATTAAAAATTAAATGTTTTACAATTAAAAATTAAAGATAAAAATTATAGCTTAAATTTAAACAACCAATTTTGAAATCAAATTTAAAATGAATTGTCATCAGTCAAATAACTATTTAAAAATATTCTGTGATAACCTTTTAGGATTTAATAATATATAATATTTCATTATAATATATGAATGATTTATATAAAAATACGATTGATTATAAGAGCCTATACCTAAATAGAAACCTTGCAAAACCTGAATATATTAGGTATTCCACTAACAATTACATACAATATGATAATATTGATAATTATATTTTCATAGCCATTGAATTATCATCAATTGTCTATGTATTTTGTTTGTTTTAGAATATGTTAAACTTGGTCCATCTCTATAATATAATTGGCCTATATAAAATACAACACTATGTGAAAATTGCTCAATGTGTGACTTGTGTACAACAAAAAAGTTTCACCATCCTATTAGCAGTAACTTTACTCTGTACTCCAAAAAGATCAAAATAAATAGAACCATCCCTGTAATCACTCAAAGAACTTGTTCCTATCAGACTTCTCTAAAGTGAGGACCTTGATAAAATTAAATAAAAAGCACGAATAACGATTGATTATGAAATAAATAGTTTTACATTGTGACAACATACAAGCAAATCCATAACAAATTTGTTTAAGTTGTTACAACCATTGATTTTGTAATTAAAAGTCATCATTGCACCTTATCATCTAAATTGTAATTGTAACACTTTATAAGAGACACATCTTATACCTATAATATGTACAGATCAACAATTTTTTGACAACATACAAGAAAATTTATAACAAATATGTTTAAGTTGTTAATACCATTGATTTTCTAAGCAAAAGTTATCATTGCACTTTATCATCTGAAATGTAATTGTAACACTTTAGAATAGACATATTTTATACCAATAATGTGTATAAATGTTTTTTAATCAATAGTTATTAGAGCACTTTATTTAATTTCGTAAGTGCCCTCACTTTAGAAGGGTCAGACAGAAAGAAGTCCATTGAGTGATTACACTTAACTGGGTGGTTCTGTTTATTTTGACCCTATTAGAGTACGGAACGAAGTTCCGGTTAATAACATGATGAAATTTGTTGTTGTACACAAGTTCCATAATGAGCAATTTTTAGATAGCTTTGTATTTTATATATACTTATCATATTGAGGAGATTGGCCGAGTTTAGCATATTTCAATATAAACAAAACAAACTAGGAAATTATTAAATTTGGCCTTTTGCTACTTTATAAATAGTTACTTATTTTATGAGATTCAATATATATATATATATACACACACACATACACTAGTAATGATTAGATTGGTTTTAAAAATATGTAGTCCACCATTTTTTAATCATTTTCCTACACATACTACACTTTGAGTTTCTTTATATTAAAATTGTTTTTGAGTGAATTTTTATAAAAAAGTTAAAGAATTCTATTAATATACTTTAAATTTTTTAACAAATGTTCATACACTTAAGAACACATTTCCATTTTGAATAACTAAATTAGATATATATTTATTTTTCAAATTATAAATAAAATACATAATATTACAATATATCTATATTATATACATTAATTATCAAACATTTCTAAACTTATTTTAGGTAATATTTGATACATGTCAGTGTCTTATGAAATGTGACCATGTTTATTTTCTTTTTTCTATTTAATAAAAAAAGTTATTTCTCAAATCAAATTAAAATATATAGGTAATCTATAAGATGATTATTGAAACTACTATGGTTAACAAGTGGTCATTAACTTGACTAATGATATTGATGGTAACAATTACAGTCTTATACCATAAAGAAGCTTATATTTTTAAATATGTTATTAATTCATCTAACAGTTATATATAATAATAATAATTATATTTTAATCCAGGCATTGAATTGTCATCAATTGTCTATGTCTAATGAAGTAATTCTATTATGTTTGTATTAGAATATATTAAACTTGGTCTATCTCCTGAATATGATTGGCCTATGTAAAATACGCAACTATCTGAGAAATGGTCAATCTAGGACTTGTGTACAACAAAAAAGTTTTATCATGCTATCAGCAGGAATTTCACTCCGCACTCCAAAAGATCAAAATAAATAGAACCACCAAGATAACTATAATCACTCAATGGACTTGTTCCTATTTGACTCCTCTAAAGTGAGGGTACTGATAAAATTAAATAAAGTGCATGAATAAGGATTGAATAGAAAATCAGCAGTTTTAGATTATGACAACATTCAAGAAAATCTATAACAAATTTGTGTAAGTTGTTACAACCATTGATTTTCTAATTAACAGTTAGCAATGCACTTTATCATCTAAATTGTAATTGTAACACTTTAGAAGAGACACATCTTATACCTATAATACGTATAGATCAACAATTTTAGAATATGACAACATACAAGAAAATCTATAACAAATTTGTTTAAGTTTTTAGAACTATAGATTTTTTAATCAAAAGTTATCACTGAACTTTATCATCTAAAGTGTAATTGTAACACTTTAGAAGAGACATATCTTATACCAATAATATGTATACAAATTTTTTAATCAATAGTTATTGGTGCACTTTATTTTAATATCACAGGTGTCCTCATTTTAGAAGCGTCAGATAGGAAGAAGTCCATTGAGTGATTACAATTCTCTGGGTGATTCTATTTATTTTGATCCTAGTAGAGTACGGTGTCAAGGTCCTATTGATAGCAAGATGAAATTTCTTGTTGTACACAAGTCCCACATTGAGCAATTTAAAGATAGTTTTGTATTTTATATATATATACCTATCATATTGAGGAGATTGGTCAAGTTTAACTTATTCTAATACAAACAAAACCAACTTGGAAATATTAAGTTTGGCCTTTTGCTACTTATAAATAGTTAGTGAAATTGTTAAAAAATCAAATATATATATATATATACACACACACACTAGTAATGATTGGATTGGTTTTAAAAATATGTAGTCCACCATTTTTTTAACATATTCTTACACATACTACACTTTGACTTGCTTTATATAAAATTATTTTTGAATGAATTTATATAAAAATCAAAGAATTCTATTATTATACTTTAAATTTTTTAAGAAATGATCATATACTTAGAGAACACATTTTCGATTTAAAGAACTAAATTAAATATATATTTGTTTTTAAAATTATGAATAAAAATACATAACGTTTATTTTCTTTTTTCTGTGTAATAATAAAAACTTATTTTTTCAATCAAATTAAAATATACAGGTAAATTATAAGATGATTATTGAAACTACTATGGTCAACAAGTGGCCATTAACATGACTACTTATTTTTTAATTTGTTACATATTGTGTAATAAAGAAATTCTATTTTGTTTGTATTAGAATATGTTGAACTTTGTTTATCTCCTGAATATGATTGGCCTATATACAATACACAACTATCTGACAATTGGTTAATGTGGAACTTGTGTACAACAAAAAAGTTTCCACCCTGATAACAGTAATCACTCAATGGAGTTCCTATCTAACTCCTCTAAATTGAGGGCACTGATAAAATTAAATAAAGTGTACGAATAACGATTGATTAGAAAATCAACAGTTTTAGATTGTGACAACATACAAGAAAATCTATAAAAAGTTTGTTTAAGTTTTTACAACTGTTGATTTTTAATTAAAAGTTCTCAATGCACTTCATTAACTAAATTGTAATTGTAACAATTTAGAACGGACATATCTTATATCTGTAATATGTATAGATCAACAGTTATGACAACATACAAGAAAATCTATAACAAATTTGTTTAAGTTGTTATAACCATTGTTTCTTTAGTCAAATATTATCTCTGCTTTTTATCCTCTAAAGTGTAATTGTAACACTTTAGAAGAGACATATCTTATACCAATAATATGTATATAAATTTTTTAATCATTAGTTAATGGTGCACTTTATTTTAATTTCACAAGTGTCCTTACTTTAGAATGGTCAGATTGGAAGAAGTCCATTGAGTGATTACAATTATCTGGGTGGTTCTATTTATTTTGATCCTAGTGGTGTGTAGAGTGAAATTCTTGTTGATAGCATGACAAAATTTGTTGTTGTACACTAGCCCCACATTGAGCAATTTTCAGATAGCTTTGTAATTTATATATGCCTATCATATGGAAGAGATTGGCCAAGTTTAACAAATTCAATACAAACAAAACAAACTCGGAAGCTATTAAATTTGGCCCTTTGCTACCCTATAAATAGTTAGTGACTTTTTTTAAAAATCAAATATATATATATATATACACACACACTAGTAATGATTGGATTGTTTTTAAAAATATGTAGTCCACCATTTTTTTAACATTTTCTTACACATACTACACTTTGAGTGTCTTTATATAAAATTATTTTTGAATAAATTTATATAAAAAAGTTAAAGAATTCTATTAATATACTTTAAATTCTTTAACAAACGATCATACTCTTGAGACCACATTTCCATTTTGAATGACAAAATTAAATATTATTTATTTTTTAAAATTATAAAAAATAACATAACATTACAATCTATCTATATTATATACATATTTCAAACATTTTAAACCTATTATAGGTAATATTTGACACAGGTCAACATCTTATGAAGTGTGACCCTTTTTCTTTTCTTTTTTCTATTTATTAATAAAAAGTCATTTTTCAAATCAAATTAATATATTAATTTCTATCAGAATCGAATCGTTAAGTTAAACAATCTATTCTCAAATTAAATTAAAATATTAATTTTCATCATAATCAAATCTTTATTTAAACATATTTTGTGATCACCTCTCAAGAATCAAATTCCTACACATGTTATTGCAATTAAGAAAAATTAAAAATTAAATGTTTTACAATTAAAAATTAAAGATAAAAATTATAGCTTAAATTTAAACAACCAATTTTGAAATCAAATTTAAAATGAATTGTCATCAGTCAAATAACTATTTAAAAATATTCTGTGATAACCTTTTAGGATTTAATAATATATAATATTTCATTATAATATATGAATGATTTATATAAAAATACGATTGATTATAAGAGCCTATACCTAAATAGAAACCTTGCAAAACCTGAATATATTAGGTATTCCACTAACAATTACATACAATATGATAATATTGATAATTATATTTTCATAGCCATTGAATTATCATCAATTGTCTATGTATTTTGTTTGTTTTAGAATATGTTAAACTTGGTCCATCTCTATAATATAATTGGCCTATATAAAATACAACACTATGTGAAAATTGCTCAATGTGTGACTTGTGTACAACAAAAAAGTTTCACCATCCTATTAGCAGTAACTTTACTCTGTACTCCAAAAAGATCAAAATAAATAGAACCATCCCTGTAATCACTCAAAGAACTTGTTCCTATCAGACTTCTCTAAAGTGAGGACCTTGATAAAATTAAATAAAAAGCACGAATAACGATTGATTACGAAATAAATAGTTTTACATTGTGACAACATACAAGCAAATCCATAACAAATTTGTTTAAGTTGTTACAACCATTGATTTTGTAATTAAAAGTCATCATTGCACCTTATCATCTAAATTGTAATTGTAACACTTTATAAGAGACACATCTTATACCTATAATATGTACAGATCAACAATTTTTTGACAACATACAAGAAAATTTATAACAAATATGTTTAAGTTGTTAATACCATTGATTTTCTAAGCAAAAGTTATCATTGCACTTTATCATCTGAAATGTAATTGTAACACTTTAGAATAGACATATTTTATACCAATAATGTGTATAAATGTTTTTTAATCAATAGTTATTAGAGCACTTTATTTAATTTCGTAAGTGCCCTCACTTTAGAAGGGTCAGACAGAAAGAAGTCCATTGAGTGATTACACTTAACTGGGTGGTTCTGTTTATTTTGACCCTATTAGAGTACGGAACGAAGTTCCGGTTAATAACATGATGAAATTTGTTGTTGTACACAAGTTCCATAATGAGCAATTTTTAGATAGCTTTGTATTTTATATATACTTATCATATTGAGGAGATTGGCCGAGTTTAGCATATTTCAATATAAACAAAACAAACTAGGAAATTATTAAATTTGACCTTTTGCTACTTTATAAATAGTTAGTTATTTTTTGAAAATCAATATATATATATATATATATACACACACACATACATACACTAGTAATGATTAGACTGGTTTTAAAAATATGTAGTCCACCATTTTTAATCATTTTCTTACACATACTACACTTTGAGTTTCTTTATATTAAAATTGTTTTTGAATGAATTTTTATAAAAAAGTTAAAGAATTCTATTAATATACTTTAAATTTTTTAACAAATGTTCATACACTTAAGAACACATTTCCATTTTGAATAACTAAATTAGATATATATTTATTTTTCAAATTATAAATAAAAATACATAATATTACAATATATCTATATTATATACATTTGTCAAACATTTCTAAACTTATTTTAGGTAATATTTGATACATGTCAGCGTCTTATGAAATATGACCATGTTTATTTTCTTTTTTCTATTTAATAAAAAACTTATTTCTCAAATCAAATTAAAATATATAGGTAATCTATAAATGATTATTGAAACTACTATGGTTAACAAGTGGTCATTAACTGGACTAATGATATTGATGGTAACAATTAGAGTCTTATACCATAAAGAAGCTTATATTTTTAAATATGTTATTAATTCATCTAACAATTATATATAATAATAATAATTATATTTTTATACAGGCATTGAATTGTCATCAATTGTCTATGTGTAATGGAGTAATTCTATTATGTTTGTATTAGAATATATTAAACTTGGTCTATCTCCTGAATATGATTGGCCTATGTAAAATACGAAACTATCTGAGAAATGCTCAATCTAGGAATTGTGTACAACAAAAACGTTTTATCATGCTATCAGCAGGAATTTCACTCCACACTCCAAAAGATCAAAATAAATAGAACCACCAAGATAACTATAATCACTCAATGGACTTGTTCCTATTTGACTCCTCTAAAGTGAGGGTACTGATAAAATTAAATAAAGTGCATGAATAAGGATATGAAATAGCATGAGATGCTTGTTGTTGTAAGTGTGAATGCCAAGTGCATGTGATGTGGGACTGCCATGATGAGTTCCGTTTGTGTTTTTAATACTAATTGCATGAGATGCATGTGGCTGTTAATGAGAAAGCTGAGTGTATATGTGTGAGTCTGCTATGATGATTAAAATCATATGCATGTGATTCACCATTGAAAATGCCGAGTGCATACAGTGTGGGACGCTTAATATAGAAATGGTAATTAGATGAATATGTATGAGATACAATGAAAGACCTTAGGTGGGACTCAAGGCAAGCCTACCGAGTGGGACTCGGGGCTTCCCGTAACACTTCCGTTGTCGCTGAGAGTGACTGTGTTACATGTGAGGGAAAACGGTTTGGTACCAGTAAAACGGCCATATCAGCTGGGAGCTGAATAAAAGGCCGAGAGCCTCTGTTGCAACATAAAAACTTAATAATGAACAAATAGTTCCGAGTGATTGAATGTACGTACTCTGTTATGTGTTGCTGAGAGCAATATGGATTATATTGTTGTGTGCATATGTTATTGAGACTAACATGATTAATATAGCCCTGAATGATTTGAGTGAATTTCGACTGAATGAAAGTATGTACATTGATACTGTTGTTGAGTGCAATGTGATTGTATGGTTGTGAGTATATGTTATTGAGAATAACGTGAATTATATAGCCCTAATTGAATTGAATTAAATCTTGATTGGATGATGTTGTCTGAGTATTCATATTGAATGGCAGTGTGTGTTATTGCTGATTGAGATATGTCATTGTATAGTTGAGAATTGGAGGATTAATCTGAGTCAATAACTGTCATTTAATATGTAAAATGATCACCCCTACTGTGGCTATATTTTTAGTGGATATAGGTCGGGATGGAGAATGACGAGTGAACATCAACTCTGTGAAGAGTATTATACATGTGTAGTGTACATAATGTATATAGATATCATATAGCCTTGGTTGGCTCTCATGTAATCCGTTTGTTTGAACATATCTATTTATATGGATTGACTATCGGAGTTGTGAACAAGTATATATATATATATATATATATATATTTTACATTGATATGATGTTTCTTGAATTGACTGGGAAGTGGTGTCGAAAGAATAATGTTAAGATAATAAGTTTCCAAATGGGATATAGTTGGGAGAGCCGTTTCCGAGTGAGGCTTTAGCGACTGAGCCTTTTCCGAGTTATAAAGGCTTAAAATGGTTCCGAGAGAAATGTGTTCGAAGGGACTACTTCCGAGGGAAGAATAGTCATGATGCCCCGAGTGAGACATACCTGGGAGAACCTCTTCCGAGGGAAGAAAGGTTTAATACTCCTGAGTGAGAATTGACCGAGGGAGAACCACTTCCAAGGGAAGAATGGTCAAGATAATCCTAAGTGAAATCTATCCTGGAAAACCTATCCCGAGTGGATAAGTTTTAAATAAGTCCGAGTAAGACTTAACCTATTGAATTCTTCCGAGTGAAGAGAGGTTAGAGTATTTCCGAGTGGAACTTGATTAAGGAGATCACTTCCGAGGGGAGAGAGGTTAAAGTGTTTCTGAGTGAGACTTAACCTAGTAAAATATTCTCGAGTGAAGAATGTGTAAGACACTTCTGAGTGAATTGGGTTGAAGTGTCTTCGAGTGAAGCAAGATTAAATTAATTCTGAGTGAAGTATAACCGAAGGGGAAATAATTCCGGGTGAACGAAGGTTTAAAGATCCTGAGTGGAATTAACTGAGAGAATCATTTTTCGGATGAGGATTAAAAGGGTTCCGAGTGAACCATGTCTGTGTGGAGACCTTCCAGAATAAGGACAAGGGTCTGACTTTGAGTGAGAATTTCAAATGAGGTATGACCTGGGGGGGACCGTTCCCGAGTGAATGGAGGTCCCGATTCTGAGTGATGGAATACACCGAAGGTATGGGCTCGCTTCAGTGAATAAGGACTCGCTCCAGCGAGTAGAAGCTCACTCAAGCGACTTCTGCTGGTTACGCTTAACCAAATCAGGGTCTTGCCAAGCGAGTGGCACCCTGACTCGATTTTCTGTTTCCCTCGACTTCGGGTTTGTTTTATTTTGTCCCGACTCCTATTCTGAACGTGAAAATTTTCCCCTAGTCTCGGACTTGCTTTTATTTAAGTCGGGATATTTCATTTTGGTATCAGAGCGGACTTAAACGGTCCAAGGCCAAGGTGTGCTTATTGTGAGTGAGCGGTTGTGTGCATTATGACCGGTGGTCATAATTACTTGTGACATCGTATTAGATTTAACACATGCTTAGGCATGATTTGTGGGCTACATGCCTACGAGCTTTTGTGTGAGGACGATGGTGAAAGGTATTACTGTTAGAATGTTACTTTGGGGTAGAAGATTTGTCACTACCCTGGTCCGATTATTTACAAAATACTTAGAGGTTATTTCAAGCATGGGTCAACTCGGAGGAAATAAAGTGATGGATGTTGAGACCTTCTTATATATTGAATTAAATTAATTGGTTAGGTCTCTTGTATAAGTCATGCCAGTGGCTCATGGGCATGGTATGCTTGCCGAACGAATGGGATTCGCGTGTTAGAGTTGTTGAGATGGATACCTGAGAAATTAGAAAACCAAGTGAATAATTGATTTAATTGTGACCCATAAGGTGTGGTAACCCTGACTGGATTTAGTATAAGCTTATACTATCAGACTTTGTGGAGTTAGACCCTATGGTGGTCTAGGCTCTGTGATATTTGGATGTTGTGGTAGTGCCCCACGAAGGGTATTATGTGACCCTTGAGATTTTTTTAAGTCGGAAGATCTGTTGAACCTTACGGATAGTTGAGCCTTAGTAAAATAATTGTGTAATGAATCGTTGAGGCTAGAACCGCCATAAGATGAAATGTAAACGATGAATGTGATTGAAAACCGTATTGTAACCTGGAGTTGCATACCCGAAGAGAGATAGTGAATCATCTAGGCATAAGTTGATTTATGGCCAGTGATGTGTAATAGGATGAAGGATTATTAGACTGTTCGGTCATGGTTGAATGATGGATGAGATCCAATGATGAAGTATATACCCTGTGATGACTGGAAGTCGATTGCTATTATACCATTCTATGGTAACGGTAACTGATATTTGATGATTGTTATTACTTGAATTACGCTAGATTATGTATAATGACGATGTTGATATAAGTGTGTTGGTTATAGACTTATGTGAATTGCCACTAATTCTCATGTGGATTAGTATTAGTTGAGTGAGTATGGTCGATGTGAGTGAAAAGAATGTAAGGTATTTTATTCTGATATGACTCTACACACCATAGGTATTGTGGCGGCATACACTTTTGCATTGACTTTATGTATTTGTTGTAACCCCTATGGGAATGAGACGTCATCCTGTAGGTCGGATGCAGCAATTCATAGGTCAGACCGGTGAGGCTGTAACTACTTATGGTGATGATTTGAGTCTGTCTGGTCGTTCTGGATAAAGATGGGAGTTGTGTTGAATGGGTAGTAGGTGATAGCGTATCAAAATGAGGGTAGAGGATTTATTCTAACCCTTGTGTGCTTACCTTCGAAAGAATTAGAGGTTATTTTGGTATAAATTGGCTATTAAAGTGACGTTAGACTGTCAAAAAGAAAGGTGACCTTTCCGACAAGGGTGCCCCGATGTTACTGGTCAAGAAGAGAAATGGTAGTACGCAGTTATGCAGTGATTACAGCCAATTGAATAAGCTAACTATAGAGAATAAATATCCACTACCGAGGGTTGATGATCGGATTGATCAACTGTGGGGTGCTTCGGTCTTTCTAAGATCGATTGGAGTTGAAAGCTCGAGGAGCTTCTGGAATCTTTATTCCAGGTAGGGGGCACTTTACATTTCAAATGCATGGTTTATGGACGGGTTCCGGGTGAAATTACTTTACTGTGTTGTGTTATACTTGAAATGTGTTGATTGATGTGTTATGGTTGAGTAATAGTTTGCGAAACGCCCAGATTTGTGATAGCTGTGAGTTATGTACTGTTGTGGTGATTCCGTCCATGAGTGCATGTTGAAATACATGAGATGCATGTTGATATTTTTGAGAATGCTGAGTGAATGCATGAGATGCATGATGGTGAAAATGAAATGCTTAGTACTCACATGAGATGCATGTAAATATTGATATTATTGTGTATGCGGAGTGCATTTGTTGAGGGACTGTTGTCGATTCCCGTGTGTGATTTTATATGAAATAGCATGAGATGCTTGGTTCTGTAAGTGTGAATGCCGAGTGCATGTGATGTGGGACTGCCATGATGAGTTCCGTTTGTGTTTTTAATACTAATTGCATGAGAGGCATGTGGCTGTTAATGAGAAAGCCGAGTGTATATGTATGAGTCTGCTATGATAATTAAAATCATATGCATGTGATTCACCATTGAAAATGCCGAGTGCATACAGCGTGGGACGCTTAAT
Source organism: Clitoria ternatea (assembly GCA_037962975.1). Lineage (NCBI taxonomy): Eukaryota > Viridiplantae > Streptophyta > Magnoliopsida > Fabales > Fabaceae > Clitoria > Clitoria ternatea. The sequence goes on along the minus strand of CM075675.1, from coordinate 34,292,265 downwards.
ATAGAAATGGTAATCGAATGAATATGTATGAGATATGATGATAAGAATGCCAAGTGCATATAGCGTGGGATGCTTGATGATTAAAATCATATGCATGTGATTCACCATTGAAAATGCCGAGTGCATACAGCGTGGGACGCTTAATATAGAAATGGTAATCAAATGAATATGTATGAGATATGAGGATAAGAATGCCAAGTGCATAGAGCGTGGGACGCTTGATGATTAAAATCATACGCATGTGATTCACCATTGAAAATGCCAAGTGCATACAACGTTGGACGCTTAATATAGAAATGGTAATCAGATGAATATGTATGAGATACAATGAAAGACCTTGGGTGGGACTCAAGGCAAGCCTACTGAGTGGGACTCGGGGCTGCCCGTAACACTTTCATTGTCGCTGAGAGTGACTGTGTTACATGTGAGCGCAAACGATTTGGTACCAGTAAAATGGCCGGATCAGCTGGGAGCTGAATAAAAGGCTGAGAGCCTCTATTGCAACATAAAAACTTAATAATGAACAAATAGTTCTGAGTGATTGAATGTACGTACTCTGTTATGTGTTGCTGAGAGCAATATGGATTGTATTGTTGTGTGTATATGTTATTGAGAATAACATGATTAATATAACCCTGAATGATTTGAGTGAATTCCGACTGAATGAATGTATGTACATTGATACTGTTGCCGAGTGCAATGTGATTGTATGGTTGTGAGTATATGTTATTGAGAATAACGTGAATTATATAGCCCTGATTGAATTGAATTAAATCCCGATTGGATGATGTTGTCTGAGTATTCATATTGAATGGAAGTGTGTGTTATTGCTGATTAAGATATGTCATTGTATAGTTGAGAATTGGAGGATTAATCCAAGTCAATAATTGTCATTTAATATGTAAAATGCTCACCCCTACTGTGGCTATATTTTCAGTGGATATAGGTCGGGATGGAGAATGACGAGTGAACATCAACTCTGGGAAGAGTATTGTACATGTGTAGTGTAAATAATGTATATAGATATCATATAGCCTTGGCCAGCTCTCATGTAATCCGTTTGTTTGAACATATCTATTTATATGGATTGACTATCGGAGTTGTGAACAAGTATATATATATATATATATATATATATATATATATATATATATTACATTGATATGATGTTTCTTGAATCGACTGGGAAGTGGTGTCAAAAGAATAATGTTAAGATAATAAGTTTCCAAATGGGATATAGTTGGAAGAGCCGTTTCCATGTGAGGCTTTAGCGAGTAAGCCTTTTCCAAGTTATGAAGGCTTAAAATGGTTCTGAGAGAAATGTGTTCGAAGGGACTACTTCTGAGGGAAGAATAGTCATGATGCCCCGAGTGAGACATACCTGGGAGAATCTCTTCCGAGGGAAGAAAGGTTTAATACTCCCGAGTGAGAATTGACCGAGGGAGAACCACTTCCGAGGGAAGAATGGTCAATATAATCCTGAGTGAAATCTATCCTGGAAAACCTCTCCCAAGTGGATAAGTTTTAAATAAGTCCGAGTAAGACTTAACCTAGTGAATTCTTCCGAGTGAAGAGAGGTTGGAGTATTTTCGAGTGGAACTTGATTAAGGAGATCACTTCCGAGGGGAGAGAAGTTAAAGTGTTTCTGAGTGAGACTTAACCTAGTAAAATATTCCTGAGTGAAGAATGTGTAAGACACTTCTGAGTGAATTGGGTTGAAGTGTCTCCGAGTGAAGCGAGATTAAATTAATTCTGAGTGAAGTATAACCGAAGGGGAAATACTTCCGGGTGAACGAAGGTTTAAAGATCCTGAGTGGAATTAATTGAGAGAATCATTTTTCGGATGAGGATTAAAAGGGTTCCGAGTGAACAATGTCTGTGTGGAGACCTTCTAGAATAAGGATAAGGGTCTGACTTTGAGTGAGAATTTCGAATGAGGTATGACCCGGGGGGACCGTTCCTGAGTGAACGGAGGTCCCAATTCCGAGTGATGGAATACACTGAATGTATGGGCTCGCTTCAGTGAATAAAGACTTGCTCCAGCGAGTAGAAGCTCGCTCAAGCGACTTCTGCTGGTTACGCTTAACCAAATCAGGGTCTTGCCTAGCGAGTGGCACCCTGACTCGGTTTTCTTTTTCCCTCGACTTCGGGTTTATTTTATTTTGTCCCGACTCCTATTCTAAACGTGAAAAATTTTCCCCTAGTCTTGGACTTGCTTTTATTTAAGTCGGGATGTTTCACATTGAATTGTCATCAATTGTCTATGTGTAATGAAGTAATTTTATTATGTTTGTATTAGAATATATTAAACTTGGTCTATCTCCTGAATATGATTAGCCTATGTAAAATATGCTACTATCTGACAAATGCTCAATCTGGGACTTGTGTACAACAAAAAAGTTTCATCATGCTATCAGCAGGAATTTCACTCCGCACTCCAAAAAGATCAAAATAAATAGAACCACGAAGATAACTGTAATCACTCAATGGACTTGTTCCTATTTGACTCCTCTAAAGTGAGGGTACTGACAAAATTAAATAAAGTGCATGAATAAGGATTGAATAGAAAATCAACTGTTTTAGATTATGACAACATTCAAGAAAATCTATAACAAATTTGTGTAAGTTGTTACAACCATTGATTTTCTAATTAACAGTTAGCAATGCACTTTATCATCTAAATTGTAATTGTAACACTTTAGAAGAGACACATCTTATACCTATAATACATATAGATCAACAATTTTAGAATATGACAACATACAAGAAAATCTATAACAAATTATGTTGAAGTTGTTAGAACTATTGATTTTTTAATCAAAAGTTATCACTGAACTTTATCAGAGACATATCTTATACCAATAATATGTGTACAAATTTTTTAATCAATAGTTATTGATGCACTTTATTTTAATATCACAGGTGTCCTTATTTTAGAAGCGTCAGATAGGAAGAAGTCCATTGAGTGATTACAATTCTCTGGGTGATTCTATTTATTTTGATCCTAGTAGAGTACGGAGTGAAGTTCCTATTGATAGCAAGATGAAATTTCTTGTTGTACATAAGTCCCACATTGAGCAATTTAAAGATAGTTTTGTATTTTATATATACCTATCATATTAAGGAGATTGGTCAAGTTTAACTTATTCCGATACAAACAAAACCACCTTGGAAACTATTAAGTTTGGCCTTTTGCTACTTATAAATAGTTAGTGAAATTGTTAAAAAATCAAATATATATATATATATACACACACTAGTAATGATTGGATTGGTTTTAAAAATATGTAGTCCACCATTTTTTTAACATATTCTTACACATACTACACTTTGACTTGCTTTATATAAAATTATTTTTGAATGAATTTATATAAAAAAATTAAAGAATTCTATTAATATACTTTAAATTTTTTAAGAAATGATCATACACTTGAGAACATATTTCCAATTTAAAGAACTAAATTAAATATATATTTGTTTTTAAAATTATGAATAAAAATACATAACGTTTATTTTCCTTTTTCTGTGTAATAATAAAAACTTATTTTTTCAATCAAATTAAAATATACAGGTAAATTATAAGATGATTATTGAAACTACTATGGTCAACAAGTGGTCATTAACATGACTACTTATTTTTTAATTTGTTACATATTGTGTAATAAAGAAATTCTATTTTGTTTGTATTAGAATATGTTGAACTTTGTTTATCTCCTGAATATGATTGGCCTATATACAATACACAACTATCTGACAATTGGTTAATGTGGAACTTGTGTACAACAAAAAAGTTTCCACCCTGATAACAGTAATCACTCAATGGAGTTCCTATCTAACTCCTCTAAATTGAAGGCACTGATAAAATTAAATAAAGTGTACGAATAACGATTGATTAGAAAATCAACAGTTTTAGATTGTGACAACATACAAGAAAATCTATAAAAAGTTTGTTTAAGTTTTTACAACTGTTGATTTTTAATTAAAAGTTCTCAATGCACTTCATTAACTAAATTGTAATTGTAACAATTTAGAAGGGACATATCTTATATCTGTAATATGTATAGATCAACAGTTATGACAACATACAAGAAAATCTATAACAAATTTGTTTAAGTTGTTATAACCATTGTTTCTTTAGTCAAATATTATCTCTGCTTTTTATCCTCTAAAGTGTAATTGTAACACTTTAGAAGAGACATATCTTATACCAATAATATGTATATAAATTTTTTAATCATTAGTTAATGGTGCACTTTATTTTAATTTCACAAGTGTCCTTACTTTAGAATGGTCAGATTGGAAGAAGTCCATTGAGTGATTACAATTATCTGGGTGGTTCTATTTATTTTGATCCTAGTGGTGTGTAGAGTGAAATTCTTGTTGATAGCATGACAAAATTTGTTGTTGTACACTAGCCCCACATTGAGCAATTTTCAGATAGCTTTGTAATTTATATATGCCTATCATATGGAAGAGATTGGCCAAGTTTAACAAATTCAATACAAACAAAACAAACTCGGAAGCTATTAAATTTGGCCCTTTGCTACCCTATAAATAGTTAGTGACTTTTTTTAAAAATCAAATATATATATATATATACACACACACTAGTAATGATTGGATTGTTTTTAAAAATATGTAGTCCACCATTTTTTTAACATTTTCTTACACATACTACACTTTGAGTGTCTTTATATAAAATTATTTTTGAATAAATTTATATAAAAAAGTTAAAGAATTCTATTAATATACTTTAAATTCTTTAACAAACGATCATACTCTTGAGACCACATTTCCATTTTGAATGACAAAATTAAATATTATTTATTTTTTAAAATTATAAAAAATAACATAACATTACAATCTATCTATATTATATACATATTTCAAACATTTTAAACCTATTATAGGTAATATTTGACACAGGTCAACATCTTATGAAGTGTGACCCTTTTTCTTTTCTTTTTTCTATTTATTAATAAAAAGTCATTTTTCAAATCAAATTAATATATTAATTTCTATCAGAATCGAATCGTTAAGTTAAACAATCTATTCTCAAATTAAATTAAAATATTAATTTTCATCATAATCAAATCTTTATTTAAACATATTTTGTGATCACCTCTCAAGAATCAAATTCCTACACGTGTTATTGCAATTAAGAAAAATTAAAAATTAAATGTTTTACAATTAAAAATTAAAGATAAAAATTATAGCTTAAATTTAAACAACCAATTTTGAAATCAAATTTAAAATGAATTGTCATCAGTCAAATAACTATTTAAAAATATTCTGTGATAACCTTTTAGGATTTAATAATATATAATATTTCATTATAATATATGAATGATTTATATAAAAATACGATTGATTATAAGAGCCTATACCTAAATAGAAACCTTGCAAAACCTGAATATATTAGGTATTCCACTAACAATTACATACAATATGATAATATTGATAATTATATTTTCATAGCCATTGAATTATCATCAATTGTCTATGTATTTTGTTTGTTTTAGAATATGTTAAACTTGGTCCATCTCTATAATATAATTGGCCTATATAAAATACAACACTATGTGAAAATTGCTCAATGTGTGACTTGTGTACAACAAAAAAGTTTCACCATCCTATTAGCAGTAACTTTACTCTGTACTCCAAAAAGATCAAAATAAATAGAACCATCCCTGTAATCACTCAAAGAACTTGTTCCTATCAGACTTCTCTAAAGTGAGGACCTTGATAAAATTAAATAAAAAGCACGAATAACGATTGATTATGAAATAAATAGTTTTACATTGTGACAACATACAAGCAAATCCATAACAAATTTGTTTAAGTTGTTACAACCATTGATTTTGTAATTAAAAGTCATCATTGCACCTTATCATCTAAATTGTAATTGTAACACTTTATAAGAGACACATCTTATACCTATAATATGTACAGATCAACAATTTTTTGACAACATACAAGAAAATTTATAACAAATATGTTTAAGTTGTTAATACCATTGATTTTCTAAGCAAAAGTTATCATTGCACTTTATCATCTGAAATGTAATTGTAACACTTTAGAATAGACATATTTTATACCAATAATGTGTATAAATGTTTTTTAATCAATAGTTATTAGAGCACTTTATTTAATTTCGTAAGTGCCCTCACTTTAGAAGGGTCAGACAGAAAGAAGTCCATTGAGTGATTACACTTAACTGGGTGGTTCTGTTTATTTTGACCCTATTAGAGTACGGAACGAAGTTCCGGTTAATAACATGATGAAATTTGTTGTTGTACACAAGTTCCATAATGAGCAATTTTTAGATAGCTTTGTATTTTATATATACTTATCATATTGAGGAGATTGGCCGAGTTTAGCATATTTCAATATAAACAAAACAAACTAGGAAATTATTAAATTTGACCTTTTGCTACTTTATAAATAGTTAGTTATTTTTTGAAAATCAATATATATATATATATATACACACACACATACATACACTAGTAATGATTAGACTGGTTTTAAAAATATGTAGTCCACCATTTTTAATCATTTTCTTACACATACTACACTTTGAGTTTCTTTATATTAAAATTGTTTTTGAATGAATTTTTATAAAAAAGTTAAAGAATTCTATTAATATACTTTAAATTTTTTAACAAATGTTCATACACTTAAGAACACATTTCCATTTTGAATAACTAAATTAGATATATATTTATTTTTCAAATTATAAATAAAAATACATAATATTACAATATATCTATATTATATACATTTGTCAAACATTTCTAAACTTATTTTAGGTAATATTTGATACATGTCAGCGTCTTATGAAATATGACCATGTTTATTTTCTTTTTTCTATTTAATAAAAAACTTATTTCTCAAATCAAATTAAAATATATAGGTAATCTATAAATGATTATTGAAACTACTATGGTTAACAAGTGGTCATTAACTGGACTAATGATATTGATGGTAACAATTAGAGTCTTATACCATAAAGAAGCTTATATTTTTAAATATGTTATTAATTCATCTAACAATTATATATAATAATAATAATTATATTTTCATACAGGCATTGAATTGTCATCAATTGTCTATGTGTAATGGAGTAATTCTATTATGTTTGTATTAGAATATATTAAACTTGGTCTATCTCCTGAATATGATTGGCCTATGTAAAATACGAAACTATCTGAGAAATGCTCAATCTAGGAATTGTGTACAACAAAAACGTTTTATCATGCTATCAGCAGGAATTTCACTCCACACTCCAAAAGATCAAAATAAATAGAACCACCAAGATAACTATAATCACTCAATGGACTTGTTCCTATTTGACTCCTCTAAAGTGAGGGTACTGATAAAATTAAATAAAGTGCATGAATAAGGATATGAAATAGCATGAGATGCTTGTTGTTGTAAGTGTGAATGCCAAGTGCATGTGATGTGGGACTGCCATGATGAGTTCCGTTTGTGTTTTTAATACTAATTGCATGAGATGCATGTGGCTGTTAATGAGAAAGCTGAGTGTATATGTGTGAGTCTGCTATGATGATTAAAATCATATGCATGTGATTCACCATTGAAAATGCCGAGTGCATACAGTGTGGGACGCTTAATATAGAAATGGTAATTAGATGAATATGTATGAGATACAATGAAAGACCTTAGGTGGGACTCAAGGCAAGCCTACCGAGTGGGACTCGGGGCTTCCCGTAACACTTCCGTTGTCGCTGAGAGTGACTGTGTTACATGTGAGGGAAAACGGTTTGGTACCAGTAAAACGGCCAGATCAGCTGGGAGCTGAATAAAAGGCTGAGAGCCTCTGTTGCAACATAAAAACTTAATAATGAACAAATAGTTCCGAGTGATTGAATGTACGTACTCTGTTATGTGTTGCTGAGAGCAATATGGATTATATTGTTGTGTGCATATGTTATTGAGACTAACATGATTAATATAGCCCTGAATGATTTGAGTGAATTTCGACTGAATGAATGTATGTACATTGATACTGTTGTTGAGTGCAATGTGATTGTATGGTTGTGAGTATATGTTATTGAGAATAACGTGAATTATATAGCCCTAATTGAATTGAATTAAATCTTGATTGGATGATGTTGTCTGAGTATTCATATTGAATGGCAGTGTGTGTTATTGCTGATTGAGATATGTCATTGTATAGTTGAGAATTGGAGGATTAATCTGAGTCAATAACTGTCATTTAATATGTAAAATGATCACCCCTACTGTGGCTATATTTTTAGTGGATATAGGTCGGGATGGAGAATGACGAGTGAACATCAACTCTGTGAAGAGTATTATACATGTGTAGTGTACATAATGTATATAGATATCATATAGCCTTGGTTGGCTCTCATGTAATCCGTTTGTTTGAACATATCTATTTATATGGATTGACTATCGGAGTTGTGAACAAGTATATATATATATATATATATATATATATATATTTTACATTGATATGATGTTTCTTGAATTGACTGGGAAGTGGTGTCGAAAGAATAATGTTAAGATAATAAGTTTCCAAATGGGATATAGTTGGGAGAGCCGTTTCCGAGTGAGGCTTTAGCGACTGAGCCTTTTCCGAGTTATAAAGGCTTAAAATGGTTCCGAGAGAAATGTGTTCGAAGGGACTACTTCCGAGGGAAGAATAGTCATGATGCCCCGAGTGAGACATACCTGGGAGAACCTCTTCCGAGGGAAGAAAGGTTTAATACTCCTGAGTGAGAATTGACCGAGGGAGAACCACTTCCAAGGGAAGAATGGTCAAGATAATCCTAAGTGAAATCTATCCTGGAAAACCTATCCCGAGTGGATAAGTTTTAAATAAGTCCGAGTAAGACTTAACCTATTGAATTCTTCCGAGTGAAGAGAGGTTAGAGTATTTCCGAGTGGAACTTGATTAAGGAGATCACTTCCGAGGGGAGAGAGGTTAAAGTGTTTCTGAGTGAGACTTAACCTAGTAAAATATTCTCGAGTGAAGAATGTGTAAGACACTTCTGAGTGAATTGGGTTGAAGTGTCTTCGAGTGAAGCAAGATTAAATTAATTCTGAGTGAAGTATAACCGAAGGGGAAATAATTCCGGGTGAACGAAGGTTTAAAGATCCTGAGTGGAATTAACTGAGAGAATCATTTTTCGGATGAGGATTAAAAGGGTTCCGAGTGAACCATGTCTGTGTGGAGACCTTCCAGAATAAGGACAAGGGTCTGACTTTGAGTGAGAATTTCAAATGAGGTATGACCTGGGGGGGACCGTTCCCGAGTGAATGGAGGTCCCGATTCTGAGTGATGGAATACACCGAAGGTATGGGCTCGCTTCAGTGAATAAGGACTCGCTCCAGCGAGTAGAAGCTCACTCAAGCGACTTCTGCTGGTTACGCTTAACCAAATCAGGGTCTTGCCAAGCGAGTGGCACCCTGACTCGATTTTCTGTTTCCCTCGACTTCGGGTTTGTTTTATTTTGTCCCGACTCCTATTCTGAACGTGAAAATTTTCCCCTAGTCTCGGACTTGCTTTTATTTAAGTCGGGATATTTCATTTTGGTATCAGAGCGGACTTAAACGGTCCAAGGCCAAGGTGTGCTTATTGTGAGTGAGCGGTTGTGTGCATTATGACCGGTGGTCATAATTACTTGTGACATCGTATTAGATTTAACACATGCTTAGGCATGATTTGTGGGCTACATGCCTACGAGCTTTTGTGTGAGGACGATGGTGAAAGGTATTACTGTTAGAATGTTACTTTGGGGTAGAAGATTTGTCACTACCCTGGTCCGATTATTTACAAAATACTTAGAGGTTATTTCAAGCATGGGTCAACTCGGAGGAAATAAAGTGATGGATGTTGAGACCTTCTTATATATTGAATTAAATTAATTGGTTAGGTCTCTTGTATAAGTCATGCCAGTGGCTCATGGGCATGGTATGCTTGCCGAACGAATGGGATTCGCGTGTTAGAGTTGTTGAGATGGATACCTGAGAAATTAGAAAACCAAGTGAATAATTGATTTAATTGTGACCCATAAGGTGTGGTAACCCTGACTGGATTTAGTATAAGCTTATACTATCAGACTTTGTGGAGTTAGACCCTATGGTGGTCTAGGCTCTGTGATATTTGGATGTTGTGGTAGTGCCCCACGAAGGGTATTATGTGACCCTTGAGATTTTTTTAAGTCGGAAGATCTGTTGAACCTTACGGATAGTTGAGCCTTAGTAAAATAATTGTGTAATGAATCGTTGAGGCTAGAACCGCCATAAGATGAAATGTAAACGATGAATGTGATTGAAAACCGTATTGTAACCTGGAGTTGCATACCCGAAGAGAGATAGTGAATCATCTAGGCATAAGTTGATTTATGGCCAGTGATGTGTAATAGGATGAAGGATTATTAGACTGTTCGGTCATGGTTGAATGATGGATGAGATCCAATGATGAAGTATATACCCTGTGATGACTGGAAGTCGATTGCTATTATACCATTCTATGGTAACGGTAACTGATATTTGATGATTGTTATTACTTGAATTACGCTAGATTATGTATAATGACGATGTTGATATAAGTGTGTTGGTTATAGACTTATGTGAATTGCCACTAATTCTCATGTGGATTAGTATTAGTTGAGTGAGTATGGTCGATGTGAGTGAAAAGAATGTAAGGTATTTTATTCTGATATGACTCTACACACCATAGGTATTGTGGCGGCATACACTTTTGCATTGACTTTATGTATTTGTTGTAACCCCTATGGGAATGAGACGTCATCCTGTAGGTCGGATGCAGCAATTCATAGGTCAGACCGGTGAGGCTGTAACTACTTATGGTGATGATTTGAGTCTGTCTGGTCGTTCTGGATAAAGATGGGAGTTGTGTTGAATGGGTAGTAGGTGATAGCGTATCAAAATGAGGGTAGAGGATTTATTCTAACCCTTGTGTGCTTACCTTCGAAAGAATTAGAGGTTATTTTGGTATAAATTGGCTATTAAAGTGACGTTAGACTGTCAAAAAGAAAGGTGACCTTTCCGACAAGGGTGCCCCGATGTTACTGGTCAAGAAGAGAAATGGTAGTACGCAGTTATGCAGTGATTACAGCCAATTGAATAAGCTAACTATAGAGAATAAATATCCACTACCGAGGGTTGATGATCGGATTGATCAACTGTGGGGTGCTTCGGTCTTTCTAAGATCGATTGGAGTTGAAAGCTCGAGGAGCTTCTGGAATCTTTATTCCAGGTAGGGGGCACTTTACATTTCAAATGCATGGTTTATGGACGGGTTCCGGGTGAAATTACTTTACTGTGTTGTGTTATACTTGAAATGTGTTGATTGATGTGTTATGGTTGAGTAATAGTTTGCGAAACGCCCAGATTTGTGATAGCTGTGAGTTATGTACTGTTGTGGTGATTCCGTCCATGAGTGCATGTTGAAATACATGAGATGCATGTTGATATTTTTGAGAATGCTGAGTGAATGCATGAGATGCATGATGGTGAAAATGAAATGCTTAGTACTCACATGAGATGCATGTAAATATTGATATTATTGTGTATGCGGAGTGCATTTGTTGAGGGACTGTTGTCGATTCCCGTGTGTGATTTTATATGAAATAGCATGAGATGCTTGGTTCTGTAAGTGTGAATGCCGAGTGCATGTGATGTGGGACTGCCATGATGAGTTCCGTTTGTGTTTTTAATACTAATTGCATGAGAGGCATGTGGCTGTTAATGAGAAAGCCGAGTGTATATGTATGAGTCTGCTATGATAATTAAAATCATATGCATGTGATTCACCATTGAAAATGCCGAGTGCATACAGCGTGGGACGCTTAATATAGAAATGGTAATCGAATGAATATGTATGAGATATGATGATAAGAATGCCAAGTGCATATAGCGTGGGATGCTTGATGATTAAAATCATATGCATGTGATTCACCATTGAAAATGCCGAGTGCATACAGCGTGGGACGCTTAATATAGAAATGGTAATCAAATGAATATGTATGAGATATGAGGATAAGAATGCCAAGTGCATAGAGCGTGGGACGCTTGATGATTAAAATCATACGCATGTGATTCACCATTGAAAATGCCAAGTGCATACAACGTTGGACGCTTAATATAGAAATGGTAATCAGATGAATATGTATGAGATACAATGAAAGACCTTGGGTGGGACTCAAGGCAAGCCTACTGAGTGGGACTCGGGGCTGCCCGTAACACTTTCATTGTCGCTGAGAGTGACTGTGTTACATGTGAGCGCAAACGATTTGGTACCAGTAAAATGGCCGGATCAGCTGGGAGCTGAATAAAAGGCTGAGAGCCTCTATTGCAACATAAAAACTTAATAATGAACAAATAGTTCTGAGTGATTGAATGTACGTACTCTGTTATGTGTTGCTGAGAGCAATATGGATTGTATTGTTGTGTGTATATGTTATTGAGAATAACATGATTAATATAACCCTGAATGATTTGAGTGAATTCCGACTGAATGAATGTATGTACATTGATACTGTTGCCGAGTGCAATGTGATTGTATGGTTGTGAGTATATGTTATTGAGAATAACGTGAATTATATAGCCCTGATTGAATTGAATTAAATCCCGATTGGATGATGTTGTCTGAGTATTCATATTGAATGGAAGTGTGTGTTATTGCTGATTAAGATATGTCATTGTATAGTTGAGAATTGGAGGATTAATCCAAGTCAATAATTGTCATTTAATATGTAAAATGCTCACCCCTACTGTGGCTATATTTTCAGTGGATATAGGTCGGGATGGAGAATGACGAGTGAACATCAACTCTGGGAAGAGTATTGTACATGTGTAGTGTAAATAATGTATATAGATATCATATAGCCTTGGCCAGCTCTCATGTAATCCGTTTGTTTGAACATATCTATTTATATGGATTGACTATCGGAGTTGTGAACAAGTATATATATATATATATATATATATATATATATATATATATTACATTGATATGATGTTTCTTGAATCGACTGGGAAGTGGTGTCAAAAGAATAATGTTAAGATAATAAGTTTCCAAATGGGATATAGTTGGAAGAGCCGTTTCCATGTGAGGCTTTAGCGAGTAAGCCTTTTCCAAGTTATGAAGGCTTAAAATGGTTCTGAGAGAAATGTGTTCGAAGGGACTACTTCTGAGGGAAGAATAGTCATGATGCCCCGAGTGAGACATACCTGGGAGAATCTCTTCCGAGGGAAGAAAGGTTTAATACTCCCGAGTGAGAATTGACCGAGGGAGAACCACTTCCGAGGGAAGAATGGTCAATATAATCCTGAGTGAAATCTATCCTGGAAAACCTCTCCCAAGTGGATAAGTTTTAAATAAGTCCGAGTAAGACTTAACCTAGTGAATTCTTCCGAGTGAAGAGAGGTTGGAGTATTTTCGAGTGGAACTTGATTAAGGAGATCACTTCCGAGGGGAGAGAAGTTAAAGTGTTTCTGAGTGAGACTTAACCTAGTAAAATATTCCTGAGTGAAGAATGTGTAAGACACTTCTGAGTGAATTGGGTTGAAGTGTCTCCGAGTGAAGCGAGATTAAATTAATTCTGAGTGAAGTATAACCGAAGGGGAAATACTTCCGGGTGAACGAAGGTTTAAAGATCCTGAGTGGAATTAACTGAGAGAATCATTTTTCGGATGAGGATTAAAAGGGTTCCGAGTGAACAATGTCTGTGTGGAGACCTTCTAGAATAAGGATAAGGGTCTGACTTTGAGTGAGAATTTCGAATGAGGTATGACCCGGGGGGACCGTTCCTGAGTGAACGGAGGTCCCAATTCCGAGTGATGGAATACACTGAATGTATGGGCTCGCTTCAGTGAATAAAGACTTGCTCCAGCGAGTAGAAGCTCGCTCAAGCGACTTCTGCTGGTTACGCTTAACCAAATCAGGGTCTTGCCTAGCGAGTGGCACCCTGACTCGGTTTTCTTTTTCCCTCGACTTCGGGTTTATTTTATTTTGTCCCGACTCCTATTCTAAACGTGAAAAATTTTCCCCTAGTCTTGGACTTGCTTTTATTTAAGTCGGGATGTTTCACATTGAATTGTCATCAATTGTCTATGTGTAATGAAGTAATTTTATTATGTTTGTATTAGAATATATTAAACTTGGTCTATCTCCTGAATATGATTAGCCTATGTAAAATATGCTACTATCTGACAAATGCTCAATCTGGGACTTGTGTACAACAAAAAAGTTTCATCATGCTATCAGCAGGAATTTCACTCCGCACTCCAAAAAGATCAAAATAAATAGAACCACGAAGATAACTGTAATCACTCAATGGACTTGTTCCTATTTGACTCCTCTAAAGTGAGGGTACTGACAAAATTAAATAAAGTGCATGAATAAGGATTGAATAGAAAATCAACTGTTTTAGATTATGACAACATTCAAGAAAATCTATAACAAATTTGTGTAAGTTGTTACAACCATTGATTTTCTAATTAACAGTTAGCAATGCACTTTATCATCTAAATTGTAATTGTAACACTTTAGAAGAGACACATCTTATACCTATAATACATATAGATCAACAATTTTAGAATATGACAACATACAAGAAAATCTATAACAAATTATGTTGAAGTTGTTAGAACTATTGATTTTTTAATCAAAAGTTATCACTGAACTTTATCAGAGACATATCTTATACCAATAATATGTGTACAAATTTTTTAATCAATAGTTATTGATGCACTTTATTTTAATATCACAGGTGTCCTTATTTTAGAAGCGTCAGATAGGAAGAAGTCCATTGAGTGATTACAATTCTCTGGGTGATTCTATTTATTTTGATCCTAGTAGAGTACGGAGTGAAGTTCCTATTGATAGCAAGATGAAATTTCTTGTTGTACATAAGTCCCACATTGAGCAATTTAAAGATAGTTTTGTATTTTATATATACCTATCATATTAAGGAGATTGGTCAAGTTTAACTTATTCCGATACAAACAAAACCACCTTGGAAACTATTAAGTTTGGCCTTTTGCTACTTATAAATAGTTAGTGAAATTGTTAAAAAATCAAATATATATATATATATACACACACTAGTAATGATTGGATTGGTTTTAAAAATATGTAGTCCACCATTTTTTTAACATATTCTTACACATACTACACTTTGACTTGCTTTATATAAAATTATTTTTGAATGAATTTATATAAAAAAATTAAAGAATTCTATTAATATACTTTAAATTTTTTAAGAAATGATCATACACTTGAGAACATATTTCCAATTTAAAGAACTAAATTAAATATATATTTGTTTTTAAAATTATGAATAAAAATACATAACGTTTATTTTCCTTTTTCTGTGTAATAATAAAAACTTATTTTTTCAATCAAATTAAAATATACAGGTAAATTATAAGATGATTATTGAAACTACTATGGTCAACAAGTGGTCATTAACATGACTACTTATTTTTTAATTTGTTACATATTGTGTAATAAAGAAATTCTATTTTGTTTGTATTAGAATATGTTGAACTTTGTTTATCTCCTGAATATGATTGGCCTATATACAATACACAACTATCTGACAATTGGTTAATGTGGAACTTGTGTACAACAAAAAAGTTTCCACCCTGATAACAGTAATCACTCAATGGAGTTCCTATCTAACTCCTCTAAATTGAAGGCACTGATAAAATTAAATAAAGTGTACGAATAACGATTGATTAGAAAATCAACAGTTTTAGATTGTGACAACATACAAGAAAATCTATAAAAAGTTTGTTTAAGTTTTTACAACTGTTGATTTTTAATTAAAAGTTCTCAATGCACTTCATTAACTAAATTGTAATTGTAACAATTTAGAAGGGACATATCTTATATCTGTAATATGTATAGATCAACAGTTATGACAACATACAAGAAAATCTATAACAAATTTGTTTAAGTTGTTATAACCATTGTTTCTTTAGTCAAATATTATCTCTGCTTTTTATCCTCTAAAGTGTAATTGTAACACTTTAGAAGAGACATATCTTATACCAATAATATGTATATAAATTTTTTAATCATTAGTTAATGGTGCACTTTATTTTAATTTCACAAGTGTCCTTACTTTAGAATGGTCAGATTGGAAGAAGTCCATTGAGTGATTACAATTATCTGGGTGGTTCTATTTATTTTGATCCTAGTGGTGTGTAGAGTGAAATTCTTGTTGATAGCATGACAAAATTTGTTGTTGTACACTAGCCCCACATTGAGCAATTTTCAGATAGCTTTGTAATTTATATATGCCTATCATATGGAAGAGATTGGCCAAGTTTAACAAATTCAATACAAACAAAACAAACTCGGAAGCTATTAAATTTGGCCCTTTGCTACCCTATAAATAGTTAGTGACTTTTTTTAAAAATCAAATATATATATATATATACACACACACTAGTAATGATTGGATTGTTTTTAAAAATATGTAGTCCACCATTTTTTTAACATTTTCTTACACATACTACACTTTGAGTGTCTTTATATAAAATTATTTTTGAATAAATTTATATAAAAAAGTTAAAGAATTCTATTAATATACTTTAAATTCTTTAACAAACGATCATACTCTTGAGACCACATTTCCATTTTGAATGACAAAATTAAATATTATTTATTTTTTAAAATTATAAAAAATAACATAACATTACAATCTATCTATATTATATACATATTTCAAACATTTTAAACCTATTATAGGTAATATTTGACACAGGTCAACATCTTATGAAGTGTGACCCTTTTTCTTTTCTTTTTTCTATTTATTAATAAAAAGTCATTTTTCAAATCAAATTAATATATTAATTTCTATCAGAATCGAATCGTTAAGTTAAACAATCTATTCTCAAATTAAATTAAAATATTAATTTTCATCATAATCAAATCTTTATTTAAACATATTTTGTGATCACCTCTCAAGAATCAAATTCCTACACGTGTTATTGCAATTAAGAAAAATTAAAAATTAAATGTTTTACAATTAAAAATTAAAGATAAAAATTATAGCTTAAATTTAAACAACCAATTTTGAAATCAAATTTAAAATGAATTGTCATCAGTCAAATAACTATTTAAAAATATTCTGTGATAACCTTTTAGGATTTAATAATATATAATATTTCATTATAATATATGAATGATTTATATAAAAATACGATTGATTATAAGAGCCTATACCTAAATAGAAACCTTGCAAAACCTGAATATATTAGGTATTCCACTAACAATTACATACAATATGATAATATTGATAATTATATTTTCATAGCCATTGAATTATCATCAATTGTCTATGTATTTTGTTTGTTTTAGAATATGTTAAACTTGGTCCATCTCTATAATATAATTGGCCTATATAAAATACAACACTATGTGAAAATTGCTCAATGTGTGACTTGTGTACAACAAAAAAGTTTCACCATCCTATTAGCAGTAACTTTACTCTGTACTCCAAAAAGATCAAAATAAATAGAACCATCCCTGTAATCACTCAAAGAACTTGTTCCTATCAGACTTCTCTAAAGTGAGGACCTTGATAAAATTAAATAAAAAGCACGAATAACGATTGATTATGAAATAAATAGTTTTACATTGTGACAACATACAAGCAAATCCATAACAAATTTGTTTAAGTTGTTACAACCATTGATTTTGTAATTAAAAGTCATCATTGCACCTTATCATCTAAATTGTAATTGTAACACTTTATAAGAGACACATCTTATACCTATAATATGTACAGATCAACAATTTTTTGACAACATACAAGAAAATTTATAACAAATATGTTTAAGTTGTTAATACCATTGATTTTCTAAGCAAAAGTTATCATTGCACTTTATCATCTGAAATGTAATTGTAACACTTTAGAATAGACATATTTTATACCAATAATGTGTATAAATGTTTTTTAATCAATAGTTATTAGAGCACTTTATTTAATTTCGTAAGTGCCCTCACTTTAGAAGGGTCAGACAGAAAGAAGTCCATTGAGTGATTACACTTAACTGGGTGGTTCTGTTTATTTTGACCCTATTAGAGTACGGAACGAAGTTCCGGTTAATAACATGATGAAATTTGTTGTTGTACACAAGTTCCATAATGAGCAATTTTTAGATAGCTTTGTATTTTATATATACTTATCATATTGAGGAGATTGGCCGAGTTTAGCATATTTCAATATAAACAAAACAAACTAGGAAATTATTAAATTTGACCTTTTGCTACTTTATAAATAGTTAGTTATTTTTTGAAAATCAATATATATATATATATATACACACACACATACATACACTAGTAATGATTAGACTGGTTTTAAAAATATGTAGTCCACCATTTTTAATCATTTTCTTACACATACTACACTTTGAGTTTCTTTATATTAAAATTGTTTTTGAATGAATTTTTATAAAAAAGTTAAAGAATTCTATTAATATACTTTAAATTTTTTAACAAATGTTCATACACTTAAGAACACATTTCCATTTTGAATAACTAAATTAGATATATATTTATTTTTCAAATTATAAATAAAAATACATAATATTACAATATATCTATATTATATACATTTGTCAAACATTTCTAAACTTATTTTAGGTAATATTTGATACATGTCAGCGTCTTATGAAATATGACCATGTTTATTTTCTTTTTTCTATTTAATAAAAAACTTATTTCTCAAATCAAATTAAAATATATAGGTAATCTATAAATGATTATTGAAACTACTATGGTTAACAAGTGGTCATTAACTGGACTAATGATATTGATGGTAACAATTAGAGTCTTATACCATAAAGAAGCTTATATTTTTAAATATGTTATTAATTCATCTAACAATTATATATAATAATAATAATTATATTTTCATACAGGCATTGAATTGTCATCAATTGTCTATGTGTAATGGAGTAATTCTATTATGTTTGTATTAGAATATATTAAACTTGGTCTATCTCCTGAATATGATTGGCCTATGTAAAATACGAAACTATCTGAGAAATGCTCAATCTAGGAATTGTGTACAACAAAAACGTTTTATCATGCTATCAGCAGGAATTTCACTCCACACTCCAAAAGATCAAAATAAATAGAACCACCAAGATAACTATAATCACTCAATGGACTTGTTCCTATTTGACTCCTCTAAAGTGAGGGTACTGATAAAATTAAATAAAGTGCATGAATAAGGATATGAAATAGCATGAGATGCTTGTTGTTGTAAGTGTGAATGCCAAGTGCATGTGATGTGGGACTGCCATGATGAGTTCCGTTTGTGTTTTTAATACTAATTGCATGAGATGCATGTGGCTGTTAATGAGAAAGCTGAGTGTATATGTGTGAGTCTGCTATGATGATTAAAATCATATGCATGTGATTCACCATTGAAAATGCCGAGTGCATACAGTGTGGGACGCTTAATATAGAAATGGTAATTAGATGAATATGTATGAGATACAATGAAAGACCTTAGGTGGGACTCAAGGCAAGCCTACCGAGTGGGACTCGGGGCTTCCCGTAACACTTCCGTTGTCGCTGAGAGTGACTGTGTTACATGTGAGGGAAAACGGTTTGGTACCAGTAAAACGGCCAGATCAGCTGGGAGCTGAATAAAAGGCTGAGAGCCTCTGTTGCAACATAAAAACTTAATAATGAACAAATAGTTCCGAGTGATTGAATGTACGTACTCTGTTATGTGTTGCTGAGAGCAATATGGATTATATTGTTGTGTGCATATGTTATTGAGACTAACATGATTAATATAGCCCTGAATGATTTGAGTGAATTTCGACTGAATGAATGTATGTACATTGATACTGTTGTTGAGTGCAATGTGATTGTATGGTTGTGAGTATATGTTATTGAGAATAACGTGAATTATATAGCCCTAATTGAATTGAATTAAATCTTGATTGGATGATGTTGTCTGAGTATTCATATTGAATGGCAGTGTGTGTTATTGCTGATTGAGATATGTCATTGTATAGTTGAGAATTGGAGGATTAATCTGAGTCAATAACTGTCATTTAATATGTAAAATGATCACCCCTACTGTGGCTATATTTTTAGTGGATATAGGTCGGGATGGAGAATGACGAGTGAACATCAACTCTGTGAAGAGTATTATACATGTGTAGTGTACATAATGTATATAGATATCATATAGCCTTGGTTGGCTCTCATGTAATCCGTTTGTTTGAACATATCTATTTATATGGATTGACTATCGGAGTTGTGAACAAGTATATATATATATATATATATATATATATATATATATATATATATATTTTACATTGATATGATGTTTCTTGAATTGACTGGGAAGTGGTGTCGAAAGAATAATGTTAAGATAATAAGTTTCCAAATGGGATATAGTTGGGAGAGCCGTTTCCGAGTGAGGCTTTAGCGACTGAGCCTTTTCCGAGTTATAAAGGCTTAAAATGGTTCCGAGAGAAATGTGTTCGAAGGGACTACTTCCGAGGGAAGAATAGTCATGATGCCCCGAGTGAGACATACCTGGGAGAACCTCTTCCGAGGGAAGAAAGGTTTAATACTCCTGAGTGAGAATTGACCGAGGGAGAACCACTTCCAAGGGAAGAATGGTCAAGATAATCCTAAGTGAAATCTATCCTGGAAAACCTATCCCGAGTGGATAAGTTTTAAATAAGTCCGAGTAAGACTTAACCTATTGAATTCTTCCGAGTGAAGAGAGGTTAGAGTATTTCCGAGTGGAACTTGATTAAGGAGATCACTTCCGAGGGGAGAGAGGTTAAAGTGTTTCTGAGTGAGACTTAACCTAGTAAAATATTCTCGAGTGAAGAATGTGTAAGACACTTCTGAGTGAATTGGGTTGAAGTGTCTTCGAGTGAAGCAAGATTAAATTAATTCTGAGTGAAGTATAACCGAAGGGGAAATAATTCCGGGTGAACGAAGGTTTAAAGATCCTGAGTGGAATTAACTGAGAGAATCATTTTTCGGATGAGGATTAAAAGGGTTCCGAGTGAACCATGTCTGTGTGGAGACCTTCCAGAATAAGGACAAGGGTCTGACTTTGAGTGAGAATTTCAAATGAGGTATGACCTGGGGGGGACCGTTCCCGAGTGAATGGAGGTCCCGATTCTGAGTGATGGAATACACCGAAGGTATGGGCTCGCTTCAGTGAATAAGGACTCGCTCCAGCGAGTAGAAGCTCACTCAAGCGACTTCTGCTGGTTACGCTTAACCAAATCAGGGTCTTGCCAAGCGAGTGGCACCCTGACTCGATTTTCTGTTTCCCTCGACTTCGGGTTTGTTTTATTTTGTCCCGACTCCTATTCTGAACGTGAAAATTTTCCCCTAGTCTCGGACTTGCTTTTATTTAAGTCGGGATATTTCATTTTGGTATCAGAGCGGACTTAAACGGTCCAAGGCCAAGGTGTGCTTATTGTGAGTGAGCGGTTGTGTGCATTATGACCGGTGGTCATAATTACTTGTGACATCGTATTAGATTTAACACATGCTTAGGCATGATTTGTGGGCTACATGCCTACGAGCTTTTGTGTGAGGACGATGGTGAAAGGTATTACTGTTAGAATGTTACTTTGGGGTAGAAGATTTGTCACTACCCTGGTCCGATTATTTACAAAATACTTAGAGGTTATTTCAAGCATGGGTCAACTCGGAGGAAATAAAGTGATGGATGTTGAGACCTTCTTATATATTGAATTAAATTAATTGGTTAGGTCTCTTGTATAAGTCATGCCAGTGGCTCATGGGCATGGTATGCTTGCCGAACGAATGGGATTCGCGTGTTAGAGTTGTTGAGATGGATACCTGAGAAATTAGAAAACCAAGTGAATAATTGATTTAATTGTGACCCATAAGGTGTGGTAACCCTGACTGGATTTAGTATAAGCTTATACTATCAGACTTTGTGGAGTTAGACCCTATGGTGGTCTAGGCTCTGTGATATTTGGATGTTGTGGTAGTGCCCCACGAAGGGTATTATGTGACCCTTGAGATTTTTTTAAGTCGGAAGATCTGTTGAACCTTACGGATAGTTGAGCCTTAGTAAAATAATTGTGTAATGAATCGTTGAGGCTAGAACCGCCATAAGATGAAATGTAAACGATGAATGTGATTGAAAACCGTATTGTAACCTGGAGTTGCATACCCGAAGAGAGATAGTGAATCATCTAGGCATAAGTTGATTTATGGCCAGTGATGTGTAATAGGCATAAGGATTATTAGACTGTTCGGTCATGGTTGAATGATGGATGAGATCCAATGATGAAGTATATACCCTGTGATGACTGGAAGTCGATTGCTATTATACCATTCTATGGTAACGGTAACTGATATTTGATGATTGTTATTACTTGAATTACGCTAGATTATGTATAATGACGATGTTGATATAAGTGTGTTGGTTATAGACTTATGTGAATTGCCACTAATTCTCATGTGGATTAGTATTAGTTGAGTGAGTATGGTCGATGTGAGTGAAAAGAATGTAAGGTATTTTATTCTGATATGACTCTACACACCATAGGTATTGTGGCGGCATACACTTTTGCATTGACTTTATGTATTTGTTGTAACCCCTATGGGAATGAGACGTCATCCTGTAGGTCGGATGCAGCAATTCATAGGTCAGACCGGTGAGGCTGTAACTACTTATGGTGATGATTTGAGTCTGTCTGGTCGTTCTGGATAAAGATGGGAGTTGTGTTGAATGGGTAGTAGGTGATAGCGTATCAAAATGAGGGTAGAGGATTTATTCTAACCCTTGTGTCCTTACCTTCGAAAGAATTAGAGGTTATTTTGGTATAAATTGGCTATTAAAGTGACGTTAGACTGTCAAAAAGAAAGGTGACCTTTCCGACAAGGGTGCCCCGATGTTACTGGTCAAGAAGAGAAATGGTAGTACGCAGTTATGCAGTGATTACAGCCAATTGAATAAGCTAACTATAGAGAATAAATATCCACTACCGAGGGTTGATGATCGGATTGATCAACTGTGGGGTGCTTCGGTCTTTCTAAGATCGATTGGAGTTGAAAGCTCGAGGAGCTTCTGGAATCTTTATTCCAGGTAGGGGGCACTTTACATTTCAAATGCATGGTTTATGGACGGGTTCCGGGTGAAATTACTTTACTGTGTTATGTTATACTTGAAATGTGTTGATTGATGTGTTATGGTTGAGTAATAGTTTGCGAAACGCCCAGATTTGTGATAGCTGTGAGTTATGTACTGTTGTGGTGATTCCGTCCATGAGTGCATGTTGAAATACATGAGATGCATGTTGATATTTTTGAGAATGCTGAGTGAATGCATGAGATGCATGATGGTGAAAATGAAATGCTTAGTACTCACATGAGATGCATGTAAATATTGATATTATTGTGTATGCGGAGTGTATTTGTTGAGGGACTGTTGTCGATTCCCGTGTGTGATTTTATATGAAATAGCATGAGATGCTTGGTTCTGTAAGTGTGAATGCCGAGTGCATGTGATGTGGGACTGCCATGATGAGTTCCGTTTGTGTTTTTAATACTAATTGCATGAGACGCATGTGGCTGTTAATGAGAAAGCCGAGTGTATATGTATGAGTCTGCTATGATAATTAAAATCATATGCATGTGATTCACCATTGAAAATGCCGAGTGCATACAGCGTGGGACGCTTAATATAGAAATGGTAATCGAATGAATATGTATGAGATATGATGATAAGAATGCCAAGTGCATATAGCGTGGGATGCTTGATGATTAAAATCATATGCATGTGATTCACCATTGAAAATGCCGAGTGCATACAGCGTGGGACGCTTAATATAGAAATGGTAATCAAATGAATATGTATGAGATATGAGGATAAGAATGCCAAGTGCATAGAGCGTAGGACGCTTGATGATTAAAATCATACGCATGTGATTCACCATTGAAAATGCCAAGTGCATACAACGTTGGACGCTTAATATAGAAATGGTAATCAGATGAATATGTATGAGATACAATGAAAGACCTTGGGTGGGACTCAAGGCAAGCCTACTGAGTGGGACTCGGGGCTGCCCGTAACACTTTCATTGTCGCTGAGAGTGACTGTGTTACATGTGAGCGCAAACGATTTGGTACCAGTAAAATGGCCGGATCAGCTGGGAGCTGAATAAAAGGCTGAGAGCCTCTATTGCAACATAAAAACTTAATAATGAACAAATAGTTCTGAGTGATTGAATGTACGTACTCTGTTATGTGTTGCTGAGAGCAATATGGATTGTATTGTTGTGTGTATATGTTATTGAGAATAACATGATTAATATAACCCTGAATGATTTGAGTGAATTCCGACTGAATGAATGTATGTACATTGATACTGTTGCCGAGTGCAATGTGATTGTATGGTTGTGAGTATATGTTATTGAGAATAACGTGAATTATATAGCCCTGATTGAATTGAATTAAATCCCGATTGGATGATGTTGTCTGAGTATTCATATTGAATGGAAGTGTGTGTTATTGCTGATTAAGATATGTCATTGTATAGTTGAGAATTGGAGGATTAATCCAAGTCAATAATTGTCATTTAATATGTAAAATGCTCACCCCTACTGTGGCTATATTTTCAGTGGATATAGGTCGGGATGGAGAATGACGAGTGAACATCAACTCTGGGAAGAGTATTGTACATGTGTAGTGTAAATAATGTATATAGATATCATATAGCCTTGGCCAGCTCTCATGTAATCCGTTTGTTTGAACATATCTATTTATATGGATTGACTATCGGAGTTGTGAACAAGTATATATATATATATATATATATATATATATATATATATATTACATTGATATGATGTTTCTTGAATCGACTGGGAAGTGGTGTCAAAAGAATAATGTTAAGATAATAAGTTTCCAAATGGGATATAGTTGGAAGAGCCGTTTCCATGTGAGGCTTTAGCGAGTAAGCCTTTTCCAAGTTATGAAGGCTTAAAATGGTTCTGAGAGAAATGTGTTCGAAGGGACTACTTCTGAGGGAAGAATAGTCATGATGCCCCGAGTGAGACATACCTGGGAGAATCTCTTCCGAGGGAAGAAAGGTTTAATACTCCCGAGTGAGAATTGACCGAGGGAGAACCACTTCCGAGGGAAGAATGGTCAATATAATCCTGAGTGAAATCTATCCTGGAAAACCTCTCCCAAGTGGATAAGTTTTAAATAAGTCCGAGTAAGACTTAACCTAGTGAATTCTTCCGAGTGAAGAGAGGTTGGAGTATTTTCGAGTGGAACTTGATTAAGGAGATCACTTCCGAGGGGAGAGAAGTTAAAGTGTTTCTGAGTGAGACTTAACCTAGTAAAATATTCCTGAGTGAAGAATGTGTAAGACACTTCTGAGTGAATTGGGTTGAAGTGTCTCCGAGTGAAGCGAGATTAAATTAATTCTGAGTGAAGTATAACCGAAGGGGAAATACTTCCGGGTGAACGAAGGTTTAAAGATCCTGAGTGGAATTAACTGAGAGAATCATTTTTCGGATGAGGATTAAAAGGGTTCCGAGTGAACAATGTCTGTGTGGAGACCTTCTAGAATAAGGATAAGGGTCTGACTTTGAGTGAGAATTTCGAATGAGGTATGACTCGGGGGGACCGTTCCTGAGTGAACGGAGGTCCCAATTCCGAGTGATGGAATACACTGAATGTATGGGCTCGCTTCAGTGAATAAAGACTTGCTCCAGCGAGTAGAAGCTCGCTCAAGCGACTTCTGCTGGTTACGCTTAACCAAATCAGGGTCTTGCCTAGCGAGTGGCACCCTGACTCGGTTTTCTTTTTCCCTCGACTTCGGGTTTATTTTATTTTGTCCCGACTCCTATTCTAAACGTGAAAAATTTTCCCCTAGTCTTGGACTTGCTTTTATTTAAGTCGGGATGTTTCACATTGAATTGTCATCAATTGTCTATGTGTAATGAAGTAATTTTATTATGTTTGTATTAGAATATATTAAACTTGGTCTATCTCCTGAATATGATTAGCCTATGTAAAATATGCTACTATCTGACAAATGCTCAATCTGGGACTTGTGTACAACAAAAAAGTTTCATCATGCTATCAGCAGGAATTTCACTCCGCACTCCAAAAAGATCAAAATAAATAGAACCACGAAGATAACTGTAATCACTCAATGGACTTGTTCCTATTTGACTCCTCTAAAGTGAGGGTACTGACAAAATTAAATAAAGTGCATGAATAAGGATTGAATAGAAAATCAACTGTTTTAGATTATGACAACATTCAAGAAAATCTATAACAAATTTGTGTAAGTTGTTACAACCATTGATTTTCTAATTAACAGTTAGCAATGCACTTTATCATCTAAATTGTAATTGTAACACTTTAGAAGAGACACATCTTATACCTATAATACATATAGATCAACAATTTTAGAATATGACAACATACAAGAAAATCTATAACAAATTATGTTGAAGTTGTTAGAACTATTGATTTTTTAATCAAAAGTTATCACTGAACTTTATCAGAGACATATCTTATACCAATAATATGTGTACAAATTTTTTAATCAATAGTTATTGATGCACTTTATTTTAATATCACAGGTGTCCTTATTTTAGAAGCGTCAGATAGGAAGAAGTCCATTGAGTGATTACAATTCTCTGGGTGATTCTATTTATTTTGATCCTAGTAGAGTACGGAGTGAAGTTCCTATTGATAGCAAGATGAAATTTCTTGTTGTACATAAGTCCCACATTGAGCAATTTAAAGATAGTTTTGTATTTTATATATACCTATCATATTAAGGAGATTGGTCAAGTTTAACTTATTCCGATACAAACAAAACCACCTTGGAAACTATTAAGTTTGGCCTTTTGCTACTTATAAATAGTTAGTGAAATTGTTAAAAAATCAAATATATATATATATACACACACTAGTAATGATTGGATTGGTTTTAAAAATATGTAGTCCACCATTTTTTTAACATATTCTTACACATACTACACTTTGACTTGCTTTATATAAAATTATTTTTGAATGAATTTATATAAAAAAATTAAAGAATTCTATTAATATACTTTAAATTTTTTAAGAAATGATCATACACTTGAGAACATATTTCCAATTTAAAGAACTAAATTAAATATATATTTGTTTTTAAAATTATGAATAAAAATACATAACGTTTATTTTCCTTTTTCTGTGTAATAATAAAAACTTATTTTTTCAATCAAATTAAAATATACATGTAAATTATAAGAAGATTATTGAAACTACTATGGTCAACAAAGTGGTCATTAACATGACTACTTATTTTTTAATTTGTTACATATTGTGTAATAAAGAAATTCTATTTTGTTTGTATTAGAATATGTTGAACTTTGTTTATCTCCTGAATATGATTGGCCTATATACAATACAGAACTATCTCACAATTAGTTAATGTGGAACTTGTGTACAACAAAAAAAGTTTCCACCCTGATAACAGTAATCACTCAATGGACTTGTTCCTATCTAACTCCTCTAAAGTGAGGGCACTGATAAAATTAAATAAAGTGTATGAATAATGATTGATTAGAAAATCAACAGTTTTAGATTGTGACAACATACAAGAAAATCTATAAAAAAATTGTTTAAGTTTTTACAACTATTGATTTTTAATTAAAAGTTATCAATGCACTTTATTATCTAAATTGTAATTGTAACACTTTAGAAGAGACATATCTTATACCAATAATATGTATATAAATTTTTTAATCATTAGTTAATGGAGCACTGTATTTTAATTTCAAAAGTGTCCTCACTTTAGAACGGTCAGATTGGAAGAAGTCCATTGAGTGATTACAATTATCTGGGTGGTTCTATTTATTTTGATCCTAGTGGAGTGCAGAGTAAAGTTCTTGTTGATAGCATGACGAAATTTATTGTTGTACACTAGCCCCACATTGAGCAATTTTCAGATAGCTTTGTAATTTATATATGTATATCATATGGAGGAGATTGGTCAAGTTTAACAGATTTAAAACAAACAAAACAAACACGAAAGGTATTAAATTTGGCCTTTTGCTACCTTATAAATAGTTAGTGAATTTTTTTAAAAATCAAATATATATATATATATATATATACACACACACATACACATACACTAGTAATGATTGGATTGTTTTTTTAACATTTTCTTACACATACTACACTTTGAGTGTCTTTATATAAAATTATTTTGAATAAATTTATATAAAAAAGTTAAAGAATTCTATTAATATACTTTAAATTTTTCTTCAACCATAGAGAAGCTTATATTTTTAAATATTTTACATATTTGTCCAACAATTACATACAATTTTAATAATAATGGTTATATTTTTATCAAGGCATTGAATTGTCATCAATTGACTATGTGTAATAAAGTAATTCTATTTTGTTTGTATTAGAATATGTTTAACTTGGCCTCTCTCCTGAATATGATTGACCTATATAAAATATACAATTATCTAAAAGTTGCTTAATGTGTGACTTGTGTACAACAAAAAATTTTCATCATGCTATCAGCAGGATCTTCACTCCGCACTCTAAAAGGATCAAAATAAATAGAACTACCCAGATAACTGTAATAACTCAATGGATGTCTTCTTATCTAACTCCTCTAAAGTGAGGGCACTGACAAAATTAAATAAAGTGCACGAACAACGATTGATTAGAAAATCAACAGTTTTAGATTGTAGCAACATACAAGAAAAACCATAACAAGTTTATCTATGTTGTTACAACCATTAATTTTCTAATTAAAAATCAATGCACTTTATCATCTAAATTGTAATTGTAACACTTTAGGAGAGATACCTCTTATACCTGTAATATGTGTACATCAACAGTTTTAGATTATGACAACATACATGAAAATCTATACCAAATTTGTTTAAGTTGTTACAACCATTGATTTTCTAATCAAAAGTTATCACTGAACTTTATCATCTAAAGTGTAATTGTAACACTTTAGAAGAGACATATCTTATACCAATAATATTTATAGAAATTTTTTAATCAATAGTTATTAGTGCACTTTATTTTAATTTCGCAAATGTCCTAACTTCACAAGCGTCAGATAGGAAGAAGTCCCCTGAGTGATTACAATTCTCTGGGTGGTTCTATTTATTTTGATCCTCTTGATAACAAGATGAAATTTCTTGTTGTACACAAGTCCTACATTGAGCAATTTTTATATATAGCTTTGTATTTTATATATGCCTATCATATTGAGGAGATTGGTCAAGTTTAACTTATTCCAATACAAATAAAACCAACTTGGAAACTATTAAGTTTGGTCTTTTGCTACTTTATAAATAGTTAGTGAAATTGTTAAAAAAATCAAATATATATATATACACTCACTAGTAAGGATTGGATTGGTTTTAAGAATATGTAGTCCACCATTTTTTTAACACATTGTTACACATACTACACTTTGAGTTGCTTTATATAAAATATTTTTGAATGAATTTATATAAAAAATTAAAGAATTCTATGAATATACTTTAAATTTTTTAAGAAATGATCATACACTTGAGAACACATTTCCAATTTGAAGAACTAAATTAAATATATATTTGTTTTTAAAATTATAAATAAAAATAGATAACGTTTATTTTCCTTTTTCTATGTAATAATAAAAACTTATTTTTTCAATCAAATTAAAATATATAGGGAAATTATAAGGTGATTATTGAAACTACTATGGTCAACAAGTGGTCGTTAACATGACTACTTATTTTGAAATTTGTTACATATTGTGTAATAAAGAAATTTTATTTTGTTTGTATTAGAATATGTTGAACTTTGTTTGTCTCCTGAATATGATTGGCCTATAGACAATACACAACTATCTGAAAATTGTTTAATGTGGGACTTGTGTACAACAAAAAAGATTCATCTGACTATCAATAAGAACTTCACTCCGCACTCTAAAAGAATGAAAATAAATAGAACCACCCTGATAACAGTAATCACTTAATGGACTTGTTCCTATCTGATTCCTCTAAAGTGAGGGCACTGATAAAATTAAATAAAGTGTACAAATAATGATTGATTAGAAAAACAATAGTTTTAGATTGTGACAACATACATGAAAATCTATAAAAAAAATTGTTTAAGTTTTTACAAGCATTGATTTTCTAATTAAAATTATTAATAATGCACTTTATTATCTAAATTGAAATTGTAACACTTTAGAAGGGAGACATCTTATATCTTAGTATGTATATGTCAACAGTGTTAGTTTATGACAACATATAACAGCCCTCGTTTTGTGTGTTAGGTCATTCAGGCCAATGGTTTTAGTTGTGTAATAATTCCATGTGTACTGTTGTCTAGGCTACGGCCGATTAACTTGTGTGTGATAATTAAATTGTTTTACAAAAATTTTATTAGTATGAGATGAATATCTCTACTGTAATGGAGATAATTAAAATCATAGCAATAATATAAAAGACTCATAATAATAGAAATTTATCAATTGAAACGTCAAGTAATCTAATAGAAATATTTAAGACATTTTAATTAGGTTATTTAAACTGTGTAACTCCCCTGGTTTCGACCAAGAAGTTGTTTGAGAAACTTGGGTCAATTATTTTTAATCCAAAACGCCCCTCGGTCATTCCTAACAACTTTTGTGAAGGGCCCGATGCCTATTTCCAACCACCCAAGCCTAAAAACGTTAATTTTAGTTACCCGGGTAAGCCAAAATGCGCATTTGTACGTATTTTGGGTGTAATTTTCTCTTCCGATATTGGGTTCAAGTCATTTTGTCCCAAAATCTCCATATTGAATTTAGCTACAACTTTTATGTTAACAACAAAGGCCAATACCCATCCCATAAATCCTAGAAATTAAAACACTACACCAATCCATATTTTTCCGGCAACAACTTGCACTAGCTACGGTATTTTCCACATGTCTCTCTCATATGACCATGAAATTGAATGAGGCCTTCACCAAATTTTTCTTAACTTAATTATCCATAATTTTGATACAGAACACAAAGCCCAAATCCTTACCAATTTGGCCCAGAAAAATAATCTATGAAAGGGATAAAAATCTCGTCACAGCCCTGCGCTCCTTTTGTATTTGGGTCATAACTCTCTTAATTCTTAATGGATTATTTTTTTCTTTACATGAAATTAAAGAGAACAAAAAGTTCTATAACTTTTATGTTCAGCCCATTTCTAAATTCGACACAGAAGACCCCTTAAACCCACGAGCAACTTGTTGTCCCTGCACTTGACACCTCAGCTTGCATGCACCATTAACCAATTAAATCACTCCATCACTTGGCCACATGTCTTAGCCATGCAAAACCCTTCACCACCTCACCATCAGCTGTAACATCCTGGTTTTTAATTAAGGTTAATTAGAGGATTAAAATTATAGGTTGAATAATAATAATAATATTTGGCCAGGAAATGACCTTGATGCCTTTGGTGGCTTTAGAGGAACTTCGGCCCTCTCTCTCCCTCTCTCCCTCGTGAATCCTACGCTGATAGGATGGGATTTTATGGTGATGTGATGGCTGATGGTGAAAGAGTGCAGGCTGGGCAGTGAAGAGATAAGGGCTTTGGCCTTTCATTTTCCAACCACTCCCTGCTCATTATACTTTGGCACAAGGTGAACCACTCTTCATTCTCTCTTGTGTTTCTGAAGCTTCTGCTTCTTCTTTGTGGCTGTCTCTTCTTCTTCATCTTCCCCTTCATCTTCTTCTTCCACTCAACACTGTGTAGAACCCGAGTGGAAGTGGGAACGCGAAGAGGAACAGCGTGGCTGTGAGAGAACCGAGTGGAACAGCACGGTGCTGTGTGTTTGAAGGCAGAGATCCTCCTCTGTTTTACTTAACAACATTGATTGGTGCCTGGAAGCTTGGGTCCTCCACTGTTGGTGAGGACTGCGTATGCCTTGGAGGCTTGACATGGGGTGTCTTGATGGTTGTTCTGCTCATGAGGATGCAGCTGTTGGTTCTTCCAAAGCTGAGAGCAGAGTGTTGTTGGGTGACTGTAGAACATTCAGTCGGTGTTGCAAGCTCATGGAGCTGCTGGAATCTTCATTCCAGGTAAGGGGGCTATTGCATCTCAAATGTATGGTTTATGGACGGGTTCTGGGTGGAACTATTACACTGTGATGTGTTGTGTTTGTTGTGTGTTGTATGTTGTTGAATGGAAGCCCAAATGTGTGATAATTATTATTGTGTGGTGTATGTTAAACTCCGTCCATGAGATGTATGCTGGTAAATATGAAGATGCCGAGTGCATTATACTGAGGGACAGATGAGAATATCTGTTGATTGTTATATTAGTAATGCTGAGTGTATGCATGGTAATGTGGTTTTTAATGAGTATGCCGAGTGCATATATCTTGAACCAGTGTGAATACCGAATGCTTGTGGTGTGTAAATGTTGTGCTGGTTCTGGCTATGATTCTATGTGAATGTATGATAAGTTGTGGCTGTTGATGCCGAGTGGGTTTTATATGAGAAGCATGTGTTGCTTGTGGCAAATGTTAATACCGAGTGGATATTATATGAAATAGCATGTGATGCTTGATGTAAATGATAATTCCGAGTGGGTGGCATTATGTTTTGCCGAGTGCATGTGATTGCCGAGTGCATGTATTGTGTTATTGCTATGCCGACCCCTGTTATGAATAATAATGATAAAATGCATTAGATGCATGTATTGATATTGAATGCCGAGTGCATGTGTATGGAAAATATAATGAAAGACCCTAGGTTGGACTCAGGGCAATGCCGAGTGCATTGGCGTTGGACGCCGGGTGAATAAGACCATATGCATCTGATTCGTCACTGGAAATGCTTGGAGCATATAGCGTTGGACGCTTAATACCGATCGGTAATCAGATGAATGTGTATTGAAAGTCCTCGAGTTGGACTCGAGGCAGTGCCGAGTGCACTATAAAAAGACCCTGGGTTGGACTTGGGGCAGTGCCGAGTGCACTAAGCGTTGGACACTTAAAGACCTTGGGTTGGACTCAAGGCAAGCCTACCGGGTTGGACTCGGGGCTGCCCGTAACACTTCCTTTGTCGCTTGGAGTAACTATGTTACATGTGAGGGCAAACGGTTTGGTACCTGTAAACCGGCCAAATCAGCTTGGAGCTGAGAAAAGGCTTGGAGCCTATGTTGCAACAATAAAAATTGGTAACCGGATCCGGGTGAATTGTTGTGTGCACATTTATAATTGTCATTGAGCTCAATGTGAATTATTGAATATGTGAATATAAAATGATTGGGGTGAATCCTATCTGATTAATGCATGTATATGGATGTATTTGCTGAGTGCAATATGCTGATATGGTTGTGATACATGCTGTGATGAATATGAATTATATGGCCATGTGTGAATTGAATATTACCGATCGGATGATTGTATATATGTGTAAATGCTGGGTGAATAGCATGATTAATATAGCCATGAATAATTGGCGTGAATTCCGACTAGGTGAATATATGTGAATGGGCACTGTTGCCGAGTGCAAGGTGATTATGAAAGATATGGATTACTCATTCTTGATTGAATTGCATGAATTGCATGAATCCCGAGTGGATGATGTGGTAGGGTTCATATTGAATGGCAGAGTGTGTAACATCCCTGTTTTTAGGAATAGTTTTACTCTTGTAAATTTTGAATTATGAAAGGTTTGTGAGTAAGAATAAGTCAATATATACCCTGTTGATGGTCTGTAGTATCTCAAAAATGTCATTTTTGTGCATAATAATGAAATTTATATGGATCATTAGTGAAATTATGCAAAAACCGAGTGAAAAGGGCTCTGTTCCGAGTAACAGAGAAGAATTCCGAGTGAATAATTAGAAATTCCGAGTGAAGGAGGGAATTCCGAGTCAGTATCATGTTTTCCGAGTAAAACATGACTGAGAGGGCTACCACCGAGTGGAGTCTTGACCTGAGAGGCAATTCTGAGTGAAGTGTGTTCAAGAGAACCACTTCTGGGTGAAATTCCGAGTCAAAACACCCTAGAATGACTCGTTTCCGAGTCAAACCGTGCCAAATGCTTCTTTTCCGAAGGAAACTCCTCCGATTGAAGTATTCCGAGTGAAAGAATGCATGTATATTTATGTTTATGTTGATTTGATTCTTCCTACCGACTGGAATGTGTTGTGGAATCAATTGGGAAGGATTTCGAATGGTTTCGTATGTATTTGCTTAGGAAACCGTGTGGAAAATGGTAGAGGGAGCCCATTCCGAGAGAAATGTAAGAGGCTGAACCATTTCCGAGTGAGATATACTCTACTGGACCAAAACCGAGTGAGACTCGTATGTGTAGGTCTTGTTCCGAGAGGTAATGGCTTAAATAAACCTTAATTTGGAAATATAGTTGAAGAAGTTGGCCTAAACCGAGTGAACCAAGTGAATGAAGACTCAGATTTCTGAGTGAAAACTCTGAGAAAGAGAGGACTCGGTCTGGACAGATATTACCGAGTGAGAAACCGAGTACCTGAGTCGGTTTCAAAGGAATTCCGAGCGAGGACTTGAAGACTCGCTCAAGCGAGCCTTGTATTTGTTGACTCGGAAGAAGAATTCCAGTCGGCATAGTGATTAACCGAGTGGAAGTTTCACTCGGTATTCAGTGTCAGTTATGCGTATTGACTTCAATTTTTTCTTTAATGATTATTTTAATTCAATCATGCGCATTACAGCTAGTGGGCGGCCAGAAATGGGCACTGACTCAGCATATCTCCTTATTTAAATCTCCACTAACACTCCATTAACACTCCACTAGCAGCCCACTCACAAAAGTTGTTCCTCATTTAGTTTTCCGCTTACTCTCTCCTTATTTAAACCAGCGCAAGGACTCTTAGAGAACACACACACGAAACACACCTCCATCATTCTTCTTCCTACAAGTTACTTTCTCTCTCTTTTCTCTTCTGTTTCACTCGGAATTCGTGCAGGACAGTGAAAGGGAACCTCTGCTTCTCCTCCAAGAGCTCCATCAAGGTAAGGGGGTATATTCTTGGGTGCTCTGTGGGAAAACCGAGTGAAGGAAAGGGTTAAGGAACTTGTTCCTCACCTTTTCAGGACAGATTCAGTGTTGTGTGAATTAAATGCCTTAATTGTTATTATTTGTATTTATATATATATATTGTTATTAAATGCATATAATCAGTGATGAATTGTGAAATGATATGAACTGTATTGGACTGAAAATACTAAGCATCATGGGTACCGTGTGATTTCCAGTGAAAAATTATGAATAGAAGATGGATTTAATGATAACAGGTTCTGTTTTATGTTAATCCGGCCGGTTCTATAACTATAACAACTCGGTTTTGCTTAATTTCAATCGGATTCAACCTTAACTGAATGTATTTCATTCTGATAGAACAATTCTTCACTCGGTCAACAACCTAATTTCACTCAGAGAACTTTTCCTATTTTATTTCCACTCGGACAGCATCTTCCCAGTTGATATCACTCGGAAAACATAGTTAATTCACTCAGGAACTTATTTTCACTCAGACTCGTAAACATTTTTACTCAGGAAACTCTATTCATATTGATTCCACTCGGAATCATACTTGATTTCACTCAGAAATTCATTTTCACTCAGAGTTTAAGTTATATCACTCAGAAAATCCTTTTCAGCATCTGTTTCACTCGGAAAACACTTCTGAAACTGATTTCACTCGGAAAACATATTATTTTCACTCAGAAAACTCCTTTGTGACTGATGTCACTCAGAATTGTATTTTATTATACTCAGAAATTCATTTTTTTACTCGGTTTCACCAACGTTTTTACTCATGAAACTCTTTCTTACTGATTCCACTCGGAAATTATATTTTAATTCACTCAGAAATTTATTTCACTCAGAATTTAAGTTATTTCATTAAGAAAATACTTTTCAGTTTCTGTTTCACTCGGAAAACATATTAAGCTCATTTAGTAAACTCTGCTCAGTTTTATATTTCACTCGGATTCATAGTTAATTCATGCGGAAAACTCATTTTCCCTCGGAATCAAACCTGTTTCAGTCGGAAAACAGCCTTCCAGTTCATTTTCACTCGGACCCAAACTTGTTTCAGTCGGAAAATAGCTTTCCAGTGTAATTTCACTCGGATTTTTAGCCAGATCATTTGGAAAACCCTTCTCAGTATGATTCCACTCGGAATCATACTTATTTCACTCGGATTTACCCTTGTTCCACTCGGAAAACTCTGTTTTTAATGTTTTTCGCTTGGATTTTCATTTAGAAGCTATTCTTTAATACTTTTTAAATTATTGGGAAAGTTATAATTATTATTATCATTCTTATTCTATTATTATTCTTATTCTAATTATTGTCAATTTTAATATTGTTATTATTATTATTAGTTTTATTATTATTAACATTGTTAACGTCTTAATTATGCGTAATTACATAAAGAATATATTATTTTACTCTTTATGGAAAATATAATTTTAACCAAGATATAATAGATATATTTCTAAAATAATAAACGAATATCTTACAATGTTCAAATAATTGATGGAATTCAAAGAACTTGGGAATGATATAATGAGACTGGAAATACATAAGATACCCAAGGAATCAATTGATAAAATAAATGCATTTCGCATCATGAAAATATTTTTGAAGAAGAAAAACCTCTAGAGCATACACTTGGTACAGTGGAGGACACTCACGTTCGATCTCCATGAAGAATCTTGGGAGTACAACTGGAACGGCAACCCAATGGCATCAGAGTCGCGCCTGATAGCCGGGTGAGATGATGCAATTCTAGTGTACTTTGACTAAATGACGGAGTGTAACTATGATCGTAGGGATCCAAGTTCCAAAAATATTTAAACCAATGATGAGAACCAATGAGTTCATTTGTACTATATGGAACTTGGGCGGACCCTGATCGCTCTAGATGATTGGAATGGAGTTATTCCAAAGAATGAGAAGAAGATGAAACGATTTATTGGGCCCACATGCATCATGAGACTTAATCAAAGATAAATCATAATAAATTCAACTCATGCATTCCATGACTTCATGCTTGATGATTGTAATTGTGAATATGTTAATTATATGATTTATGTGATATTGTATGTTAACTGGATTATGTCCGCA
This sequence comes from Clitoria ternatea, assembly GCA_037962975.1. NCBI lineage: Eukaryota > Viridiplantae > Streptophyta > Magnoliopsida > Fabales > Fabaceae > Clitoria > Clitoria ternatea. The sequence goes on along the minus strand of CM075675.1, from coordinate 34,255,048 downwards.
CCGGATTAACCAATCAGGGTCTTGGGTTATACTCACCCTTACTGTTGACAATTTTCAGAGGAATTAGGAAATCAAGAACCTGAGTATGAAGAACAGCAATATGCTGAACCAAATGAGAATGCTCCTTAAATAGAATATAAGTAGCTGAATATTGACGGATGACTGTATAATATTTAAGGGTGCCTGCGTGCCCCATTCTGTTAAGAGTACAATTACTTGCAGTTTGTGAATGACTATGTGATCTATATAATATTGCTTCCACTGATATTCCATTATTTTATTTTAAAAAAAAAATTCACTTTTTCTAAAAACTGTTAACACTCTCAGTTAAATAGGATAAACCTACAGAAGGATTTGTTTTATCTAACCGAGGGTGTTACAATGGTGGTATCAGAGCATAGTCGATTCATTAAGCTTGGGGAGTGGACCATTAGGTTTCCACGTACTCTGATAGAAATATTGAACAGTCCATAACACTCCTAAGACTAAATCTCCTATGTGGAATACTCCACATAACATATATCCTGAATCTTTTTGTTGAAATTCTTTCAGCAAAATTCCTAATGGCACGCCGAAATAACGATCATGTGATAGAGGATCTTCTTACCAGAATTGTGGAGGTAATAGAACGCCAAGAGTTACCTCAATCTTCTACTAGGCAAAGCCAAGGATTAGCCGACTTTCAAAGGAACAATCCTACACAATTCAAGGGAGGCTTCGATCTAGATGGAGCACAACTATGGATTGAGCACCTTGAAAAGATTTTTGCTGCTATGCAATGCTCTGACGAGGACAGAGTAACTTTTGCCGTCTTTATGCTGGTCGCAGAAGCAGAACACTGGTGGACTCATGCCAGAATCAGATTAACAGCTGATGGACGCGTCCTCACTTGGGGACGATTCAGGACGGAGTTCCTCGCCAAATACTTCCCCGAAGACATAAGGAGGCAGAAGGAACAGGAATTCTTTAATATGAAGCAAGGCAATATGACTGTTGGGGAGTACGCTGCTAAGTTTGATGAGCTGGCAAAATGTTGTCCCTACTATACCCACATGGGCGAAGCGTCAAGATGCGCAAAGTTTGAAGCAGGGTTACGGCAAGAAATTCGCCAAGTTATATGTTGTCAACAAATTACACAATTCACTACTTTGGTTGACAAATGCCGCATCTTTGAAAATACCTTTAATCTTCGACGACCTGGAGTGTCTAATCATGGGCCAGAACGACGTATGCCAGATAGACAACAAAGAAGGGATTTTCGAGCAGATCGGCCATATTTCCGACCTTTCAACTCAGCCAACCGAATTCCTCCTAGAGGTCAGGAGAACCAAAGCGGTAGAAACTGCACAATTTGTGGACGGATTGGACATCGTGATGTTGACTGTTGGTACAGAAATAAAAATAACCAACAACAAGTAACTCAAGGACAGGCAGTACGACCAACAGGTCAAGGAAGTGGAGGATCTACTGCAAATACCTCTACCAACAATGTCCCAAGGATGCAAAATATTCACCGCGGCAACAATTTCAATCAGAACAATAATCCTAGAAGGCCCGGAAATAACTCTACTGGAAGGCCAGGAGGAAATGCTAGAGTTTTTAGCATGAATGGTGCGGAAGTATCACAAGAGAACGATCTTGTGCAAGGTATATGCTTTATAGGAAGTACTTTATTAAATGTATTATATGATTCTGGAGCCACTCATTCTTTCATATCTGAGAATTGTGTAAAACATTTAAAGCTTCCTACAACCTCTCTGCCTAATAAGATGATTGTCACGACTGCTGCAAATAAGATGATTGTCACGACTGCTGCAAATAAACCATGATAAATGATCCTTACCTTTTCAGTATCATCCAAATTATGATTTAGACATTTTCTAAGAAGTGTTTTGAATCGTTCCCATGTTTCTCCTAAGGACTCATCATTATTTTATGAAAAAGAATGAATTACTGTCATGGCTTCAAAGTATTTTGAAGGGGAATAAAATCTTTCCAAAAAAATTTTCTCAACATCGGACCAGTTTGTAAAACTACCGGGTGGAGAAGATTTAAACCATTCGTTTGCTTTCCCAATCAAAGAAAAAGGAAATAGTTTCATATAAACAGATTCTTCTTAATTAGGTTCAAAACCAATTGTGCTGCATAATTTATAAAAAACAGTTAAGTGCTCATACAGTTCTTCATGATTTAGGCCAACAAATTAATTGTTTTGAATTATATTTAGTGTGGCAGGTTAATTTCCACCGCAGCGACAAGTCCTTGGAACATTCCTGAAACTCGAGATGGTCCATTGATAGCAACTAACTGTCCCAATGTCCTTCTTTGTTCAGAAGCCATGTTTGAATTTTTAGAATTTTGAAAAGAAGATGAAGTAGAAGAAGTAGTTTGTGTTTTAGATTTTAAAGATTTGATTTTTTTTAACAAACTTTTCGATCTCAGAATCAAAGAAGATTTTTTTTGCAGAAGATTGGGTTTGCATACACAAACTAGACAAAGAAAGCTAGCGAAACAATGATAATTGAAGAAAAAGTAAATAAATGAATGAATAAGTAAAAAGTAAAATTGAAAATTTATCTAAAATAAAAAGTAAAAAAATTTACCACAGTAATTAAAAATTTACTATTTTACTGAATTAATTCAATCCCCGGTGATGGTGCCAGAAAACTTGTTGGCCCATAAACAGTGTTAGGTCTTTTATTGGCAAACATACCAATCGATTGTAGTTTTCAAATTTAGATATCGTTCCCACAAGGATTGAATGTCTCGGTAATCACAATAATTCTTATTTACTATGGTAAAATTATCAAAACTTGTTAACAAAAGAATGATTTATATACAGTTTTTACAATATTCACAGATTGAATGGTTGATTTGTTCATGTGAGGTAAAAAAATATAAAAGCTATTTAAAAATAAAGTTGAGTTGTAATTTAGAATAGATCAAACACTTAAGGTAAAAACACAGATTAACAAACTATGTTGGAATTAGGATCCCCTTTTCTAGAACATAATGAAGTAGTTATTAACATGCATATTTAATCATCAAGCTCATGTCATTGCAACCTAAAATCATTATAACCGATCCCTCGTGATATAAATTCTAAGTAGTTACCGTAAAGTCTGATCCTTCAGATGTTTTCTCAGTAAAAACTTGCTTTAAGTCCTGGCCTTAACACAACAATAATTACCAACTCTATCCTGAGTAATTGGTATATTAAGGGTGCTTCAACTTTTACTTTCATTAAACCAAGTTTTAATACATGCATGAAAATCATTCTCCCGTTTAACATTCATACTAATAAAACAAGTTTCAACACGCATGAAAATCATTCTCCCGTTTGACATTCATACTAATAAAAGATTAAAACACTAACATGGCTCTTAAATCATAAACATGCATGAGTTATAATCACAACATCATATATTAGATAGGTTCACCAAATTCCAACATAAACAAATTAGTTACACATGGTAAAAGTAAAAATAATACTTACAGAGGTTAACATTACGAAGACTTTGCAATACTTCACGATACAAACGATCACAATACCACACAACACTCTCAAATTTCTAGAAACTATTCTAGACTTCAAACTCATAAAAGAACACTCAAAACTCGAGTGAAAAGAGAGGAAAGAAGCTACTGAACGTAGAATGGGATGCCTAGAATGCCTTGAGAATGACCTATTTATAGGGCTGAGGAAGGGTCCTGACGCTACGCGTCAGGTTCCTGAGTCAGCCTCCATTAAATGCATGATTAATGCTATGATTAAGCAATTTTTAATTACATAATGCCCAGACGATGGAGTCCCTGTCTCCCACTATGTTTTTAGCATCTGGTGGTAATGGGTTGGACAATAATGGACATTTGGCTGAGTGCTTGGCCACCTGGAAGTGTTTTCCATGTTGCAACTGACGCTATGCGTGGCACTAATGCGTAGCGTACCCATCAAAACCCTGACGTTACGCGTGGGCTTGATGCTATGCGTCAGCTCTCCAGTTCTTGAATTTTCTCTTTGATTTCTTTGATTTTTCATTACAACACTAGAGAAATTTGATGAAGGAAGATTAAATCCAACAACTTCCATTTATTACAATTAAAACCTAAATTTCTAACAAATTAAACAAATTTTTATTATTTTCACAAAATTTTTATTATGAAAATTACTATAAATTTAAGGACTAACATCAATGCACTTTATTATCTAAATTGAAATTGTAACACTTTGGAAGGGACACATCTTATATCTGTAATATGTATAGATCAACAATTTTAGTTTATGACAACATACAAGAAAATGAATTACAAATTGGTTCAAGTTGTTATAACCATTGATTTTCTAATCTAATGTTATTGCTGCACTTTATAATCTAAAGTGTAATTGTAACACTTTAGAAGAGACATATCTTATACCAGTAATATGTATATAAATTTTATAGTCAATAGTTATTGGTGCCCTTTATTTTAATTTCACAAGTGTCCTCACTTTAGAAGTGTCAGATTGGAAGAAGTCCATTGAGTGATTACAATTATCTGAGTGGTTCTATTTATTTTGATCCTAGTAGAGTGCAGAGTGAGGTTCTTAATGATAGCATGACGAAATTTGTTGTTGTACACAAGTCCCACATTGACCAATTTTCAGAAAGCTTTCTAATTATATATGCCTATCATATGGAGGAGATTGGCCACGTTTAACAAATTCGATATAAACAAAACAAACCCGAAAACTATTAAATTTGGCCTTTTGCTACATTATAAATAGTTAGTGAAATTCTAAAAAAATCAAATATACATATATATACACACCAAGGTTTTAAAACCGAACCGCTGAAGGTACTGGTTTAAGGTTCATTGGTTTAACTGTGGTCGAACCGGTTATAATAAAATATATATGTTTAATATAATATAATATATTTCTTGATATATTAATAATAAATTATATAAAAATTAAGTTAATTAAGGCTCATATTACATGTTTTATAAGATTAAAAAATTATAATAAATAAAAATAATATGTAAATATTATATATAAGTTTTTGTTTATTTAAAAATATTTTTTAATAGATTTTTTTAAAGAAATAACATAAAAAAAATTAAACTCTAACTAGTTTTGATCGATTTTGACCGGTTTTGGCCGGTTCTTGACCGGTTTTGAAATGTTCAATTTTTTCCTTGTCCGGATCGGTACCCTGACCAGTTCCTGGTCCAACCGGTTGAACCGGTTGTCCGATTTTCAAAACCATGATACATATACACTTGTAATGATTGGATTGGTTTTTAAAATATGCAGTCCACCATTTTTTAAACATTTTCTTACACATACTACACTTTGAATTGCTTTATATAAAATTATTTTTGAATGAATTTATATAAAAAAAATTAAAGAATTCTATTAATATACTTTAAATATTTTAACAAATGATCATACACTTGAGAACACATTTCCAATTTGAATAACTAAATTAAATATATCATTATTATAAATAAAAATACATAACGTTTATTTTTCTTTTTATGTAATAATAAAAACTTATTTTTCAATCAAATTAAAATATATATAGGTAACTTATAAGATCATTCTTGAAACTACTATGGTCAACAAGTGGTCATTAACATGACTACTTATTTTTAAATTTGTTACATATTGTGTAATAAAGTACTTGTATTTTGTTTGTATTAGAATATGTTGAACTTTGTTTATCTCCTGAATATGATTGGTCTATATACAATACATAACTATCTGAAAATTGCTCAATGTGGGACTTGTGTACAACAACAAAATTTCATCATGCTATCAGCAGAAACTTTACTTTGCACGCCAAAAGGATGAAAATAAATAGAACCACCTAGATAAAAGTAATCACTTAGTGGACTAGTCCCTATCTGGCTCCTCTAAAATGAGGGCAGCGATAAGATTAAATAAACTGTAAGAATAACGATTGATTAGAAAATGAACAATTTTAGATTGTGACAACATACAAGTAAATCTATAAAGAAATTGTTTAAGTTTTTACAACCATTGATTTTCTAATTAAAAGTTACCAATGCACTTTGTTATCTAAATTGTAATTATAACACTTTAGAAGGGACACATCTTATATTTGTAATATGTATAGATCAACAGTTTTAGTTTATGACAACATACAAGAAAATCTATAACAAATTTGTTTAAGTTGTTATAACCATTGATTCTCTAATCAAATGTTATCACTGCACTTTATCATCTAAAGTATAATTGTAACACTTTAGAAGAGACATATCTTATACCAATAATATGTATATAAATTTTTTAATCAATAGTTATTGGTGCACTTTATTTTAATGTCATAAGTTTCCTTACTTTAGAAGGGTCAGATTGGAAGAAGTCCATTGAGTGATTACAATTATCTGCGTGGTTCTATTTATTTTGATCCTAGTGGGGTGGAGACTGAAGTTCTTAATGATAGCATGACGAGTTTTTTATTGTACACAAGTCCCGCATTGACCATTTTTCAGAAAGCTTTCTAATTTATATATGCCTATCATATAGAAGAGATTGGCCAAGTTTAACAGATTCAATACAAACAAAACAAACCTAGAAACTATTAAATTTGGCCTTTTGCTACTTTATAAATAGTTAGTGAAATTCTAAAAAAATCAAATATATATTTATACACCAAGGTTTTAAAAACCGAACCGCTGAAGGTAATAGTTTAAGATTCATTGGTTCAACCGTGGTCGAACCGGTTATAATAAAATATATATTTTTAATGTATTATATTTTTAATATAATAACAATAAATTATGTAAAAATTAAATTAAATTAAGGATCATATTACATGTTTCATAAGATTAAAAAATGATAATAAATAAAAATAATATGTAAATATTAATCATAAGTTTTTATTTGTTTAAAAATATTTTTTAATAGATTTTTTAAAGAAATAACAAAAACAAGTTTAAACTCTGACAGGTTTTGACCGATTTTGACCGGTTCTTGACCGGTTCTGAAATGTCCAGGATTCTTTCTTGTCCGGACAGGTATCTTGACCGGTTCCCAGTCAAACCGGTCGGTCTGATCTGGTTTTTAAAACCATGATACCCATACACTAGTAATGATTCGATTGGTTTTTAAAATATGTAGTCCACCATTTTTTTAACATTTTCTTAAAAATGATAATAAATAAAAATAATATGTAAATATTATACATAAGTTTTATTTGTTTAAAAATTATTTTTTAATAGATTTTTTAAAGAAATAACATAAAAAAAACAATTTTAAACTCTAACCGGTTTTGACCGATCTTGACCGGTTTTGAAATGTCTGGTTTCCTGTCTAACCGGTCGAATTGGCTCGTCCGGTCTGTTTTTCAAAACCATAATACACATACACTAGTAATGATTGGATTGGTTTTTAAAATATGTAGTCCACCTTTTTTTTAACATTTTCTTACACATACTACACTTTGAATTGCTATATATAAAATTACTTTTTAAATGAATTTATATAAAAAATTAAAGAATTCTATTAATATACTTTAAATGTTTTAACAAATGATCATACACTTTAGAACACATTTCCAATTTGAACAACTAAATTACATATATATTTATTTTTAAAATTATAAATAAAAATACATAACATTTATTTTCCTTTTTCTGTGTAATAATAAAAACTTATTTTTTCAATCAAATTAAAATATATAGGTAAGTTATAAGATCATTTTTGAAACTACTATGGTCAACAAGTGGTCATTAACATGACTACTTATTTTAAATTTGTTACATATTGTGCAATAAAGTAATTGTATTTTGTTTGTATTAGAATATGTTGAACTTTGTTTATCTCCTGAATATGATTGGCCTATATACAATACATAACTATCTGAAAATTGCTCAATGTGGGACTTGTGTACAACAACAAAGTTTCATCTTCCAATCAACAAGAACTTCACTCCATACTCCAAAGGGATGAAAATAAATATAACCACCCAGATAAAAGTAATCACTTCATGGACTTGTTCCTATCTGGCTCCTCTAAAGTGAGGGCACTAACAAGATTAAATAAAGTGTACAAATAACGATTGATTAGAAAATGAACAGTTTTAGAGTGTGACAACATATAAGTAAATCTATAAAAAAAATTGTTTAAGTTTTTACAACCATTGATTTTCTAATTAAAAGTTACCAATGCACTTTGTTATCTAAATTGTAATTGTAACACTTTAGAAGGGACACGTCTTATATCTGTCATATGTGTAGATCAACAGTTTTAGTTTATGACAACATACAAGAAAATCTATAACAAATTTGTTTAAGTTGTTATAACCAATGATTCTCGAATCAAATGTTATCATTGCACTTTATCATCTAAAGTGTAATTGTAACACTTTAGAAGAGACATATCTTATACCAATAATATGTATATAAATTTTTTAATCAATAGTTATTGGTGCACTTTATTTTAATTTCATAAGTGTCCTCACTTTGTGATTACAATTATTTGCGTGGTTCTATTTCTTTTGATCCTAGTGGAGTGTAGAGTGAAGTTCTTAATGATAGCATGACGAGATTTGTTGTTGTACACAAGTCCCACATTGACCAATTTTCAAATAGGTTTGTAATTTATATATGCCTATCATATGGAGAAGATTGGCCAAGTTTAACAGATTCAATACAAACACAACAAACCTGGAAACTATTAAATTTGGCCTTTTGCTACTTTATAAATAGTTAGTGAAATTCTAAAAAAGAATCAAATATATATATATAGACACCAAGGTTTTAAAAACAGAACCGCTGAAGGTACTGGTTTAAGGTTCATTGGTTCAAGCGTGGTCGAACCGGTTTATAAGATTAAAAATTTATAATATGTAAATATTATACATAAGTTTTAATTTGTTTAAAAATATTTTTTTAATAGATTTTTTTAAAAGAAATAACAAAGAAAAGAATTTTAAACCCTGACCGATTTTGACCGGTTCTTGACCGGTTTTGAAATGTCCAGGTTTGTTCCTTGTCCGCACGGGTACCCTGACTAGTTTCTGGTCCAACCGGTCAAATCGGCCTGTCTGGTCTGGTTTTCAAAACCATGATACACATACACTAGTAATGATTGGACTGGTTTTAAAAATATGTAGTCCACCATTTTTTTAACATTTTGTTAGACATACTACACATTAAGTTGTTTTATATAAAATTATTTTTGAATGAATTAATATAAAAAATTAAAGAATTCTATTAATATACTTTAAATTTTTTAACAAATGATCATACACTTGAGAACACAATTCCAATTTGAATAACTAAATTAAATATATATTTATTTTTAAAACTATAAATAAAAATACATTACATTTATTTTCTTTTTTCTGTGTAATAATAAAACCTTATTTTCTCAATCAAATTAAAATATATAGGTAAGTTATAAGATCATTCTCGAAACTACTATGGTCAACAAAGTGGTCATTAACATGACTACTTATTTTTAAATTTGTTACATATTGTGTAATAAAGTAATTGTATTTTGTTTGTATAAGAATATGTTGAACTTTGTTTATCTCCTGAATACGATTGGCCTATATACAATACATAACTATCTGAAAATTGCTCAATGTGTGACTTGTGTTCAACAAAAGAGTTTTATCTTCCAATCAGCAGGAACTGCACTCCGCACTCCAAAAGGATGAAAATAAATAGAAATGGACTTGTTCCTATCTGACTCCTCTAAAGTGAAGGCACTCACAAGATTAAATAAAGTGTATGAATAACGATTGATTAGAAAATGAACAGTTTTAGAGTGTGACAACATACAAGTAAATCTATAAAAAAATTGTTTAAGTTTTTACAACCATTGATTTTCTAATTAAAAGTTACCAATACACGTTGTTATCTAAATTGTAATTGTAACACTATAGATCAACAGTTTTAGTTTATGACAACAAACAAGAAAATCTATAACAAATTTGTTTAAGTTGTTATAACCAATGATTCTCTAATCAAATGTTATCACTGCACTTTATCATCTAAAGTGTAATTGTAACACTTTAGAAGAGACATATCTTATACCAATAATATGTATATAAATTTTTTAATCAATAGTTATTGGTTCACTTTATTTTAATGTCATAAGTGTCCTCACTTTAGAAGGGTCAGATTGGAAGAAGTCCATTGAGTGATTACAATTATTTGCGTGGTTCTATTTCTTTTGATCCTAGCGGAGTGTAGAGTGAAGTTCTTAATGATAGCATGACGGGATTTGTTGTTGTACACAAGTCCCACATTGACCAATTTTCAGATAGCTTTGTAATTTATATATGCCTATCATATGGAGGAGATTGGCCAAGTTTAACAGATTCAATACATACAAAACAAACCCGGAAACTATTAAATTTGGCCTTGTGCTACTTTATAAATAGTTAGTGAAATTCTAAAAAAATTCAAATATATATATATAGACACCAAGGTTTTAAAAACAGAACCGCTGAAGGTACTGGTTTAAGGTTCATTGGTTCAATCGTGGTCAAACCGGTTATAATAAAATATATACTTTTAATATAATCTATTTCTTTATATATTAACATTAAATTAAGGATCGTATTACATATTTTATAAGATTAAAAAATTATAATATGTAAATATTATACAAGAATTCTTATTATTCTAAAAATATTTTTGATAGCTTTTTTTAAAGAAATAACAAAAAATAAGAAAATAATTTTAACCTTTGACCAGTTCTTGACCGGTTTTGAAATGTCCAGTTTTTTTTTGTCCGGACTGGCAACCTGACCGGTTCCCAGTCCAACTGGTCGAACCAGCCACTCCGGTCTGGTTTTCAAAACCATGATACACATACACGGCTAATGATTGGATTGGTTTTAAAAATATGTACACCATTTATATAACATTTTCTTACACATACTACACTTTGAGTTGTTTTATATAAAATTATTTTTGAATGAATTTATATAAAAAAATTAAAGAATTCTATTAATATACTTTAAATTTTTTAACAAATGATCATACACTTGAGAACACATTTCCAATTTGAATAACTAAATTAAATATATATTTTTTTAAAAAAATATAAATAAAAATACATAACATTTATTTTCCTTTTTGTGTGTAATAATAAAAACTTAGTTTTTCAATCAAATTAAAATATATAGGTAAGTTAAAAGATCATTCCTGAAACTACTATGGTCAACAAGTGGTCATTAACATGACTACTTTTTAAATTTGTTACATATTATGTAATAAAGTAACTGTATTTTGTTTGTATTAGAATATGTTGAACTTTGTTTATCTCCTGAATATGATTGGCCTATATACAATATATAACTATCTGAAAATTGCTTAATGTGGGACTTGTGTACAACAAAAAAAGTTTCATCTTCCAATCAGAAGGAACTGTAGTCCGCACTCCAAAAGGATGAAAATAAATAAAACCACCCAGATAAAAGTAATCACTTAATGGACTTGTTCCTATTTGTCTCCTCTAAAGTGAGGGCACTGACAAGATTAAATAAAGTGTACAAATAACAATTGGTTAGAAAATGAACAGTTTAAGATTATGATAACATACAAGTAAATCTATAAAAAAATTGTTAAGTTTTTACAACCGTTGATTTTCTAATTAAAAGTTACCAATGCACTTTGTTATCAAAATTGTAGTTGTAACACTTTAGAAGGGGCAGATCTTATATTTGTAATATGCATAGATCAATAGTTTTAGTTTATGACAACATACAAAAAAATCTATAACAAATTTGTTTAAGTTGTTATAACCATTGATTCTCTAATCAAATGTTATCACTGCACTTTATCATCTAAAGTGTAATTGTAACACTTTAGAAGAGACATATCTTATACCAATAATATGTATATAAATTTTTTAATCAATAGTTATTGGTGCACTTTATTTTAATTTCACAAGTGTCCTCACTTTAGAAGGGTAAGATTGGAAGAAGTCCATTGAGTGATTACAATTATTTGTGTGGTTCTATTTCTTTTGATCCTAGTGGAGTGTAGAGTGAAGTTCTTAATGATAGCATGACGAGATTTGTTGTTGTACACAAGTCCCACATTGACCAATTTTTAGATAGATTTGTAATTTTCATATGCCTATCATATGGAGGAGATTGGCCAAGTTTAACGGATTCAATACAAACAAAACAAACTCGGAAACTATTAAATTTGCCCTTTTGCTACTTTATAAATAGTTAGTGAAATTATAATAAAATATATATTTTTAATATAATATATTTCTTTATATATTAACAATAAATTATATAAAAATAAATTAAATTAAGGATAATATTACATGTTTTATAAGATTAAAAAATTATAATAAATAAAAATAATATCTAAATATTACACAAAAGTTTTTATTATTCTAAAAATATTTTTTAGTAGCGTTTTTAAAAGAAATAACAAAAAAACAAAAAGTAATTTTAAACTCTGACCGCTTTTGTCCGTTTTTGACCGGTTTTGAAATGTCCAGGTTTGTTCCTTGTCCGGACCGGTACCCTGACTAGTTCCTGGTCCAACCGGTCGAACCGGCCTGTCTGGTCCGGTTTTTAAAACCATGATAGACATACACTAGTAATGATTGGAATGGTTTTAAAAATATGTAGTCCACCATTTTTTTAACATTTTCTTACACATACTACACATTAAGTTGTTTTATTTAAAATTATTTTTGAATGACTTTATATAAAAAAATAAAAGAATTCTATTAATATACTTTAAATTTTTTAACAAATGATCATACACTTGAGAACACATTTCTAATTTGAATAACTAAATTAAATATATATTTATTTTTAAAACTATAAATAAAAATACATTACGTTTATTTTCTTCTTTCTGTGTAATAATAAAACCTTATTTTCTCAATCAAATTAAAATATATAGGTAAGTTATAATATCATTCTCGAAACTACTATGGTCAACAAAGTGGTCATTAACATGACTACTTATTTTTAAATTTGTTACATATTGTGTAATAAAGTAATTGTATTTTGTTTGTATAAGAATATGTTGAACTTTGTTTATCTCCTGAATACGATTGGCCTATATACAATACATAACTATCTGAAAATTGCTCAATGTGCGACTTGTGTACAACAAAAGAGTTTTATCTTCCAATCAACAGGAACTGCACTCCGCACTCCAAAAGGATGAAAATAAATAGAAATGGACTTGTTCCTATCTGACTCCTCTAAAGTGAGGGCACTGACAAGATTAAATAAAGTGTACGAATAACGATTGATTAGAAAATGAACAGTTTTAGAGTGTGACAACATACAAGTAAATCTATAAAAAAATTGTTTAAGTTTTTAAAACCATTGATTTTCTAATTAAAAGTTACCAATACACTTTGTTATCTAAATTGTAATTGTAACACTTTAGAAGGGACACGTCTTATATCTGTAATATGTATAGATCAACAGTTTTAGTTTATGACAACAAACAAGAAAATCTATAACAAATTTGTTTAAGTTGTTATAACCAATGATTCTCTAATCAAATGTTATCACTGCATTTTATCATCTAAAGTGTAATTGTAACACTTTAGAGGAGACATATCTTATACCAATAATATGTATATAAATTTTTTAATCAATAGTTATTGGTTCACTTTATTTTAATTTCACAAGTGTGCTCACTTTAGAAGGGTAAGATTGGAAGAAGTCCATTGAGTGATTACAATTATTTGCGTGGTTCTATTTCTTTTGATCCTAGTGGAGTGTAGAGTGAAGTTCTTAATGATAGCATGACGGGATTTGTTGTTGTACACAAGTCCCACATTGACCAATTTTCAGATCGCTTTGTAATTTATATATGCCTATCATATGGAGGAGATTGGCCAAGTTTAACAGATTCAATACATACAAAACAAACCCGGAAACTATTAAATTTGGCCTTTTGCTACTTTATAAATAGTTAGTGAAATTCTAAAAAAATTCAAATATATATATATATAGACACCAAGGTTTTAAAAACAGAAGCGCTGAAGGTACTGGGTTAGGGTTCATTGGTTCAATCGTGGTCAAACCGGTTATAATAAAATATATACTTTTAATATAATATATTTCTTTATATATTAACAATAAATTAAATTAAGGATCATATTACATGTTTTATAAGATTAAAAAATTATAATATGTAAATATTATACAAGAATTCTTATTATTCTAAAAATATTTTTGATAGCTTTTTTTAAAGAAATAACAAAAAAACAAGAAAATAATTTTAAACTTTGACCGGTTCTTGACCGGTTTTGAAATGTCCAGTTTTTTTCTTGTCCGGACTGGCAACCTGACCGGTTCCCAGTCCAACCGGTCGAACCAGCCACTCCGGTCCGGTTTTCAAAACCATGATACAAATACACTGCTAATGATTGGATTGGTTTTAAAAATATGTACACCATTTTTATAACATTTTCTTACACATACTACACTTTGAGTTGTTTTATATAAAATTATTTTTGAATGAATTTATATAAAAAAATAAAAGAATTCTATTAATATACTTTAAATTTTTTAACAAATGATCATACACTTGAGAACACATTTCCAATTTGAATAACTAAATTAAATATATATTTATTTTTAAAATTATAAATAAAAATACATAACATTTATTTTCCTTTTTCTGTGTAATAATAAAAACTTATTTTTTCAATCAAATTAAAATATATAGGTAATTTATAAGATCATTCCTGAAACTACTATGGTCAACAAGTCGTCATTAACATGACTACTTTTTAAATTTGTTACATATTATGTAATAAAGTAATTGTATTTTGTTTGTATTAGAATATGTTGAACTTTGTTTATCTCCTGAATATGATTGGCCTATATACAATACATAACTATCTGAAAATTGCTTAATGTGGGACTTGTGTACAACAAAAAAAGTTTCATCTTCCAATCAGAAGGAACTGTAGTCCGCACTCCAAAAGGATGAAAATAAATAGAACCACCCAAATAAAAGTAATCACTTAATGGACTTGTTCCTATTTGACTCCTCTAAAGTGAGGGCACTGACAAGATTAAATAAAGTGTACAAATAACAATTGGTTAGAAAATGAACAGTTTAAGATTATGATAACATACAAGTAAATCTATAAAAAAATTGTTAAGTTTTTACAACCATTGATTTTCTAATTAAAAGTTACCAATGCACTTTGTTATCTAAATTGTAATTGTAACACTTTAGAAGGGGCAGATCTTATATTTTTAATATGCATAGATCAATAGTTTTAGTTTATGACAACATACAAAAAAATCTATAACAAATTTGTTTAAGTTGTTATAACCATTGATTCTCTAATCAAATGTTATCACTGTACTTTATCATCTAAAGTGTAATTGTAACACTTTAGAAGAGACATATCTTATACCAATAATATGTATATAAATTTTTTAATCAATAGTTATTGGTGCACTTTATTTTAATTTCACAAGTGTCCTCACTTTAGAAGGGTAAGATTGGAAGAAGTCCATTGAGTGATTACAATTATTTACGTGGTTCTATTTCTTTTGATCCTAGTGCAGTGTAGAGTGAAGTTCTTAATGATAGCATGACGAGATTTGTTGTTGTACACAAGTCCCACATTGACCAATTTTTAGATAGCTTTGTAATTTTCATATGCCTATCATATGGAGGAGATTGGCCAAGTTTAACGGATTCAATACAAACAAAACAAACCCGGAAACTATTGAATTTGGCCTTTTGCTACTTTATAAATAGTTAGTGAAATTATAATAAAATATATATTTTTAATATAATATATTTCTTTATATATTAACAATAAATTATATAAAAATAAATTAAATTAAGGATAATATTACATGTTTTATAAGATTAAAAAATTATAATAAATAAAAATAATATCTAAATATTACACAAAAGTTTTTATTATTCTAAAAATATTTTTTAGTAGCGTTTTTTAACGAAATAACAAAAAAACAAAAAAGTAATTTTAAACTCTGACCGATTTTGACCGGTTTTGAAATGTCCAGGTTTGTTCCTTGTCCGGACCGGTACCCTGACTAGTTCCTGGTCCAACCGGTCGAACCGGCCTGTCTGGTCCGGTTTTTAAAACCATGATAAACATACACTAGTAATGATTGGATTGGTTTTAAAAAATATGTAGTCCACCATTTTTTTAACATTTTCTTACACATACTACACATTAAGTTGTTTTATATAAAATTATTTTTGAATGACTTTATATAAAAAAATAAAAGAATTCTATTAATATACTTTAAATTTTTTAACAAATGATCATACACTTGAGAACACATTTCCAATTCGAATAACTAAATTAAATTAATATTAATTTTTAAAAGTATAAATAAAAATACATTACGTTTATTTTCCTTTTTCTGTGTAATAATAAAAACTTATTTTTTCAATCAAATTAAAATATATAGGTAAGTCATAAGATGATTCTTGAAACTACTAAGGTCAACAAAGTGGTCATTAACATGACTACTTATTTTTAAATTTGTTACATATTGTGTAATAAAGTAATTGTATTTTGTTTGTATTAGAATATGTTGAACTTTGTTTATCTCCTGAATACGATTGGCCTATATACAATACATTACTATCTGAAAATTGCTCAATGTGCGACTTGTGTACAACAAAAGAGTTTTATCTTCCAATCAGCAGGAACTGCACTCCGCACTCCAAAAGGATGAAAATAAATAGAAATGGACTTGTTCCTATCTGACTCCTCTAAAGTGAGGGCACTGACAAGATTAAATAAAGTGTACGAATAACGATTGATTAGAAAATGAACAGTTTTAGAGTGTGACAACATACAAGTAAATCTATAAAAAAATTGTTTAAGTTTTTAAAACCATTGATTTTCTAATTAAAAGTTACCAATACACTTTGTTATCTAAATTGTAATTGTAACACTTTAGAAGGGACACGTCTTATATCTGTAATATGTATAGATCAACAGTTTTAGTTTATGACAACAAACAAGAAAATCTATAACAAATTTGTTTAAGTTGTTATAACCAATGATTCTCTATTCAAATGTTATCACTGCACTTTATCATCTAAAGTGTAATTGTAACACTTTAGAGGAGACATATCTTATACCAATAATATGTATATAAATTTTTTAATCAATAGTTATTGGTTCACTTTATTTTAATTTCACAAGTGTCCTCACTTTAGAAGGGTAAGATTGGAAGAAGTCCATTGAGTGATTACAATTATTTGCGTGGTTTAATTTCTTTTGATTCTAGTGGAGTGTAGAGTGAAGTTCTTAATGATAGCATGACGGGATTTGTTGTTGTACACAAGTCCCACATTGACCAATTTTCAGATAGCTTTGTAATTTATATATGTCTATCATATGGAGGAGATTGGCCAAGTTTAACAGATTTAATACATACAAAACAAACCCGGAAACTATTAAATTTGGCCTTTTGCTACTTTATAAATAGTTAGTGAAATTCTAAAAAAAATCAAATATATATTTATAGACACCAAGGTTTTAAAAACAGAAGCGCTGAAGGTACTAGTTTAAGGTTCATTGGTTCAATCGTGGTCAAACCGGTTATAATAAAATATATACTTTTAATTTTATATATTTCTTTATATATTAAGAATAAATTAAATTAAGGATCATATTACATGTTTTATAAGATTAAAAAATTATAATATGTAAATATTATACAAGAATTTTTATTATTCTAAAAATATTTTTAATAGATTTTTTTAAAGAAATAACAAAAAAATAAGAAAATAATTTTAAACTTTGACCGGTTTTGAAATGTGCAATTTTTTTCTTGTTTGGACTGGTAACCTGACCGATTCCCAGTCAAACCGGGCAAACCAGCCACTCCGGTCCGGTTTTCAAAACCATGATACACATACACTACTAATGATTGGATTGGTTTTAAAAATATGTACACCATTTTTTTAACATTTTGTTACACATACTACACTTTGAGTTGTTTTATATAAAATTATTTTTGAATGAATTTATATAAAAAAATTAAAGAATTCTATTAATATACTTTAAATTTTTTAACAAATGATCATACACACACATTTCCAATTTGAAAAATAAAATTAAATATATATTTATTTTAAAATTATAAATAAAAATACATAACGTTTATTTTCCTTTTTCTGTGTAATAATAAAAACTTAGTTTTTCAATCAAATTAAAATATATAGGTAAGTTATAAGAACATTCCTGAAACTACTATGGTCAACAAGTGGTCATTAACATAACTACTTTTTAAATTTGTTACATATTATGTAATAAAGTAATTGTATTTTTTTTTGTATTAGAATATGTTGAACTTTATTTATCTCCTGAATATGGTTGGCCTATATACAATACATAACTATCTGAAAATTGCTCAATGTGGGACTTGTGTACAACAAAAAAAGTTTCATCTTCCAATCAGCAGGAACTGTAGTCCGCACTCCAAAAGGATGAAAATAAATAAAACCACCCAGATAAAAGTAATCACTTAATGGACTTGTTCCTATTTGACTCCTCTAAAGTGAGGGCACTGACAAGATTAAATAAAGTGTACAAATAACAATTGGTTAGAAAATGAACAGTTTAAGATTATGATAACATACAAGTAAATCTATAAAAAAATTGTTAAGTTTTTACAACCATTGATTTTCTAATTAAAAGTTACCAATGCACTTTGTTATCTAAATTGTAATTGTAACACTTTGAAGGGGCAGATCTTATATTTGTAATATGCATAGATCAACAGTTTTAGTTTATGACAACATACAAAAAAATCTATAACAAATTTCTTTAAGTTGTTATAACCATTGATTCTTTAATCAAATGTTATCACTACACTTTATCATCTAAAGTGTAATTGTAACACTTTAGAGGAGACATATCTTATACGAATAATATATATATAATTTTTTTAACCAATAGTTATTGGTGCACTTTATTTTAATTTCACAAGTGTCCTCACTTTAGAAGGGTAAGATTGGAAGAAGTCCATTGAGTGATTACAATTATTTGCGTGGTTCTATTTCTTTTGATCCTAGTGGAGTGTAGAGTGAAGTTCTTAATGATAGCATGACGAGATTTGTTGTTGTACACAAGTCCCACATTGACCAATTTTTAGATAGCTTTGTAATTTTCATATGCCTATCATATGGAGGAGATTGGACAAGTTTAACGGATGCAATACAAACAAAACAAACCCGGAAACTATTAAATTTGGTCTTTTGCTACTTTATAAATAGTTAGTGAAATTATAATAAAATATATATTTTTAATATAATATATTTATTTAAATATTAACAATAAATTATATAAATTAAATTAAATTAAGGATAATATTACATGTTTTATAAGATTAAAAAATTATAATAAATAAAAATAATATCTAAATATTACACAAAAGTTTTTATTATTCTAAAAATAGTTTTTAATAGTGTTTTTTAAAGAAATAACAAAAAAACAAAAAAGAAATTTTAAACTCTGAACGGTTTTGACCGATTCTTGACCAGTTTTGAAATGTCCGGTCTTTTTCTTCTCCAGATTGGTACCCGGACCGTTTCCCAGTCCAATCGGTCGAATCGGCCGGTCCAGTCCGGTTTTCAAAACTATGATACACATACACTAGTAATGATTGGATTGGTTTTAAAAATTTGTAGTCCACCATTTTCTTAACATTTTCTTACACATACTACACTTTGAGTTGCTTTATATAAAATTATTTTTGAATGAATTTATATAAAAAATAAAAGAATTCAATTAATATACTTTAAATTTTTTAGCAAATGATCATACACTTGAGAACACATTTCCAATTCGAATAACTAAATTAAATTAATATTTATTTTTAAAATTATAAATAAAAATACATAACGTTTATTTTCCTTTTTCTGTGTAATCATAAAAACTTATTTTTTCAATCAAATTAAAATAAATAGGTAAGTTATAAGATGATTCTTGAAACTACTAAGGTCAACAAAGTGGTCATTAACATGACTACTTATTTTTAAATTTGTTACATATTATGTAATAAAGTAATTGTATTTTGTTTGTATTAGAATATGTTGAACTTTGTTTATCTCCTGAATATGATTGGCCTATATACAATACATAACTATCTGAAAATTGCTCAATGTGGGACTTGTTGACAACAAAAATGTTTCACTTTTCAATCAGCAGGAACTTCACTCTGCACTCCAAAAGGATGAAAATAAATAGAACCACCCAGATAAAACTAATCATTTAATGGACTTGTTCCTATCTGATTCCTTTAAAGTGAGGGCACTGACAAGATTAAATAAGGTGTACGAATAATGATTGATTAGAAAATGAACAGTTTTAGATTGTGACAACATACAAGCAAATCTATTTAAAATTGTTTAAGTTTTTACAACCCTTGATTTTCTAATTAAAATTTACCAATGCACTTTGTTATCTAAATTGTAATTGTAACACTTTAGAAGGGACACATCTTGTATTTGTAATATGCATAGATCAACAGTTTTAGTTTATGACAACATACAAGAAAATCTATAACAAATTTGTTTAAGTTGTTATAACCATTGATTCTCTAGTCAATTTTTATCAATGCACTTTATCATCTAAAGTGTAATTGTAATACTTTAGAAGAGTCATATCTTATACCAATAATATGTATATAAATGTTTTAATCAATAGTTATTGGTGCACTTTATTTTATTTTCACAAGTGTCCTCACTTTAGAAGGGTTAGATTGGAAGAAGTCCATTGAGTGATTACAATTATCTGGTGGTTCTATATATTTTGATCCTAGTGAAGTACAGAGTGAAGTTCTTAATGATAACATGACGAGAATTGTTGTTGTACACAAGTCCTACATTGACCAATTTTCAGATAGCTTTGTAATTTATATATGCCTATCATATGGAGGAGATTGGCCATGTTTAACAGATTCAATACAAACAAAACAAACTCGGAAACTATTAAATTTGACCTTTTGCTACTTTATAAATAGTGAAATTCTAAAAAAATCAAATATATATATATATACACACCAAGGTTTTAAAACCGAACATCGTGGTCAAGCTGGTTATAATAAAATATATATTTTTAATATAATATATTTCTTTATATATTAACAATAAATTATATATAAAATAAATTAAGGATCATATTACATGTTTTATAAGATTAAAAAATTATAATATGTAAATATTATACAAAAGTTTTTATTATTCTAACAATATTTTTTAATAGCTTTTTTTAAAGAAATAACAAAAACAACAAAAAATAATTTTAAACTCTCACAGGTTTTGACCGGTTTTGAAATGTTCGGTTTTTTTCTTGTCCGGACAAGTACCCTGACCGGTTCCCTGTCCAACCGGTCGAACCGGCCACTCCGGTCCGGTTTTCAAAACCATGACACACATACACTAGTAATGATTGGATTGGTTTTAAAAATATGTACACCATTTTTTTAACATTTTCTTACACATACTACACTTTGAGTTGTTTTATATAAAGTTATTTTTGAATGAATTTATATAAAAAAATTAAAGAATTCTCTTAATATACTTTAAATTTTTTAACAAATGATCATACACTTGAGAATACATTTCCAATTTGAATAACTAAAATAAATAAATATATATTTATTTTTAAAATTATAAATAAAAATACATAACGTTTATTTTCCTTTTTCTGTGTAATAATAAAAACTTATTTTTTCAATCAAATTAAAATATATAGGTAAGTTATAAGATCATTCTTGAAACTACTATGGTCAACAAGTGGTCATTAACATGACTACTTATTTTTAAATTTGTTACATATTGTGTAATAAAGTAATTATATTTTGTTTGTATTAGAATATGTTGAACTTTGTTTATCTCCTGAATATAATTGGCCTATATAAAATACACAACTATCTGACAATTGATCAATTTGGGACTTGTGTACAACAAAAAAGTTTCATCATGCTATCAGCAGGAACTTTACCCTGCAAGCCAAAAGGATAAAAATAAATAGAACCACCCAGATAACTGTAATCACTCAATGGATTTGTTCCTATTTGACTCCTATCATTGACAAAATTAAATAAAGCACAGGAATAAGGATTGATTAGAAAGTCAACAGTTTTAGATTGTGACAACATTCAAGAAAATCTATATCAAATTTGTTTAAGTTATTACAACCATTGATTTTCTAATCAAAATTTATTACGACACTTTATCATCTAAAGTGTAATTGTAACATTACAAATTTTTTAATCAATAGTTATTGGTGAACTTTATTTTAATTTCACAAGTGTCCTCACTTTAGAAAGGTCAGATGGGAAGAAGTCCATTGATTGATTCCAATTATCTGTGTGGTTTTATTTATTTTGAGCCTAGTAGAGTGCGAAGTGAAGTATCTGTAGCATGATGAAATTTGTTGTTGTACACAAGTCTTACCTTGAGCGATTTTCAGATAGCTAGGTATTTTATATATGCCTATGATATTGAGGAGATTGACCAAGTTTAACATATTCCAATACAAACAAAACAAACTCAGAAACTATTAAATTTGGCCTTTTGCTACTTTATAAATAGTTAGAGATTTTTTTTTAAAAATCAAATATATATACACACACTAGTAATGATTGGATTGTTTTTAAAAATATGTAGTCCACCATTTTCTTACACATACTACACTTTGAGTGTCTTTATATAAAATTGTTTTTGAATAAATTTATATAAAAAAGTTGAAGAATTCTATTAATATACTTTAAATTCTTTAATAAATGATCATACTCTAGAGACCACATTTCCATTTTGAATGACTAAATTAAATATTATTTATTTTTTAAATTTATAAAAAATAACATAATATTACAATCTATCTATATTATATACATTTATCAAACATTTTAAACCTCTTATAGGTAATATTTGACACATGTCAGCGTCTTATGAAGTGTGACCCTTTTTCTTTTATTTTTTTCTATTTATTAATAAAAAGTAATTTTTCAAATCAAATTAATATATTAATTCCTATTAGAATCAAATCGTTAAGTTAAACAATCTATTCTCAAATTAAATTAAAATATTAATTATCATCATAATCAAATCTTTATTTAAATATATTTTGTGATCACCTCTCAAGAATCAAATTCCTACACATGTTTTTGCAATTAAGAAAAATTAAAAGTTAAATGTTTTACAATTAAAAATTAAAGATAAAAATTATAATTTAAATTTAAACAACCAATTTTGAAATCAAATTTAAAATGAATTGTCATCAGTCAAATAACTATTTAAAAATATTCTGTGATAACCTTTTAGGATTTAATAATATATAATATTTCATTATAATGTATGAATGATTTATATAAAAATACGATTGATTATAAGAGCCTATACCTAAATAGAAACCTTGCAAAACCTAAATATGTTATGTATTCCACAAACAATTACATAAAATATGATAATATTATTAATTATATTTTCATCAAGCCATTGAATTGTCATCAATTGTCTATGTATTTTGTTTGTTTTAGAATATGTTAAACTTGGTCTATCTCCATAATATAATTGGCCTATATAAAATACAACACTATGTGAAAATTGCTCAATGTGGGACTTGTGTACAACAAAAAAGTTTCACCAGCCTATCAGCAGGAATTTCACTCTCCATTCCAAAAGGATCAAAATAAGTAGAACCACCCCTGTAATCACTCAAAGAACTTGTTCCTATCAGACTTCTCTAAAGTGACGACCTTGATAAAACTAAATAAAAAGCACGAATAACGATTGATTACGAAATAAATAGTTTTACATTGTGACAACATACAAGCAAATCCATAACAAATTTGTTTAAGTTGTTACAACCACTGATTTTATAATTAAAAGTTATCATTGCACCTTATCATCTAAATTATAATTGTAATACTTTAGAAGAGACACATCTTGTACCTATAATATGTACAAATCAACAATTTTTTGACAACATACAAGAAAATTTATAACAAATATGTTTAAGTTGTTAAAACCATTGATTTTCTAAGCAAAAATTATCATTCCACTTTATCATCTGAAATGTAATTGTAACACTTTAGAATAGACATATTTTATACCAATAATGTGTATAATTTTTTTTAATCAATAGTTATTGGTGCACTTTATTTAATTTCGTAAGTGCCCTCACTTTAGAAGGGTCAGATAGGAAGAAGTCCATTGAGTGATTACATTTATCTGGGTAGTTCTGCTTATTTTGACCCTATTAGAGTATGGAACGAAGTTCCTGTTAATAGCATGATGAAATTTGTTGTTGTACACAAGTTCCACAATGAACAATTTTTAGATAGCTTTGTATTTTATATATACTTATCATATTGAGGAGATTGGCCGAATTTAGCATATTTCAATATAAACAAAACAAACTAGGAAATTATTAAATTTGGCCTTTTGCTACTTTATAAATAGTTACTTATTTTATGAAAATCAATATATATATATATATATATATATATATATATATATACACACACACACACATACATACACTAGTAATGATTAGATTGGTTTTAAAAATATGTAGTCCACCATTTTTTAATCATTTTCCTACACATACTACACTTTGAGTTTCTTTATATTAAAATTGTTTTTGAGTGAATTTTTATAAAAAAGTTAAAGAATTCTATTAATATACTTTAAATTTTTTAACAAATGTTCATACACTTAAGGACACATTTCCATTTTGAATAACTAAATTAGATATATATTTATTTTTCAAATTATAAATAAAATACATAATATTACAATATATCTATATTATATACATTAATTATCAAACATTTCTAAACTTATTTTAGGTAATATTTGATACATGTCAGTGTCTTATGAAATGTGACCATGTTTATTTTCTTTTTTCTATTTAATAAAAAAAGTTATTTCTCAAATCAAATTAAAATATGTAGGTAATCTATAAGATGATTATTGAAACTACTATGGTTAACAAGTGGTCATTAACTTGACTAATGATATTGATGGTAACAATTACAGTCTTATACCATAAAGAAGCTTATATTTTTAAATATGTTATTAATTCATCTAACAGTTATATATAATAATAATAATTATATTTTCATCCAGGCAATGAATTGTCATCAATTGTCTATGTGTAATGAAGTAATTCTATTATGTTTGTATTAGAATATATTAAACTTGGTCTATCTCCTGAATATGATTGGCCTATGTAAAATACGCAACTATCTGAGAAATGCTCAATCTAGGACTTGTGTACAACAAAAAAGTTTTATCATGCTATCAGCAGGAATTTCACTCCGCACTCTAAAAGATCAAAATAAATAGAACCACCAAGATAACTATAATCACTCAATGGACTTGTTCCTATTTGACTCCTCTAAAGTGAGGGTACTGATAAAATTAAATAAAGTGCATGAATAAGGATTGAATAGAAAATCAACAGTTTTAGATTATGACAACATTCAAGAAAATCTATAACAAATTTGTGTAAGTTGTTACAACCATTGATTTTCTAATTAACAGTTAGCAATGCACTTTATCATCTAAATTGTAATTGTAACACTTTAGAAGAGACACATCTTATACCTATAATACGTATAGATCAACAATTTTAGAATATGACAACAT
The DNA here is from genome assembly GCA_037962975.1 of Clitoria ternatea. Taxonomy (NCBI): domain Eukaryota; kingdom Viridiplantae; phylum Streptophyta; class Magnoliopsida; order Fabales; family Fabaceae; genus Clitoria; species Clitoria ternatea. Next base: position 34,229,410 of record CM075675.1, on the reverse strand, counting down.
ACAAGAAAATCTATAACAAATTTGTTTAAGTTTTTAGAACTATAGATTTTTTAATCAAAAGTTATCACTGAACTTTATCATCTAAAGTGTAATTGTAACACTTTAGAAGAGACATATCTTATACCAATAATATGTATACAAATTTTTTAATCAATAGTTATTGGTGCACTTTATTTTAATATCACAGGTGTCCTCATTTTAGAAGCGTCAGATAGGAAGAAGTCCATTGAGTGATTACAATTCTCTGGGTGATTCTATTTATTTTGATCCTAGTAGAGTACGGTGCCAAGGTCCTATTGATAGCAAGATGAAATTTCTTGTTGTACACAAGTCCCACATTGAGCAATTTAAAGATAGTTTTGTATTTTATATATATATATACCTATCATATTGAGGAGATTGGTCAAGTTTAACTTATTCTAATACAAACAAAACCAACTTGGAAATATTAAGTTTGGCCTTTTGCTACTTATAAATAGTTAGTGAAATTGTTAAAAAATCAAATATATATATATATATATACACACACACTAGTAATGATTGGATTGGTTTTAAAAATATGTAGTCCACCATTTTTTTAACATATTCTAACACATACTACACTTTGACTTGCTTTATATAAAATTATTTTTGAATGAATTTATATAAAAATCAAAGAATTCTATTATTATACTTTAAATTTTTTAAGAAATGATCATATACTTAGAGAACACATTTCTGATTTAAGGAACTAAATTAAATATATATTTGTTTTTAAAATTATGAATAAAAATACATAACGTTTATTTTCTTTTTTCTGTGTAATAATAAAAACTTATTTTTTCAATCAAATTAAAATATACAGGTAAATTATAAGATGATTATTGAAACTACTATGGTCAACAAGTGGTCATTAACATGACTACTTATTTTTTAATTTGTTACATATTGTGTAATAAAGAAATTCTATTTTGTTTGTATTAGAATATGTTGAACTTTGTTTATCTCCTGAATATGATTGGCCTATATACAATACACAACTATCTGACAATTGGTTAATGTGGAACTTGTGTACAACAAAAAAGTTTCCACCCTGATAACAGTAATCACTCAATGGAGTTCCTATCTAACTCCTCTAAATTGAGGGCACTGATAAAATTAAATAAAGTGTACGAATAACGATTGATTAGAAAATCAACAGTTTTAGATTGTGACAACATACAAGAAAATCTATAAAAAGTTTGTTTAAGTTTTTACAACTATTGATTTTTAATTAAAAGTTCTCAATGCACTTCATTATCTAAATTGTAATTGTAACAATTTAGAAGGGACATATCTTATATCTGTAATATGTATAGATCAACAGTTATGACAACATACAAGAAAATCTATAACAAATTTGTTTAAGTTGTTATAACCATTGTTTCTTTAGTCAAATATTATCTCTGCTTTTTATCCTCTAAAGTGTAATTGTAACACTTTAGAAGAGACATATCTTATGCCAATAATATGTATATAAATTTTTTTATCATTAGTTAATGGTGCACTTTATTTTAATTTCATAAGTGTCCTTACTTTAGAATGGTCAGATTGGAAGAAGTCCATTGAGTGATTACAATTATCTGGGTGGTTCTATTTATTTTGATCCTAGTGGTGTGTAGAGTGAAATTCTTGTTGATAGCATGACAAAATTTGTTGTTCTACACTAGCCCCACATTGAGCAATTTTCAGATAGCTTTGTAATTTATATATGCCTATTATATGGAAGAGATTGGCCAAGTTTAACAAATTCCATACAAACAAAACAAACTCGGAAGCTATTAAATTTGGCCCTTTGCTACCCTATAAATAGTTAGTGACTTTTTTTAAAAATCAAATATATATATATATATACACACACACTAGTAATGATTGGATTGTTTTTAAAAATATGTAGTCCACCATTTTTTTAACATTTTCTTACACATACTACACTTTGAGTGTCTTTATATAAAATTATTTTTGAATAAATTTATATAAAAAAAGTTAAAGAATTCTATTAATATACTTTAAATTCTTTAACAAACGATCATACTCTTGAGACCACATTTCCATTTTGAATGACAAAATTAAATATTATTTATTTTTTAAAATTATAAAAAATAACATAACATTACAATCTATCTATATTATATACATATTTCAAACATTTTAAACCTATTATAGGTAATATTTGACACATGTCAACATCTTATGAAGTGTGACCCTTTTTCTTTTCTTTTTTCTATTTATTAATAAAAAGTCATTTTTCAAATCAAATTAATATATTAATTTCTATCAGAATCGAATCGTTAAGTTAAACAATCTATTCTCAAATTAAATTAAAATATTAATTGTCATCATAATCAAATCTTTATTTAAACATATTTTGTGATCACCTCTCAAGAATCAAATTCCTACACATGTTATTGCAATTAAGAAAAATTAAAAATTAAATGTTTTACAATTAAAAATTAAAGATAAAAATTATAGCTTAAATTTAAACAACCAATTTTGAAATCAAATTTAAAATGAATTGTCATCAGTCAAATAACTATTTAAAAATATTCTGTGATAACCTTTTAGGATTTAATAATATATAATATTTCATTATAATGTATGAATGATTTATATAAAAATACGATTGATTATAAGAGCCTATACCTAAATAGAAACCTTGCAAAACCTGAATATGTTGGGTATTCCACTAACAATTACATACAATATGATAATATTGATAATTATATTTTCATAGCCATTGAATTATCATCAATTGTCTATGTATTTTGTTTGTTTTAGAATATGTTAAACTTGGTCCATCTCTATAATATAATTGGCCTATATAAAATACAACCACTACTAAAAAAACCCTAAACAGCTACCTCTAGTTAGCGACCAACAACTACCGTCGCTAAGTAGCGACCATTTTAGCGACCGTTTTAAATAAACAGCGACCAAAAAGGTTTTAGCGACGCATTTAGCGACCAAAAGCGGAATCGGTCGCTAAAAAATACAAACACCGTCGCTACTACAGTCGCTATATTCTCAGATCCTCCTTTTTTGTTTTCCCTCCATGTTATTTTGTTGGCGCCAAACATTAGCGACGGCTAAACGGCGTCGCTATATTTTGTACTAGTGACGGTTCCACCAGTCGTCGCTATTATTTTGACCTTATCTTAATTTAAGAAAGGGTCGTAGCGACGGTAGGAAGAACCCGTCGCTAATATTCAGGAGACTAGTGACGGAGTTGTCCTACCGTTGCTAATATTCAGGAGAGTAGTGACGGATTTTGTGTTCGGTCGCTATTATTTTCGTCTTCCCTCCAGTTTTAAGAAGGGAAGTTAGTGACGGTGGGGAGACCCGTCGCTAATTCAGGAGATTAGTGACGGGATTCGTTTTCCGTCGCTATGGTTTCGTCTTCCCTCCATGTTTTCACTTTTAAGAAGGGAAGGTAGTGACGGTAGGGTTGCCCCGTCGCTACTTTTTAGGACATTAGTGACGGATTTCTCTTGTCGTCGCTAGGGATTTTAATTGTAGTGACGTTATTAGCGACGGGTTCGAGCCGTCGCTAAGTTTTTAATGTATCTTCGAGCAAACCCTTTCCCTCTCATTTGCCCTACCGCTCCCTTGCCCCTCTCAGCCGTCTCCCCCTCCGTCAATCCCCGTCCATCCCTCTTTTTTCCCTCTCTGCGCCTCAGGAACCACCAAACCACCACGACCTGTCTGACGAAGCTCCAAACCTCCGTCTCCCCCTCACAAACGACGGTGACCCTCTCCGTTGGAAGTTGTGGCCGTTCGAGGCTCCGTCCCTCCCTCTGTCAGCCTCCCTCCAGCCGTCGACCTCCCTCCCTTCCTCCCTTCTTCCTCCAGCCGTCGACCTCCCTCCCTGTGTGCCGTCCCTGGCTTGGAGCTGTGTCCCCCTCTGTCTCTGTTCGGAAGTCCCCTAAGTCTGCCATCAGGTGTAGCAAACAGGTAACAAACTTGTAAAGCTTGTGTTCATTATCCTTTGTGTTTTTAGAGAGAAATGTGTGCCATACATTACATGTGTTTCTTTGTCTAATAATGCAACCAGTTTGTGCCTTTCATGTGTTTCTTTGTTCAGTATTGCAACCTCTGGTCTTGTAGTTGTTGTTTTGTTTGATGAAATATCATCTAAATTCTATTAAAAACTATGGAAATTAACACATATTAAGATCGAAGAGATTTGATTTTCCAACAAATAAGTAAAATTTCCAACAAATTATACATCTAAGTATCCTCCTCTTGGTGTTTGTGTTTCTAAAGGAGTTCCACTTGCATCAACGAATATGCAACGTGATTCCAGAGCAACTGTACTTTGACATCCTTTTTCTTCTGTCAAGATAGATCAGAATAAACACACACACCCTCACAAAGTGGGGAGAGAGGGTGTGATCATATTAGGGAGGGATGAGGGGAGAGTGAGTGGAAAGCGATTTTGAACAACAAACTGGGATAGTTTGTCTTAGAATTTTCATTTTCTCGTGATTAATGTAATGGATTCATTGTTGTAGTAATTGTTGCACCAGTTTATTTGTGATTGTGATTATACTCAACTGTTATTTATTATGTACATTCTGCAGGTTGAGGCTCTAGCAGTTCAGCTAACTCAAAGGGAAGGGGAACTAATTCAAGAGAAGGATGAAGTGAAGAAGCTAACAAATTTTCTTAAGCAGGTGATTTTACGTCTTAGACCTACTTTTTCCAATAGAAGCAAAAGTTTCATAAGAAATGGAATAAAGAAAAGGTTTGTCAAGGAGAATATTATATTCTCTCTAAAGTCTGAATGCAGCAACAAAACAAAGCAGAACTGGGCTACCAATAGCATTAACATAAAAGAACACTCTTTTTCCCCTTCATGTCTGCTAAAAAAAATTCCTAAAGAAACCGTGACATCATCCCACAAAAATAACTTTAGCGCAAATATTTCCTAGGACTTCTAACCACTTTCGTTGAAGCAAATGCATCAAAGGAAAACATAACTCTGGCTGGGGTACCATTATTTTAGGAGTATATTATTTGAGTTTAAGAAAGACTAGGGTATTGTACAGATGATATGTGAGAGTTTTTGTGCATATGCATTAATAATATAACTTTGCTGGTCTATTTATCTAATTTGCCTGGGCCCTGGGACCATGAAACCTTTGTAAATCTGTTCAAAATGTTATCAGCATCATGTATCATTCATTATGGAATGAATGGCTATATGAAAAAAAACATTGTTTTCCAATGTTGAGAGTTTGGATTCATTTGGATTCATTCTACAAACTACCACACAACACATACAATAAAAAGTCCAAATTGGTTAAACACAAACAACCATATATACAACAGATAAGTGGGGAGATTCTGAAGCTTAGTTGGACTAAATATAAATAAGAAAATCTATAGACAGTATCAGACCTATAATACTGTGTGTGCAATTCCACTCTGTTTTTGTGAACTAGTGATGCATTAATAGTCATTGTTAAATTTGGAATGTTTAATAGCCCAACCCAAAATCGTAGAATCGGGATTTTTTCGATTAAAATCAGGATTTTAACTACCTTGCCTATAGACCTCTGGGTTCTAATCCAATCTGCTGCAAATTACTTTCCTTGCCCCTTGAATCTGACAACTAAGGCTAAAGGGTAACCTAAAATTAATCATAAATTCCACATAAAACATTAGTTCACTAGATTTAATGTAGGTATATATATCCCTCCTTTCAAGTGTTACTAGTCCACAAAGTCTAACCTGCAGGGCCGTAAAACTTAGAAATTCCTAAGAGGATACATATTGACACTTGCCTTATGATGTAGGGCTGCTTTTGCACGACGCTGATCACTATAGCCATATGCATCTAAGCCTAAAAGTAAAATATCATCCGGCGTCAACTGTAACTCAGAGAAGAAGCGGAGGGCATACAGTGATTTCTTCTGCAGATGTCTCCCAATGGTTTTTAACCAAGAGGAAAGGCCCTTAGGCTTTTTGGGTTCAATCTTAACAAAGGAAACAAATCTCTGCAAATTGAACTGACCATTTAAAAATAGAAACCTGAAAAAGTTTCAGAGCAGAGACATGGTCAGGCAACAAAAGCAGAGGTAAGAAGATGGAAGGGAGAGACTTGCCAGACATGGAGGAGGGGGAGGGAGAGGACACGGTGGAGAGAGAGGCCATGGAGAATGGAGTAGGAAGGAATGAGAGGGGCGTGCATGAAATGGAGCTGTCGGGGTCTGGAAAGCTTTGTGCCACGGGACAAACTCAAAGGGAGAGGGTCTCCAGGAACAGGACATGCCAACCCATCAAGCGTCTTAGGAGTGGAAATGTCCAAATCCCAAAACCCTCCTCCATCCCAAAACCCACGGGCCATGATCATCCTCCTCCTCAAAAATTAACTCTTTTAAAATACAAAAGCTTGTATGAATTGCCTCTAACTCCTTGTTTCCTCAATTGTTTCTCTACACTCTTTGGTCTCCACCAGAATTTAGTGACTAGTTTAATAGCAATGCAACGTGACGTGTGTAGGTAATATGTTAGTCATACCCGCTGGTAGAAGCGTTTATTTATTTTTTAACGTTTTTAGTATGTTATATATTGTTTGGATGCATGCCTAATATTAATTTGATACAATTTTTAGCATGAGGTAAACTCGTAAACTCTTACGAGTTTACGAGTCGAGTTAGCGAGTCGAGTCTACCTAGCCAAAACGAGTCTTGGTAGACTCTCGAGTCTGACAACCTTGCTAAAGTTCATTGAAAATGTATGATTAGCAAAGGCCAATAAAACTTTTTCTTTTGATGACTCAATTTCCATTCTAACTAGAGTTTGTCATGCAGACCAAGACACCTTACGTGTGGTTCGTGTTCGACCCTCATCAGCTTTGTCTTCATCGCTATCTCTCATTCCCAGGTAATCCCCTAACGCTAACTTATCCGGCTATGTCTGTTGTATGTGTTGAAGTGTATGTATGTTGATTGTTGTTTGTTAGTGGAGAGCTGAGCTCATTAGGCAGTGATTTTGTGTGCTGATAACATGATTTTTTATGCATGTGTAATGTTGTTTGTTAGTGGAGAGCAGAGCTCATTAGGCATTGGTTTTGTGTGCTGATAACATGATTTACGATGCATGTGTAATGTTGTTTGTTAGTGGAGAGCAGAGCTCATTAGCGGTTGATTTTATATATTGATAACATGATTTTATGTTCATAACTGTGAATATCATATACAATGCGTATGATATGTTTATTTATCTATACTGGGTAGTTTTCTATATGTAACAGGCCATTTGTAAATTTGGGAAATGTCTAGTTTACAGGGGAGACTCTGCCAAAATTTCGGCAGGCTCCCTTTCTTAGGGAACTTAAAAAATGAAACACAACGTTAATAATGTAGGGTTTAGTCGTGTGTGTACCCATTAGATTCCCGTTCAAGTTTCAAAACAACCGGTCGATGTACCGTGTTGTGTTGGAGCTTGAATTGTCCCGGTTGGACAGTTTGGTATGAATTTGTAACCTGTAGGGCGTAACCCATCAATGTTGTATGTCGTCTATCTTGAGAAGTTGAATGAATGTTCATTTGAAATTTCGGTTATGGTGTTTCGTATTGTCCCCAGGGTGCATGTCTGCGTGTGGTGTTTCATACCGTACGTATCTCTGTGTACTCGGGGACCAATGCGAAATGCTGCCGAAATTTCAAATGAACATTCATTCAACTCAAGATAGACGACATACAATTATGGGATGGGTTACGGATGGTTGCATATTCATCCTGAATGGGATAGGGCCCCACCAATTTGCAACATCAAAGAGATAGAGTGATTCGCAACCGATAGTTAAATAACAATTTAAACGTGTAACGTAATAGAAATCGTGCTTGTTAGATATTATAAATGGAGGTACCGGCAAATCGGCGATGGATGTACAACCGACTAGATCGCAATCGGCGAGTGACTGAGGAGTTTATGACGGGGCTGTTGGAGTTCATTCCGTTCGCTACGGCAAACACGCCTGGATTTGAAGTGACTGAGAAGATCCGTTGTCCGTGCTCAAGGTGTAAATGCATGAGTTTTGAATACGCGGATGATGTCATGTGCCACCTAACTGAGAAAGGGTTCATGGAAACATACCACTGCTGGTACAACCATGGTGAGCAGTTACGGCGTAGACCATCAGACGTAACCGTGCAACAGTCTTACTACGAGGTTGGAGGAAACAGGGATACGTACAACAACATAGAACAAATGGTGATGGATCATGTTGGACCCTCCACCGGACGTGTGCTGGAACATAATGACCAAGCAGGTCATGGGGACTCTGACAATGTAGAGGAGGATCCTAATCCGGAGGTGAAGAGATTTTATGATTTGTTGGCGGCGGCTCAGACTCCATTGTGGGACGGGTGCAACAGTCACACTGAGTTATCCGCCTCCCTAGCTGCTTTAAGCCTAAAGGCAGATTATAATCTTTCTGGAGGTTGTTTTGATAGGATGGTCAGTCTGATGGGTTCCACCATGCCTAGTAATCACAGAATGCCAGCAGACCTGTACCGTGCTAAGAAACAAGTGGCAAACTTGGGGTTGGGTTGTGTGAAGATAGAGTGTTGTGTTGGTGGATGTATGCTGTTCAGAAATGAGTTTGCAGACGAAAGTGTCACAAAATGTTTGCATTGTAATGAGGAACGCTACAAGATCGTTAAAAGGAGAGGGAAGGTAACCCGGACGGCCAGGAAGAAAATGTGGTACTTCCCTATAACACCGCGTCTTCAACGCCTGTATGCCTCATTGTCCACGGCAAAACACATGCGTTGGCATGCTCTGAACCGAACACAAGAGGGGTTTCTTTGCCATCCTTCCGACGGGAAAGCATGGAAGTGTTTGGATGAGCTATATCCGGACTTTTCTGGCGAGCCACGCAATGTAAGACTTGGCTTATGTACTGATGGGTTTAACCCGTTCGGTCAATACGGAAGAGCTTACTCTTGTTGGCCAGTCATCCTGACCCCATACAATCTGCCTCCTGATATGTGTATGAAGAGGGAGGTCATGTTTCTATCTGTACTGGTTCCAGGACCCAAAAATCCAAAGGCGAACATAGACGTGTTTTTGCAACCGTTGGTTGAAGAGTTATCACAGTTATGGGATGTCGGGGTAATGACATACGATGCGTCTTTGAAGAACAACTTTATGATGCGTGCTGTTTTGATGTGGACTATTAACGACTTCCCGGCCTATGGTATGCTTTCTGGATGGTCCACGTCTGGGAAGCTTGCTTGCCCTGTATGCATGGAACATACCGGGGGGGAATCACTCCCTGTTAGTGGCAAGACAAGTTTCTTTGACTGTCATAGAAAGTTTCTACCGTTGGATCACCCGTTTAGGAGGAACAAAACCGCTTTTAAGAAAAACAAGGTTGTCAATGAACCTCCACCCCGTAGGTTATCTGGTGCACGGGTTTGGCAGAGGGTCGAAGAGTATCCTTACATCTGGGACAAGAGTGTTAAGGAGTTTGCGGGTTACGGTAAGGAACACCACTGGGTGAAGCAGAGTGTGTTGTGGGATTTGCCATATTGGAAAGACTTGTTGTTAAGACACAACATTGATGTGATGCACACTGAACGTAATGTTTTCATGAATATTTTTGACACTGTTATGGACATCAAAGGGAGAACAAAGGACAACGAGAAGAGTCGTCTAGACCTTCCGATTTGGTGTTCCAGAAAGGAGTTGGAGTTGAGGGATGCGGGACGTGGAAGAATGTTTAAACCCCATGCAAAATATGCTTTAACTAGACCACAACAGATTACTGTATGTATTTGGATGAATGGGTTGACCCTGCCTGACGGATTCGCTTCTAACTTGAGTAGATGTGTCGACGTGAAGGAGGGCAGGGTGTTTGGCATGAAAAGTCATGATTGCCATGTGTTTATGCAACAACTACTCCCGTACGCGTTTCATGCCTTACCGAAGCCTATTTGGAAACCGTTAGTGGAGTTGAGTCACTTCTTTAAGGAGTTGACGGCTACTTCGTTGAGTGTGGAGAAACTTGTGAAGATGGAAGAAACTATCCCGGTATTGATTTGTAAGTTGGAGCAGATTTTCCCACCAAGTTTTTTTGACTCCATGGAGCATTTGCCTATCCATCTACCGTACGAGGCCTTGGTTGGTGGCCCAGTGCAGTATCGTTGGATGTATCCATTCGAAAGGTGAATGCTTGGTGAACTCTTTAATTTACTCGCTAATGTCATGCTTATAATAGTATTTTCTAACTTAACACCACCTTGTTAATGATGTTGAAGATTCTTACGCTCTTTAAAAGATAAAGTGTCGAACAAAGCCTGCGTTGAAGCTTCAATTTGTGAGGCATACTTAGTCGAAGAAATGACAACCTTTGCTTCTTTCTATTTTCCAACGGAGATAGAAACTAGAATGAGTAGAATTCCCCGCAATCTTGGTGTAGCCAGCCGCACAAGGTTTGATGAACAAACGTCGATTTTCAACTATCCTGGTCACCCGGGGGGCAGACTCACAAAATGTTACATTGATGAGAAAGATCGAAAGGCGGCTCACTTGTACATTCTTCTCAATTGCCCAGAAGTGGAACCCTTTATTGAGTAAGTCATAGAAGTTATATTATACATTCTTAACGTAGCTTTTATATTAAACTTATTTGTTTCTTTCAATAGCTTATACACAGATATGCTAAAACTTGAGCAAAATGATTTAACTGATGACCAAATTCATAGTGAGGTGTCATCCAAGTTCGTTGGTTAGTTCGCGCAACATGTAAGACCCGTATACCAAGTGTTTTTAAGCCTATTTGCTTCTAACTCCCGTCAATATGGTAACAATGACCTACTTCTTATGTTGTACATAGATACAAGACCCTAACAACCATATTGAAGATTCTTTACTCCAAGCCCTTTCTTGGGGGCCGGTGAAGACTGTTAAAAAATGGCCTATTTACTACGTAAATGGCTACAAGTTTAATATTCTTCAATGGAGTGAAGGGATGCGCACCCATAACTACGGGGTTTGTGTTAAAGGCACCGCCGGTCAGTTGGAAGAAGACTTTTATGGAGTGCTGACGGAGATTGTTGAAGTTTCATTCTCTGGACGACTAAGAAGAGATATTGTTCTATTCAAATGTGATTGGTTCGACAACACAATCGGTGTTGGAACAAAGGTTGACAACAACTACGGCTTAGTTGAGGTCAAGAAGAATGGTAGATATAAAGGGTTTGATCCCTTCATTTTTGCCCAACAAGCTGAGCAGGTTTATTACACCGACTTCCCGGGAGGACATCGGGACTGGTATGCAGTAATCAAGGCCAAGGCCCGAAGTCAGATCACTGACAATGTCTCCGAGGAGGTCGATGACGCTTATCAGCTTGCACCACACGAGCTCAACGATGCCAATTTGTTGTTCAACATTGATCCAGTCATAATGGATGAGACACTCGCCACTACGGGGGGTGAACACATTGACAAAGACCTTGTCTCTCGATCAAAACGGTCTAGGGCTGATTTGGGTACTGATGAACTTGTTCAAACAGATAACCACAGTAACACTGAAACTGAGGGGGAATTTGAAACTGAAACAGACACAGAGTATGTAGTTGTTAAACATATATACATAGGTTTATATATATCCTGAGACTAACCTTTCTTTTCATGATTTTATCCACAGATGACGGGACGTCGACTGCCCTTCAGTAGGGGTGGTGGGTCCAGGACCCCGGCTTCCCGTCTGGGGATGCAAACCCCAGGGCAGCAGACCACTCCATCACCACCACAGCGGACCACTCCATCTCCATTACAGCAGACCACTCCATCACCACCACCACAGCAGACCACTCCATCACCACTCCAGCAGACCACTCCATCACCACCACCACAGCAGACAACCCCATCACCCCCACAGCTGACCACCCCAGAGCAGACTCCTGGAGTTGGTGGCTTGGAGGACCATGGCCATCAGGCGACCCCACCTCCGGCATCCCCTCTGCCCATGTTGGTACCCGTGCCGGCCGGAGACGAGTAAGTGACTAAATTTCATATACTTTTATGTTATTTGTATGATACTTTATATTAGGGTTTAGTTGAAAGACTTGTTGGTTTATTGTTGCTTACTTTAATTAGTACTTGTATAGATTGAATTGTACTGGGCACTCTTCTGTTTGTAACAGGGTAACTATTTAAACTTGGAAATGTTACATTTACAGGGGAGACTCTGCCGAAATTTTGGGTGTCTCCCTAGATTGTGTGTTGTTTTACTCCTAACATAATTGTTGTCATTACAGCTTTGTTGATAGTAGTCGCACTACCAAAGCGATTACTAAGGTTTTGAAGGCCCAGTGGGATGGTCCATATATATCTTGGACAGATGCTGGGAAGGTTGTGCAAGATAGGTGGTTTGACACCTTCTCGGTAAGTTCCTAGCTCATTTATTGTGACTTGATTTGTAAAATACACCCGTTATTAATTTTGATTTCTCAATTCATTTTACAGCGTGATTACCAGTGGGCGGAGGGTATGATTGATGAGATTAGGAAGGTCTTTGCCACAAAGACCTCCAAAATCATCAAGAGTACCCTTTGGAAGGTGAGGGACAAGGGTGAGCGCCCTCGTTGGATCCCGGAGGACCATTGGGACGGGATGGTCCAGAAGTGGGGCGGGGTCCCATTCCAGCAGGCGAGTGCTCGGAATAGGGCCAACAGAGCCGCCGATGCTGCAGCCTCGGTTTACACTGGGGGTAGCATTTCAACCCTCGAGCACAAGAAAAGATTTGTAAGTATATTTATGTTAAACATTTCTATTATGGTTCGTCTTACATGTTTACAAATAATAATCTCAATGTTTTTTGTCCACCACAGGAGCTGAGGGAGCACCGGGAGCCTTCTTTGTTTGAGGTCATGCAAATGACCAAGAAGAACAAAGCCGGTGCATGGGTAAACCAGAAGACTACGGAGCTAGCGGTATTTACTTTTAACTGACACATGCTTTTAATTTACTTACAAATCAGCTTACTAATCCTATCGTTGTTTTTGAATTTACAGGAGGCGTATCAGGCCAGGAGGGCCGAGAAGGAGGCGGACCTGGTGGCTTCCACCCCTGAAGGGGAGGTTCCTCCCACCCTATCTTGTTCTGACGACAACGCCATCTATATGGAGGCTGTTGGCGGTGTGAACAAGAAAGGGAGGGTGTTTGGATTGGGTGGCGTCGGCACGCAGCTGGCGAAAAAGGGGAAGACCCCTTCCTCTTCGTCTTCCTCTGGTCTTCCGACTGAGGTCGTTCAGGTAATTCAAAACCTGAACGATGAGCTACAGGAGGAGCGACGTCAGAGGCAGTTGCTGTTGGAGCGGCACGAGGCGGACCGACAGAAGGCCGAGGCGGACCGACAGCGGGCCGAGGAGCAGCACGCCGAGACTCGTCGGCAACTTGCTCAGCAGCAGGAGCTACTGATGCAGTTGATGGCGAGGCTACCTCCCCCCACTTCCCAGGCGCCCCCACCACCACCCCAGGATCCCCCACCACCTTGATTGTAGTTCTTTTATTTATACACATTTGTATATTTGATTTTTAGTTATGTTATATTTTCATTCAGTATTTATTTTGTCATTCTTTATTTATTATGTCAATATTTATTGGTAATTACATTCAAATCACAAAGCCTTATTCTACCTATCATTAATAATTCAACCTATTTCATAAATTAATTTAATATATTATTTTGTTTTTAATAATAATTCACTACTTCAAAAAAATTATTTTAATTTAATTATAAAATTTTATCAGCCAATACAAAATACAAAATATTAAGATATTTTTAAAGCTAAATTAACAAAACCACTCAATATTTAAAAAAATTTAAAAACTCTCGTTAGCGACGGCTCGTGTCCGTCGCGGACTTATTAACACTAGCGACGGACGTTGTGGTCGCTACCTGGCAACCACTAGCGACGGACATTGTGGTCGCTACCTTGCAACCACTAGCGACGGACTTAGGCGTCGCTACATCGCAACCACTAGCGACGGAATGTTATTAGCGACGGGGCCTCGAGGTCGCTGTATGGCAACACTTAGCGACGGCTGGAGTTATGGGGCAGAGACGAATTTAGCGACGGCCTAACGCCGTCAATAATTTAGCGACGGTGTGTATGTGGTCGCTGAGGTGTTTTCGACGAGGGTTTTAGCGACGTCCCCTTTTCCGTCTGCGATGCCGTCGCTAATGGTTTTAGCGACGGGAATTCCATTGAATAGCGACCAATTACGTCCGTCGCTAACAGTTGTTTTTTTAGTGGTGAACACTGTGAAAATTGCTTAATGTGTGACTTGTGTACAACAAAAAAGTTTCACCATCCTATTAGCAGTAACTTTACTCTGTACTCCAAAAGGATCAAAATAAATAGAACCATCCCTGTAATCACTCAAAGAACTTGTTCCTATCAGACTTCTCTAAAGTGAGGGCCTTGATAAAATTAAATAAAAAGCACGAATAGCGATTGATTACGAAATAAATAGTTTTACATTGTGACAACATACAAGCAAATCCATAACAAATTTGTTTAAGTTGTTACAACCATTGATTTTGTAATTAAAAGTTATCATTGCACCTTATCATCTAAATTGTAATTGTAACACTTTATAAGAGACACATCTTATACCTATAATATGTACAGATCAACAATTTTTTGACAACATACAAGAAAATTTATAACAAATATGTTTAAGTTGTTAATACCATTGATTTTCTAAGCAAAAGTTATCATTGCACTTTATCATCTGAAATGTAATTGTAACACTTTAGAATAGACATATTTTATACCAATAATGTGTATAAATGTTTTTTAATCAATAGTTATTGGTGCACTTTATTTAATTTTGTAAGTGCCCTCACTTTAGAAGGGTCAGACAGGAAGAAGTCCATTGAGTGATTACATTTAACTGGGTGGTTCTGTTTATTTTGACCCTATTAGAGTACGGAACGAAGTTCCGGTTAATAACATGATGAAATTTGTTGTTGTACACAACTTCCATAATGAGCAATTTTTAGATAGCTTTGTATTTTATATATACTTATCATATTGAGGAGATTGGCCGAGTTTAGCGTATTTCAATATAAACAAAACAAACTAGGAAATTATTAAATTTGACCTTTTGCTACTTTATAAATAGTTAGTTATTTTTTGAAAATCAATATATATATATATACACACACACATACATACACTAGTAATGATTAGATTGGTTTTAAAAATATGTAGTCCACCATTTTTAATCATTTTCTTACACATACTACACTTTGAGTTTCTTTATATTAAAATTGTTTTTGAATGAATTTTTATAAAAAAGTTAAAGAATTCTATTAATATACTTTAAATTTTTTAACAAATGTTCATACACTTAAGAACACATTTCCATTTTGAATAACTAAATTAGATATATATTTATTTTTCAAATTATAAATAAAAATACATAATATTACAATATATCTATATTATATACATTTGTCAAACATTTCTAAACTTATTTTAGGTAATATTTGATACATGTCAGCGTCTTATGAAATATGACCATGTTTATTTTCTTTTTTCTATTTAATAAAAAACTTATTTCTCAAATTAAATTAAAATATATAGGTAATCTATAAATGATTATTGAAACTACTATGGTTAACAAGTGGTCATTAACTGGACTAATGATATTAATGGTAACAATTACAGTCTTATACCATAAAGAAGCTTATATTTTTAAATATGTTATTAATTCATCTAACAATTATATATAATAATAATAATTATATTTTCATACAGGCATTGAATTGTCATCAATTGTCTATGTGTAATGGAGTAATTCTATTATGTTTGTATTAGAATATATTAAACTTGGTCTATCTCCTGAATATGATTGGCCTATGTAAAATACGAAACTATCTGAGAAATGCTCAATCTAGGAATTGTGTACAACAAAAAAGTTTTATCATGCTATCAGCAGGAATTTCACTCCGCACTCCAAAAGATCAAAATAAATAGAACCACCAAGATAACTATAATCACTCAATGGACTTGTTCCTATTTGACTCCTCTAAAGTGAGGGTACTGATAAAATTAAATAAAGTGCATGAATAAGGATATGAAATAGCATGAGATGCTTGTTGTTGTAAGTGTGAATGCTAAGTGCAGTTTGTGTTTTTAATACTAATTGCATGAGATGCATGTGGTTGTTAATGAGAAAGCTGGGTGTATATGTGTGAGTCTGCTATGATGATTAAAATCATATGCATGTGATTCACCATTGAAAATGCCGAGTGCATACAGCGTGAGACGCTTAATATAGAAATGGTAATTAGATGAATATGTATGAGATACAATGAAAGACCTTAGGTGGGACTCAAGGCAAGCCTACCGAGTGGGACTCGGGGCTTCCCGTAACACTTCCGTTGTCGCTGAGAGTGACTGTGTTACATGTGAGGGCAAACGGTTTGGTACCAGTAAAACAGCCAGATCAGCTGGGAGCTGAATAAAAGGCTGAGAGCCTCTGTTGCAACATAAAAACTTAATAATGAACAAATAGTTTCGAGTGATTGAATGTACGTACTCTGTTATGTGTTGCTGAGAGCAATATGGATTGTATTGTTGTGTGCATATGTTATTGAGACTAACATGATTAATATAGCCCTGAATGATTTGAGTGAATTCTGACTGAATGAATGTATGTACATTGATACTGTTGCCAAGTGCAATGTGATTGTATGGTTGTGAGTATATGTTATTGAGAATAACGTGAATTATATAGCCCTGATTGAATTGAATTAAATCCCGATTGGATGATGTTGTCTGAGTATTCATATTGAATGGCAGTGTGTGTTATTGCTGATTGAGATATGTCATTGTATAGTTGAGAATTGGAGGATTAATCCGAGTCAATAACTGTCATTTAATATGTAAAATGCTCACCCCTACTGTGGCTATATTTTCAGTGGATATAGGTCGGGATGGAGAATGACGAGTGAACATCAACTCTGTGAAGAGTATTATACATGTGTAGTGTACATAATGTATATAGATATCATATAGCCTTGGCCGGCTCTCATGTAATCCGTTTGTTTGAACATATCTATTTATATGGATTGACTATCGGAGTTGTGAACAAGTATATATATATATATATATATATATATTTTACATTGATATGATGTTTCTTGAATTGACTGGGAAGTGGTGTCGAAAGAATAATGTTAAGATAATAAGTTTCCAAATGGGATATAGTTGGGAGAGCCGTTTCCGAGTGAGGCTTTAGCGACTGAGCCTTTTCCGAGTTATAAAGGCTTAAAATGGTTCCGAGAGAAAT
Source organism: Clitoria ternatea (assembly GCA_037962975.1). Lineage (NCBI taxonomy): Eukaryota > Viridiplantae > Streptophyta > Magnoliopsida > Fabales > Fabaceae > Clitoria > Clitoria ternatea. Next base: position 34,212,067 of record CM075675.1, on the reverse strand, counting down.
ATGTTCGAAGGGACTACTTCCGAGGGAAGAATAGTCATGATGCCCCGAGTGAGACATACCTGGGAGAACCTCTTCCGAGGGAAGAAAGGTTTAATACTCCTGAGTGAGAATTGACCGAGGGAGAACCACTTCCAAGGGAAGAATGGTTAAGATAATCCTAAGTGAAATCTATCCTGGAAAACCTATCCCGGGTGGATAAGTTTTAAATAAGTCCGAGTAAGACTTAACCTAGTGAATTCTTCCGAGTGAAGAGAGGTTAGAGTATTTCCGAGTGGAACTTGATTAAGGAGATCACTTCCGGGGGGAGAGAGGTTAAAGTGTTTCTGAGTGAGACTTAACCTAGTAAAATATTTCCGAGTGAAGAATGTGTAAGACACTTCTGAGTGAATTGGGTTGAAGTGTCTTCGAGTAAAGCAAGATTAAATTAATTCTGAGTGAAGTATAACCGAAGGGGAAATACTTCCGGGTGAACGAAGGTTTAAAGATCCCGAGTGGAATTAACTGAGAGAATCATTTTCCGGATGAGGATTAAAAGGGTTCCGAGTGAACCATGTCTGTGTGGAGACCTTCCAGAATAAGGACAAGGGTCTGACTTTGAGTGAGAATTTCAAATGAGGTATGACCCGGGGGGACCGTTCCCGAGTGAACGGAGGTCCCGATTCCGAGTGATGGAATACACCGAAAGTATGGGCTCGCTTCAGTGAATAAGGACTCGCTCCAGCGAGTAGAAGCTCGCTCAAGCGACTTCTGCTGGTTACGCTTAACCAAATCAGGGTCTTGCCAAGCGAGTGGCACCCTGACTCGGTTTTCTGTTTCCCTCGACTTCGGGTTTGTTTTATTTTGTCCCGACTCCTATTCTGAACGTGAAAATTTTCCCCTAGTCTCAGACTTGCTTTTATTTAAGTCGGGATATTTCATTTTGGTATCAGAGCGGACTTAAACGGTCCAAGGCCAAGGTGTGCTTATTGTGAGTGAGCGGTTGTGTGCATTATGACCGGTGGTCATAATTACTTGTGACATCGTATTAGATTTAACACATGCTTAGGCATGATTTGTGGGCTACATGCCTACGAGCTTTTGTGTGAGGACGATGGTGAAAGGTATTACTGTTAGAATGTTGCTTTGGGGTAGAAGATTTGTCACTACCCTGGTCCGATTATTTACGAAATACTTAGAGGTTATTTCAAGCATGGGTCGACTCGGAGGAAATAAAGTGATGGATGTTGAGACCTTCTTATATATTGAATTGAATTAATTGGTTAGGTCTCTTGTATAAGTCATGCCAGTGGCTCATGGGCATGGTATGCTTGCCGAACGAATGGGATTCGCGTGTTAGAGTTGTTGAGATGGATACCTGAGAAATTAGAAAACCGAGTGAATAATTGATTTAACTGTGACCCATAAGGTGTGGTAACCCTGACTGGATTTAGTATAAGCTTATACTATCAGACTTTGTGGAGTTAGACCCTATGGTGGTCTAGGCTCTGTGATATTTGGATGTTGTGGTAGTGCCTTACGAAGGGTATTATGTGACCCCTGAGATTTTTTTAAGTCGGAAGATCTGTTGAACCTTACGGATAGTTGAGCCTTAGTAAAATAATTGTGTAATGAATCGTTGAGGCTAGAACCGCCATAAGATGAAATGCAAACGATGAATGTGATTGAAAACCGTATTGTAACCTGGAGTTGCATACCCGAAGAGAGATAGTGAATCATCTAGGCATAAGTTGATTTATGGCCAGTGATGTGTAATGGGATGAAGGATTATTAGACTGTTCGGTCATGGTTGAATGATGGATGAGATCCAATGATGAAGTATATACCCTGTGATGACTGGAAGTCGATTGCTATTATACCATTCTATGGTAATGGTAACTGATATTTGATGATTGTTATTACTTGAATTACGCTAGATTATGTATAATGACGATATTGATATAAGTGTATTGGCTATAGACTTATGTGAATTGCCACTAATTCTCATGTGGATTAGTATTAGTTGAGTGAGTATGGTCGATGTGAGTGAAAAGAATGTAAGGTATTTTATTCTGATATGACTCTACACACCATAGGTATTGTGGCGGCGTACACTTTTGCATTGACTTTATGTATTTGTTGTAACCCCTATGGGAATGAGACGTCATCCTGTATGTCGGATACAGCGATTCATAGGTCGAACCGGTGAGGCTGTAACTACTTATGGTGATGATTTGAGTCTGTCTGGTCATTCTGGATAAAGATGGGAGTTGTATTGAATGGGTAGTAGGTGATAGCATATCAAAATGAGGGTAGAGGATTTATTCTAACCCTTGTGTGCTTACCTCCGAAAGAATTAGAGGTTATTTTGGTATAAATTGGCTATTAAAGTGACGTTAGACTGTCAAAAAGAAAGGTGACCTTTCCGACAAGGGTGCCCCGATGTTACTGGTCAAGAAGAGAAATGGTAGTACGCAGTTATGCAGTGATTACAGCCAATTGAATAAGCTAACTATAGAGAATAAATATCCACTACCGAGGGTTGATGATCAGATTGATCAACTGTGGGGTGCTTCGGTCTTTCTAAGATCGATTGGAGTTGAAAGCTCGAGGAGCTTCTGGAATCTTTATTCCAGGTAGGGGGCACTTTACATTTCAAATGCATGGTTTATGGACGGGTTCCAGGTGAAATTGCTTTACTGTGTTGTGTTATACTTGAAATGTGTTGATTGATGTGTTGTGGTTGAGTAATAGTTTGCGAAAATGCCCAGATTTATGATAGCTGTGAGTTGTGTAGTGTTGTGGTGATTCCGTCCATGAGTGCATGTTGAAATGCATGAGATGCATGTTGATATTTTTGAGAATGCTGAGTGAATGCATGAGATGCATGATGGTGAAAATGAAATGCTTAGTACTCACATGATATGCATGTAAATATTGATATTATTGTGTATGCGGAGTGCATTTGTTGAGGGACTATTGTCGATTCCCGTGTGTGATTTTATATGAAATACCATGAGATGCTTGGTTCTGTAAGTGTGAATGCCGAGTGCATGTGATGTGGGACTGCCATGATGAGTTCCGTTTGTATTTTTAATACTAATTGCATGAGATGCATGTGGCTGTTAATGAGAAAGCCGAGTGTATATGTATGAGTCTGCTATGATAATTAAAATCATATGCATGTGATTCACCATTAAAAATGCCGAGTGCATACAGCGTGGGACGCTTAATATAGAAATGGTAATCGAATGAATATGTATGAGATATGATGATAAGAATGCCAAGTGCATATAGCGTGGGACGTTTGATGATTAAAATCATATGCATGTGATTCACCATTGAAAATGCCGAGTGCATACAGCGTGGGACGCTTAATATAGAAATGGTAATCAAATGAATATGTATGAGATATGAGGATAAGAATGCCAAGTGCATAGAGTGTGGGACGCTTGATGATTAAAATCATACGCATGTGATTCACCATTGAAAATGCCAAGTGCATACAGCGTAGGACGCTTAATATAGAAATGGCAATCAGATGAATATGTATGAGATACAATGAAAGACCTTGGGTGGGACTCAAGGCAAGCCTACCGAGTGGGACTCGGGGCTTCCCGTAACACTTTCATTGTCGCTGAGAGTGACTGTGTTACATGTGAGCGCAAACGGTTTGGTACCAGTAAAATGGCCGGATCAGCTGGGAGCTGAATAAAAGGCTGAGAGCCTCTGTTTCAACATAAAAACTTAATAATGAACAAATAGTTCTGAGTGATTGAATGTACGTACTCTGTTATGTGTTGCTGAGAGCAATATGGATTGTATTGTTGTATGTATATGTTATTGAGAATAACATGATTAATATAGCCCTGAATGATTTAAGTGAATTCCGACTGAATGAATGTATGTACATTGATACTGTTGCCGAGTGCAATGTGATTGTATGGTTGTGAGTATATGTTATTGAGAATAACGTGAATTATATAGCCCTGATTGAATTGAATTAAATCCTGATTGGATGATGTTGTCTGAGTATTCATATTGAATGGAAGTGTGTGTTATTGCTGATTGAGATATGTCATTGTATAGTTGAGAATTGGAGGATTAATCCAAGTCAATAATTGTCATTTAATATGTAAAATGCTCACCCCTACTGTGGCTATATTTTTAGTGGATATAGGTCGGGATGGAGAATGACGAGTGAACATCAACTCTGGGAAGAGTATTGTACATGTGTAGTGTACATAATGTATATAGATATCATATATCCTTGGCCGGCTCTCATGTAATCCGTTTGTTTGAACATATCTATTTATATGGATTGACTATCGGAGTTGTGAACAAGTATAAATATATATATATATATTTTTTACATTGATATGATGTTTCTTGAATCGACTGGGAAGTGGTGTCGAAAGAATAATGTTAAGATAATAAGTTTCCAAATGGGATATAGTTGGAAGAGCCATTTCCAAGTGAGGCTTTAGCGAGTAAGCCTTTTCCGAGTTATGAAGGCTTAAAATGGTTCTGAGAGAAATGTGTTCGAAGGGACTACTTCTGAGGGAAGAATAGTCATGATGCCCCGAGCGAGACATACCTGGGAGAATCTCTTCCGAGGGAAGAAAGGTTTAATACTCCCGAGTGAGAATTGACCGAGGGAGAACCACTTCCGAGGGAAGAATGGTCAAGATAATCCTGAGTGAAATCTATCCTGGAAAACCTCTCCCAAGTGGATAAGTTTTAAATAAGTCCGAGTAAGACTTAACCTAGTGAATTCTTCCGAGTGAAGAGAGGTTAGAGTATTTTCGAGTGGAACTTGATTAAGGAGATCACTTCCGAGGGGAGAGAGGTTAAAGTGTTTCTGAGTGAGACTTAACCTAGTAAAATATTCCCGAGTGAAGAATGTGTAAGACACTTCTGAGTGAATTGGGTTGAAGTGTCTCCGAGTGAAGCGAGATTAAATTAATTCTGAGTGAAGTATAACTGAAGGGGAAATACTTTCGGGTGAACGAAGGTTTAAAGATCCTGAGTGGAATTAACTGAGAGAATCATTTTTCAGATGAGGATTAAAAGGGTTCCGAGTGAACAATGTCTGTGTGGAGACCTTCCAGAATAAGGATAAGGGTCTGACTTTGAGTGAGAATTTTGAATGACGTATGACCCGGGGGGACCGTTCCCGAGTGAACGGAGGTCCCAATTCCGAGTGATGGAATACACTGAATGTATGGGCTCGCTTCAGTGAATAAAGACTTGCTCCAGCGAGTAGAAGCTCGCTCAAGCGACTTCTGCTGGTTACGCTTAACCAAATTAGGGTCTTGCCTAGCGAGTGGCACCCTGACTCGGTTTTCTGTTTCCCTCGACTTCGGGTTTATTTTATTTTGTCCCGACTCCTATTCTAAACGTGAAAAATTTTCCCCTAGTCTTGGACTTGCTTTTATTTAAGTCGGGATGTTTCACATTGAATTGTCATCAATTGTCTATGTGTAATGAAGTAATTCTATTATGTTTGTATTAGAATATATTAAACTTGGTCTATCTCCTGAATATGATTAGCCTATGTAAAATATGCTACTATCTGACAAATGCTCAATCTGGGACTTGTGTACAACAAAAAAGTTTCATCATGCTATCAGCAGGAATTTCACTCCGCACTCCAAAAAGATCAAAATAAATAGAACCACCAAGATAACTGTAATCACTCAATGGACTTGTTCCTATTTGACTCCTCTAAAGTGAGGGTACTGACAAAATTAAATAAAGTGCATGAATAAGGATTGAATAGAAAATCAACTGTTTTAGATTATGACAACATTCAAGAAAATCTATAACAAATTTGTGTAAGTTGTTACAACCATTGATTTTCTAATTAACAGTTAGCAATGCACTTTATCATCTAAATTGTAATTGTAACACTTTAGAAGAGACACATCTTATACCTATAATACATATAGATCAATAATTTTAGAATATGACAACATACAAGAAAATCTATAACAAATTATGTTTAAGTTGTTAGAACTATTGATTTTTTAATCAAAAGTTATCACTGAACTTTATCATCTAAAGTGCAATTGTAACACTTTAGAAGAGACATATCTTATACCAATAAGATGTGTACAAATTTTTTAATCAATAGTTATTGATGCACTTTATTTTAATATCACAGGTGTCCTCATTTTAGAAGCGTCAGATAGGAAGAAGTCCATTGAGTGATTACAATTCTCTGGGTGATTCTATTTATTTTGATCCTAGTAGAGTACGGAGTGAAGTTCCTATTGATAGCAAGATGAAATTTCTTGTTGTACATAAGTCCCACATTGAGCAATTTAAAGATAGTTTTGTATTTTATATATACCTATCATATTAAGGAGATTGGTCAAGTTTAACTTATTCCAATACAAACAAAACCACCTTGGAAACTATTAAGTTTGGCCTTTTGCTACTTATAAATAGTTAGTGAAATTGTTAAAAAATCAAATATATATATATATATATATATATATATACACACACACACTAGTAATGATTGGATTGGTTTTAAAAATATGTAGTCCACCATTTTTTAACATATTCTTACACAAACTACACTTTGAGTTGCTTTATATAAAATTATTGTTGAATGAATTTATATAAAAAAATTAAAGAATTCTATTAATATACTTTAAATTTTTTAAGAAATGATCATACCCTTGAGAACACATTTCCAATTTAAAGAACTAAATTAAATATATATATGTTTTTAAAATTATGAATAAAAATACATAACGTTTATTTTCCTTTTTCTGTGTAATAATAAAAACTTATTTTTTCAATCAAATTAAAATATACATGTAAATTATAAGAAGATTATTGAAACTACTATGGTCAACAAAGTGGTCATTAACATGACTACTTATTTTTTAATTTGTTACATATTGTGTAATAAAGAAATTCTATTTTGTTTGTATTAGAATATGTTGAACTTTGTTTATCTCCTGAATATGATTGGCCTATATACAATACAGAACTATCTCACAATTAGTTAATGTGGAACTTGTGTACAACAAAAAAGTTTCCACCCTGATAACAGTAATCACTCAATGGACTTGTTCCTATCTAACTCCTCTAAAGTGAGGGCACTGATAAAATTAAATAAAGTGTATGAATAACGATTGATTAGAAAATCAGCAGTTTTAGATTGTGACAACATACAAGAAAATCTATAAAAAATTGTTTAAGTTTTTACAACTATTGATTTTTAATTAAAAGTTTTCAATGCAATTTATTATCTAAATTGTAATTGTAACACTTTAGAAGAGACATATCTTATACCAATAATATGTATATAAATTTTTTAATCATTAGTTAATGGAGCACTGTATTTTAATTTCAAAAGTGTCCTCACTTTAGAACGGTCAGATTGGAAGAAGTCCATTGAGTGATTACAATTATCTGGGTGGTTCTATTTATTTTGATCCTAGTGGAGTGCAGAGTAAAGTTCTTGTTGATAGCATGACGAAATTTATTGTTGTACACTAGCCCTACATTGACCAATTTTCAGATAGCTTTGTAATTTATATATGTATATCATATGGAGGAGATTGGTCAAGTTTAACAGATTTAATACAAATAAAACAAACACGAAAGGTATTAAATTTGGCCTTTTGCTACCTTATAAATAGTTAGTGAATTTTTTTAAAAATCAAATATATATATATATATATATATACACACACACATACACATACACTAGTAATGATTGGATTGTTTTTTTAACATTTTCTTACACATACTACACTTTGAGTGTCTTTATATAAAATTATTTTGAATAAATTTATATAAAAAAGTTAAAGAATTCTATTAATATACTTTAAATTTTTCTTCAACCATAGAGAAGCTTATATTTTTAAATATTTTACATATTTGTCCAACAATTACATACAATTTTAATAATAATGGTTATATTTTTATCAAGGCATTGAATTGTCATCAATTGACTATGTGTAATAAAGTAATTCTATTTTGTTTGTATTAGAATATGTTCAACTTGGCCTCTCTCCTGAATATGATTGGCCTATATAAAATATACAATTATCTAAAAGTTGCTTAATGTGTGACTTGTGTACAACAAAAAATTTTCATCATGCTATCAGCAGGATCTTCACTCCGCACTCTAAAAGGATCAAAATAAATAGAACTACCCAGATAACTGTAATAACTCAATGGATGTCTTCTTATCTAACTCCTCTAAAGTGAGGGCACTGACAAAATTAAATAAAGTGCACGAACAACGATTGATTAGAAAATCAACAGTTTTAGATTGTAGCAACATACAAGAAAAACCATAACAAGTTTATCTATGTTGTTACAACCATTAATTTTCTAATTAAAAATCAATGCACTTTATCATCTAAATTGTAATTGTAACACTTTAGGAGAGATACCTCTTATACCTGTAATGTGTGTACATCAACAGTTTTAGATTATGACAACATACATGAAAATCTATACCAAATTTGTTTAAGTTGTTACAACCATTGATTTTCTAATCAAAAGTTATCACTGAACTTTATCATCTAAAGTGTAATTGTAACACTTTAGAAGAGACATATCTTATACCAATAATATTTATAGAAATTTTTTAATCAATAGTTATTAGTGCACTTTATTTTAATTTCACAAATGTCCTAACTTCACAAGCGTCAGATAGGAAGAAGTCCCCTGAGTGATTACAATTCTCTGGGTGGTTCTATTTATTTTGATCCTCTTGATAACAAGATGAAATTTCTTGTTGTACACAAGTCCTACATTGAGCAATTTTTATATAGCTTTGTATTTTATATATGCCTATCATATTGAGGAGATTGGTCAAGTTTAACTTATTCCAATACAAATAAAACCAACTTGGAAACTATTAAGTTTGGTCTTTTGCTACTTTATAAATAGTTAGTGAAATTGTTAAAAAAATCAAATATATATATATATATATACACTCACTAGTAAGGATTGGATTGGTTTTAAGAATATGTAGTCCACCATTTTTTTAACACATTGTTACACATACTACACTTTGAGTTGCTTTATATAAAATATTTTTGAATGAATTTATATAAAAAAAATTAAAGAATTCTATGAATATACTTTAAATCTTTTAAGAAATGATCATACACTTGAGAACACATTTCCAATTTGAAGAACTAAATTAAATATATATTTGTTTTTAAAATTATAAATAAAAATAGATAACGTTTATTTTCCTTTTTCTATGTAATAATAAAAACTTATTTTTTCAATCAAATTAAAATATATAGGGAAATTATAAGGTGATTATTGAAACTACTATGGTCAACAAGTGGTCGTTAACATGACTACTTATTTTGAAATTTGTTATATATTGTGTAATAAAGAAATTCTATTTTTTTTGTATTAGAATATGTTGAACTTTGTTTGTCTCCTGAATATGATTGGCCTATAGACAATACACAACTATCTGAAAATTGTTTAATGTGGGACTTGTGTACAACAAAAAAGATTCATCTGACTATCAATAAGAACTTCACTCCGCACTCCAAAAGAATGAAAATAAATAGAACCACCCTGATAACAGTAATCACTTAATGGACTTGTTCCTATCTGATTCCTCTAAAGTGAGGGCACTGATAAAATTAAATAAAGTGTACAAATAATGATTGATTAGAAAAACAATAGTTTTAGATTGTGACAACATACATGAAAATCTATAAAAAAAAATTGTTTAAGTTTTTACAAGCATTGATTTTCTAATTAAAATTATTAATAATGCACTTTATTATCTAAATTGAAATTGTAACACTTTAGAAGGGAGACATCTTATATCTTAGTATGTATATGTCAACAATGTTAGTTTATGACAACATATAACAGCCCTCGTTTTGTGTGTTAGGTCATTCAGGCCAATGGTTTTAGTTGTGTAATAATTCCATGTGTACTGCTGTCTAGGCTACGGCCGATTAACTTGTGTGTGATAATTAAATTGTTTTACAAAAATTTTATTAGTATGAGATGAATATCTCTACTGTAATGGAGATAATTAAAATCATAGCAATAATATAAAAGACTCATAATAATAGAAATTTATCAATTGAAACGTCAAGTAATCTAATAAAAATATTTAAGACATTTTAATTAGGTTATTTAAACTGTGTAACTCCCCTGGTTTCGACCAAGAAGTTGTTTGAGAAACTTGGGTCAATTATTTTTAATCCAAAACGCCCCTCAGTCATTCCTAACAACTTTTGTGAAAGGCCCGATGCCTATTTCCAACCACCCAAGCCTAAAAACGTTAATTTTAGTTACCCGGGTAAGCCAAAATGCGCATCTGTACATATTTTGGGTGTAATTTTCTCTTCCGATATTGGGTTCAAGTCATTTTGTCCCAAAATCTCCATATTGAATTTAGCTACAACTTTTATGTTAACAACAAAGGCCAATACCCATCCCATAAATCCTAGAAATTAAAACACTACACCAATCCACGTTTTTCCGGCAACAACTTGCACTAGCTACGGTATTTTCCACATGTCTCTCTCATATGACCATGAAATTAAATAAGGCCTTCACCAAATTTTTCTTAACTCAATTATCCATAATTTTGATACAGAACACAAAGCCCAAATCCTTACCAATTTGGCCCAGAAAAATAATCTATGAAAGGGATAAAAATCTCGTCACAGCTCTGCGCTCCTTTTGTATTTGGGTCATAACTCTCTTAATTCTTAATGGATTATTTTTTTCTTTACATGAAATTAAAGAGAACAAAAAGTTCTATAACTTTTATGTTCAGCCCATTTCTAAATTCGACACAGAAGACCCCTTAAACCCACGAGCAACTTGTTGTCCCTGCACTTGACACCTCAGCTTGCATGCACCATTAACCAATTAAATCACTCCATCACTTGGCCACATGTCTTAGCCATGCAAAACCCTTCACCACCTCACCATCAGCTGTAACATCCTGGTTTTTAATTAAGGTTAATTAGAGGATTAAAATTATGGGTTGAATAATAATAATAATATTTGGCCAGGAAATGACCTTGATGCCTTTGGTGGCTTTAGAGGAACTTCGTCCCTCTCTCTCCCTCTCTCCCTCATGAATCCTACGCTGATAGGATGAGAGTTTATGGTGATGTGATGGCTGATGGTGAAAGAGTGCAGGCTGGGCAGTGAAGAGATAAGGGCTTTGGCCTTTCATTTTCCAACCACTCCCTGCTCATTATACTTTGGCACAAGGTGAACCACTCTTCATTCTCTCTTGTGTTTCTGAAGCTTCTGCTTCTTCTTTGTGGCTGTCTCTTCTTCTTCATCTTCCCCTTCATCTTCTTCTTCCACTCAACACTGTGTAGAACCCGAGTGGAAGTGGGAACGCGAAGAGGAACAGCGTGGCTGTGAGAGAACCGAGTGGAACAGCACGATGCTGTGTGTTTAAAGGCAGAGATCCTCCTCTGTTTTGCTTAACAGCGTTGATTGGTGCCTGGAAGCTTGGGTCCTCCACTGTTGGTGAGGACTGCGTATGCCTTGGAGGCTTGACATGGGGTGTCTTGATGGTTGTTCTGCTCATGAGGATGCAGCTGTTGGTTCTTCCAAAGCTGAGAGCAGAGTGTTGTTGGGTGACTGAAGAACATTCAGTCGGTGTTGCAAGCTCATGGAGCTGCTGGAATCTTCATTCCAGGTAAGGGGGCTATTGCATCTCAAATGTATGGTTTATGGACGGGTTCCGGGTGGAACTATTACACTGTGATGTGTTGTGTTTGTTGTGTGTTGTATGTTGTTGAATGGAAGCCCGGATATGTGATAATTATTATTGTGTGGTGTATGTTAAACTCTGTCCATGAGATGTATGCTGGTAAATATGAAGATGCCGAGTGCATTATACTGAGGGACAGATGAGAATATCTGTTGATTGTTATATTAGTAATGCTGAGTGTATGCATGGTAATGTGGTTTTTAATGAGTATGCCGAGTGCATGTATCTTGAACCAGTGTGAATACTGAATGCTTGTGGTGTGTAAATGTTGTGCTGGTTCTGGCTATGATTCTATGTGAATGTATGATAAGTTGTGGCTGTTGATACCGAGTGGGTTTTATATGAGAAGCATGTGTTGCTTGTGGCAAATGTTAATGCCGAGTGGATATTATATGAAATAGCATGTGATGCTTGATGTAAATGATAATTCCGAGTGGGTGGCATTATGTTTTGCCGAGTGCATGTGATTGCCGAGTGCATGTATTGTGTTATTGCTATGCCGACCCCTGTTATGAATAATAATGATAAAATGCATTAGATGCATGTATTGATATTGAATGCCGAGTGCATGTGTATGGAAAATATAATGAAAGACCCTAGGTTGGACTCAGGGCAATGCCGAGTGCATTGGCGTTGGACGCCGGGTGAATAAGACCATATGCATCTGATTCGTCATTGGAAATGCTTGGAGCATATAGCGTTGGACGCTTAATACTGATCGGTAATCAGATGAATGTGTATTGAAAGTCCTCGAGTTGGACTCGAGGCAGTGCCGAGTGCACTATAAAAAGACCCTGGGTTGGACTTGGGGCAGTGCCGAGTGCACTAAGCGTTGGACACTTAAAGACCTTGGGTTGGACTCAAGGCAAGCCTACCGGGTTGGACTCGGGGCTGCCCGTAACACTTCCTTTGTCGCTTGGAGTAACTATGTTACATGTGAGGGCAAACGGTTTGGTACCTGTAAACCGGCCGAATCAGCTTGGAGCTGAGAAAAGGCTTGGAGCCTATGTTGCAACAATAAAAATTGGTAACCGGATCCGGGTGAATTGTTGTGTGCACATTTATAATTGTCATTGAGCTCAATGTGAATTGTTGAATATGTGAATATAAAATGATTGGGGTGAATCCTATCTGATTAATGCATGTATATGGATGTATTTGCCGAGTGCAATATGCTGATATGGTTGTGATACATGCTGTGATGAATATGAATTATATGGCCATGTGTGAATTGAATATTACCGATCGGATGATTGTATATATGTGTAAATGCTGGGTGAATAGCATGATTAATATAGCCATGAATAATTGGCGTGAATTCCGACTAGGTGAATATATGTGAATGGGCACTGTTGCCGAGTGCAAGGTGATTATGAAAGATATGGATTACTCATTCTTGATTGAATTGCATGAATTGCATGAATCCCGAGTGGATGATGTGGTAGGGTTCATATTGAATGGCAGAGTGTGTAACATCCCTGTTTTTAGGAATAGTTTTACTCTTGTAAATTTTGAATTATGAAAGGTTTGTGAGTAAGAATAAGTCAATATATACCCTGTTGATGGTCTGTAGTATCTTAAAAATGTCATTTTTGCGCATAATAATGAAATTTATATGGATCATTAGTGAAATTATGCAAAAACTGAGTGAAAAGGGCTCTGTTCCAAGTAACAGAGAAGAATTCCGAGTGAATAATTAGAAATTCCGAGTGAAGGAGGGAATTCTGAGTCAAAACACCCTAGAATGACTCGTTTCCGAGTCAAACCGTGCCAAATGCTTCTTTTCCAAAGGAAACTCCTCCGATTGAAGTATTCCGAGTGAAAGAATGCATGTATATTTATGTTTATGTTGATTTGATTCTTCCTACCGACTGGAATGTGTTGTGGAATCAATTGGGAAGGATTCCGAATGGTTTCGTATGTATTTGCTTAGGAAACCGTGTGGAAAATGGTAGAGGGAGCCTATTCCGAGAGAAATGTAAGAGGCTGAACCATTTCCGAGTGAGATATACTCTACTGGACCAAAACCGAGTGAGACTCGTACGTGTAGGTGTTGTTCTGAGAGGTAATGGCTTAAATAAACCTTAATTTGGGAATATAGTTGAAGAAGTTGGCCTAAACCGAGTGAACCAAGTGAATGAAGACTCGGATTTCCGAGTGAAAACTCTGAGAAAGAGAGGACTCGGTCTGGACAGATATTACCGAGTGAGAAACCGAGTACCTGAGTCGGTTTCAAAGGAATTCCGAGCGAGGACTTGAAAACTCGCTCAAGCGAGCCTTGTATTTGTTGACTCGAAAGAAGAATTCCAGTCAGCATAGTGATTAACCGAGTGGAAGTTTCACTCGGTATTCAGTGTCAGTTGTGCGTATTGACTTCAATTTTGTCTTTAATGATTATTTTAATTCAATCATGCGCATTACAGCTAGTGGGTGGCCAGAAATGGGCACTGACTCAGCATATCTCTTTATTTAAATCTCCACTGACACTCCATTAACACTCCACTAGCAGCCCACTCACAAAAGCTGTTCCCCACTTAGTTTTCCACTTACTCTCTCCTTATTTAAACCAGCGCAAGGACTCTTAGAGAACACACACACGAAACACACCTCCATCATTCTTCTTCCTACAAGTTACTTTCTCTCTCTTTTCTCTTCTGTTTCACTCGGAATTCGTGCAGGACAGTGAAAGGGAACCTCTGCTTCTCCTCCAAGAGCTCCATCAAGGTAAGGGGGTATATTCTTGGGTGCTCTGTGGGAAAACCGAGTGAAGGAAAGGGTTAAGGAACTTGTTCCTCACCTTTTCAGCACAGATTCAGTGTTGTGTGAATTAAATGCCTTAATTGTTATTATTTGTATTTATATATATATATATATTGTTATTAAATGTATATAATCAGTGATGAATTGTGAAATGATATGAACTGTATTGGACTAAAAATACTAAGCATCATGGGTACCGTGTGATTTCCAGTGAAAAATTATGAATAGAAGATGGATTTAATGATAATAGGTTCTGTTTTATGTTAATCCGACCGGTTCTACAACTATAACAACTCGGTTTTGCTTAATTTCAATCGGATTCAACCTTAACTGAATGTATTTCATTCTGATAGAACAATTCTTCACTCGGTCAACAACCTAATTTCACTCAGAGAACTTTTCCTATTTTATTTCCACTCGGACAGCATCTTCCCAGTTGATATCACTCGGAAAACATAGTTAATTCACTCAGGAACTTATTTTCACTCGGACTCGTAAACATTTTTACTCAGGAAACTCTATTCATATTGATTCCACTCGGAATCATACTTGATTTCACTCAGAAATTCATTTTCACTCAGAGTTTAAGTTATATCACTCAGAAAATCCTTTTCAGCATCTGTTTCACTCGGAAAACACTTCTGAAACTGATTTCACTTGGAAAACATATTATTTTCACTCAGAAAACTCCTTTGTGACTGATGTCACTCGGAATCGTATTTTATTATACTCAGAAATTCATTTTTTTACTCGGTTTCACCAACGTTTTTACTCATGAAACTCTTTCTTACTGATTCCACTCGGAAATTATATTTTAATTCACTCAGAAATTTATTTCACTCAGAATTTAAGTTATTTCATTAAGAAAATACTTTTCAGTTTCTGTTTCACTCGGAAAACATATTAAGCTCATTTAGTAAACTCTGCTCAGTTTTATTTCACTCGGATTCATAGTTAATTCATGCGGAAAACTCATTTTCCCTCGGAATCAAACCTGTTTCAGTCGGAAAACAGCCTTCCAGTTCATTTTCACTCGGACCCAAACTTGTTTCAGTCAGAAAACAGCTTTCCAGTGTAATTTCACTCGGATTTTTAGCCAGATCGTTTGGAAAACCCTTCTCAGTATGATTCCACTCAGAATCATACTTATTTCACTCGGATTTACCCTTATTCCACTCGGAAAACTCTGTTTTTAATGTTTTTCGCTTGGATTTTCATTTAGAAGCTATTCTTTAATACTTTTTAAATTATTGGGAAAGTTATAATTATTATTATCATTCTTATTCTATTATTATTCTTATTCTAATTATTATCAATTTTAATATTGTTATTATTATTATTAGTTTTATTGTTATTAACATTGTTAACGTCTTAATTATGCGTAATTACATAAAGAATATATTATTTTACTCTTTATGGAAAATATAATTTTAACCAAGATATAATAGATATATTTCTAAAATAATAAACGAATATCTTACAATGTTCAAATAATTGATGGAATTCAAAGAACTTGGGAATGATATGATGAGACTGGAAATACATAAGATACCCAAGGAATTAATTGATAAAATAAATGCATTTCGCATCATGAAAATATTTTTGAAGAAGAAAAACCTCTAGAGCATACACTTGGTACAGTGGAGGACATTCACGTTCGATCTCCATGAAGAATCTTGGGAGTACAACTGGAATGGCAACCCAATGGCATCAGAGTCGCGCCTGATAGCCGGGTGAGACGATGCAATTCTAGTGTACTTTGACTAAATGACGGAGTGTAACTATGATCGTAGGGATCCAAGTTCCAAAAATATTTAAACCAATTATGAGAACCAATGAGTTCATTTGTACCATATGGAACTTGGGCAGACCCTGATCGCTCTAGATGATTGGAATGGAGTTATTCCAAAGAATGAGAAGAAGATGAAACGATTTATTGGGCCCACATGCATCATGAGACTTAATCAAAGATAAATCATAATAAATTCAACTCATGCATTCCATGACTTCATGCTTGATGATTGTAATTGTGAATATGTTAATTATATGATTTATGTGATATTGTATGTTAACTGGATTATGTCCGCACCGGATTAACCAATCAGGGTCTTGGGTTATACTCACCCTTACTGTTGACAATTTTCAGAGGAATTAGGAAATCAAGAACCTGAGTATGAAGAACAGCAATATGCTGAACCAAATGAGAACGCTCCTTAAATAGAATATAAGTAGCTGAATATTGACGGATGACTGTATAATATTTAAGGGTGCCTACGTGCCCCATTCTGTTAAGAGTATAATTACTTGCAGTTTGTGAATGACTATGTGATCTATATAATATTGCTTCCACTGATATGCCATTATTTTATTTTAAAAAAAATATTCACTTTTTCTAAAAACTGTTAACACTCTCAGTTAAATAGGATAAACCTACAGAAGGATTTGTCTTATCTAACCGAGGGTGTTACAATGGTGGTATCAGAGCATAGTCGATTCATTAAGCTTGGGGAGTGGACCATTAGGTTTCCACGTACTCTGATAGAAATATTGAACAGTCCATAACACTCCTAAGACTAAATCTCCTATGTGGAATACTCCACATAACATATATCCTGAATCTTTTTGTTGAAATTCTTTCAGCAAAATTCCTAATGGCACGCCAAAATAACGATCATGTGATGGAGGATCTTCTTACCAGAATTGTGGAGGTAATAGAACGCCAAGAGTTACCTCAATCTTCTACTAGGCAAAGCCAAGGATTAGCCGACTTTCAAAGGAACAATCCCACACAATTCAAGGGAGGCTTCGATCCAGAGGGAGCACAACTATGGATTGAGCACCTTGAAAAGATTTTTGCTGCTATACGATGCTCTGACGAGGACAGAGTAACTTTTACTGTCTTTATGCTGGTCGCAGAAGCAGAACACTGGTGGACTCATGCCAGAATCAGATTAACAGCTGATGGACGCGTCCTCACTTGGGGACGATTCAGGACGGAGTTCCTCGCCAAATACTTCCCCGAAGACATAAGGAGGCAGAAGGAACAGGAATTCTTTAATCTGAAGCAAGGCAATATGACTGTTGGGGAGTACGCTGCTAAGTTTGATGAGCTGGTAAAATGTTGTCCCTACTATACCCACATGGGCGAAGCGTCAAGATGCGCAAAGTTTAAAGCAGGGTTACGGCAAGAAATTCGCCAAGTTATATGTTGTCAACAAATTACACAATTCACTACTTTGGTTGACAGATGCCGCATCTTTGAAAATACCTTTAATCTTCGATGACCTGGAGCGTCTAATCATGGGCCAGAACGACGTATGCCAGATAGACAACAAAGAAGGGATTTTCGAGCAGATCGGCCATATTTCCGACCTTTCAACTCAGCCAACCGAATTCCTCCTAGAGGTCAGGAGAACCAAAGCGGTAGAAACTGCATAATTTGTGGACGGATTGGACATCGTGATGTTGACTGTTGGTACAGAAATAAAAATAACCAACAATAAGTAACTCAAGGACAGGCAGTACGACCAACAAGTCAAGGAAGTGGAGGATCTACTGCAAATACCTCTACCAACAATGTCCCAAGGATGCAAAATATTCACCGCGGCAACAATTTCAATCAGAACAATAATCCTAGAAGGCCCGGAAATAACTCTACTGGAAGGCCAGGAGGAAATGTTAGAGTTTTTAGCATGAATGGTGCGGAAGTATCACAAGAGAACGATCTTGTGCAAGGTATATGCTTTATAGGAAGTACTTTATTAAATGTATTATATGATTATGGAGCCACTCATTCTTTCATATCTAAGAATTGTGTAAAACATTTAAAGCTTCCTACAACCTCTCTGCCTAATAAGATGATTGTCACGACTGCTGCAAATAAACCCATTTGCCCTTCCTACATTTGTTTGAAATGTCCTCTCAACATCGAAGGGAAAGCTTATCAAGTAGATCTGATATGTTTACCTTTGATTGATCTAGACATTGTTCTAGGGATGAATTGGCTTGCTGCCAACCATGTTCTTATTGACTGTCATAATAGATCCATCTCTCACGGGTCTACTACATCTGAATGTGATCAAGTCACTGATTCTTGCCCTGTTAGCTCAGAAAAGGTAATCTCAACAAAAGAAGTCCAACTATACATGATCCTTACTGAAACTGAAAGTAAGGCCACTTCTCAAATTGAACAGATTCCTGTTGTTCAAGAATTTCCAGAAGTATTCCCTGAGGACATACGAGAGCTACCTCCAGAGCGAGAAGTCGAATCCAGCATTGATATTATACCGGGCGTGGGACCAATCTTTATTGCTCCTTACCGAATGTCACCCAAGGAACTCAATGAACTTAAAGAACAAATAGAAGAACTTCTAGAGAAAGGAATGATTAGACCCAGTGTCTCACCTTGGGGAGCACCAGTTCTTCTAGTCAAAAAGAAGGATGGTAGTATGCGGTTATGTATTGACTATCGTCAGTTGAATAAAGCTACGATCAAGAACCGATACCCTCTCCCAAGAATTGATGATTTGATGGACCAATTATGAGGAGCCACTATCTTCTCGAAAATTGATCTACGATCAGGCTATCACCAAATCAGAGTGAAGAAAGATGATGTACCCAAAACAGCATTCAGAACACGATATGGACACTATGAGTATCTTGTTATGCCCTTTGGAGTTACCAATGCCCCTGCTGTCTTTATGGGATACATGAATCGAATCTTCCATGAGTACTTGGACAAATTTGTGGTTGTATTCATTGACGATATTCTCGTCTATTCCAAGAACCATGAGGAACACGAGGAGCATCTCCGAATTATTCTGAATACTTTGCGTGCAAGGCAATTGTACGCCAAGTTTTCAAAATGTGAATTCTGGTTGACAGAAGTGAAATTTTTAGGACATGTCATCTCTAAGGAAGGAATTGCTGTGGATCCTACAAAGGTAGAAGTTGTACTAAATTAGGAACAACCCAAGAATGTGACGGAAATCCGCAGTTTCCTTGGACTGGCTGGATATTATCGTCGATTCATCGAGAATTTCTCTCGAATTGCAACACCTTTAACCAAGCTGACTCGTAAAGATCAACCATTTGAATGGACTGACAAATGCGAAAGCAGTTTTACGGAGTTACGCCAACGACTCACTAGTGCACCTGTCTTGATTTTGCCAGATCCTGCCAAGCCATATGAAGTGTATTGTGATGCGTCAAGACAAGGACTAGGATGTGTCCTAATGCAAGAAAGAAAGGTTGTTGCTTATGCTTCAAGACAGCTAAGAACGCATGAAGTTAATTATCCCACACATGACTTGGAATTAGCTGCAGTTATGTTTGCCTTGAAAATCTGGAGACACTACTTGTATGGTACATACTTTGAAGTCTTCAGTGATCATAAGAGCTTGAAGTATCTATTCGACCAGAAAGAATTGAATATATGACAACGTAGATGGATGGAATTCATCAAGGATTATGAATTCGAACTCTGATATCATCCTGGAAAGGCAAATGTAGTAGCTGATACACTCAGCCGAAAGGCTTTACGTCTATCATATATGATGACAAAGGAGTTAGAATTGATAGAACAGTTTCGCGATCTGAATCTGGTAGTAACACCAAAAAGGGGAAGCCTTATGGTTGGAATGCTAAGAATTTCCAATGATTTCTTGGAACAAATCAAAGAAGCTCAAGCCAATTATCAGGAGTTATAAGATCTAGCAGAAAAGACAAAAGAAGGAGTCTCAGAGTTTAGCAAAGATGAACATGGGGTGATCAGGTATCAACAGAGACTCTGTATTCTAGTCAACACAGATCTTAAAAGATCCATCCTGGATGAAGCACACAAAAGTAAATACAGTATCCACCCAGGATCAACCAAGATGTATCAGGACTTGAAGAAATTATTCTGGTGGCAAGGAATGAAAAGGGATATCGCTGAGTATGTAACAGCTTGCCTGATGTGTCAGAAGGTAAAGGCGGAACAACAATGACCAAGTGGGACCCTTCGTCCTTTGGATATTCCAGAATGGAAATGGGATGAGATTGCTATGGACTTCGTGAGTGGATTTCCCAGAACATCAGCTGGATATGATGCTATTTGGGTAATCGTGGATCGATTAACAAAAACCGCTCACTTCATTCCTGTCAATATGAAGTATTCCCTAGAAAAACTCACCCAGATCTATATCAAGGAAATTGTACGATTACATGGAACACCCACTGCAATTGTGTCTGATCGAGATCCTCGTTTTACATCACAATTTTGGAAGAGCCTGCAACAAGCTCTGGGAACTCGTCTGAAGTTAAGTTCCGCATATCACCCACAGACAGACGGACAATCAGAAAGAACAATCAAGACTCTTAAAGACTTGTTACGTCTTTGTGTCTTGGAAAATGGTGGAAGTTGGCAAGAATATCTCCCACTTATTGAGTTCACTTACAACAACAGCTATCATGCTAGCATCGGAATGGCCCCTTATGAAGCTTTATATGGAAGAAAATGCCGCACACCTTTGTGTTGGTATGAGATGGGTGAGAAGACAATAATTGGACCAGAGATTGTTCAGAAGACTACAGAACAAGTCCAAAGGATTCAGATGGCAATGAAGGCTTCGCAAGATAGACAAAAGAGTTATTACGACAAACGTCGGAAGCCATTAAAATTTGAAGAGGGTGATCATGTATTTCTCAAAGTTACCCCTACCACTGGAGTAGGAAGAGCTTTGAAGGCCATGAAGTTAAGCCCCAGATACGTAGGACCCTATCAGATTTTGCAAAAGATAGGAACTCATGCGTACCGTATTGCTCTGCCACCCGAGCTGACAAACCTTCACAATGTCTTTCATGTCTCTCAACTCCGCAAATATGTACCAAGCCCTGATCATGTTCTAAGTCCCGATCAATTTGTTCTAAAAGAAAACCTTACCTTTGAAGCATCACCGGTTAAGATTGCTGACCGACGTCTCAAACAGCTAAGAGGCAAGGAAATCCCTTTGGTCAAGGTAGTTTGGAGTCAAACAGATAATGGGGATGCTACTTGGGAAATTGAGGAGAAAATGAGAGAATTATACCCTCAATTGTTTTAACTTTGAATTTCGGGACGAAATTCCTAAAAAGGGAGGAGAATGTAACATCCCTGTTTTTAGGAATAGTTTTACTCTTGTAAAATTTGAATTATGAAAGGTTTGTGAGTAAGAATAAGTCAATATATACCCTATTGATGGTCTGTAGTATCTTTAAAATGTCATTTTTATGCATAATAATGAAATTTATATGGATCATTAGTGAAATTATGCAAAAACCGAGTGAAAAGGGCTCTGTTCCGAGTAACAGAGAAGAATTCCGAGTGAATAATTAGAAATTCCAAGTGAAGGAGGGAATTCCGAGTCAGTATCATGTTTTCTGAGTAAAACATGACTGAGAGGGCTACCACCGAGTGGAGTCTTGACCTGAGAGGCAATTTTGAGTGAAGTGTGTTCAAGAGAACCACTTCTGGGTGAAATTCCGAGTCAAAACACCCTGGAATGACTCGTTTCCGAGTCAAACCGTGCCAAATGCTTCTTTTCCGAAGGAAACTCCTCCGATTGAAGTATTCTGAGTGAAAGAATGCATGTATATTTATGTTTATGTTGATTTGATGCTTTCTACCGACTGGAATGTGTTGTGGAATCAATTGGGAAGGATTCCGAATGGTTTCGTATGTATTTGCTTAGGAAACCGTGTGGAAAATGGTAGAGGGAGCCCATTCTGAGAGAAATGTAAGAGGCTGAACCATGTCCGAGTGAGATATACTCTACTGGACCAAAACCGAGTGAGACTCGTACGTGTAGGTCTTGTTCCGAGAGGTAATGGCTTAAATAAACCTTAATTTGGAAATATAGTTGAAGAAGTTGGCCTAAACCGAGTGAACCAAGTGAATGAAGACTCAGATTTCCGAGTGAAAACTTTAAGAAAGAGAGGACTCGGTCTGGACAGATATTACCGAGTGAGAAACCGAGTACCTGAGTCGGTTTCAAAGGAATTCCGAGCGAGGACTTGAAGACTCGCACAAGCGAGCCTTGTATTTGTTGACTCAGAAGAAGAATTCCAGTCGGCATAGTGATTAACCGAGTGGAAGTTTCACTCGGTATTCAGTGTCAGTTGTGCGTATTGACTTCAATTTTGTCTTTAATGATTATTTTAATTCAATCATGCGCATTACAGCTAGTGGGCGGCCAAAAATGGGCACTGACTCAGCATATCTCCTTATTTAAATCTCCACTGACACTCCATTAACACTCCACTAGCAGCCCACTCACAAAAGCTGTTCCCCATTTAGTTTTCGACTTACTCTCTCCTTATTTAAACTAGCGCAAGGACTCTTAGAGAACACACACACGAAACACACCTTCATCATTCTTCTTCCTACAAGTTACTTTCTCTCTCTTTTCTCTTCTGTTTCACTCAGAATTCGTGCAGGACAGTGAAAGGGAACCTCTGCTTCTCCTCCAAGAGCTCCATCAAGGTAAGGGGGTATATTCTTGGGTGCTCTGTGGGAAAACCGAGTGAAGGAAAGGGTTAAGGAACTTGTTCCTCACCTTTTCAGGACAGATTCAATGTTGTGTGAATTAAATGCCTTAATTGTTATTATTTGTATTTATATATATATATATTGTTATTAAATGCATATAATCAGTGATGAATTGTGAAATGATATGAACTGTATTGGACTGAAAATACTAAGCATCATGGGTACCGTGTGATTTCCAGTGAAAAATTATGAATAGAAGATGGATTTAATGATAACAGGTTCTGTTTTATGTTAATCCGACCGGTTCTACAACTATAACAACTCGGTTTTGCTTAATTTCAATCGGATTCAACCTTAACTGAATGTATTTCATTCTGATAGAACAATTCTTCACTCGGTCAACAACCTAATTTCACTCAGAGAACTTTTCCTATTTTATTTCCACTCGGACAGCATCTTCCCAGTTGATATCACTCGGAAAACATAGTTAATTCACTCAGGAACTTATTTTCACTCGGACTCGTAAACATTTTTACTCAGGAAACTCTATTCATATTGATTCCACTCGGAATCATACTTGATTTCACTCAGAAATTCATTTTCACTCAGAGTTTAAGTTATATCACTCAGAAAATCCTTTTCAGCATCTGTTTCACTCGGAAAACACTTCTGAAACTGATTTCACTTGGAAAACATATTATTTTCACTCAGAAAACTCCTTTGTGACTGATGTCACTCGGAATCGTATTTTATTATACTCAGAAATTCATTTTTTTACTCGGTTTCACCAACGTTTTTACTCATGAAACTCTTTCTTACTGATTCCACTCGGAAATTATATTTTAATTCACTCAGAAATTTATTTCACTCAGAATTTAAGTTATTTCATTAAGAAAATACTTTTCAGTTTCTGTTTCACTCGGAAAACATATTAAGCTCATTTAGTAAACTCTGCTCAGTTTTATTTCACTCGGATTCATAGTTAATTCATGCGGAAAACTCATTTTCCCTCGGAATCAAACCTGTTTCAGTCGGAAAACAGCCTTCCAGTTCATTTTCACTCGGACCCAAACTTGTTTCAGTCGGAAAACAGCTTTCCAGTGTAATTTCACTCGGATTTTTAGCCAGATCGTTTGGAAAACCCTTCTCAGTATGATTCCACTCGGAATCATACTTATTTCACTCGGATTTACCCTTATTCCACTCGGAAAACTCTGTTTTTAATGTTTTTCGCTTGGATTTTCATTTAGAAGCTATTCTTTAATACTTTTTAAATTATTGGGAAAGTTATAATTATTATTATCATTCTTATTCTATTATTATTCTTATTCTAATTATTATCAATTTTAATATTGTTATTATTATTATTAGTTTTATTGTTATTAACATTGTTAACGTCTTAATTATGCGTAATTACATAAAGAATATATTATTTTACTCTTTATGGAAAATATAATTTTAACCAAGATATAATAGATATATTTCTAAAATAATAAACGAATATCTTACAATGTTCAAATAATTGATGGAATTCAAAGAACTTGGGAATGATATGATGAGACTGGAAATACATAAGATACCCAAGGAATTAATTGATAAAATAAATGCATTTCGCATCATGAAAATATTTTTGAAGAAGAAAAACCTCTAGAGCATACACTTGGTACAGTGGAGGACATTCACGTTCGATCTCCATGAAGAATCTTGGGAGTACAACTGGAATGGCAACCCAATGGCATCAGAGTCGCGCCTGATAGCCGGGTGAGACGATGCAATTCTAGTGTACTTTGACTAAATGACGGAGTGTAACTATGATCGTAGGGATCCAAGTTCCAAAAATATTTAAACCAATTATGAGAACCAATGAGTTCATTTGTACCATATGGAACTTGGGCAGACCCTGATCGCTCTAGATGATTGGAATGGAGTTATTCCAAAGAATGAGAAGAAGATGAAACGATTTATTGGGCCCACATGCATCATGAGACTTAATCAAAGATAAATCATAATAAATTCAACTCATGCATTCCATGACTTCATGCTTGATGATTGTAATTGTGAATATGTTAATTATATGATTTATGTGATATTGTATGTTAACTGGATTATGTCCGCACCGGATTAACCAATCAGGGTCTTGGGTTATACTCACCCTTACTGTTGACAATTTTCAGAGGAATTAGGAAATCAAGAACCTGAGTATGAAGAACAGCAATATGCTGAACCAAATGAGAACGCTCCTTAAATAGAATATAAGTAGCTGAATATTGACGGATGACTGTATAATATTTAAGGGTGCCTGCGTGCCCCATTCTGTTAAGAGTACAATTACTTGCAGTTTGTGAATGACTATGTGATCTATATAATATTGCTTCCACTGATATGCCATTATTTTATTTTAAAAAAAATATATTCACTTTTTCTAAAAACTGTTAACACTCTCAGTTAAATAGGATAAACCTACAGAAGGATTTGTCTTATCTAACCGAGGGTGTTACAGAGTGCATTATTGCCGGTTGATATATGTTATTGTATTATTGCGGATTCTGAGGTTAATCTGAGTCAATAACTGTCATTTAATATGTAAAAGCTCACCCCTACAATATTTTTCAGTGTATGCAGGTCGGACTGGTATTGAGGAGATGGCCTCAAGTCCGAGTGGTGGGCACTCCGATTGTGAAGTGCACATATAATATACATATTGTAAATAGATATGTAAGCCTTGGCCGGCTCTCTTGTAATCCGAATGGATTTAATTATATGGGTTGTCTATCGGGTTTGTGAATGTGTATACGTTGTATGAATATATATATATATATATATATATTACATTGTTTTGATGTTACCCGAATTGTTCCTTATGTGGTGTTGTGAGAATAAGGCTAAGTTAATGAATTCCGAGTGGAATATTGATGGGAGAGCCATTGCCGAGTGAGGCCTTAGTTTGTGTGGCCTTTTTCTGAGTGATAAAGGCATAAGACAATTCCGAGTAAAGATGTACTCGTGTGGGCTACTTCCGAGGGAAGACTAGTCCATAGATTACCGAGTGAAAAGTATGAGTAAACTCCGAGTGGGAAAGGATTTAGATATTCCCAAATGTGGAATCCCGTGTGAGCCTCTTCCGAGGGAAGAGTAATTATGATGGTATTGATTGAGGTATTCTAGGTGTCCTCTTCTGAGTGAACGAGGATATATATATATAATCCGAGTGGCTAAGTATTGAACAAGTCTGAGTGGGACTTAACTTAATGGTTTTCCCTGAGTGAATAAGATGACATATGCCGAGTGAATCTGGCTAGAATATTCTGAGTGATGAATGATTATGGAGACCCCTTCTGAGTGAAGGAAGGTCTATGTGTTCTCCGAGTGAAAGAAGTAGAGATATACCAAATGGTGAATGTGAAATACATTCCGATTGTATTGAGGTCGAGATATACCGAGTGGTATTTGACTGGGGAAATACTCCGGGTGAGGAAAGCTTGTGGACTCTGAGTGGAGTATCCGAGGGAATCATTTCCCGTGTGAAATACGCCCGTGTGTTTATAATTGTGATTTGGCTAAGTAAGAAATTACCGGGTGAATCATGTATGTGGACAATTCCTTAGTGGACGAGGTCCCAATTCTGAGTGATGAAAATACCGAGTGAATGTGTTCGCTTCAGCGAGTAAGGGTTCGCTCTAGCGAGTGTGAATGGAAGGAAGGTTTCGGGTTGGTTTCACTTAAGCGAATGGTGTTTCGCCCGAGCGGGATGGGCTGTCTCGCTCAAGCAGATTTGGGTCTCGCTTGAGCGAGTGAATGCTGTAATGGGGCTCGCTTAAGCGTTGTTGTTCTTCCACTGCGATGCCTTGTGAGTGACTTTAATTCCCAATTTCCCTGGTGACTCGGTTTGGGTTTTAATTAAGTTGGGTTGTTTCATTTTGTTATCAAAGCATTCTTAAAAGAATTAAGGATGTTTTATCAGCTGCTTGCAACACTTAGCAAATGCATGAAACAATTGTGACACCTCCCATTCCACATGCATCGCCGTGTGAACCTTGGAGGATAAGCGTTGTGTGTAAAAAATTTTCAATTTCAAAAGACTAAACTTACTTTTGCCTTGTTTTCTTCTTTCTTCTTCCAACTTAGAAAAAATCCAGCCATCTTCCTCTTTAATTTTTAATATCTTCTTCCATCATCATTACACACCCATCATCCATCCATCCTAAATCACCACACCATATTACAAAATTCAAGATATACCACCTTTGATCATCAAATTTCTTCTTCTTCCTCCACCAAACAGAAACATTTTTCTCCACCTTCCACCAACCAAATTCACGTGAATCCACCATCCTTCAAGGCATCTATTTCCTTCTTCCTTGATGAAGCCATCCATGGTGATTTAGAAGCAATTCTTGAAGTCCTTGGCTTTTCTTAAAACCATAAAATAATACATGCATGGTGAAGTATAAGTGTCCCTTAATACTTATACTTTGATATCTTATTAAAGATCTTAGTTTGTATGGTTTAGATCTTGAAAAATCTTTATGAAAAATATGGATCTTCAAGAGATATCATGACTGCACCATAGTTTTAGTTAATTCTTTAAATTCTGAAATTTTGATGATAAGTTACTAACTTGAGAATTTTATTGCTGCAGATTTTTTTGGTTGTAACTCTATGCATGTGATAACTTGTTAAATTTTGTGGTGCTTGGCTTAATTGGTGGCTTGTGGTGTTAGTGATATTTTAGAAAATATGAAATCTTTTAAAATGAATTTTATAATAAATAGTGAACTAATATTTCTGCTAGAAATTTTTTTAATGGTTAGTAAACAACTTAATAATTTTAAATCCTAACATAAACTTGAAAAAAATGATTTTTGTGGTTGAAATTTGGTAACAGGACTTGATCTTTGAAAATTATGTGATAAAAATAAATTTTAATGTAAAAATTTAATTCTGGAATTTTTATTAAAAATAAGAATAAGTGATTTTTAGTGGTAGCAATTAAATGATACGTTTATGACGTTAAGAAAATGAATTACAAGGATATTAGAAAGTAATTCTTGGCAATTATTTGTGATGGTTGGTGCTGCTGTATTTTAATATATTTGGGAATTATTGTGATTATAAAAATGTTATAAATGTAGTAAATAATAAAAGAATTAAAAAGGGACCTGAGTTTAGGCACGAATGAAATGTTGGAAACGGTATAAAATGCATTTTGTGGGCAAATGGAGGAAATTGGTAAAACTATTTTGGAGAAGTATTTGTGGTATTGGAAGTGAATTTTTAGCATGAGAAAAATACCTAAGGAAGAAAAATTGGTTGGAAAAATTTTGATGCGCAATTTGTCCTTAAAACGCATTTTTACGAACAATAAAACGACGAACTCTGGCATTGAGTAACTTTTCATGTAGGGGCTATTTTCTGGAAAGAATTCATTTTTAATTTTACTATATTTAATTAGTATTTTCAAAGTTAAACACTTTTGGCTTTGGAATCACCCAAATCGGAATTTTCTAGATAAAATACGACGAAAACGATGTTTTGACAAAGAAATGAACTTTACTACTTTGTACCTTTACTTTAGAAAAGAGGATTCTTTTATCGCCAATATAAATCTAGGAGAATTAACTTATCATAATGATATATTTCATTTAAGGATTTACAAAAAAAAATTTAAAAAGTAAAATCAATCTAAATTTGTTTATCATAAGTAACTACGACGAAACGATTTTAGTAATTGAAAAATCAAAAAACTTTTTATACCTTATCCTAAATTTTCTTAGTAGGAAAACTTAATCTTCTTAAGTCATATTTTAAGAAACAGAATTGGGATATGTTATTCCTAGATAAATATTATGACTTACCAATACATTATATATTTTTACACTAGAAAATTTCCTACAAGATTTGTTTAGGAAATAACTTTGATATTCCTAATAAAATTAATTTTTGGTAGTATTGAATCTTTGAGACTTAGCATCTACAACATGAAAAGTTTTATGGCTTAGATACTTTACACACTTTAAGGATAAATACGCTATGTGAGTTAGGTTCCGTCTAGAACTCGGGCACCCTAGTAATTGAGACAATACATGGCATTTTGCATTTGGAGTTGAGGAGGGATGCTGGAATAATCCCTTAGAGCATACAGTGATCGGTACACTGAAGAATCTATCGTGCCTCGATACCCGAGGGTAGACTAGGGAGTATAACCGGAGGCGGGAATTCCAAGTGGCATCAGATTTGCGCTCGTCGCCGGACAGCCCGTAGCAAACTCTGGTGTACTTCGACAAGAGGCGGGATTTTCTATGACCGTGGAGTGCCTGTTCTGTGGTGATGTGTGATTGGCCATTTTGACGATTGGAACTATGAGTCCTTACCCATTTGTGAAAACCAGAACAAGGAGAGCTCTGGTCGCTCCAGTTGGGCAAGGGAGATAAGGGTGGCAGATTGTGCACATGATTATTCGTATATGAGATTGATAAATGGAAGTTGGGCCCCATTGCATATTGGTAATTAATTATGATTTACAGTAATTTAATATAACACATGCATAGCATGCCATTACTATATGACTAACCCTTTGATTGTCGTTGATATTTGTGTGTGTGAAGTTTCATATGTCTATTATAAGGTATGTTGTATGTAATCTTTTCAATAGTTTGAAATATTAAGCCACCCTTGTATGTATACTTTATGGGTAGAGAGCTTTGTACTCACCTCTTTTGTTGTTATGTATTGTTTTCCTTCTCTTTGATCATCAACTGAAGGTCAAGGTGAACGTGGGCAGGACTTGGACTACTTGTAGTAGAAGATACCAGTTTGGAAGTGGCGACTATGTATATTTCCTGTTTGTGTCGAGATCGTTACAGACACGACGTTTTATTCTGTTGTTATTTTGCAGTAGTTGTTGAGAGCTTGTGAGCCCCGTACTCTTTCACGTACTCTCATGTTAAAAGAATCGATCTATATAATGTATTTATTTAATTCGTGTGCTGATGATCACCAATCAAAAAAATAAAAAAAATATACTCCTATTTTTAGTGGATCCTTAATTAAATAGGACGTTCTAGTGTAAGAATTAGTCTTAGTTAATCGAGGGTGTCACACAATATACAAGAAAATCTGTAACAAATTATTTTAAGTTGTTATCACCATATATTTTCTAATCAAATGTTATCGCTGCACTTTATCATCTAAAGTGTAATTGTAACACTTTAGAAAAGACATATCTTATTCCAATAATATGTATATAATTTTTTTATTCTATAGTTATTAGTGCACTTTATTTTAATTTCACAAGTGTCCTCACTTTAGAAGGGTCAGATTGGAAGAAGTCCATTGGGTGATTACAATTATCTGCTTGGTTCTATTTATTTTTCGGAGTGAAGTTCTTATTGATAGCATGACGAAATTTGTTTTTGTACACAAGTCCCACATTGAGCAATTTTCAGATAGCTTTGTAATTTACATATGCCTATCATATGGAGGAGATTGGCCAAGTTTAACAGATTCAATACAAACAAAACAAACCCGAAAACTATTAAATTTGGCATTTTGCTACCTTATAAATAGTTAGTGATTTTTTTAAAAAATTAAATATATATATATATATATACACACACACACTAGTAATGATTGGATTGGTTTTAAAAATATGTAGTCCATTTTTTTAACATTTTCTTACACGTACTACACTTTGAATGTCTTTATATAAAATTATTTTTGAATAAATTTATATAAAAAGTTAAAGAATTCTATCAATATACTTTAAATATTTCTTCTACCATAGAGAAGCTTATATTTTTAAATATTTTACGTATTCGTTCAACAATTACATACAATTATAATAATAATAGTTATATTTTCATCGAGGCATTGAATTGTCATTAATTGTCTATGTGTAATAAAGTAATTCTATTTTGTTTGTATTAGAATATGTTAAACTTGGTCTCTCTCCTGAATATGATTGGCCTATATAAAATACACAACTATCTGAAAATTGCTCAATGTGTGAGTTGTGTACAAAATAAATTTTCATCATATGCTATCAGCAGGATCTTCATTCCGCACTTCAAAAGGATCAAAATAAGTTGAACTACCCAGAAATCTATAATAACTCAATGGACTTGTTCCTATCTGACTCTTCTAAAGTGTGGGCATTGACAAAATTAAATAAAGTGCATGAATAACAATTGATTAGAAAATCAACAGTTTTAGATTGTGGCAACATACAAGAAAAACCATAACAAGTTTGCTTACACTGTTACAACCATTGATTTTCTAATTAAAAGTTATCAACGCACTTTTTCATCTAAATTGTAATTGTAACACTTTAGAAGAGACGCGTCTTATACATGTAATATGTGTAAATCAACTGTTTTAGATTATAACATACAAGAAAATCTGTACCAACTTTGTTTAAGTTGTTACACCCATTGATTTTTATTGCAATCTCATCGAGTGATAAAATTCTTGCCAAGCGCACCAATCGTTAAAATTGAGTATATTTGATTGTTCCCACTAGGATTGTGTTAAGTACCACAATCTTGAGAAACCTATAGCTGAACCTCACAACAAAGCCAATTAAGTTTTGCAGTTTCTTGAATTTTATGTTGTTTTTATGAATTTTCATATAGTAGTGTCACAAGTAGAATTAGGTCAGTGATTAATCTATACTAAACACACAGATTGGAATTAATCTCAGCACACAATTTCACTAAAATCCTAATGATAATAACTTTGGATTCAATTAAAGAATGATTCAATTTCACATATGAATAACTCCTAATTCCTTAGAAAATTGTTACTAACTTAACACAAAGTAATCCTAATTCCTTAGGCATTAGTTCATGTCAAATCCAATTATGAAATTTAAGGAACCCTAGTTGTTCACCTAATTCCTTAGGCATGAAGCAACTAAGTTAGAAATGCAATCTGAAGCTCTCACCATGATTCCTCTCTAGTGATTGCCTCTGAGTAAGCCCTGGATTTCCCAACCCAAGAGATGTGATCCAACACTTCCTCTATTCAGAACTTGCTTCAAGTGATTCCTCAACTTCAGCCACTTGAATCTCAGCTTGGTTGAAGCTTTAATCAATCCCAATCCTAGGGAATTAAGAACCCATGAGGAGAACAAAAATGGATACAGAGGATGAGGTTAGGGATGAGAGAATTTAGAGAGAGAAGGTCTAAAGAGATAAGAGAAATCAGAGAATGAGAGTTAGATCTAAAATTAGCTAGAAAGTTAGTTGGATTTGCCTTTACAATCAAGCTATATATAGCTTACCTAGGTTAACTAATAATCCCAATTAAATAATTACAAAGAATAAATGTAATAAAAATATACAAAATAAGTAACTAACTTAAATTAAAGAAAATTACAAAAATGTAAAATCTGTAATAAAAATGACAACAGGGTGGATCGGTCATCTGGCGTAAGTACACCAGCTCTGGGCGTAGGTACGCTGGTGGGTTGGGTCATGAAACAACAAGTAGGAACATTGAGGCTGAGTGTGGGCACGTGTGGCGGGGTGTAGACACTCTGAAACTGGGTGTGAGGGCGTTGTCCTTCTGGAAAGAAGGCCTGATGTTGGGTGTTCCTATGCGCGTAGGCACGCTTGTACCTGATGTAGGAACGTTGAGTTTCTGGAAATCATGTCTGATGGTGAACTGATGTGCGTACCTACATTGGAAGCAGGCGTGGGTACGCTAGATAAGTCTACCTTGGCATGCTGGTGGAATCTCTGGCACAGGGTCAATGGGCATAGGCACGCCCTAGTAACAGCACCTACAATTTTTCATTAAATCTCTTTATGTAATCAATAATTAATTATTTAATTAAAAATAATTAACTAAATTATTAGTTATCTAAATTACTAAAAATACTAATTACTTACTAAATAAATAAAATAATAATTAAATTGATATTTAAATTATTAAAATATAACTAGAAATAACCCTACAAAATAAGTCTTTTCAAGACCTATCAATTTTCTAATCAAAAGTTATCACTGAACTTTATCATCTAAAGTGTAATTGTAACCCTTTAGAAGAGACATATCTTATACCAATAATATGTATACAACTTTTTTAATCAATAGTTATCGGTGCACTTTATTTTACCTTTGCAAGTGTCCTCACTTTAGAAGCGTCAAATAGGAAAAAGTCCATTAAGTGATTACAATTCTCTGGGTGGTTCTATTTATTTTGATCCTAGTAGAGTACAGAGTGAAGTTCCTGTTGATAGCAAGATGAAATTTCTTGTTGTACACAAGTCCCACATTGAGCAATTTTTAGATAGCTTGGTATTTTATATATGCCTATCATATTGAGGAGATTGCCCGAGTTTAACTAATTCCAATACAAAAAAAACAAACTTGGAAATTATTAAGTTTGGCATTTGGATACTTTATAAATAGTTAGTGAAATTCTAAAAAAAATCAAATATATATACACACACTAGTAATGATTGGATTGGTTTTAAAAATATGTAGTCCACCATTTTTTTAACATTTTCTTACACATACTGCACTTTGAGTTTTTTATATAAAATTATTTTTGAATGAATTTATATAAAAAAATTAAAGAATTCTATTAATATACTTTAAATTTTTTAACAACTGATCATATACTTGAGAACACATTTCCAATTTGAATAACTAAATTAACTAATATATTTATTTTTAAAATTATAAATAAAAATACATAACGTTTATTTCCCTTTTTCTGTGTAATAATAAAACAATCAAATTAAAGTATACAGGTAAATTATAAGATGATTATTGAAACTACTATGGTCAATAAGTGATCATTAACAAGACTACTTATTTTTAAATTTGTTACATATAGTGTAATAAGGTAATTCTATTTTGTTTGTATTTGAATATGCTGAACTTTGTTTATCTCTTGAATATGATTGGCCTATATACAATACACAACTATCTGAAAATT
Organism: Clitoria ternatea; assembly: GCA_037962975.1. Lineage (NCBI taxonomy): Eukaryota > Viridiplantae > Streptophyta > Magnoliopsida > Fabales > Fabaceae > Clitoria > Clitoria ternatea. The sequence goes on along the minus strand of CM075675.1, from coordinate 34,178,120 downwards.
GCTCAATATGGGACTTGTGTACAACAAAAAGGTTTCATCTTTCTATCAGCAGGAACTTAACTCCTCACTCCAAAAGGATGAAAAAAATAGAACCACCCAGATAACAGTAATTACTCAATGGACTTGTTCCTATCTGACTCCTCTAAAGTGTGGGCGTTGACAAAATTAAATAAAAAGTACGATTAATGATTGATTAGAAAATCAACAGTTTTAGATTGTGACAACATACAAGAAAATCTATAAAAAAATTTGTTTAAGTTTTTACAACCATTGATTTTCTAATTAAAAGTTATCAATTGTTGGCCCATAAACAGTGTTGGGTCTTTTATTGGCAAGCGCACCAATCGATTGTAGTTTTCAAATTTAGATATCGTTCCCACAAGGATTGAATGTCTCGGTAATCATAGTAATTCTTATTTACTATGGTAAAATTATCAAAACTTGTTAACAAAAGAATGATTTATATATAGTTTTTACAATATACATAGATTGAAGGTTGATTTGTTCATGTGAGGTAAAAAAATATAAAAGCTATTTAAAAATAAAGTTGAGTTGTAATTTAGAATAGATTAAATACTTAAGGTAAAAACACAGATTAACAAACTATGTTGGAATTAGGATCCCCTTTTCTAGAACATAATGAAGTATTTATTAACATGCATATTTAATCATCAAGTTCATGTCATTGCAACTTAAAATCATTATAACCGATCCCTCGTGATATAAATTCTAAGTAGTTACCGTAAAGTCTGATCCCTCAGATGCTTTCTCAGTAAAAACTTGCTTTAAGTCCTGGCCTTAACACAACAATAATTACCAACTCTATCTTGAGTAATTGGTATATTAAGGGTGCTTCAACTTTTACTTTCGTTAAACCAAGTTTTAATACATGCATGAAAATCATTTTCCCGTTTAACATTCATACTAATAAAACAAGTTTCAACACGCATGAAAATCATTCTCCCGTTTGACATTCATACTAATAAAAGATTGAAACACTAACATGGCTCTTAAATCATAAACATGCGTGAGTTATAATTACAACATCATATATTAGATAGGTTCACCAAATTCCAACATGAACAAATTAGTTACACATCGTAAAAGTAAAAACAATACTTACAGAGGTTAACATCACGAAGACTTTGCAAGCAATACTTCACGATACAAATGATCACAATACCACACAACACTCTCAAATTTCTAGAAACTATTCTAGACTACAAACTCATAAAAGAACACTCAAAACTAAAGTGAAAAGAGAGGAAAGAAGCTACTAAATATAGAATGAGATGCCTAGAATGCCTTGAGAATGACCTATTTATAGAGCTGAGGAAGGCTCCTGACCCTACGCGTCAGGTTCCTGAGTCAGCATCCATTAAACACATGATTAAAGCTATGATTAAGCAATTTTTAATTACATAATGCCCAGACAATGAAGTCCCTGTCTCCCACTACATTTTTGGCATCTGGTAGTAATGGGTTGGCCAATAATGGCCATTTGGTTGAGTGTTTGGCCACCTGGAAGTGTTTCCCACGTTGCAACTGACGCTACGCGTGGCACTAATACGTAGCGTAAGCATCGAAACCCTGACGCTACGCGTGGGCTTGATTCTATGCGTCAGCTCTCCAGTTCTTGAATTTTCTCTTTGATTTTTCACTGCAAAACTAGAGAAATTTGATTAAGGCAGATTAAATCCAATAACTTCTATTTATTACAATTAAAACCTAAATTTCTAACAAATTAAACAAATTTTTATTATTTTCATAAAATTTTTATTATGAAAATTACTGTAAATTTAAGGACTAACAAATACCCCCAACTTAGGACATTGCTCTCCCTCGAGCAAAACAAACAAAAACAAAAACAATCTTTTTGAGATCAAATTTTGAATTAGTCCAAAAATTTACCACAAAAAATAATTTACAACTTACCATTTAAAATAATCAAAGAATAAATATCTTAATGTAAGAAAGACCTAAAGATAAAATTTTCACAATGTCATATCAATAAATCAATCTCATTTCAAGGCTTACCTCACAAGTGTGTATCTCTGTAAAAAGATAACCTATTTCACTCAATCAATCATAAATCAAACAAATTTAATTTTGATTTTTATCTAATCAATGGTTATTAATACAGAATCAAACAAGAATCACAAGGTCTTTTCAAGGGTTATAATGAGGCTTGGCTACAAGAAATTATGGTTTTTCTTGGAATTCAAACACCTGAAATCATAACAGAGCATTCCATAATTTCTTTCGGGTGTTTTTCTTGTCCCAAAATCTCACTTCCCTTTTTGGTAAATGCCTCCAACTTAATCCTTTTCATTGTTTCTTTTCTTTTGATTTCATGCATGTTGTTCAAGTGGCCTCAATACTCAAGAGGGGGGTGAATTGAGTTTTAAAACTTTTGATTGAAATGCCTTTGAACTTGATTTTTATATCCAAGTTTATAAGAATATGCAAGTGAAATCAAGTTAAAGATAGTATGTAATGCAACACAAGGATAAATGTTGCTGAAGCAATTTAACAAACACTTGGTGGGCAGTATTTGAAATGTAACAATTTAAGCAAGATTAAGTATGCACTTCTTACGCAATCAACACCAATCAACCAAATGCAGTATGAGAAAGTAAAAGAGTAAGGAAGAGAAGCTTGCAAACCGATATAACGAGTTCCACCAACCCCGGTGTATGTCTCGCCTCTAAGCAACCCACTTAGAGGATTTCCACTATTGAAGTTTAGAGATACAAGCTATGAGCAATTGCAGCTTCCTAGTATCCCACACTCAAGAACTCAATCCTCACTAGCACAAGGGCAACCCACCCAATCTCTCAAACTCTCAATACCCAAAGGTTGAACCCCAACCTTTGTGACCACTCAACCTAGAGTGAAAATATTTTGTGTTTGTGAAGTGTTTACAAGTGAATAACTCTCTTAATAGAGTGGATAAACAAATGATAGCTCACACACTTTCTAATCTCTCAAGATGAGAGGATATACAAATGAATTTCAAGATACAAGAAATAGGGCTTACAAAGCACAAAATGGAGCAAAGGATTTGTAGCTTCTTGGTGTGTCTGTGCTTGTGTTCCTCCTCAATTTATAGAGCCATTTGAGGTGTTGAGGTGTGCCCTTCTTCTTCCTAGCCGTTGCACTTAGTGGGATTTTGAAGAATGGTGGAGACATGAGCTGGTTTCCCACTTAAAGGTGTCTTTCCACTAGCGTAATCGATTACATCCTCGCGTTGTAATCGATTAGCTTCAAGTCAGAGGGTACTTAATCGATTATTTCTTTTTCTGTAATCGATTATCATCTGTACCTGATGCATTTTATTTTGATTTCGCAGCTTCCTAATCGATTAGCCTGTATGGTAATCGATTACCTTAATTCCAGTAGCCTCCTAATCGATTGCATAACTTCCCTTAATCGATTAGCCATTATACCTGATGCATTTAATCCCATTTTTGACAGTTGTAATCGATTACTTATGTGTGTAGTCGATTAGCTTAATTCTAGTATCTTTGTAATCGATTATCTTGATTGCTGTAATCGATTAGCTTGTGGCCTGATGCAATTTCTTCCAAAACAGAATGCTCCTAATCGATTAGCATAGTCTCCCTAATCGATTAGCTTCGCTGTTTCTCAGCGCCTGGTTCCATGTCTTTGTTTTTGCACAGATTTCTTCAAGAGTGTTTTTGTCATTATCAAAATTCCTGAACCTGTATAGACATTCAAACACATTCTCCCCCTTTTTGATGATGACAACTATGTTCATCTTTTGAGGGTTGTTAGTTTTAAAAAGTCAATCTTATCTCTAATTTTATCTCTTTGCAAAAACATATCTGCTGCATTATCTCTTAATCATAGTCAGCATCTTTATCTAAGTTTCTCTTATCTCTTAGCAAATCTCCCCCTATCAAAAAGAATTTATTAATCCTTTTAATCTATTTCAGATTTTAACAAGATATGTTAAAGAAGATATGAACAGTTCTTCTTCTCCCCCTTTGGAATCATCAAAAATAATTAGTGCAAGTAAGGAGATATATCATAAACTGAAGATTTTATTGAATTGTAAACAGAAAGCAGGAAATTACATGAAGCAAATGGCAGGAATTAATTTAAAAAACAGAAACAACTTAAGCCAGATTATGAAAAACGGATCTAACTATCCGGATTAAAGAAACGAATTTCAGCGATTTGATGGGACAACTCTTCATAACGTTGTTGTATCATTTCAAAATGTTGCTGCTCGGTCATGGAGAAGTCTTGAAGGGAGTTTTCGAGACGATCGAAGCGGCGATCAAGATGAGCATAGAGGGATGCAAAGGGGTCAGCAGGAGCGAATGAAGAGGCTTGAGGTGCAGTTTGTGGTTGAGGAGGAGGAGGAACGGGTTCTTCTTCAGCAGGAGCTTTGAAGGGAATGTTGGCATCAATGCCCTCCATTCGTGAGTACCATGCTCCATGCGTAAAAACAAGACCCATTTTGGTGAGGTGATGGGTGCCAATGCAAGCTCTTGGAGGCACTTTTTCTGATAATTCTCCAGCCAAGTCTACTCTACAATATTTGAAAATTTTAGTAAGGAGAATACCATAAGGGAGTTTTTGTTGGTCCTTTGCGTGACGCATATGGAATTTGACCAACTGAACCCAATTAATCTACTTGTGGTTCAGCATTGCCCACATCAAGAGAACATCATCCTCTTCCACCAAGGCATAGTTCCCCCCACGAGGAACTATCATTTTGACCAAGAAAAAGTGAAGCAGACGGTTGTTCATGGTCAAATGTCCTACTAGTTTGTAGTTGCTCCTGGGGCGGTCAGCTTTCCACAAGGATTGACGAGCAGTTAGAGCATTGAAGCCCCATTCGTCTTCCGGTTCTCCTCCATCAAAATCAGCATTGTTGAGAGGCAGCTGGGAGATTTCCGCAAATTGAGCATTGGTGAGTTTGATGGTTGCGTTCTTCACTTTGGATTCAACCATCCCATTGACAAGTCGGAGGTTGCAGTAGAATACCCTTATGAGTTCAGGGTAATATTCTTCTTCCTTGAGGGTGAGGAAGGGAAAGAGGTTGTAGTGGTGGAGGCATTGGGTGAAGGTGAGGCTATGGTTGTCGAAGGTTTCCGCAATGGTGAAGTGAGGGGTCATGATTTCTTTCTCAGAAAAGTTCTTGACAAAATTTTGGAGGTCTCTTGAGGAGGAAAAGAACCTTGAGAAGTCCAGTGGGTTATTGGCCTGAGCCATGGAGGACCTTGCTCTTTTAACGGTGCGGGATGAAGACATGGTGAAGAGGAGAGGAAAATGAGAAGAAGAAGAAGTTCTTTGGAACTTTTGAGAGTGAGGAAGAGGAAGGAGGTAGTGTGAGTTGAGAGGGTGAGGAGAGGGGTATTTATAGGTGGGAATTAGGTTTAGGAAGGAGGGAATTAGGTTTAGAAAGGAGTGAAGTGAGTTAAGAGAGGAGGGGGATTCGAGCAGCCTTGGAAATAGCAGTTTTGACTCTGCAGAATCGAGGCTAATCGATTACGAGACAGAGTGTAATCGATTAGCTCACTGTTTCTGGGGAATTCCAAACGTTTCGTGCAGAGTGTAATCGATTAGATCTTTGTCATAATCGATTAGAAAGGAAACAAAAACGTCCTAATCGATTGGAACAGTTTAGTAATCGATTAGTGAGAAGATGAAACGTTTTATACCTGAAACAGAGGCTGTGTAATCGATTGTGGATCAAGGGCAATCAATTAGCTTAGAAACAGAGGCATTGTAATCGATTAGATATGAAAGAGTAATCGATTATCAAAGAAACAGAAGCATAGTAATCGATTGTGAGGATACATATAATCGATTATTGGTTCAAAAACTTCAGGTTTTCATATAGCAGAGTTGCAAACATGAAATGTAATATTAATGAGTCATACCATTCATTCAATCATGCCATACAACACAGTTTTTATCAAAATACTTCATCATTCAAACACAATTGGTCATGTCAAGAATGCCTAATTCTCTTCTAATGTGGATAAATTGTTCTCTAGCCAAGGGTTTTGTGAAAATATCTGCTAGTTGCCTAGAAGTTTCAACATGCTCAAGTACACAGTCTCCTTTTAATACATGGTCTCTAATGAAGTGATGCCTAATCTCAATATGTTTGGTTCTAGAATGCATTACAGGATTCTTTGAGATATTAATAGCACTAGTATTATCACATTTAAGAGGCACTTGGTTCAATATAACTCCAAAGTCTAGAAGTTGCTGTCTCATCCAAAGGATTTGAGCACAACAACTACCAGCTGCAACATATTCTGCCTCAGTTGTTGATAGCGCAACACTTACTTGTTTCTTGCTATGCCAAGAAACAAGAGAACTACCAAGCAAGTGACATGTTCCGCTAGTGCTTTTCCTATCAAGTTTACATCCTGCAAAGTCTGAATCAGAGTAACCAACTAAAATGCATTCAGCCCCTTTGGGGTACCACAAACCAACATTTTGAGTTCCTACCAAATATTTCATTATCCTTTTTACTGCAGTAAGATGAGATTCTTTAGGACAAGCTTGGTATCTAGCACACATACACACAGCAAACATGATATCCGGTCTACTAGCGGTTAAATAGAGTAAGGAACCAATCATACCTCGATATTTAGTAATTTCAACGTCCTTACCCTTTTCATCTTTGTCCAAATAGCATGAAGTGCCCATGGGTGTGGCAATATCATTTGCTTTGTCCATATTGAATTTTCTTAGTAGCTCTTTGTAGTATTTGGATTGGTTGATGAATGTGCCTTCATTGGTTTGCTTGATTTGTAGTCCAAGGAAGAAAGTGAGTTCACCCATCATGGACATTTCAAATTCTTCCTGCATTAGCTTAGCAAACTCCTTGCACATTGAATCATTAGTGGCACCAAATATTATATCATCAACATAAACTTGTACCAATAGTAGGTTATTTTTCTTGTGCTTTATGAATAAAGTCGTATCAACCTTTCCTCTTTCAAAATGATTTTCTAAAAGAAATTTGCTCAACCTTTCATACCAAGCTCTTGGAGCTTGTTTCAAACCATACAAAGCTTTCTTTAATTTGAAAACATGTTTTGGAAATTGATGGTTTTCAAAACCTGGAGGTTGATCAACATATACTTCCTCTTGAATGTATCCATTCAAGAAAGCACTTTTAACATCCATTTGGTACAATTTGAAATCCCTACAGCATGCGAAGGCTAATAGTAGTCTTATTGCTTCTAATCTAGCAACGGGTGCATATGTCTCTTCATAATCAATACCTTCTTCTTGATTCTACCCTTTAGCTACTAACCTAGCTTTGTTTCTAGTAATTATACCATTTTCATCCAGTTTATTCCTAAAAACCCATTTGGTTCCTATTATTTGGTGATCATTGGGTTTTGGCACAAGCTCCCAAACTTCACTTCTTTCAAATTGATTTAACTCTTCTTGCATGGCCAACATCCAATGTTCATCAATAATAGCCTCATTTATGTTCTTGGGTTCTATTTGAGATACAAAGGCTAAATGATTGCATGTATTTCTAATTGCATTACGAGTACTTACACCTTTAGTCATTTCACCTATGACTTTGTCTAGAGGATGATCCTTTAAAGTGATCCATTGTTGTGGTTCCTCATGTTGTGCTGTATTTGTGTCTTTGATTTCTTCTTCCTTGTCATCCATGGTCAATTCTTGAAGAGTACCTACAAGATCATTAACATCTTCCTTTCTCGGAGGGTTAATGGCTATTTTCATCAAATTTAACATGAATAGACTCTTCAATGGTGTTTGTTTGTTTGTTGAAGATTTGATAAGATTTACTAGATTGAGAGTAGCCTAGGAAGATTGCCTCATCAGATTTGGCATCAAACTTTCCTAGATTATCCTTTCCATTATTGAGCACAAAACATTTACATCCAAAAATATGAAAGTGTGCAATGTTGGGTTTTCTACCCTTGTAAAGTTCATAGGGGGTTTTCTTTAAAATAGGCCTTATTAAACATCTATTCATAACATAACAAGCGGTGTTTACCGCATCGGCCCAAAAATGTTTTGCAATATGGTTTTCATTTAGCATGGTTCTAGCAAGCTCCACTAAAGATCTATTTTTCCTTTCAACTACTCCATTTTGTTGTGGAGTTCTAGGAGCTGAAAAATTGTGATTAATACCATGTTTTTCACAAAATTTTTCAAAAGATTGATTTTCAAATTCTCCCCCATGATCGGTTCTAATTGATGCAATTTTTGAATTTTGCTCATTTTGGATAATCTTTGCAAGTTTCTTGAATGCATGATATGCTTCATTTTTATGAGCAAGAAACAATGTCCATGTATATCTAGAATAGTCATCTACTATAACTAGACCATAGTAATTACCTCCAAAGCTTTTGATTTTGGATGGTCCAAATAAGTCCATGTGCAAAAGTTGTAAAGGCTTTTGTGTGGAGACAATGTTTTTGGATTGAAAAGATGCCTTCACTTGTTTTCCCTTTTGACATGCATCACAAAATCTATTTTCAAACTTAAGCTTTGATAAACCAATTACTAATTCTTTAGAAACAAGTTTGTTCAAATGGTCTACATGTATATGAGCTATTCTCCTATGCCATAGCCAAGTTTCATCCTCTTTTGAAATGAAGCATTATTCATCATTTGTAGACAAGCTATCCACATCAATCATGTAAATGTTGTCAATCCTTTTTCCAACAAATTTGGCCTCTTTATTTAGCTTATTCTCAATTATACAACAATTGGATTCAAATAAAACTCTATATCCTTTGTCACATAATTGACTTATGCTAAGTAGATTATGTTTGAGGCCTTCAACATACAACACGTCACTTATGGATATGGAAGAATTCTTACCAATATTTCCAATACCTAGGATCCTTCCTTTGGTGTTGTCTCCGTAGGTGACACTTCCTTTTCTCTTGGGAGTGAATGATGTAAACTTGCTTATGTCTCCCGTCATATGCTTTGAACACCCACTATCCAAGTACCAATGGGTGTTGCTTGCCTTGAAGCATACCTACAAAACAAGATTAGTTTAGAGAACTAGGTACCCATTTTATGTTGGGTCCTTTTAGGTTAGTTTGTGGTAATGTTCCTTTGGGAACCCACACCTTTTTCATAACCTTTGGCCCTAGTTTTCTAATACTACACTTATAAGCACTATGTCCTTTGAAACCACAATAGTTGCATTTCATAAAAGGTGAAGATGATTTGCTTGGTGGTACAAAGAAATTTTTGTAGTGTTTTTCCATTTGGTGATTGCTATGTTCTTGGTCATATCCTAACCCGGTTTTACTAAACATGCATTTTTGTTGTCCAAGCAAGATATTCAAATTGTCTCGTCCATTAGTGAACTTTTCTAATGTCTTATTTAGATCTACAACCTTTGTTTCTAACATAATGCATCTTTTTGCAAAGTCACATGGTTTATCCTTAGAGCATGCTTGAACATTCTCTAATTCTTCTTTTAAGCTTTCATTTTCTTTACATACTTCCATAAGATGTATTTCAAGGGTATCACTAGTTTTCCTAGATAACTTAAGCTTATTAGAGACTTTTATGAACTTATCATATAATTCCTCAAATGCATCTAGTAGTTCATTCTTGTCTAAGTCAAGAAGATTTACCTCATTATCTTCTTCTTGGTGGTTGGCTATTAAGCATAGATTTGCTTCCTCATTGTCCGAGTCGTCGGAGCTACTCACATCGTTCTCATCCCAAGCGATGTAGGCTTTTCTTCTTCCTCGTTTGTCCTTGCCCTTCTTTTTAAGATTTGGGCAATCGGCCTTGAAGTGCCCTTCCTTGCCACATTCGAAACAACTAGGTGATGAAGAAATTTCATTTGAAGTTGGCTTTTTACCTTGGGTCTTGAAGCTCTTTTGGAATCTTTTGTTCTTCATGAATCTTCCAAATCGTTTCACAAAAAGCCCAAATTCCTCTTCTTCATCCATGTCACTGCATGATTCTTCTTCATGCATAGAGGTGGCTTTGAGGGCTAACCCTTTCTTCTTGGAGGATTTTTCTTCTTCTTCCGCTAGCTTCAATGCTTTTAGTTCTTGCTCTTGCTCTTGTAATTTTCCAAAGAGTGTTGCAAGAGACATCTCATTGATGCTTGGAGATTGTTTTATGGCTGTGACAAGTGGTTGCCATTCCCTGCTAAGACTTTTCAACACTTTATGCACAAGTTCTTTGTTAGTGTAAAATTTGCCAAGAGTAATGAGATGATTAATAATAAGAGTAAATCTTTTCTGCATATCTACAATAGTTTCTCCTGAGTTTATTCTAAAGCTTTCATATTGACTTGTCAAGGTACTAATCTTGGAGTCCTTTACATCGTTAGTACCTTCGTGAGTTACTTGTAGAGTATCCCACATTTCTTTAGCAGTTTGACAAGTCATTATTCTAAAGAATTCATCTTGACCTAAAGCCATAGTAATTAGATTCTTGGCCTTGTAGCCATATTGTACTTTCTTTTCTTCCTCACTTGTCCATTCATCAATAGGCTTTTCTACATTTTTACTATCAACAGTATGCATTGGTATATAAGGACCATTTTCAATGGCATTCCAAATTCTCAAATCAATTGATTGAATGAAGATTTTCATTCTTTCTTTCCAAAATGCATAGCCTTCCCCATTGAAAGCGGGAGGTCTGTTTATGGCACCACCCTCGAGAAAAATGTTAAGAGAACTTGAGGCCATCTTGTCTCTTGAAGCTGTTAAGCTTGATCTACCAAGAGTCAAGCTCTGATACCACTTGTTGTTCAAGTGGCCTCAATACTCAAGAGGGGGGTGAATTGAGTTTTAAAACTTTTGATTGAAATGCCTTTGAACTTGATTTTTATATCCAAGTTTATAAGAATATGCAAGTGAAATCAAGTTAAAGATAGTATGTAATGCAACACAAGGATAAATGTTGCTGAAGCAATTTAACAAACACTTGGTGGGCAGTATTTGAAATGTAACAATTTAAGCAAGATTAAGTATGCACTTCTTACGCAATCAACACCAATCAACCAAATGCAGTATGAGAAAGTAAAAGAGTAAGGAAGGGAAGCTTGCAAACCGATATGACGAGTTCCACCAACCCCGGTGTACGTCTCGTCTCTAAGAAACCCACTTAGAGGATTTCCACTATTAAAGTTTAGAGATACAAGCTATGAGCAATTGCAGCTTCCTAGTGTCCCACACTCAAGAACTCAATTCTCACTAGCACAAGGGCAACCCACCCAATCTCTCAAACTCTCAATACCCAAAGGTTGAACCCCAACCTTTGTGACCACTCAAACTAGAGTGAAAATCTTTTGTGTTTGTGAAGTGTTTACAAGTGAATAACTCTCTTAATAGAGTGGATAAACAAATGATAGCTCACACACTTTCTAATCTCTCAAGATGAGAGGATATACAAATGAATTTCAAGATACAAGAAATAGGGCTTACAAAGCACAAAATGGAGCAAAGGATTTGTAACTTCTTGGTGTGTCTTTGTGCTTGTGTTCCTCCTCAATTTATAGAGCCATTTGAGGTGTTGAGGTGTGCCCTTCTTCTTCCTAGCCGTTGCACTTAGTGGGATTTTGAAGAATGGTGGAGACATGAGCTGGTTTCCCACTTAAAGGTGTCTTTCCACTAGCGTAATCGATTACATCCTCGCGTTGTAATCGATTAGCTTCAAGTCAGAGGGTACTTAATCGATTATTTCTTTTCCTGTAATCGATTATCATCTGTACCTGATGCATTTTATTTTGATTTCGTAGCTTCCTAATCGATTAGCCTGTATGGTAATCGATTACCTTAATTCTAGTAGCCTCCTAATCGATTGCATAACTTCCCTTAATTGATTAGCCATTATACCTGATGCATTTAATCCCATTTTTGACAGTTGTAATCGATTACTTATGTGTGTAGTCGATTAGCTTAATTCCAGTAGCTTTGTAATCGATTATCTTGATTGCTGTAATCGATTAGCTTGTGGCCTGATGCAATTTCTTCCAAAACAGAATGCTCCTAATCGATTAGCATAGTCTCCCTAATCGATTAGCTTCGCTGTTTCTCAGCACCTGGTTCCATGTCTTTGTTTTTGCATAGATTTCTTCAAGAGTGTTTTTGTCATTATCAAAATTCCTGAACCTGTATACACATTCAAACACAATGCATACCTTTTTCTTTATTTTTCATTCATTTTTCTATTTTTGTATACATGCATCATTGATGATTTGAAAAGAACTAAGTTTTCATAATTTTCACTCTTTAATTTGTATAAACACTTGAAATATTTTTCATTTTGATCATTTGCTCTTTTATTCAATCAAGTAAAGGGAATGGTTAAAAATTATTAAGGGCTAAGGGTGCCAAAGAAATTGGGACCAGTGGTGGGGATAGACTTCTTCGGAGCCATCTGTAAAAGAAATTTAACTTAAACAAATATTTAAAAGGAATCAACAAAACATGCACACTTTTATTTAAAAGCAAATATCAACATACATAAAATAAACTTCACTCATGCATCACAATATTTTATTCTATTTTTATTTTTGATATAAAAAATGAATTCACACAATAAAACATACATAATTCATAAACATGCATATTTTTTATATTTTTTAAAATAAATTAAAATTAAACAAACAATAATTTATACATGTAAACAAAACAAAATTTATTCAACTTTATATACATACATCCGACATCATACATGCATATTAAAACAAAATTATTATTTTTTTTATAGTTTTAGCAAGAAAGTATAACTAACATACAAAACAAGAAATATTATTAATTTAAAAGAAAAATAAACAAACAAAAAAAGGAACAAAATTTTTCATTTTTCATTTTTCATTTTTTTAAAACAGAAAGTAACATAACATATATTTTACAAAAGATAAATAAAACCTAAAAATTAAGAAAAAGCAAAACAGGGGCCTGACGCTGTTCTGCCCACGCTATGCGTCAGTGGGACGCTACGCGTGGGATCACAATTTCTGGAACTACAAAATGGGGTTGCGCAGCAGCAACCTCATTCTTCATGCATTCAATCACCAAATAAATTCTTATCTAATAGCAATCAATTCCAATGGTCTTCTATTCCTAATCCTAACCACGTACAATTCTAAAATTGAAAAATGCAATTTGAAAAGAAAAAGGGATTAAGAAATTACTTGATTGATGATGATGCAATAGAGAATGTGGATGTCTAGAAGAGAATAAGGGTTTGAAAGAAGTAGGGTTTCTGAAAATGAAAGATTGGGGAAGCTTAAAGGGATTTTAGGTTTTTAAAACCTGGATTGGGCCTCCTTGGTTCAGTTTTAAAAACTAAATGTAGGCTCTGAAGCTATGCGTACCTAGGACGCCATGCGTCTGTTTAAAAATTTCAACCCCACACTATGCGTCAGTGGGATGCTACGCGTCGGGTTCTGTTTTTCATTTTTCGTAAAAAAAATTTAATTTTTTAAATTAAATAAAAATAAAGAAAAATAATGGGTTGTCTCCCATTGAGCGCTAGGTTTAATATCTCCAACCGGACATTACCTATGATCAATTAGGTGGTTTCTCAAGTTTCTTTGAGGAATTACCTGTCTTTCTTTTCCTTTTTCTCTGATACTTGATAATCTGTCTTTCATCAATAAACAGATCAATTAATTTTTAGGGATTGGGATGAGATATACCTTTTTCATCTTCTAGACAAGCTTTGTCCACAGCATCAACTCTGAAGCATTCATGTCTTTAATTAGAATGTTCAAGAACATTAAAGCTTACCTCCTCATCATGAATTCTGACTGCCAGTTATCCTTTGTCAACATCAATTAACAATTTTGTAGTCTTCATGAAAGGTCTTCCCAGAATTAAGGGGATGTCAGTATCCTCTTTTATATCAAGTACCATAAAATCAACACTGAAGTGGTACTTATCAACCTTGACCAATACATCTTCCATAATCCCATATGGTTTTTGAATCGAGCGGTCTGCTAGTTGTAGAGTCGTCTTAGTTTCCTGGGGTTCAAGATTACCAATACGTTCCCTTAGACCCAGAGGCATTATGTTGACACTTGCCCCTAAGTCCAACAAAGCATTCCTAATGTTGATTTTTCAAATGGAAACAGGAATGGTAAAACTTCCAGGATCTTTGGATTTCTCCGGTGTTTCGTACTGTAAGACAGCACTATAACTTGCTTCGAACTCATCCATCTCAAGTATCGGAACAGAAATATGAATTTTTTCTTTTTCGATTTTTTTATTTTTTCTTTTATTTTTTCTTTTTCTTCTTCACTCTTTTCTTATTCACTATTTTCTTCCTCTTCCTTTTCATTTTTTTCATATTTTTCATTACAATTAATTTCAACATTGAAGAAAATAACATTACATTGATCTCTTAGGTTCTGGGTGTTAGCAGTAAAACCAAAACTTTTCAATTCAGCTATATCCTTTTCTAGCTAACCCATTTGCAGATCTGATGCTTCTCGAGCAGCTTCATTTGTTTCCACAAACTGCAGCAATTGTTGGATAGATTCTTCTATCCTAGTCAATCTAGCATTGCCAGTCTATGATTGTTGTTGTTGTTTAAATTGATTATTAGGAGGTCTGTTAGAAGGTCCGGCATCTTGTCTCCAGCCAAAGTTCTAATTCTACCGTCCCTGTGGAAAATTGTTAGGAAAAGAATTACCAAGATTGATAGGAAATTACCTAATGGTATTCTTTGATGGATCAAAAAATTAGCTTGCTCTTGTTCATTTCTATCAGGGGCACAATAACCACATGGTTGTTCACCCATGCAATGTACACATTGTTTTAGTTGAGCAGGGAGTGGTGATGATACTTGAGCAATTTGTAATTTTTCCAACTGTTTACTCATTGCCTCAATTTGTTGAGTCAGCAATTTTTCCTGAGCTAAAATTGCATCATTTACTCCCAATTCAAGCATAACTGGCTTCCTCGGAATATTACCTCTTTCATGTTTTGCTTGTCAGTCACTAATGGACATAGATTCCATTATGGCTATTGCTTCTTCAACAGTTTTGTTCATTAAAGAACCACCTGCACGAGCATCTAACATTATCTTGAACTGAGGTAATAAACCATGATAAACGATCCTTACCTTTTCAGCATCATCCAAATTATGATTTAGACATTTTCTAAGAAGTGCTTTGAATCGTTCCCATGTTTCTCCTAAGGACTCATCATTATTTTATGAAAAAGAATGAATTACTGTCATGGCTTCAAAGTATTTTGAAAGGGAATAAAATCTTTCCAAAAACATTTTCTCAACATCGGGCCAGTTTGCAAAACTACCGGGTGGACAAGATTTAAACCATTCTTTTGCTTTCCCAATCAAAGAAAAAGGAAATAGTTTCATATAAACAGATTCTTCTTGATTAGGTTCAAAACCAATTGTGTTGCATAATTTATAAAAAATAGTTAAGTGCTCATACAGTTCTTCAAGATTTAGGCCAGCAAATTTATTGTTTTGAATTATATTTAGTGTGGCAGGTTAATTTCCACCGCAGCGACAAGTCCTTGGAACATTCCCGAAACTCGGGATGGTTCATTGATAGCAGTAAACTGTCCCAAAGTCCTTTTTTGTTCAGCAGCCATGTTTGAATTTTTAGAATTTTGAAAAGAAGATGAAGTAGAAGAAGTAGTTTGTGTTTTAGATTTTGAAGATTTGATTTTTTTTTAACAAACTTTTTGATCTCAGGATCAAAGAAGATTTTTCTTGCAGAAGATCGGGTTTGCATACACAAACTAGACAAAGAAAGCTAGTGAAACAATGATAATTGAAGAAAAAGTAAATAAATGAATGAATAAGTAAAAAGTAAAATTGAAAATTTATCTAAAATAAAAAGTAAAAAAATTTACCATGGTAATTAAAAATTTACTATTTTACTAAATCAATTCAATCCCCGGCGATGGTGCCAAAAAACTTGTTGGCCCATAAACAGTGTTGGGTCTTTTATTGGCAAACATACCAATCGATTGTAGTTTTCAAATTTAGATATCGTTCCCACAAGGATTGAATGTCTCAGTATTCATAGTAATTCTTATTTACTATGGTAAAATTATCAAAACTTGTTAACAAAAGAATGATTTATATACAGTTTTTACAATATACATAGATTGAATGGTTGATTTGTTCATGTGAGGTAAAAAAAATATAAAAGCTATTTAAAAATAAAGTTGAGTTGTAATTTATAATAGATCAAATACTTAAGGTAAAAACACAGATTAACAAACTATGTTGGAATTAGGATCCCCTTTTCTAGAACATAATGAAGTAGTTATTAACATGCATATTTAATCATCAAGTTCATGTCATTGCAACTTAAAATCATTATAACCGACCCCTCGTGATATAAATTCTAAGTAGTTACCGTAAAGTCTGATCCCTCAGATGCTTTCTCAGTAAAAACTTGCTTTAAGTCCTGGCCTTAACACAACAATAATTACCAGCTCTATCCTGAGTAATTGGTATATTAAGGGTGCTTCAACTTTTACTTTCGTTAAACCAAGTTTTAATACATGCATGAAAATCATTTTCCCGTTTAACATTCATACTAATAAAACAAGTTTCAACACGCATGAAAATCATTCTCCCGTTTGACATTCATACTAATAAAAGATTGAAACACTAACATGGCTCTTAAATCATAAACATGCGTGAGTTATAATCACAACATCATATATTAGATAGGTTCACCAAATTCTAACATAAACAAATTAGTTACACATGGTAAAGTAAAAACAATACTTACAGAGGTTAACATTACGAAGACTTTGCAAGCAATACTTCATGATACAAACGATCACAATACCACACAACACTCTCAAATTTCTAGAAACTATTCTAGACTACAAACACATAAAAGAACACTCAAAACTCGAGTGAAAAGAGAGGAAAGAAGCTACTGAACGTAGAATGGGATGCCTAGAATGCCTTGAGAATGACCTATTTATAGGGCTGAGGAAGGGTTCTGATGCTACGTGTCAGGTTCTTGAGTCAGCCTCCATTAAATGCATGATTAAAGCTATGAATTTTCTCTTTGATTTCTTTGATTTTTTACTACAACACTAGAGAAATTTGATCAAGGAAGATTAAATCCAATAACTTTCATTTATTACAATTAAAACCTAAATTTCTAACAAATTAAACAAATTTTTATTATTTTCACAAAAGTTTTATTATGAAAATTACTATAAATTTGAGGACTAACATCAATGCACTTTATTATCTAAATTGTAATTGTAACACTTTGGAAGGGACACATCTTATATCTGTAATATGTATAGATCAACAATTTTAATTTATGACAACATACAAGAAAATCAATTACAAATTGGTTCAAGTTGTTATAACCATTGATTTTCTAATCTAATGTTATTGCTGCATTTTATCATCTAAAGTGTAATTGTAACACTTTAGAAGAGACATATCTTATACCAGTAATATGTATATAATTTTTTTAGTCAATAGTTATTGTTGCCCTTTATTTTAATTTCACAAGTGTCCTCACTTTAGAAGTGTCAGATTGGAAGAAGTCCATTGAGTGATTACAATTATCTGAGTGTTTCTATTTATTTTGATCCTAGTGGAGTGCAGAGTGAAGTTCTTAATGATAGCATAACGAAATTTGTTGTTGTACACAAGTCCCACATTGACCAATTTTCAGAAAGCTTTCTAATTTATATATGCCCATCATATGTAGCAGATTGGCCAAGTTTAACAGATTTGATACAAACAAAACAAACCCGAAAACTATTAAATTTGGCCTTTTGCAACATTATAAATAGTTACTAAAATTCTAAAAAAATCAAATATATATATATATATATATATATATACACACCAAGGTTTTAAAAACCGAATCGCTGAAGGTACTGGTTTAAGGTTCATTGGTTCAACCGTGGTCGAACCGGTTATAATATTATATATAAGTTTTTGTTTATTTAAAAATATTTTTTAATAGATTTTTTTAAAGAAATAACAAAAAAAACAAATTTAAACTCTAACTAGTTTTGGCCGGTTCTTGACCGGTTTTGAAATGTCTGGTTTTTTCCTTGTCTGAACGAGTACCCTAACCAGTTCCTGGTCCAACCGGTCGAACCGGCTGGTCCGATTTTCAAAACCATGATACACATACACTTGTAATGATTGGATTGGTTTTTAAAATATATAGTCCACCATTTTTTTACACATTTTCTTACACATACTACACTTTGAATTGCTTTATATAAAATTATTTTTGAATGAATTTATATAAAAAAATTAAAGAATTCTATTAATATACTTTAAATTTTTAAACAAATGTTCATACACTTGAGAACACATTTCCAATTTGAATAACTAAACTAAATATATCTTTATTTTTAAAATTATAAATAAAAATACATAACGTTTACTTTTCTTTTTGTGTAATAATAAAAACTTATTTTTCAATCAAATTAAAATATATATAGGTAAGTTATAAGATCATTCTTGAAACTACTATGGTCAATAAGTGGTCATTAACATGACTACTTATGTCTAAATTTGTTACATATTGTGTAATAAAGTAATTGTATTTTGTTTGTATTAGAATATGTTGAACTTTGTTTATCTCCTGAATATGATTGGCCTATATGCAATACATAACTATCTGAAAATTGCTCAATGTGGGACTTATGTACAACAAAAAAATTTCATCTTCCTATTAGCACGAACTTCACTCCGCACTCCAAAAGGATGAAAATAAATAGAACCACCTAGATAAAAGTAATCACTTAATGGATTTGTTCCTATCTGACTCCTCTAAAGTGAGGGCAGCGATAAGATTAAATAAACTGTACGAATAACGATTGATTAGAAAATGAACAGTTTTAGATTGTGACAACATACAAGTAAATTTATAAAGAAATTGTTTAAGTTTTTACAACCATTGATTTTCTAATTAAAAGTTACCAATGCACTTTGTTATCTAAATTGTAATTGTAACACTTTAGAAGGGACACATCTTATATCTGTAATATGTATAGATCAACAGTTTTAGTTTATGACAACATACAAGAAAATCTATAACAAATTTGTTTAAGTTGTTATAACCAATGATTCTCTAATCAAATGTTATCACTGCACTTTATCATCTAAAGTGTAATTGTAACACTTTAGAAGAGACATATCTTATACCAATAATATGTATATAAACTTTTTAATCAATAGTTACTGGTGCACTTTATTTTAATTTCACAAGTGTCCTCACTTTAGAAGGGTCAGATTGGAAGAAGTCCATTGAGTGATTACAATTATTTGTGTGGTTCTATTTCTTTTGATCCTAGTGGAGTGTAGAGTGAAGTTCTTAATGATAGCATGACGAGATTTGTTGTTGTACACAAGTCCCACATTGACCAATTTTCAGATAGCTTTGTAATTTATATATGCCTATCATATGGAGGAGATTGGCCAAGTTTAACAGATTCAATACAAACAAAACAAACCCGGAAACTATTAAATTTGGCCTTTTTCTACTTTATAAATAGTTAGTGAAATTCTAAAAAAATCAAATATATATATATAGACACCAAGGTTTTAAAAACAGAACCACTGAAGGTACTGGTTTAAGGTTCATTGGTCGAACCGGTTATAATAAAATATATACTTTAAATATAATATATTTCTTTAATATTAACAACAAATTATATACAAATTAAGGATCATATTACATGTTTAATAAGATTAAAAATTTATAATAAATAAAAATAATATGTAAATATTATACATAAGTTTTAATTTGTTTAAAAATATTTTTTAATAGATTTTTTTAAAAGAAATAACAAAGAAATGAATTTTAAACCCTGACCGATTTTGACCGGTTCTTGACCGGTTTTGAAATGTCCAGGTTTGTTTCTTGTCCGGACCGGTACCCTAACTAGTTCCTGGTCCAACCGGTCGAACTGGCCTGTCTGGTCCGGTTTTCAAAACCATGATAAACATACACTAGTAATGATTGGACTGGTTTTAAAAATATGTAGTCCATTTTTTTAACATTTTCTTACACATACTACACATTGAGTTGTTTTATATAAAATTATTTTTGAATGAATTTATATAAAAAATTAAAGAATTCTATTAATATACTTTAAATTGTTTAACAAATGATACACTTGAGAACACATTTCCAATTTGAATAACTAAATTAAATATATATTTATTTTTAAAATTATAAATAAAAATACATAAAGTTTATTTTCCTTTTTCTGTGTAATAATAAAAACTTATTTTTTCAATCAAATTAAAATATATAGGTAAGTTATAAGATCATTCTTGAAACTACTATGGTCACAAGTGGTCATTGACATGACTATTTTTAAATTTGTTACTTATTGTGTAATAAAGTAATTGTATTTTGTTTGCACTAGAATATGTTGAACTTTGTTTATCTCCTAAATATGATTGGCCTATATATAATACATAACTATCTAAAAATTGCTCAATGTGGGACTTGTGTACAACAAAAAAAGTTTCATCTTCCTATTGGTAGGAACTTCACTCCGCACTCCAAAAGGATGAAAATAAATAGAACCACCCAAATAAAAGTAATCACTTAATGGACTTGTTCCTATCTGACTCCTGTAGATGAAGGCACTGACAAGATTAATTAAAGTGTACGAATAATGATTGATTAGAAAAGGAACAGTTTTAGATTGTGACAACATACAAGTAAATCTATAAACAAAAATTGTTTAAGTTTTTACAACCATTGATTTTCTAATTAAAAGTTACCAATGCACTTTGTAATCTAAATTGTAATTGTAACACTTTAGAAGGGACATGTCTTATATCTGTAATATGTATAAATCAACAATTTTATTTTATGACAACATACAAGAAAATCTATAACAAATTTGTTTAAGTTGTTATAACCTTTAATTCTCTAATCAAATGTTATCACTGCACTTTATCATCTAAAGTGTAATTGTAACACTTTAGAAGAGACATATCTTAATATGTATATAAATTTTTTAATCAATAGTTATTGGTGCACTTTATTTTAATTTCACAAGTGTCCTCACTTTAGAAGGGTCAGATTGGAAGAAGTCCATTGACTGATTACAATTATCTACGTGGTTCTATTTATTTTGATCCTAGTGGAGTGCATAGTGAAGTTCTTAATGATAGCATGATGAAATTTGTTGTTGTACACAAGTCCCGCATTGACCAATTTTCTGAAAGCTTTCTAATTTATATATGCCTATCATATGGAGGAGATTGGCCAAACGAACCTAGAAACTATTAAATTTGTACACACCAAGGTTTTAAAATAAAATATATTTTTTAATATAATATATTTCTTTATATATTAACAATAAATTATATAAAAATTAAGTTAAATTAAGGATCATATTACACGTTTTATAAGATTAAAAAATTATAATAAATAAAAATAATATGTAAGTATTATATAGAAGTTTTTATTTGTTTAAAAATATTTTTTTAATAGTTTTTTAAAAGAAATAACAAAAAAACAAAAAAAACAATTTTAAACTTTGACCAGTTTTGGCCGATTTTGACCGGTTCTGAAATGTCTGTTTTTTTCTTTTCCAGACCGGTACCCTGACCGGTTCCCAGTCCAACCGGTCGAGCCGGCCGGTCCGGTCTGGTTTTCAAAACCATGATACACATACACTAGTAATGATTGGATTGCTTTTAAAAATATATAGTCCACCATTTTTTTAACATTTTCTTACATATACTACACTTTGAGTTGTTTTACATAAAATTACTTTTCTATGAATTTATATAAAAAAATTAAAGAATTCTATTAATATACTTTAAATTTTTTAACAAATTATCATACACTTGAGAACACATTTCCAATTTGAATAACTAAATTAAATATATATTTATTTTTAAAATTTTAAATAAAAATACATAACGTTTATTTTCCTTTTTTTGTGTAATAATAAAAATTTAATTTTTTCAATCAAATTAAAATATATAGGTAAGTTATAAGATCATTCTTGAAACTACTATGGTCAACAAGTGGTCATTAACATGACTACTTATTTTTAAATTTGTTACATATTGTGTAATAAAGTAATTGTATTTTGTTTGTATTAGAATATGTTAAACTTTGTTTATCTCCTGAAGATGATTGGCCTATATACAATACATAACTATCTGAATATTGCTCAATGTGGGACTTGTGTACAACAAAAAAGTTTCATCTTCCAATCAGCAGGAACTGTACTCCGCACTCTAAAAGGATGAAAATAAATAGAACCACCCAGATAAAAGTAATCACTTAATGGACTTGTTCCTATCTGACTCCTCTAAAGTGAGGGCACTGACAAGATTAAATAAAGTGTACAAATAACGATTGATTAGAAAATGAACAGTTTTAAATTATGACAACATACAAGTAAATCTATAAAAAAAAATTGTTATCTAAATTGTAATTGTAACACTTTAGAAGGGACACATCTTATATTTGTAATATGTATAGATCAACAGTTTTAGTTTATGACACATCTTATATCTGTAATATGTATAGATCATCTTATATGGCCGAGATTAACTGATTCCAATACAAACAAAACAAATTTGGAAATTATTAAGTTTGGTCGTTGGCTATTTTATAAATAGTTAGTGAAATTCTAAAAAAAATCAAATATATATACACACACTAGTAATGGTTGGATGGGTTTTAAAAATATGTAGTCCACCATTTTTTTAACATTTTCTTACACATACTACACTTTGAGTTTTTTATATAAAATTATTTTTGAATGAAATTATATAAAAAAGTTAAAGAATTCTATTAATATACTTTAAATTTTTTAACAAATGATCATACACTTGAGACACATTTCCATTTTGAATAAATAAATGAAGTATATATTTATTTTTAAAGTTATAAATAAAAATACATAAGATTATATATAATTATAATAATAATAGTTATATTTTCATCGAGGCGTTGAATTGTCATTAATTGTCTATGTGTAATAAAGTAATTATATTTGATTTGTATTAGAATATGTTAAACTTAAGTATCTCCTGAATATGATTGGCCTGTATAAAACACACAACTATCTAAAAATTGCTCAATGTGGGACTTATGTACAACAAAAAAGCATGTTATCAGCGGGAACTTCACTCCGCACTCCAAAAGGATCAAAATAAATAGAACCACCCGGATAACTATAATCACTCAATGGAGTTGTTCTTATCTGACTCCTCTAAATTAGGGCACTGACAAAATCAAATAAAGTGCACGCCACATCGGAAACATCGAATACCTTGGCCATTACCACAACCACCATTTGTACCATGTCTTGCACCACCACGTCAACCTTTATGTGAAGAGGCACCACGCACAAAGTTCCGGTTCTTCTTGAAATTGCCTTTCTTCTTGAAGCTTGAAGATTGGCCCTTCAACTTGTAATCATGCCCTGAGTAGCTCTTGGGCACCACATCATTCTCTTCAAAGATTCTACACTTGTTCACAAGAGTAGGGAAGCTCCTAATCTCCTGGTGATATCACCTTCTTGATCTCTTGACGCGCAACCCATTCTAAAACTTGACACATTTCGAAGCTTCGGTAGCCTCTTGACGGAAAGGGGGGTAGAAAACACATAGCTCTTCAAATTTGGAGGCATATTCCTCCACCGTCATGCTTCCTTGTTTGAGCTCTATAAACTCAAGCTCTTCCTTGCTCTTGTAGCTTTCAGGGAAGTACTTCCTTAGGAACTCCACCTTAAATTTTTCCCATGTCAAGGGAATGTGAGTCGCAATCCTACGCCCACGAGTTAAGATCCACCAAGATTCAGCTTCTTCGCGGACCATGAATACAACATACTCAACCTTTTGAGTTTTAGAGAACTATATACTAGCAAAGATTCGCCCCAAGTCGCAAACCCAAACATAAGCATCTTCTGGCTTAAAACCCCCATGAAATTTGGATGGTTTCTGCTTGAGAAAACGGTCAAGGCCATGGTTTGCTTGACCTTTAGGTTATTGTTAACGTTCGGGTATATCGGTGAACCGATTAAACGCTTTAGCCATAGTGGCCGCATCTATATTACGCCTATTTGCCATCAGTCAATCTAAACACATGGTATAAGCAACACTTAGTAATTATACATTTTCATTTCTCAAGAATTCATAATTCAACAACAATTAACATCAATGTACATCATAATATATGAAACGCCTCAGAAATAAGGGTAAATTTTTCGTGATTTTTAAAACAATTAAAGTGTAGAAGAAACCGTGAAATAAAAATTTAGCAAGTAACCCTGGACCATTTTGAATATCTCATCCCATATATGAAGATATGAGAGGGTGGATAGATTAAATCAAAAGTGGACCTTGGACAATCAATCTCATGATCATCAACAAGGAATAGCGGAAGTTCACAATTAATTCATAAAGGGTGAATGAGAATGAGGGAAGGTTCAAGAGTATCTCATTTAGTTGTTAAAACGTGTTAATTATATGCGTATGTTGTTGTATAATCATATTGTGACCAAACGATACCAATCATACCCAAAAACAGAGGAAAATATGTGAAAACAGGACCATGAATCGATTCAAGAACCCCATGAATTGATTCAGACACTTCTGGAGTCCAAACAATGAAAACAGACCTCTTTGAATCGATTCAAGCTCGCATGAATCGATTCAAACGTCTGGACTTCATGAACAGTGATTCCAGTGAGCTTTGAATCGATTCATGCGGGGGCTTGAATCGATTCAAAGTACCCAAAACTCAGGAACAGTAAAAACAGTGTGTCTTGAATCGATTCACACACTATTATGAATCGATTCATGACAGCACAGAGGCCATTTTATACAGAAAAAGTCACATTTTTAGACTTCTAACCCCCTAACTTTCTCATACGAATTCCAATGCCTACCAAATTTTGACACCAACTTATATACATTATTTGCAACGTGTGGCCACCAGCCACACTCAAAAATTCCCAAAAACGGGAGAGTTATGCGTATAAATGTGTTTCACTCGTTTTGAGATATTTTTGTGCAACTCAAGGACCTATTCTCAATGGAATTGGCCCAATCCAATTTTTACAAGTCATAAATCATGAATTTAAGCTATTGGAATCATTACATACTATCAAAATCTCAAAACTCATTTTGACCCTATTGGTTCCTCAATTATGCATAAATTTCTTATACAACCTTCACAATTTAATCAATTCATCAAACATCATGCACCTCAATGCCATCAATTGGCTAAGAAATTTCATAATTAATATTAATTCATCAATATGGCAACAAGATCATCATATTTTTATTGACATCAACCAATACTAAGGTCACTATCAAAAATTGGCCATTCAAAACATACAAGGCTCAATTTTCGCAAATGACCCCCAAAAGAATACATGCCAATATTCATGAAACAAAATAAACATATACATATATCCAATGTTCTTAAAAAAGGATGTCGGCCAAGGCTCACATTTTCTTTCCATATTTACCTTCAACATCGCTCACCCTCCAAAAGAGTAGGATTTTCATCATGCCTACATCAAACTTTAAAATGGCAACTAGGAGGTGAGTAACATATATCAAATGATTCAAAATCATACATTTCGATGAAACATATACATGTATACA